>CM038214.1:225900899-226500899 GCA_021442155.1 Cymbidium sinense | reverse complement strand
CCACTTGGGTTTAGTTGGCTTGATTTTGGGTTAAGTTTGATTTAGTTGAGTTTATATATGGATTTGGGATTGATATATAAATTCAATAGCAATTGCCTTAGGGTCAAATGGTTTTGGTTCATTTGAACATTTCAAGTCAAAAGGGTTAAGTTGGTTTGACTTGGGTTGATTTTGGCTTGGTTTGATGATTGTAGATTTTATTTGTGAATATGATTGAAGGTATGATTGATTCATGAGAAAATCAATTGAATTTTAGTTTTGTAATGAACGAATTTGGCTAAGTCCATGGAGTTGGGTCATGTGGCTTAAGTTTTTATTTTGATTTTGTTTCATTTAAATGTATATTTTAATTAAATTTGTAAATATGATTGAAAATATGATTGATTTGTGAGAAAATCAGTTGAGTTTGAATTACTTTGGATTAAGATTTGGCTAAGCCCATGGGATAGGTCATATGGCTTAGGAAGGGTTTTGATTTAACTTGATTTAGTTTGATTTCATTTTGACCATTTGAATGTAGATTTGATTTATATTTAGGAAGAAGAATGAACAAATAAATTGATTATGAGAAAATCAATTGATTTTGGATTGATTTGGATTAAGATTTGGTTAAGTCCATGGGATAGGTCATATGGCTTAGGAAGGGTTTCAAGATTGGATTTGATGATGGGCTTCAATCATTTGGTTCTAGAATTTGGGTTTGGACTTGGATTTGAATTTAATGTTTGAATTGAACTTAAGTTTTGGTCTGAGAAGGTGAACATGGATTGGATTTGGTTTGTAGGGTAGGTGGATTATCCTAACCCCCAAGGCATAACTTAATCCTATGGTTAACTCTTCTAAGTCTTTAGGCTTAGGTTAAGTGTTTACCTAAATGTTATAAGTGTCTTATGACTAGGGAAGTCTTAGTGTCTAGAAGATTCCTAAGTCTAATATTGAAAGATTGAATCTGCACTCCAAAAGTGAGGTCAACTAGCCTTAGGCTCCATAGTGTTGCCCTTGAAGATAGATGATTAGAAGAACGAAGCCATGTTTAACATTATAGACTAGGATACATCTTTCAACGCATTGCTTGGGAGACCATGGATGCATGAGAGCAACATAGTTCCTTCCTCTCTACATCAATGTACAAAGTTTGTGAGAGGTGGGATCGTCTACTGTGCTAAAGAAGATCTCAAGCCATTTACAGTTCATGAGGTCAGCATATATGAGAATGCGGCTTACTACCTCCCTTAAAATCAACAAGTCTATTCTCGTGAACTTGGCCAAAGTTTAAAAAAAATAAAAGAAAATGAAAAAGAAAGAGAAAAGGAAAAAATTTGAGAAAAGGAAAAAATTAGGAAAATAGACTTGGAGTATGAAGTGGAACATGACATTAGATTCCACCCACAGTTCATTGCTCCATTCGAACATATGGGTAGGATGACCTGACCTCCATCAAGCAGAGGAAGAAGCCAGTCAGACGCAATCCTAGTGATGGAAGACCTCCTTATTGGCCACCCAATAGAGGATATGTCCTAGCTACCAGGAGTACACTGGCTATCCATATAGACTTAGAATCTAGTTCATAGGATGAGTCTTATATGGTTAGCACACCAACAAACTCTTGTCAATAGTAGAATCCCTTAGAGGTGACACTTGAGCCAGATAGTGATGAAGATCGGGCTCCAAAGTAAAGCATAAGTGTATCCAAGTCCATATGTGAAGCAGTTAGGCATTAGTTTGGAACCTTATCTCTAACCTGACTTTCCTCTCAAAAAGTTGATGGTTTGGTAGTTAAGGAAATCCCTAAGTCATCCACAGGAATGAAAACTCAGAGCTTCTTTTTGGGAACATCATCCTCAATTCAAGAAGTTGATGTAGAACTTGAGGATAATTCATATAAAGATTTAATAAAATTACCTTTTGATTGGTACTTGCATTATGTTCATAATTTAGCAAAAAAAGGGTTAATCCCACATACTTGGTCAAAGCATAAGTTAGATTACTTTAAAAGAATATGGAAGAACAAATGCAATGATGACGATTACTGCTTAGTCATCCCCAATCATTTGGAATATGATAGGCTCTTTTCAAATAACATTAACTCATATGAAGAGTTGTGCTTAGAAACTTCAGATGATCTAGATGATTTGGAAGCCAAAGATGCACCGCTAGAGTTCGAAGAAGAGATCAAGTCAACCATCGATGAGCTCAAGGAGGTTAACTTTAGAATATTAGTGCTTTATTGAATGAAATTGAAACCAATGACTGAGTTAGGCTATTGATTGAGTTTAAAGACTACCTTACATGGAGTTATAAAGATATTTCTGGATTGGCTCCTGACGTAGCTGTCCATAAACTAACAATAGAGCCTACTACCAACCCTATCAAGCAAGCTCCTAGATGCATGCAATTAGAGATAGAACAATAGGTATTTTTTGAAGTCAAAAAATTGATCGATACTGGCTTCATCCGGGAAGAAAAATGTCTTACCTGGTTAGCCAGCATCATCCTAGTTAAGAGACATAAAGGCTAAATTCACATATGTATCTATTTTATGGATCTAAATAAGGCATGTCTAAAAGATGAATTTCCACTACCATCCCAGAACTGATGGTGGATGTTGCCTCATCTCATGCAGTCTTCTATTTCATGGATGGCTCATCTAAATATAACCAAATAAAGATGGCTCCTGAAGATGAAAGAAACACTATGTTTAGAACCCCAATCAAAATTTATTATTATAAAGTCATGCCTTTCAGCCTTAAAAATGTCAGTACAACATACCAGCGGGCTATGACTTGAATCTTCGATGAACTTAATCATCATCAAGTTGAGTGCTATGTTGATGATCTTGTGGTCAAAAGTATAGAAAAGGAAGACCATCTCTTTGACTTGAAGTAGTTTTCAAATAGCTAAGACAATTTAACCTCAAAATGAACTACCTAAAGTGTGCATTCGAAGTAACTTCAAAGAAATTCCTTAGGTTTGTTGTTCGACAAAAAGAAATCGAAATAGATCTAGAGAAGATCAAAGCAGTATTAGAAATGCCATCCCCTAAAGTTTAACTGAACTCAAATCAATCCAATGGAGGTTGGCATATCTAAGATGCTTTATATCCAACCTATCAGGAAGATGCAACCATTCTCAGCACTTGTAAAAAAGAATGCTAAGTTTAAGTGGGATGATAAGTGAGAACATGCCTTCAAAGATATCAAGCATTACCTAATGATGCCACTGGCTCTAGCAGCCCCTATCTTGGGCAAGCCGCTCATACTTTACACTACTGTATTAGATGACTCCCTTGGTACTTTCTTGGCCTAAGCCAATGATGAAGGGAAGGAAAATACACTCTACAACCTCATCTGTCATCTAATCCATACTAAGGCTAATTATCCATCCATTGAGAAGAATTATTTAGATTTAATCTTTGAATCCCAAAAGCTACACCACTACATGCTTCCTCATAAGGTGAACTTAATCTCTAGGATCAATCCACTACATTATTTCATGACACGGTCGACACTATCCGAATGGTTGGAAGGATGGTCCATGACCCTCTCACAGTTTGGTATTACCTTTGTACCCCTATGTGTGGTAAAAGGACAAGTGCTAGCTAATTTCTTAGTAGCACACCCACTTCCTGCTGACTCTCTGCTTAGTGATGATCTCCGATGAACAAATTATAAACTTAGGTGATACTAACATTCAACAATGGGAAAAGTATTTTGATGGTGAAGCTTCCTCTTAAAGAGGAGAAGATCCATAATCTATTATTCCAAGAAAAGTAGGAGCAGGAATAGTTCTCTTCATTATGGACTACGATGTGATGAGATTCTCATATCATCTGTCTAATCCTTGCATCAACAATGAAGCTGAATATGAGGCTCTGATTGTCGATCTAGAGTTAGCCATTATTCTAAGCATCTAAAACATCAACATCTTTAGGGACTCTCAGCTAGTTATCAACTAAATTACTAGGTCTTCTAAGGTTATAAATCCTAAGTTCATCACTACCACAAGTACACCAACGAGTTGTTGGCCCAAATCCTAGAGGTTACCATTTATAAGATTTCTCAAGGAGAGAACATTGTAGCATATGCTTTAGCCAAGCTTGCAAAGGAGTTGGCATGTCCGGAGGATGAGTTCATATCAATAAAGGTCAAAAATAAAGTTCAGAGGATGAGTCCATATCAATAAAGATCAAAAATAGATAAGACTTATCCCTTATTAATATTGAACTAATAAAAAAGTACTCTCTTGAAGGGGAGGTTTCCATTGCCAAGAAGGAAAAGGAGATAGATTAGAGGCAACCATTCATGGATTACCCAAATAAAGGAAAACAACCTCAAGAGAAATCTCAAGCCTTTTAGATGAAGTAGAGAGAAATTTCCTACATTCTTATGGATGGTGTATTGTACTGGCAGTCTTTCGATCATATGTGATTATGTTATTTAGACAAACATAAAGCCCATTAGATTATGATCGAGGTACACTCGGGATTATGTGGAGCTAACCGATATGGTCAGAAGATAAAAGCTTAGATCGAGACTAGGATACAACAGGCTGTCGATGATCAAAGTTACATGAATATGGCTAGGCAATGTTACCAATGTCAAATACACAGTATGGTCCTACACCAACCACCCAACATTCTACATCCTTCATTGGCCTCATGCCATTTGAGTGTTGGGGTACTGACATAGTAGGTCCTATTGATTCTCCTTCCAAGGGTCATCGGTTCATCTTAGCTACTACTGACTACTTTTTCAAATGGGCGATGGAGATTCTGCTCAGAGAGGTCATAGCTTAGCATGTGCTCTAATTTTTAGGAACCATATCGTATATAGGTTCATAGTGCCTCGACAAATTATATCTGATAATGACACTGCATTCAAGAGCACTGACATCAACAACTTTGCTCGAAGACACAACATAGATTGAAGATATTCTACCATCAACTATCTGAGGGCAAACAGCTTAGCAGAAGCCTTCAACAAAACTTTCATCCAAATACTAAAGAAGACACTCAATAACAACAAGCGACAGTGGCATAAGATATTCTTTAGTTCTAGCCACGATCCTTTTATGGATCATAGGAATACCATGATATTTAACATCATTTATATCCATCGAGATGAACCTAACATGTGTAATAGCTATTAAAACTTTGATATGACCTTTCACTATATTTTTGAAATAGACTTCAAGAAGTTGATATAAAGAAATACAACCCTTAAAATAGTTGGTATTAAATAAATCATCATACCAAAACCATAATTTAGAAGTAATAATACCATTGATGAAAACATGATTTACATTTTCAAAATGAAAGCAACAATAGCACTTTCAAGGTAAGTAAAACACTTTAGTCTATAGCAAAGAGTCAACAAGAATAAAGTTATTCAAAATCCTCCAAGCTAGAATTGAATAGGAAATGGGAATGATATTGTTCCATAGTTTAATAAAAATATTAGGGGGTTCTATTTTTCTCTAATAAAATTCCAAACCTCTTTAAGAACAAAGTCACCATTATAAGAAAGCTTAAAAAGAATTTGGTCAGGTTTATTAGAAGAAATGGGGATATTTCTAAAGTTGTCAAAAAGAGAAATAGGGATATAATTCTCAAGATTGCTTTCATTCCAATTGTTATTAAGCTAAAATGAATTAACTTTGATAGCAGCAATAGAGTGGGTAGATAAAAGGATGTCAATAGAGCCATTGTCAATCCAATTATCTTGCCAAAAGAAGGAAGAACCCAACTGAATACCCCAAGATATTAATGATTCGACAGCCCATATAATGGAGCAAAGCCTTTTCCAAACCGGAGAGTCACCAACTTTATAAGCACAGTTAAGGGGGTGTTTACCTTGGAAATATTTTTTCATCATAAATTTAGCCCAAAGGCTATCATTCTTTCTAAAATTCTACCAGAGCTTATCAGAGAAGGCAGTGATAGCTTCATGAATAGGCATGCAACTAAGAGCACCTTCTCGCAAAGGACCACAACATTTATGTCAAGATGTCCAATGCATTCTTTTGGTAGAATTATTGGAGCCCCAAAAAAATTAGTTAAGCAAATGATCAATTCTGATAAGTGTAGCATTAGTGGGGATAATAGTTTGAATCAAATAAAGATGCATTGAGTTAAGAGTGCTTTTAAGAATAGTGAGCCTACCACCAAGGGAAAGTCAATGGAATTCCCAAACAGAAATTTTATTTGAAATTTTTTGAATTAACTCATCAAAGAGATGGGAACATGTCGGTCCTTTAACGAGCGGAGCACCCAAATACTTAAGAGGTAAGTATTGATGTTTAAAATTAGTGATATGCTGGATTTGATTTATTTAATTATTGGAGATACTACAAGAAGTGATAAAATAACTTTTATTATCATTGATAAAATGACCACATCTCTACCAAATTTATTTAAAAAAGATGTGAGATGCTTGGTGTAATGAATAGAAGCATTGGAAAAAATAATGAAATCATATACAAAACTTAAATGGGAAACAGGAAGACCACCAAGAGTTTTGTAGTACATACTAGGATTATTTAAGAATAAATCATTGATGTTCCTAGATAAGTACTCAACAATAATAATAAATAAAGCAAGAGATAAAGGTTCCCCTTATCGTAAGCCATGGGAAGAGGGGAGGAAACCCAAGGCTTCCCCATTAAGAAAAATAAAAAATTAGGCATTATTAATATAATTTTTAATAAGAAAAATAAATTTATCAGAAACCCAAATAAATTCAAAATATGGTTAAGAAAATCCCAAGAGATGTTATCGAAGGCTTTGGTAATATCTAATTTGAAAATAATGTTACCGCCTCTAGTCTTGGAATCAAGATCATGAATTAATTCTTGGGCAAGTAAAATATTATCAGAAATAGATCTACCTCTAACAAAACCAATTTGGTTGAGAGAGATAATTATATTAAGTAAAGGACTAAGTTGGTTGGTAAGAATTTTGGAAATCAGCTTATTGAAGAAGTTGCAAAGACTAATAGGTCTAAAATAACTCCAATAGTCTGGATTATAATTCTTAAGTATGAGAACATTAGAAGTAGTAGAAAAATATCTAAGAAATAGATTACCATTTAAAAAATCAATCACAGGACCAATCAAATCATTTTTAATGATAAACCAATATTTTTGAAAAAATGAGTAGTGAAACCCTTCGGACCAGCAACATAATCTATGTTCATGATATTCAGAACTTTAAAAATTTTATCTTCATTAGGCACAATGGTAAGCAAATCATTATCATCATTAGTAATAATAGAAGGAATCAAGTGCAATTGAGAAATAGCTTCATAAGAGCAATTCTTATTAAGCATATTTCTAAAGTAATTAATAATCGATTCCTTAATGTCATTATTCTTCATAATCCAATCTCCATTATCATTTTTAATTTTTTGAACATTATTTAAAGCTCTCTTTTTTTTAACGAAAGCATGGAAATACCTAGTATTCCTATCACCATCCATAATATGTTTACTAGCAACTTTTTTGTGCCAATAAGTCTCTTCCATATTTTAGAAGTTAATAAGTTTATCTTTCACCTCAGTCAAGTCTGTAATCTTTGAAGGATCAGACATAACAGAGACTTCAAGATCACAGACAAATTTTTCCATATCTTTAATATTAATAAAAAGGTTTTAAAATAATGCTTATTCCATCAGCCCAAATTTTCTTTAAGTCTTTTAAGTTTAAACTAAAGTTTATTCATCCACATAATCAAATTATCAGGATGTAAAAGAGCTTTCTAATTATTAACTTTAAAAAAATCAATATGTTGAATCCACATGTTTTGAAATTTAAAAGAAGAGGGGTTTTTTAGTTTATTAGAATTATCTTTAATAGAAACCAAAAGAGGAGCATGATCTGACAATGTTCTGCTTAAATGGTCAATATAAGTAATAGGCCATTGAGTAATCCAATGAGTATTAAAAGGAATCCGATCCAACCTTTGCCAAAGTCTAGAGTTTTGCCAAGTATAACTAGAGCCCTTAAAGCCAATATCAATCAAATTACAATCAAGGATCATATTGGAGAAATATTCCATGGAATGAATATTAGGAGAGCAACCACCACTTCGTTCAAAAAAAATGGTGTTGAAATCACCACTAAAAAATCAAGGTTTGTTGATAGAGGTAGCAAAATTCCTTAAATTATCCTAAACAAGATTTCTACCAGATCTATAACAAGATGCATAAATAAAAGAGCCCAAAACACAATAATCACCATAAGAGATTTGAACATTGGCAACTTAATGAAAGTCATCAAGAATAGAGACCTTAACAAAATTATTCCAAAAATACCAAATTTTATTACTAACATTAGTGAAAAATTTATTGAAACTAATAATTCTAGCAACATGGTCAATTTTATTAGCATAAATAAGAGACTCCAGAAAAATAAGAAGAGAAATATTATGAATGCGACAAAGATTTCTAATATGATTATGAATAGAAAGGGTATCGATCCCTCTAACAATTCAAACAAGAAATTTAAACATAATGAAATTTAAAAAGGGGGGTTAAACAAGGTTAATTTAGAGAGGAGTGAGAGGTCACAACAGATCTATCATTTTTGGACAATTTAGGAGGGAGATTTTTAACATATTTTTTCTTTTTAGCATGATAAGTTTGTAAGCCATTTTGTTTTCCCTTAGAGTCATCATCCGAATAAGATTTAGTAACATTGGTCATAGATTTAGGAGAAATCTCCAAGTATTTGGAGGGGTGTTCACCTTCTTCCAAATCTATATTTAGTTGAAAAGTAGGATTAACATCAATATCAGGATTAGAAATGAGAGATGGTGATGATAGAACCATTTAAAGCACAAGTAGTAAAATCTAAATCATAAATGTTTTCAGCATGTGTGACATCATTTAAATCATCATTAAAAGCTTCATTTTCATCGATCAAAGCTGGCATAGATGCAAGAATAGAATTAGAAGAAATAGAATTGTCTTCTAATAACTTAAAGAATTTATTATTCTCCGCATTAGAAATATTCAAATTGAAAGAAGGAATAAGAGGTAAATCATCTTTCCCATTTTGAATATCTGTCGAATCCCTACCAACATTAGAAGCTGAAACATGTTCAATAGGATTAACCCAATATCCAAGGAATCAACCTCAATAACAACCTTTATAACATCCTTAGGATCCGAGGCTAATTTATGAACATAAGTAGGAATCGACTTATAGGTAGAGACAACATTTTTCTTTGGAGGAATTCATTGTTTTAAGTGGGGATGGAGAATAAAACATTATGAATTGTCATGACCATGTATTTTACAGTGGGAAAAAAAATTCAGAAGGTTCTTTAATTCAACCTTTTACCAATACCCATATTTCTCAGAGCAAATCCAAATTTTTTAGGGTACTTTTTTAGTTATGTCTAATTCCATGAGGATCCGAGCCACAGAAGGGCGAGATCGCTCAGCGGTCGCTTGGCCGAGTTACAAAGGCCATCCAAATAAAGCCTTGATAGTAAAAAGTACATGATGGGTAATAAAATGAATGCACATATTAGGAAGATATAACCACACTGGGATAATAGGAGATTCCTTCTTAATGTCAAAAAGGGGTGACCACTTTAACAAATGCATTTTGATAATTAAAGATGAAATAAGAATGACATGAAAAAACACATGAATAATCCAGATCTTTAGAAAGTTGAATCAAGATATGTCAAGGGTCAATAAGACCAATCAAGAAGGCACCCATAAGCTTGAGATTATGAGAAAAAGAGCAAATCTTATCCAAATTTGGATGACGCAAAGAAAACTTATCCTTCTTCCAAGGGTCATCAGTTTATCTTAATACTACTGACTACTTTTTCAAATGGATGAAGGCAATTCGACTCAGAGAGGTCATAGCTTAGCATGTGCTCCAATTTTTTAAGAACCATATCATATATAGGTTTGGAGTGCCTCGATGTATTATATCTGATAATGATACTGCATTCAAGAGTACAGAGATCAACAACTTTGCCCAAAGACACAACATAGATTGTAGATATTCTACCATCAATTACCCAAGGGTAAACAGCTTAGCATAATCCATCAACAAAACTCTCATCTAAATGCTAAAGAAGACACTCGACAACAACAAGAGATAGTGGCATGAGAAGTTAGTTTAAGTCTTATGGGCCTACCACACTAGATATAAAACTCTAACTCAGTCTTCTCCTTTCTCCTTAATGTATGGGTCCAAAGCCATTCTACCATTACAAGTCCAACTTCCATCACTAAGGATAGATGTTGGTACCAAGATCACAATAGAGCAGAACACCAAGTTATGGTTAGAAAAGCTCGAAGGTTTAGAGGACAGACGCTTGCAGTTATGCCAAAACCTCAAGTTGTACAAAGCTAAAATGATTCAAGCTCACAATAAGTTGGTTTGTCTTAGAGCTTTCAAGTAGGAGAGCTTATTTTAGTTCTGAGGAAACCGATTGTTGCAAGTTTGAACCCACTTGGGAAGGCCTTTTTGCCATAACAAAGCCTTACCAAAGAGAATCTTATTAGTTTATTAATCATAAGGGAGAGTGCCCAATGCTTCCAGTCAACAGGATCTACTTAAAGAAATATTATAAATCATGTTTGAAAATAATTATCATCAATGAAAATTCCTTTTCAAATTTAATCTCTTCCATGTTGAAAGTATTCTTGTTTATGAATCTGCCATGATGTGTTTAGGGTAGGTGTAAGGAACCCAAGCGATGTCCTATCCTTCATCAACACAACACAAACACAAATTACACACAAACATAAAAAATACATATATTTTATCTCGGGCTACTCTGAGTTGAGATAACTCAACTAGTGGCACTCACTCAGAAGTTGCTCTTGGTCGAGCTAACATGTTACCCTGCTAGTGTGTCACCCTAGTGGTCTTCTTTCTTTCGAGGATGTAAGTCTGCTACAATGTCCTTCTTTACTTGGACATTGCACACCGATGAGCACCTTGTTAGTTTGGTAGGCCTTACTGCATGGCCAGTAAGCTACCTCATGTTCACTTCGTTTAAGAGGATGTGAGCCTGTTATGCTTTCTTCTTAGATTAGCCTTCGTACATTGACTAGGTTAACTATATTTGATGTTTAGGATAAATCCCTTAGTGGCTCCTTCCCTCCTGACTACTTCAAGTTTGGGTCTAGTCCTTCCTCGGGGCACCCCGATAGACTATTCTAATGATCAGTTATGCTTGGAAAGTTGTAAGCCTACACGCTTTCTTTCCTGATTGATCATTGCACACTAACGGGAACCTTATGTTGGTTGGTTCTCACTTTGCTGACAGATACATCACTCATGCTGATGGATACACCTTAGGTTGGTTGGTTCTTGCACCTTAGGATACACCACTCATTGTAGATGTAAGTCTGTTATGCTTTCTCCTTGAGTTAGCCATCGTACACTTATAGGCTTTCTTTTTCAGGGCTCAGGATAATGCCCCTAACAGCACCTCGTCTGTGGGCACTATATTTGAATCATGTCTTTTGCAACCCCATTTAGACACTACCCGAGTTACTATCAGATTATATAGTTACCCTTTTTTAGTAACCACTACTGTAGTTGGAGAATCTGTCCTATTGATGCGAAGAATTTCCCTTAGTCCAGTAAATCTGAGATAGGTCAAGGATGATGTTGACCTCACTTTTGGAGTGAGCTCTCAACTTCCTCATTACAGATCTAGGACTCTTATAGACAAAAGAGCTCCTTCATCATAAGACATTTCTAGTGATTAGGTGAACACTTAACCTAAGCTTAGAGACTAGAAGAGTTAGCCATAGGAATAGGTTATGCCTTAGGGATTTAGAAAGATTTGCCTACCCTATAGCCTTAAACACAATCCTTACTTCCTTCTTCAAACCAAACTTCCCAATCAACTTCCAAATTCAAACCAACCCCAATTCAATTGATTTTCTCAAATTTCCATTCAATCTCAAATTAAATTCCAAATCAAATCCAACTAAAAATGATTGACACCAAAAATCAAAATCAAATTACTAAATTCCTTCCTAAGCCATATGAACCACCTTCATATGCTTAGCCAAAACCCCATTTAAATCAAATCAAACTTGATTGATTTCTTTAAAAATCAATCATTCCTTAATTTATATTCACAAATATAAATGAAATCTAAATTCAAACCATTCAAGTCAAATCAAACCAAATCAAGATTCTTCTTTAGCCATATGGACTTACCTCCATAAGCTAAATCAAATCTCATCCCCAATCAACCCAAACTCAATTGATTTCTTTATAAATCAATCATTCCTTCATTTATATTCACAAATATAAATGAAACCCACCCTCCAATGACCAAAAATAAATCAAACTAAATCAATCCCCTACTTATGCCCTTTTGACTTAAATCCTTAAGCTTGGTCAAATTTGCATCCAAATCACGCCAAACTCAAGTGATTTTATCATGAATCATTTATATCTTCATTTATATTAATAAATATAAATAAAATATAAATCCAAATAGCCAAAATCAAACCTAAATAAATCAAAGTTCCAATTTTATCCTTTTTCTTGAACTTGGCTAAATGATACCCAAATCAATTCAAAACCCATGGTTTTATTCATGATTCATCCATTCCTTCAATCATTGTTCCAAATATAAACACAAACTACAATTATCAAACCAAATCTAAGTCAACTCAAATCAAGCCCATGTGACCCCTTTTGACTTGAAATTGTCATATGAACCAAAATCTATTGGACTCCAAACCAATTGCAATTGGATTTATATTTCAATCCTAGGCTCATATGTTAGTTTAACTAAACTTGAATCAAGCCAAAAACCAAACCAATTGACCCATTTAAGTCCACTTGACCCAAAGTGACCTAAAGACCCTTTTGAGCTAAGTTCTAATCCAATCCAAATTGGATTGAACTAAGCCCATCCAAACCTCATATTATGATCATCATCCTAGGGTGATTAATTACCTTGAATTGGGTCAAACAACTTGGTCCTTTGACCAAGTCAACCTTTAGCCCAAATGAAACACAAACTAAAACCTACCATGTACCAAATTAATTGAAACTATTGATTCAAACCAATGCCTAATCAATGATTGAACATGACAAAACCTTCAATTGAGCCAAACCAAGTCCAATTGGTCATTTGACCTAAGTTGACCCAAATTGGCCTAAAAGTCAAAATGGATCAAATCATGATTTTGATCCAAATTGATTACAACCAATGGCTCAAGTTCATTCTAAATCACTAATTGAACTTGACCAAAGCCATGATTGAGCACAATTTGACCAATTGGTCAACTTGACCCAACCTAGCTCAAATTAACTTAAAAGGTCAAACCAAACTAAAGCCTACAATCATTTTCAATTAGTGAATTGAACATGAACTAACACCTAACCCAACCCAATTTGGTCAAATTGCTCAAATTGGTCAACTTTGCCCATTTGACCTATTTGAATCCAAATGAGCCAAAATCAAACTTAAGCCAAATTAATCAAAATCACTTAAACCAAAACTCTTGAAATCATCATTTAAACCTAACCCAAGTCTTGGTTTGACCAAATTTGACCAATTGGTCAACCCAACCCAACCTAACCCAAATGGACTCATTTTGACCAAATGAAGCCAAATCACCCAAAACCAACCCATGAGATCTTAGGAGCTAGCCAAACTTGACCCAAACTAGTCCTAGTTCACTCCTAAATTAGTCCAAATCTATAGTGGACCCCACCCAAGGGGATTAGCCATTGGACACACCCCATTTATATTAGATTCTTTCCATAAGAGGCAAAGTCCACTTTCTCCTCTCATGGTAGCCATCCAATTGCCAAATAAGGTATTCCTAAATCCCCCTAGCCCAAGGTAAGCTAGCTTAGCACTTTCCATGGACTAAGGGAAACAAACCAAGCCACTTCACTCATGGTCAAAGCCTATGGGCAAAGGGAAGGACGAAGCCAACCCAATCTCCCCATATCTTTCCTTGAACTCCCTGCCATAGCTTCCTCCACTCCTGGTGAGCCACGTGGAGCTCATGGTGACCCTTCCAATGCCTCGATGGTGGTGAATCAATAGAATTTTAAAGATGGATCTCATCCATCCATCACACACAATTTTAGGGTATACTCCCTCAATTCGAGTGACAGTTGTAATAATTCTCACTGTGAGAGTTTCCTAAGCATTTTTGAAACTCCTCAGAGCTCGAAGCCTCTCCGAGCTCCCATGATTGGAATTCTCCATTCTCGTGCACAACTAAAATAGGGCATCTTTCCTTTGATTCAAACTCCTCCCCCAACCAAACCTTAATTAAACTTACCCACACCATCACAACACCTAGTTGAGCAATGCCAAACCATTTCCTAAGCTTCCATACCATTGAAAGTCATACATCACTCAAGATTGAATGCCAAAAGGGAAAAGCTTGGTCCATAAAGCAAACCACCTCAAATCAAAGCTCGTGTGGCTCAATCAGGCTTCTTTTCTACCAAATGAAGCTGCCTCAAATGTTGGAACTGCTGATCAAAAGCTCCGGTGAGGAAATTTCTCAAAATTGATCCTTGAATGAAAATATGTTATTCATTTTTGAAGAAAACTTGCAATTTGAGCCCATCCTAGCCATTGGATCCTTGTGGATCCGTCGTGCAAATGTGTGGATTGAGTTTAAGTGGATCCGAGCTCAGGTGAGCTCGGATCAAGCGACTCATGGCAGACGGGCTCCGTCATTCATCAGTCATAGAAAGATGGATCATGGGTCATCTATTCTACATGATTGGAATAGATGGTCGTGATCCATTCATGTAGAATCCCCCTCTATTTACTTCTTAATTATGGGATCTGATCGTGGTCATCCGATCTTAGATCAAACAGTCTGCAGGAGAGCATATCTGCTGCAATCTAAGTTAGCCTCCTAATTTAATAACTTAAATACCCTATCCCATCATGCCACATGGAAATTGCATGTCCATAGCCACATGGCATAGGGTAAGGGTTAGACTATTTTAATTAATTTTTAAGTCAAACTTCCTAAAATCATAACTAATCCTAAAAAAATCCAAAATATAAATGAGGGCTCATTGTAAAGATATTTTGGAGTAGAATTCAAAAAAAAATTTATAAATTAATTTTAAATAGTAATTTCCACTTAATCAAGGTTTAATTAAAATTTTAAGCCTAATTACTCTTTGATTAATTATCCAATTAATTTTAAATTTTTCCAGAGATGTTTAGGTGCATGACCTCTACCTCTCTTATTTTTCTTAGGGTTGGATAGTTAGCTAAGGAAATCAATGGATTTAACCTTAATTACTCCCAACCTTAATTAATGATAATTAAGAAAATGAATAGTGTATTAACTAATTAATTTAGCTTACTGTCCTTTGTTAATAGTGAGAAGTCTTAGGGAAGTGTTTTGGATTCATTTCTTATGACCATTTCATTAAGCCTTTTCATTTGTTTCAAATTAATTAAGGCTTAAATAATTAATTAGTCACTTAATTAATAAATTATGAAAAGAAAGGATAACTAATTATTTTAAAGCCCAATTGATTATTTGAAATGACTTAGGGATTGGGATTGAGGTCTCTTCCTTGATCTCTTTACCTAAGTTAATTTCATCATCCTAATTAAAAGATATAATCAAAGAATTAATTTACCAATTAAGGGCTTAATTAATTTAAAATCCATTCATTCATAACCTTCCTTAATTAACCCTTGGGTAGTTCTTTGGGTGTTCAATAACCTAAAGAGAGAGCTAATGAAATTATAGTTAGCTGACATGTGTGAAAAAACCATAAAAGTAATTAACTAAGTCCCTTAAGATTATTTAATAATTAATTATGAGCTAATTGCATTAAGCCCCTTTCATTTCTTAGAAGAATTGCTAATTTACTTTTCATGTGGTTGCATCTCATGTTGGCTTATCATTGATTAATAAATTAACTTAAGGTGATATAGGTAAGGGTTAATTAATTGATTTATTTCATACCTTAACCTAATTTAGACATAAAATCAACCTAATTACTTTTCATTAAACCAAATTAACTCACACATGGGGAATGGGATTAGGATTAGCAAACCTCTTTCACATTTCTTAAGTCTATCAAACATAAATTCAAAAATGGCTTTTAAGAAACTTTGGTTTATTTCAAATGAGCTTGTTTAATATGATTTTTCTTAGGACTTAGTTGGATTGAATGAAATTACATGCTTGTGTTTCTTTATTTATTTTCAATCATGTTAAATGTTGTATTCCACTTGTAGTCATGCATTCATTTCTTTCAAATTAATTAAATAAATATGATTTGCTTTATGTCAATTTGCATGTGTTGACTTAATTAGAAATATGTGTGAATATTATCACTATTAAATCTCAAATGTATTTTCAAAAGCTTAGTATATGATCATTTATCAAAGATGGAGAGAGGAACCATCCCCAGTGGAGTCGCTAGAAAAATATTTGCTGAAAAAACTTATATTATTCTTTTATACAATTCTTACCTTCATCTATCCCCTCTCCCTTTTGGGAAAAGAACGACAAATGAAAATAAAAATATATAGAAGAATATACGCAATGTTGGGACACCACATAGATCCGTAGATGATCTTATTATGGTGATCGGGTATGACATTGAGGAGAGGTGTACTATCTTGAGAGATAGAAGTCACCACCATACAATGGACCTAATTACCCAATAAAGGACTCTTAAGGACAATGGGTCTGCATATGTACTAAATATTCTTTCCCTACTTTACATGGAAAAGTAAAGTAAGGTTTATTTTAAACTAGGTTCATTATGTTCCCTACAGGGGCAAGCCTCCATAGTTAATTACATCCTAAGGGATGATATCCCTTAGAAATACTCTCGATTAAGGTAAATGATCGTTATATCAAAAGATTTCAATAGGGTAGGACTATCAATCAATTAGTTTATTTTGGAAGATCAAATGGGATTAATCAAAGAGAGGGAATTATTATAGAAGCCAAAAGAAAGATAAGAGATGCCCATGATGCTAGGAAACCAAACGAGCATCTCAAACTATCCTATAGTTGGGCTTTATATTTTTGAAATTGATATGATTTGCTTGAGTTGAATTTTTTATTAGAAATTTAGGACTTATGATTCCATAACACAAGATTAAGGAAATGCCTAAGAGGTGAGGATTTAAGCTTATGGCCCACAAAGGGGAGAAGCAACCTCAAAACCTAAATCTAGTGAGCTTTGGCGAGGACCGAAAGCACAACCTAAATATAAAACAAAAATGGGTAATTGGTTTTCCTCGATAAGAAAGGACAAACCACTCGACTGTTTGGACTTACAATGGCCTAGGGGTGGCTTCCAACTAACTCCTCCTACGATTTTAAATTCATGTAGGTAAGTCATATGCTTTATGTAAGATAGCTAGGTTATTATTTATTTAGAAATAGACCAAGTCCTTAAACTCACTCCCTAAAGAGACTAGATCATGTAAAGACATACTTCAAATGAACTACATCTAAAGAAATTCATATTTCATTTTAATTTTAATTTTTGGACAATTATTTTGACTCAAGCTAATAGGATTCATATGCCTAATGCATGAGAAATGAGATTATTGGAAAAATGAGCGAGAAGGGAGGTGTGTTTCCACCATGGCTCTCAATGGTCAAGCCAAGTTTCTTTGGCAATGGTGGAAGCCCTCCAATTAAGAGTGAAAATAATATGCATTTGTGCATGATGTTATAAAATAAGTACTCATCCACCTAAGGGGTTTGCTAATTCTTTTATCTTGATTTTAGCCTAAGCTTTAGGTGAGGTTATGAGTTCTTTATTTTTAGTTTTGGTAAAAGATTTATTTTCCTATAAGAGCTTAATCTACATCTAGGCCATACATAAATCAAGGAAGAAACTAGAAAAAGGATGCCACTTAATGCACAAGCCAAAAAAATTATCAATCAATTTATAAAGCAAAATGCAAAAGAATAAGAGGCCATTATGGTCGGGTACCACCGCACAAACCCAAAAACAAATTGGATAGTTGAGCTATACCCATATACAACCCGAGTTACAAATGAATTAAATATAATTAAGCAAGGAATTCATTGTTATGGGGGTCTTCAAGTTTCATTTCTTCATTCTTTTTTCTTCTTTCTTCTTCTTTTCTTCTTTATTCTTTGGTTCTTTCTTTTGGATGGTTGGAAGGTAGATGCTCCAAAGGCTTCACATAGTGCATAAGATGAGATCTTATAACTAATGGTCATCTTAATCCCCATAACAATCATTCCAAAATCTTAATTGCAAAATTTACATGAAAAGGAAAAGCAAATCTAGCCAACTCTTGCAAAAAAAAGGTTAGCTAAATAAACCACCAAATCCCAAGCATGTATATTGGACTTATCACCCCACACATGGGTGACTAAGTCCACTTGGCCTATTGGATTATTCTTAGGGGTATAAGCACCTACACAATAAAATCATTTATATTTTTTTTTATTACAGTGCCCCTTAAGCACAATCCTCTACAGAAGACAATGGTTAGATTATGATTTCCCTACCATTCATTCTATGTACATACATCCTAACATTTAGACTAAAACATATATCACAAAACAAAAGCAAGCATCAAACCATGCACTGCCCTAACCTAAATCTAGAAGTGGTGACTTAGTCTAATGTGTGTGCTTTGGAGGTTTGTGTGGTATGCTTAGCTATGGCTTTAAGTTAGAATTTTCTAAGTGTGAAGCATGTTTAACTTAGAGGAGGGTTTCATTTAAGTGATTCAATTATTTTGGTCTTATTTTATATCATGTTTTGATTAGGTTCAAGTAAATCCTACAATTAATTACTAAGTTATAAAGAGAGGGAAAGAGAAGAGAACTTCTCTTTCCTTCCCTAACTTAAGTAATTTCTAAAGTAGATTCATGTTTTGGTTTTATTTAGTGAATGTTTTGATTAAATGTTTTAATTAATCCTAAGTTTAGATGAACTCTAAACAAACCTACTCAAAAAGAAAGGCAATTTAAGATTAAATAAAATGAACTAAATTCACAAAACATACATCACTTCATTTCTTTCCCAACACGTATAACATGCATATGGATGAGTCCTAAACATATCTATACACATAAATGAGAATATTTAACACACTTTATGATGCATGCTAAGTAATTCATTTAAGAAAATTTAAAAGTTTATGATGCATGATTTTCATTAAGTAGAAAAGGGGTTTCTTATCCAATTTTCACATGCACACATTAAGGTAAGAAAGGCATAAGTGAGCATAGTGTCATTGTTAACCAAAGGTATAAGGTACAAGATCTACATAGGGATACTTAAAGCCTCGCAACCTCAGGGTTGTCCATACTAATATATCACTTTCCTTAAATACAAACATGTGTACAAAAGAAATGAATTAAAAAGAAAGAATGCAAAAATTTGTATTAGTTGATTTTTTTTTTGTTTATGCAATTTATATGTGCAAGCATAGGTATCCTTCTTAAGTGATAGTATAGGAATGAACAGGATATGAAATTAGGCAAGTGTTAGGTTCTTTTCAAATGAGCCATACACCTTGTCAAATCTTATTTAAAACTAAACTAAAAGAGAAGATAAGGAGAACCTACACTAAGCACATCCTTATATTTTACTCACATGGAAGCTTGTAATTAAGATATAAGTAACACACTTTCAATTTTGATAATTGATTCATATGTTTTGAAAATAATTTGAATTTAATAGTGATACTAGCCACTCATATTCTTACTTTAGCCAACACATGCAATTGACATAAAGTAAATATTTTCATTTTAAATTTGATTTTTGAAAAGCATGGATGCATGAAACCACATGACATACATATTTAGTTAGGAAAGAATTAAACCAATGAAAGCATGTAAGGACATTCACTTTAATTAAATCCTAAAAACAATCTTATGAAATAAGAAAGCTTAAAGTAAATCAAAGTTTATTTAGTATGATTTTTGTTTGATTTAATTTTTAAAATGTAAGTTGAGTTTACTATTCCTAACCCATTCCCACATGTGTTTGGCATTTTTGTTTTATTTTTAGATGATTAGATTCATTTTAGATTTTTGATTAGTTTAAGCTATGAATTAAACATGTTAATTAAGTCTTACCTACACCACCTTAGCATAGTTAACCAAGTAATTATGAGCAAATGAGATGACATAAAACCTCACAAGTAATTTAAATTTCCAATGCACCTAAGAAGAAAATGGCCTAATATAATTTGGCTCATGATTAATGGTTAATTAAGCTAAGGGGTTTAACTTAAGTAACTTCAAAACACACCTCACACATAAGAGTTGAGTTTTGATTTCCTTAATTGAACTTAGGCTCTTGAACACCTAAGCATCTACACAAAGTAGATTAATTAAGTTTTAGAAAGTTTTAGAAATTTTATGAAATTAATTAATAGGGTAATTAATGAATTAGCCCTTATTTAAAAGAGTATTAAGAAGGAAAAGGGGTTTTGGGAATAGCTTAGGGGAAATGCTCCAAAATTATTCCCTAAATCTCCTATTCAATGGATCAAACCTTAATCAACTTCAATAAGAGATTAAAATACTAATCAAACTCTTAATTATCTTTAATTACATAAAGGTGGTAATTAGGAAATGAATTAGCAATTACCATAATTAAGCCACCAATAAATCCCAAGAAAATTACGGGAGAAAAAAGTCATCCCCTAAAATATACCCCAGAAGTTTAAGATTAATCATTGGATTAATTATGAGTAATTAGCAAAATAAGATTTCCAATAAAAGCAAAAATTAGAGAAAGATACAATTCAAAATCCATTAAAACTAATTTTAGATTATTCTACATTGAATTATCTTTCAGTGGTTATTTACCTCATATTTCTCTAAATATTCTTTAGAGAGATATGAATTTTTGATGTTTGAAGGATTAATTAAAATTATTTAATACCTTGATCTAATGGCGTGACGTGCGATGGCTGAGTCAAGTGTGCTTTACATGCATCACCCAATGAGCAACCACTTAAACATCATGTCACAACATGCATGGCAGCTGCGTTACGTGATTTTATATTCACCGTTCGATCAAGGATCGAATGGCCAGGAATTAACCAGTGATTTTGAAAGGTAAAATAGGATTTTAAAAGTGCATTTAATCTTGGTCGTCCATCAATAATGTGTGGATGGATGGTTGAGATCATCCCTATTCTTTCTTGAGGAGTAATGGAGATTGTCCACTTTCAAGGGGAAGATCTGAGCTTGATCGAGCTAGGATTAGAATTAAAACTTGTACACACCATCTAACCATAATGGCAAGCCTATCTAATAGTAAAAATCTCATGCCATTAAACTTTTAAATGTTGAGATAATAGGTTGGGTATGTTGAGTATGTTTGGTATGTTGAGAAAATAGGTTTGTCCAAGTTTCATTAGATTTAGAGTTCATTTGGTATGGTTTGGCTCATGTTGACCCATTCAGGTCAAAATGGGTCAACATGGGTCAAGTTACCAATTATTCAAATTGGGTCAAACCAAGGGTTGGGTTAAGTTTATATGATCATTTTAAATGTATTGGTGGCTTTGGTTTGATTCAATTTGGTTTAGTTTTGAGTTTGGCTCATATGACTTCATTTAGGTCAAATGGGTCAAATTTGACCCGTTTGACCTATTTGAGCTAGGTCATGGGTGTGTTTAGGTTTGGTTAGTCATATGAAGTTGATTGGTATCTTTGTTTCCAATCAATTTTGGTTAAGCTTGAATTTGGCTCAACATCACCCTTTATGTCAAGTTGGGTTCAAGGTCAATGGACTAGGTTAGGTCTAGTTGACAAATTGAGGCTTTGGTCAAGTTCAACAAGTGATTTGGAATGAACTTGACCCATTGGTTTTAATCAATTTGGCTTAGATCAGGTTTTGACCCATTTTGACTTTTTAGGCCTAGTTGGGTCAACTTGGGTCAAGTGGCCAATTGGGATAGGTTAGGCTCAAATGTTGACTTGGTCAAGTTCAAACATAGTTCATGAATGAACTTGGATCAATGGTTTCAATCAATTTGACCTATGGTGGATTTTGGCTATCATGGGTTTCATTTTGGCTAAGTGTTGATGTGGTCAACCCTTAGGTTTGACTTGGTTTGACCCAATTTGGGTGATTGATCATCTCATGATGATTGTTGATCATGATGAGAGGCATAGGTGAGTTTGATTCAATCCAATTTGGTTAGGATTAGAATTTGGCTCATGAGGGTACTTTAGATCAATTTGGGTCAAGTAGGCCTAAGTGGGTCAAATGGCTTGGTCAAAGCTTTATTTGAGTTTGATTGAACTTGTATATGGATTATGATTGAAATATAAATCCATTTGCAAATAGTTTGAAGTCAAATGGGCTTTGATTCATTTGACAATTTCATATTCAAAAGAAGAACATGAATGGATTTTGGGTTTGATTTTTGAATTGATTTTTGATTTGGTGATTGAAGTTTGTATTTATATTTGGATTCATGATTGTAGGGATTATTGAATCATGAAGAAAAATCAAGAGTTTGGCTTGAGTAGAAGTTGATTTGGCTAAGTTCAAGATTTTAACTTGAGAGGCTTATGTTGGATTTTGAATGCATTTGAGTTTGATTTTTGGTTTTGATTGTTTGAATTTATATTTCATTTATATATGCAAATATAAATGATAATATAAATGGGTCATGTGAAAATTTCAAGGATTTGAAGTGATTTGATCATTATCCAAGCTAAGTCTTTAAAGAGGAATTTGAAGGACTTAGGAAATTTTGGAGTTTGGAGCTTGAATTTTGAATTTTATTTGATTGATTTATATTTATATTTCATTTATATATGTGCATATAAATTAGAATATAAATGAGTTATGAAAAAATCCCATGAAATTGAATTGGTTTGATCATGATTTTGGCTAAGTCCTTAAGAGGAAAATTAAGGACTTAAGGAGGATTTTAAATTTGGAATTTAATTTTTGGATTTGATTTGATTGATTTGCATTTATATTTCATTTATATTTGTGAATATAAATGAGAATATAAATAAGTTATGAGAAAATCCTATGAGTTTTAATTGATTTGATCGTGGTTTAGGCTAAGTCCTTAAGAGGGAAATTAAGGAATTAAGAAGGATTTTAAATTTGGAATTTAATTTTTGGATTTGATTTGATTGATTTATATTTATATTTCATTTATATATGTGAATATAAATAAAAATATAAATGATTTATGAGAAAATCTCATGAGTTTGAATTGGTTTGATCATGATTTAGACTAAGTCTTTAAAACAAGATTAAAGACTTAAGAAAGATTTGGACTTAGGA
This sequence comes from Cymbidium sinense, assembly GCA_021442155.1. Taxonomy (NCBI): domain Eukaryota; kingdom Viridiplantae; phylum Streptophyta; class Magnoliopsida; order Asparagales; family Orchidaceae; genus Cymbidium; species Cymbidium sinense. Next base: position 226,477,613 of record CM038214.1, on the reverse strand, counting down.
ATTTCATTCATGGGTTTTAATCATAGATTTCAATCATGGATTTCAATTATGTGGCATTGATTTGAGTTTGGAGAAAATCAAATAAGATTGATTTGGGGTATGAATTGAAGGAAGGAAGGTGAGGAATGGTTCAAACTAAGGGTAAGTAAGTTTTCCTAACACCCCTAAAACATGACATATTTCTATGGCTAACTCTTCTAAGTCTCTAGGGCTAGGAAGAGTGTCCACCAAATCACTAGATGTGTCTTATGGCTAAGGAACTCTTAAAGTTTAAGAGAAGACCTATGTCTAAGATGGATGGAGTTGAGAGCTCATTATAAAAATGAGGTCAAGATAGGGTGCCCAATAGGTGTGGTGTGACTAACAAGGAACATCACACGTATTACTGTTGACCGAATTGATCAACAACACCAAAGAGCACAAGCACTAATAGAAATAATCTATCCCTAACCCAAGGTGTAGAAGGAATCCAGAGCTTAGTGTAATGTGGCTCTTCTTTTGTCTAGGGACATAAGAGAGAGGAAAGAAATCCACTAAGGAATAGAGTGTGAACCTTCACTAGGGAAGCATGTTCAAGTCATCCACAAAGGGGATGAGAGGTTTGATTTAATTTAGGTCTCACTGAGGAGAAATTTCCACTAGGGAAGAGGGTTAAATTTGTTTCAATTTTTGTTGGTTTGGATTTTGAGATGGATCGCACTGAGTAAAAGCCATGGAGGCCTAGACCTAACTCAGATTTACTAATCTAAAGGGGTAGTTTACGAAACATATAGTAGGACTAGCCAACTAAAGGGATGTCTTTTAGTATGCAGTAACTGTACTAAGAAGAAAGTGTATTAGACTTACATCCCCCAATATAGAGATTAGTTACTGGAGTAATCTATTGGCAAGATAGTAGATTGAACCCAACCTAGGGCTAACTATTGAGTGAATGCCTCTAGGGGACTTAGATCAGCTCAAAGATAGTTAAGATTAATTTCATTTTTATATTTGTTCATTTTGATGGATTTTGTTGGTTTGCGATGGATCACAATGAGAAGGGGCTCATATCAGCCTGGTCCTATCTCAGATTTATTAAACCAAAGGGAGTAGCTTCTTAACCGATGGGAGAACTATCCAATCAAATGAGTGCCTCTCAATTTGGAATGATCAATTGAAGGGAAGAAAGCTTGGGGACTCACACCTTCCACTACAAAAAGACCATTGGGGTGATTGGTTGCTTTGGGCAATAAATCAAACTAGACCTAAGGCTTCCCATCGATTTGCGACTATCATGCTAGAAAGAATGCATCATAGTCTTACACTATTCAAAGTAGAATTATTGTCGGGGTAACATGCTTATGACAAAATAGATTGAACCTGACCTAAGGGTGACTACGAAGTGAGTGTCAACCAGGGACTTATCTCAACTCAGGTAGTCGCAATTCCTATAGGGAGTTCTACTAACACTGCCTTAAAGATAGGATGCCTGCTTGGGAAGAGGGGACCCTTTGGGGGCTCAAATTCCTAATCCACAAGCAAATATTTTTGTTTGTTTTGTTTAGTTTATTTTATCATGGACTCTGTTAGTTTGCGAGGGATAAAATTGAGAAGGAGCTTATATCAACCTAGACTTATCTCAGATTTACTAAAATAAGGGAGAATTTATGCATCCACTGAACAAATTCTCCACCCACAAGGGTGGTTATTAGGAAAGGGGGACTGTCCAATCCAAAAGTAACCTGGGTAGTGTCTAAATGGGGTCGCAAAGGAAGTGATCCAATTAGAGTGCCTGCAGGGGATGGGGTCACTAAGGGCTTAATCCAAAACCATGAAGAAGATGACCTAGCTAGTCATATATTCAATAGGTATTCAGTGTTCAACTCAAGTAGAAAGTGTGGGGACTCATATCTACCAAGAGTGGTGTATCTACTGGGTGAGTCGCTGTTAGCATAGTGAACATCAACAAACCTAAGGTGCCCATCAATTTCAACAATCAGCATAGGAAGAAAGCTCTGGGACTCACATCCTCCTATAGTAGAATTTATTGTTGGGATAGTTTATCTTCATCTCGATAGGTGCTATTCGACCTTGGGCGACTACTGGGTAAATGCCACTTGAAAACTTATATCGACTCAAACATAGTCAAGAGGAAAGGAGCCTCTGGGAGACTTATCCTAAACATCAAACATACTTAACCTAATTACATCATGATGATTAGTTCAAGAAGAAAGAATGGGGACTCACATCTTCTTAAATAAAGTCAACATGAGGTAGCTTATTGGCTGGGCAGTGAAGCTTACCATACTAACAAGGCACTCATTGGTTTGCAATGGTCAAGTTAGGGAGAAAGCGCAGGGACTCGCATCTTCCAAATAAATGATCGTTAAGGTAACATACTAGTGAGGCAGTATGTAAACCCGACCTAGAATAGCTAATGAGTGAGTGTCATAGGGGACTTGCTTCCACATCAAAATAGCTTGAGATAAAAGATTTGTGTTTACTTTTGTGCATGTGTCAAAAGGAATAGGATGCCTCTAGGGGACTCTTACACCTACCTTAAACATGCTAGGTGATTGATGAAATGGTGCCACAGATGGCAAAAAGAATTCCCACTAAGAAAAGATGCTATTTCAGTTCTCTCACACATATATTAGTTGTGCTAATCAAAATAGGATGCCTCTCGGGTTCTCTTACACCTACTCTAATACATCGAGAAATTGAGTTTGTGTTGTGAAAGAGGGATAAGATGCCATTGGGGGACTCTTATACCTACCCTAGACATGCCACGATGGATTCGCAAGATAAGTAGACAACACTTCGAAAGAAGAGAAGATTTGATGAATGGAATCAAATTTTGTTCTTTTTTATTAATAATTATTTTCAAACATGATTTGGTTCATGGGTAATTATTCTTTAGATAGAGCCCATTAATTGAAAGCATCAGGTGTTCCCCTTTACAATCAATAAGATGATAAGATCATCTTTAGTAGGGCTTCTCTATGACATAGGGGCCTTCCCAAGTGGGTTCAAACTTGTCTCCCATCTTTCAATGGGCAACAATTGGTCTCCTTAGGACTAACACAAGTTCTCCTACTCAGAAATACCTAGGGAGGACCAGCTTGTTGTGAGCTTAAACCATTTTGGCTTTGTAAAACTCAAGGTTTTGGCATGCATGTAGGCGACTCTCCTCCAAACCTTTGAGCTCTTCTAACCATAACTTTGCATTCTGGTCTATAGTGATCTTGCTACCCAATGATATCCTTAGTGACAGGAGTTGAACTTCTAAATGTAGAACAACTTCAAACCCATACACTAAGGAAAATGGGGTAGACTGAGTTGGAGTTTGATATATGGTGCGATAGGCCCACAAGGCTTCAATCAACTGCTAGTTCCACTATCATTTATTATCATCAAGAGTCTTCTTCAATATTTGGATGAGAGTTTTGTTGAATGCTTCTGCTAAGCCATTTGCTCTAGGATTGTAGATGGTGGAGTATCTCCGATCTATACCATGTCTTCTAGCGAAGCTGTTGATCTTCATGCTTTTGAATGCAGTATCATTATCGGATATAATTCGTTGAGGCATCCCAAACCTATATACAATATGTTTCTTGAAAAATTGAAGTACATATTGAGCTATGACCCCTCTGAGTGGGCTGGCTTCCGCCCACTTAGAAAAGTAGTCGGTGGCAGCTAAGATGAATCAATGCCCTTAGAAGAAGGAGGATCAATCAGACCCACAATGTCGGTACCCCAACACTCAAATGGTCAAGAGGCCAATGTGGGGTGTAGAATGTTGGGAGGTTGGTGGACATGTACCTAACACTGATGGCATATCCTAGCTACATCCATGCAGTCTGTAATCATCGAAGGCTAATAATATCAAAGTCGCTTGATCTTCATCTTCATCTTTGGATCAGATTAATATGATTCACATAGACCTGAGTGTACCTCAATTATAATGCCACGAGCTTTGTGTTTTTATAAATAACGTTAACATATTTGGTCAAAGGATCGGTGGTACAGGGTGCCATCAATAAGAGCATAGGAGAGACCTTAATAATGAAGTCAACAACTTTGCCCGGAGACATAACATAGATTGGTGTTATTCTACCATCAACTATGCAAGGGCAAATGGCTTAGCATAAGCCTTCAAAAAAACTCATCTAAATACAAATAAAGACACTTAACAATAACAAGTGATAGTGGCATGAGCAGTTAGTTGAGGCCATGTGGGCCTACCACACCACAAATAGAACTCTAACTCAGTCTACTCTTTTTTCCTTAGTTTATGGATTCGAAGTCTTTTTACCATTAGAAGTCCAACTCACATCACTAAGGATAGCTGTGGGTAGCAAGATCATAATAGAGCAGAATGCCAAGTTGTGGTTAGAAGAGCTCAAAGGATTGGTGGAGAGATGCCTGCGAGCATGCCAAAACCTCAAGTTGTACAAAGAAAAATTGAATTCAAGCTCACAATAAGTTCATTCGTATTATAGCTTTTCAAGTAACATAGCTTATTTTAGTTTTAAGGTGATCGATTGCCCATCGTAAGATGGGAGCCAAGTTTGAACCCACTTGGCAAGGCCCTTTTGCCATAGAGAAGGCCTACCAAGGAGGATCTTATCAGCTTATTAATCATAAGGGAGACTGCCCAATGCTTCCAATTAATAGGCTCTACTTAAAGAAATATTATAAATCATATTTAAAAATAATTATCATCAATGAAAATTTCATTTCTAATTTAATCTCTTACATGTCGAAAGTATTCTTGTTTGTAAATCTTCCATGATGTATTTAGGGTAGGTGTAAGGAACCCGAGTGGCATCTTATCTTTCATCGACACAACACAAACACATAATACACACAAATATATAAAATAAACACAAATCTTTTATCTCAAGCAACTCTGAGTTAAGTTAATTCCCCTAGTGGCACTAACTCAGTAGCTTCTCTAAGTCGGGCTGACATGCTACCCTGCTAGTGTGTCACCCCAGTGGTGTTCTTGCTTTGGAGGATGTAAGTCTACTACACTTTCCTTCCTTACTTGGCCATTTCACACTGACGAGCACCTTGTTAGTTTGGTAGGCCTTAATGTGTGGCAGGTAAGCTACCTCATGCTAGCTTCATTTAAGAGAATGTGAATCTGCTATGTTCTCTTCTTGAATTAGCCTTTGTGCACTGATTAGGTCAAATATATTTGAGGTTTAAGATAAGTCCACTAGTGGCTCCATCTCTCATAACTGCTTCAAGTCTAGGTCCAATCCTTCCTCAGGGTTCTCTGCTTAGTAGTTGCTCTAGCTCAGATAACATTTGTCCCATCGATGATAGACTTTCTCGCTGATCAGTTCGACTTGGAAAGTTGTAAGCTTACACACTTTCTTTCCAGATTGATAGTTGGACATCGACGGGCACCTTAGGTCAGTTGGTTCTCACTATGCTGATAGAAACACCACTCATGCTGATGGATACACCTTAAGTTGGTTGGTTCTTGCACATTAGTAAATGCCACTCATGGCAGATGTAAGTCTGCTATGCTTTCTCCTTGAGTTGGCCACCGTACACCTATAGGATTTCTTTTCTAGGGCTCGAGATAACACCCCTAGTAGCACCTCCCCTATGGGCACTATATTTGGATCATATCCTTTGCAACCCCATTAGACACTACTTGGGTTACTATCAGATTGGACAATTCCGCTTTCCTAGTAACCACCCTAGTGGTTAGAGAATCCATCCTATGGATGTGCAGATTCTCCCTTAGCCCAATAAATTTTAGATAGGTCAATGCCTACATAGCCCATTCATAGTGTGGTCCCTCACACACCAATAGAGTCCACACAAATATATAAACAAAAAATATATTCACTTACGAATTAGGAGGACTCCCCCTAGTGTTACCTTTTCCCAAGTAGACATCCTATCTTTAGAGCGTTAGTAATAATCCCTATAGGAATCGCCTGACTACTCTTGAGTTGATATAAGTCCCCAGCGATATTCACTCAATAGTCGCTCCTAAGTCAGGTTTGATATGTTATGCTACCAATAGGTCACCCCAGTGGTTGTTCCATACTTTAGAAGATGAAAGTCTGCTAGACCTTCTTCCTAGCATAGTTGTTGCACACCGAAAGGCAACCCCTTAGGTTGGCTAGCTCTACCTCACGACCAGTAGACTATCCCTTTGTATTTGTAAATCTGAGATAGGTCAAGTTTTATATATCCCCTTCTCAGTTGGTCCATCGCACACTGACATGGTCCATAAATTAAACTTATCAAATTTGACCAAGCTCACATCCCCAGTGGATATGCCCTCAAATTAAAATCAAACTAAACCAAACAAACCATATTAAATCACATAAAATTTAGATAAAAATATTCCTGACTACTTTTGAGTTGACATAAGTCCCCAGCAGCATTCACTTAGTATTCTCCCTAGGTTAGGTTCAATTTGTTATGCATCCAATAGGTCACCCCAGTAGTTGTTCCTCGCTTTGGAAGGTGTAAGTATGCTATGCCTTTTTCCTAGCACAATTGTTGCACATTGAAAGGAAATCCCTTAGGTTGGCTAGCCCTACCCCGCAGCCGGTAGACTATCCATTTGGATTTGTAAACCTGAGGTAGGTCAAGGCTGATAAAGATTTTTCTCAGTGGGTCCATCACACACCGACAGGCTTAGGGGCTTAAAAATAACACCTACATAAAAATAATTTTAACTCTATGAATTCAAACTCAAATCCTAATCCCCAATAAATATCCCAAACTTGCTTTCCAAGTGGTTGGATTATATACTGGATCCCTAGCAGATTCGAGCCCATATCTCTAGCAGATATGCCTACATATCAATTAAAACAAAACAAATTAAAGTCAATTTGATCCTAATCCTTGGTGGATTATAGATTCCTATCCCCAAGGGATCTTCTTTCCATTAATCATATAATCAAATAAAACTCAAACCTTATCCTTGTAGATTTTCTTCTTCTATGCCCTCGACATAGACCCTTCACATGTCATGTCCAATGTATATATGTGATCTCCTAGCGGATCTCCCTCCATGTCCTTGACATGAATTCTCATCAAATCTTATTTCTTCTCTTATGCACACCTTTAATACTTCAACCAAAAGCCTAATAATGTAGTTGTTCAAATTACATCATCTTAACATTGTAATTAACATTTTATGATTTGTGATTGTGCAAGCTCAAACTAACTATATACAATATCATGCTAACCATATTATAGCGTGAATTAACACACAATGTTATATTATAATATATGATGTTATATTATAATTTGGTATTATATAATATATTTTCTAGTAATACACCTCATTAGAATCACTTAAAAGGAACAAATAAAAAAAATTTCTCAAAATATGAATAATGTTCATTTTTGGATATAAAATTGTTATTTTCCTATTAAAAATGGTACAAAATAGCATAATTTTGGTGTTGCTTCTTGGCGTGTGCCATGAATTTGTGAAATTCTTCCAACTCAACCTTCAAATTAACATTTTTGTGAGTTTTGACCCAACGGATTATAACAAAAGTAAAAATACTAAAATGTACATTAACATTTAGTAACACACTAACACATTCATATATATGTGAAGTTATATTGTTATGTACATTATATTTTAATATGCTTTCATATAATATATTGTTTTACATTACACCTTAAAATGAATCACTTTAAGCAAAAAATTTATAAAATTTGGTTGAAAAATAAAAATTTATTTTGGATGCAAAATTCAATTCTTTTGATTAAATGACATAACGTAGCAGACCCCCAATGATGTTCCCTAAAGCTTATTTTAAATTTGGTCAAATCCCATCATATCAACCTATAAATCAATATTTTTATAAATTATACCAGTACAAACTCTACTACATCATACTATAACAAACTAAAATATGCTAAACAACAAGTAGTAATACACAATAGTATGCTATAATGCATGATGCTACACTATGTTATGGCATCCTATATTATAATACACTATAACATATTATAATATATTATATTGCACATCACAAGGAATTGCTTAAGATAAAAAATCATAAAATTAGTCTAAACAATCAAAAACTATATATTTTAGTTGTCACTTACATATTTTAAATTGAAACAATATATTATGATTCCATGCTATACCTATTATGAATTTTGCCAAATTCCACCAATTAAAAGTCTAAATCAACATTTTTATAAATAATGCTAGTGTAGGCTCCATTGCATGATTGTAAAGTACTAAAAGAATTTAAAATGCACAGAACAACATATTATGATGCATGATGCTATACTATGCTACACCATATAATATTTATTTTAAACATAAAATTTTACTTTTTAGACTACAAGTATGAGTAGTGGTGGTACTACAACCTAATTCCAGTTCAAATTTAACAAATTTCATCATCGATTTATTAAATCAATATTTTTAAGATTTATATTAATATAGACTATAGGACACAATACCATTATATACTAAAACATTTCAATACATCTTATAACATTCCAAAAAAACATCACTACATGCTTAAACATCTTATAATATATATATTGACTTCACTTTTGGAGTGAGCTCTCAACTTCCTCATCATAGATCTAGGACTCTTGGAGACACTAAGAGTTTCTTAGTCTTAAGATACTTCTACTAATTAGGTGAACACTTAACCTAACCCTATAGACTTAGAAGGGATATTCATAGGAATAGGTTATGCCTTAGGGATTTAGGAAGACTTGCCTATCCTACAACCTTAAAACCAATCCTTGCTTCCTTCTTCCAAACCAAACCTCAAATTCAAATCCAAGATCATAAATCCAATCCCAGTATAAATGATTAAAACCCATGATTAAATTAAAAATCCAAATCCTTTCCTAAGCCCTTTGATTTTTCTTATGGACTTAGCCTTAACCAAATTCAAATCTACCCAAACTCAATTGACATTTTTATAAATCAATCATTCCTTCATTTATATTTAAAAATATAAATGAATTCTAAATTCAAACAATTCAAATCAAATCAAAAAAACCAAACCAAATCAATTCTACTTAAGCCCTTTTGACATCATCCTCAATTTGATCAAATTTTCTTCCAAATCACTCCAAACTCATGTGATTTTCTCATGAATCATTTATATCTTCATTTATATTTGCAAATATAAATGAAATATAAATCAAATGGCCAAAACCAAACCCAAATCAAATCAAAGTCCCAATTTTAGCCCTTTTAGCCAATTTCTTGTACTTGGTAAATGATATCCAAATCAACTCAAAACCCATAGATTTCTTCATAATTCAATCACTCCTTCAATCATTGTTCCAAACATAAACACAAACTATAATTATCAAACCAAATCTAAGTAAACCCAAGTCAGACCCAAGTTAGCCCTTTTTGACTTGAAATTATCATATGAACCAAAACCCATAGGGCCTCAAACTACTTGCAATTGGATTTATATTTCCATCCTAAGTTCATATATGGGTTCAGTTAAACTTGAATCAATCCATGATCAAGCCAATCAAACCATTTAGGTCCACTTGACCCAAAGTGAACTGAAATACCTTTTTGAGCCAATTTCTAATTCCACCCAAATTGGATTGAACTAAGCCCATCCAAACCTCATAACATGATCAACAATCATCCTAGGTTAATTAATTTTCTTGAATTAGGCCAAACCAAGTCAACCTGACCCTTTGACCAAGTCAACATTGAGCTCAAATGAAACCCAAACTAGCCAAACCCCACTATATACCAAATTGATTGAAACCATCGATTCAAGTTAACATAAAATCAATGATTGAGCATGAACAAACCCTCAGTTGAGCCAAACCAAGCCTAAATGGCCATTTGACCTAAGTTGACCTAAATTGGCCTAAAGATCCAAAATGGGTCAAATCATGATTTGATCCAAATTGATTGTAACCAATGGCTCAAGTTCATTCCAAATCACTTATTGAACTTGAACAAAGCTGTGATTGAGCCCAATTTGACCAATTGGTCAACTTGACTCAACCTAGCCCAAATTGACCTAAAGGGTCAAATAAAATCCAAATTAAATCTAAATTAAACCAAACCAAAGGCTACAATTAATTTCAATCAACGAATTAAACTTGACTCTACACCTAACCCATACCAATTTGGTCCAATTGGTCAATTGGTCAACTTAGCCCACTTGACCTATTTGAATCCAAATGAGCCAAAATCAAACCTAAGGAAAATTGATCAAAACCAATTGAACCAAAATATCTCAAATAATAAAATGAACCTAACCTAATTTTGGTTTGACCCAATTTGACCATTGGTCAACCCAACCCAACCTAACATAAATGTGCCTATTTTGACCATATGAAGCCAAATCACCCAAAGTCAGCTTATGGAGCCTTGGTGGTTGACCTAACTTGACCCAAATGGACCGTAGGTCAGCTCATAACTAGCCCACATCCATGTGGAGCCCAACGCAAGGGAATTTACCATTGGACAATCTCATTTGTATTGGATTCTTTCCATAAGAGGCAAAGTTCACTTTGCCTCTTCCATGGCAGCCATCAAGCTTCCTAATGAGGAACTCCTAAGCCACCTTAGCCCACCCAAATCCATCCTATCTCTTGCTATGGACCAAGGGAAATAAACAAAGCCACTCCCTCTCATGGCCAAACCACATGGGAAAGGCAAAGATCCACTCCCCATATTAAGCACTGAGACTCCTGCCACCACTTCTTCCAAATAGGACGTGCCAAATAGAGTTGACAATGACCCCTCTATCGACTCGATGGTGGCCATTCAGCTGAATTTCTAGAAGGTATCCCATCCATCCATCAAGTGCAATTGAGGGGTATACCCCCTTAATTTGAGTGATAAATGATACCAATTTTTGGTGTGAGTCCCTAAAGAATTTTCAAAATCCCAAAGACTTCCCAAGAGAAATCCCAAAGCTTCCTCGATTGACATTCCTCCTCCCCGAGCAAAGTTGAAATAGGAAAACCTCCTTCCAAGTAATATTCCTCCTCTACTTAATCAAACTTCAATTCCTTGCACCCACACCATCCTCATACTTTGCTGAAGCCAACCAAACCAACCTTGAGCCTTCTGGACCATCGAAGATCAAAGTTTGATCAGAGCTGAAGCCTTTATGCATGTGGATTGGTCGATGGGAGCTCTACACCAAATCAAAGCCCAAGCTTCTCAATAGGGCCTCATCTCAATTAGATAAAGCTACCTCTATTGATCCCACCACCAAAAATTATCTCCAGTGAGGTAATTTTTCCAAACTGGTCCTTGTATGGAAATTCATTTGGTCTTTTATGAAGCAAATTTGAATGTCATGCATTTTCAGCTATTGGATGTGTGTGCCTCCCCTCCATGATGGTGTGAAATCAATTTGGAGGCAATCCAAGCTCAGGTGAGTTTGGATTGAATGGGGAAAGATGGATGGCATCCGTATTTTGCCTCTCATGAATGGGATGGATCATGGACCATCTGTTCCACATGATCAGAATATACGGCCATGATCCAATCATGTTGGATCCCCTGATTCCTTTCCTAAATTACTGATCAAATCATGGCCATTCAATCTTAGATCAGATGACACATTGAGTTAGCGCACCACTATAATCTGAGTTAACGATAGATGTGACAACTTAAATAGCTAATCCTATTGCACCATATGGAAAGCGTGCAGTGTTAGCTGCCACATGGACCGATGGGGTTAAGGCTTTAATTAGGCTTAAGTAATATATTTTAAAGGCTGAAACTTCTAAAAATCATAAGTAATCCTAGAAATATCCAAAAAATGTAAACTACAGCTCATTTTGAAGATATTGCAGAGTTGAATCCATTAAAATTATTATTACTAAATTTTGAATAGAGATTTTTGCTTAATTAAGGATTAATTAAAAATTAAATTAGCTTAATTACACCTTAATTAATCACCCAATTAATCTCAAACTTTTAATGGATGTTTAAGGGGATGACCTCTGCCTCCCCTATTTTTTTGGAATTTTATTGGTTGCTTAATTAGGAAAATTAAATGATTAATCCTTAATCACATTCTTAATTTAATTAATGATAATTGGTGAATGAACATTGTCTTAATTAATTATTTAAGCCTAATTACTTCTGTTGAATAGTAAGGGAGCTTAGGGAATGTGATTGGGATATTTTTCCTAATTTATTTCCTCAATTTTCTTTACTTTTTGGAATCAAATTAATTGATTGTTAAAGAAGTAATCAATTTCTTAAATAATTAATTAATCCTCAAGATAAAATCAAAGCTTAAGTGACCAAATTTGGAACTTTGGATTGAGATTAAGGCCTCTTTCTTGATCTCTTTCTTTATGTTAATTTCATTTCATTATTTGAGCATTCTTAATGCATAATCAAATGGATTAATGAGCTTAATTAACTCAATCTAAAATCTATTCACATCTCATCACCTTTAATCAAACATAGGTAGCTTTTTGGGTATTCAATAACCTAAATAGAGAGCTAATGAAAATATGGATAGCTCATAACTGTGAGAAAACCATAAAACTAGGTAAGTGAGATCCCTTAAGCTAATTAACTATTAATTATGAGCCAATTGCATTAGGCCCCTTTCATTTCTTAGGAGCATTTCTAATTTACTTTTCATGCGGTTGCATATCATATTGGCTCATTATTAATTGGTTAATTAACTTAAGGTGATGCAGGTAAGAGTTAATTAATTGACTTAATTCATACCCTAACCTAATTAAGATATAAAATTAACATAATTATTCTTTGTTAAACTAAATTAACTCATACATGGGGGATGGGATTAGGGTTAGCAAATCTCTTTCAAATTTTCTTAAATCAAATCAAACATAAAAACTGAAATGACATTAAAGAACTTTGGTTTGTTTTAAATAATCTTATTTAGTTTGATTATCCTTAAGACTTAGTTGGATTGAATGAGATCACATGCTTGTGTTGTATTTCTTTCCAATCATGCTAAATATTGTATGCCACTTGTACTCATGCATTCATGTCTTTCAAATTAATCAAATAAAAATAATTTTCTTTATGTCAATTTGCATGTGTTGATTTAAATTAAAAATATGTTGGCTAATATCATTATTAAATCTCAAATATATTTTCAAAAGTTATATATACATAGGAAATGCAAGTGAATATTAATTTAGTGTGTGAAATAATGTCTCTTCCTTACATTCATGTGTTGATTTGTATAAGTAAGAATATTAGCGGGTATATTAGTCTAGACATTCCAGGGATGCAAGGCTTTAAGTAGCCCAAGGAGGTTCCTACCTTGTTCCCTTGGTGTAGAACAATGGCGACGTATCTGCTTGATTTTATTCTTATGCATTTGGACATTAGAATCTAGATTGAGCTTTAATTCATTTACACAAAATAAATCAATCAATCAAAAAACAATTTTTGTGAGGCTTTTTATTCTTGTAGTTGTTTATACATCCACATGTATCTAAGGATAGCGGTATATTAGTCTGGACATTCTAGGGACGCACGACTTTAAGTAGCCCCATGGAGGATCCTACCTTATTCCCTTGGTGTAGAACAATGTAGATGTATTCGCTTAAAACTTTTATACATGTGGATGTGTACTTAGCTAATGAATGAAAACCTTAATTTTATATTAAAAAGATATGCATTCATACTTTCTTTATTTGGTTGAGTTGATTAATCATGTGATTTAAGGTTCTTTCCTTATGCTTGCATAAGAACTTAAATAAAGCTTTGAATCAATATGACAAAATCATTCAACCAAATGAATTATTAATTCCAAATATATTTACTCACATTCATCATTCAAGTGTGCTAAGATACAAATTTCATGTATAACTATGCTTATGATTTAATCATATGCATGATATACATGATGGAAAGAAATGAACAAACATGTGTTATGTGTTAGTAATTCATTCCAACTAACCTTAAGATTCCTTTCTTATTGAATGAGTTTATTTAAAATGAACCTAAACATAGGACTAATCAAAACATATAATAAACCATTCACTAAAGGGAATTGATTAATTAATTTGATTTAGATGTGACTTAAGGTAGGGATAAAATAGAGTGATCCTCTGTTTCTTTCTCTTCATAACACTTAGTTATTTTGTGTAGGTCAAATTAAACAAAAAAAAGTATCATGTAAAATTCAAAAATTAATTAAATCATTTAAAGTAAAACCACCCTTTCTAATTAAATGTCTTTCACACTTAGAAAATCATAACTCTAAAGCCTAGTTAGGACATACCACACAAGCCTTAACACATACACATTAGATTAAGTCATCACTTATAGCTTTATGTTAGGGCGATGTATGATTTGATGTATGCTTATTTTGTGATGTACTATTGTAGACTGGATGTTAGGGTGTATGTTTCGTAGACTGGATGTTAGGATGTGGTTAGCCTAATCATATTTTTTGTAAGAGATTATGCATAAGCAGTGCTTAAAATAAATATAAATGCTCTCCTTTATGGGTTATTTAACCGATAAGCATAATTTATATTAGGATAGGTGGACTTGGTTACCCATAAGTAGGGTGCTAAGTTTAAATTATTCATATAACTGCTTGGGTTGTATAGTGTGATTAGCTAACACTTATTTTGGAGGTGTAGTTAGATTTACTTTTTCATTCTTTTAATGTAATTATGCATTAGGAATTTGGTTAAGAGTTATGAGGGCTAAAAATGAACATTAGCTAGAAGGTTTAATCTTGGGGTGCCATGTGATGCCTAGAAGCCTGCCAAATCAAATGAAGCAAATCAAATGAAGAAAAAGAGGGAGCATGAAGACTTCAAGATCCCCATAACACTTATCATTTTGTAACTTACAGTTATTCTTTTATATACCGGGATGTATAAGGGTAGAGCTCGGTTACCCATTTCCTTTTCAGGTTGCATGGTGGTATCTGACTACACTGGCCTCTTATTATTTTGTGTTAGCTTTATAAAATTTTTTGATGTCTTCTTTAGCTTGTGCACTAGAAATAGCATGTCTCTTCATAGTTTATTTATGATTTGTTATTGTTGTATGGATTGGATGCGATTCGGCTCTTAGAATAAAAGTAAATTTTTACCCAACTACAACTCATAACTAATCTTTTAAAATAACTCATAACCTCACATAAAGCTTAGGAATTAAATCTAGATAATAAAATATTTAGCAACTCCTTAGCTGGATGTTGAATGCTTAATATCATGCATATCATTTTATTTCACTCTTGCTAAGAGAGAGTTTCCATCTTTGCTAGATAGTAGAAAGGCTTAACCTTTGAGAGCCTATAATGGAAAGACACCTCTTTCTCTTTTGATTTAGCCCATAATCAACTTCACCATGCATTTAGGAACATAAAATCCTATGTCCTGTGTCAAAAATAAAGAGTCAAAATAAAGCAAAATTTGATAAAATTTGCATTAGACTAAGTAATTATTCATACCACTCATGCTCTAGTCTCTTAGAAAGTGGGTTTAAGGACTTTAGTTTTTTTCTAAATAATAACAACGTAGCCATCTTGCAAAAACATATTGCTTGACCATATGGTCTTAAATTGTAGGAGGAGTTAGCTGGTTGCCACTCCTAGTGATTATAAGTCCAGCAGTTGGGTGATTTATCCTCTCTTGTAGAGGTAAACAACATACCCACTTTCACCTTAGATTTAGGACTTGCTTTGGCCCTCCCTAAAGCTCCCCAAACTTAGGATGAGGTTACTATTTCCCTTTGGGGCTACAAACATAAATCCTCACCTCTTAGGCATTTTCATAATCTTGTATTGTGGAATTATAAGTCCTAGACTTCTAATAGAATTTCTACTCAAACATATAATTTCCTTTAATTTGAAACATATAAAGCCCAATAATAGGATAGTTTGGGATGGTCACTAAGTTTTCTAGTATCATGAGCATCCCCTACTCATCTCCTCTTAGCCTCAATAATAAGTCTTTCCTTTTGATATATCCCATTTATTCTTCCAAATATAACTAATTTATTGATTGTCCTATCTTTGATTTTTTTAGAGAAAACAATTGCCTACTTTAGTCAAGAGTATTCCTAAAGAATTCACCTTCCTTATGATGTAATGAAATATGGGGGCTTGCCCATAGGAAATGTTAGAACCCAATTTAAATAAACCCTAATTTATTCATCCATATAAAGTAGGGGAAAATCTATAATACATTCAAAGACCATCATGCCTTAGGAGTCCTTATTAGGTGGTTAGGTCCATCGTAGGGTAGTGATTTCTATCTTTTGAGATAGTACATTATTCCTTTATGTCATACTTGATCATCTCAATAAGTACATCCTCAGATCTATGTGGTGTCCCCCCTTTACACACACACAAGCACATGAATTAAAAATAAACACCAAAATCTGGTAATATAATATGATTTAGGGTTAGCATTTAGGGTATTCAAATCTCTAATAGTCAAGGGAAAGTCTTTTGAAGACATGTTCTTTAGCTACCATAATTATGTTAGGATTAGGTCATTCTTTAGATCTACTCCTAATGATATCCTTATTCAAGGTTTAGAGTTTTGGGTTTAAGGTTAGGGTTTTGGATTAATTTAGGGTTTAGGGTTAGTTTAGAATTTAGGGTTTAGGGTTTAGGGTTTGGGGTTTAGGGTTTAGAGTTTAGGATTGTAGGTTTTATGGTTTTAGGGTATAGGGTTTATGATTTTAGGGTTTAGGGTTTAAGATTTAGAGTTTAGGATTCAGGGTTTAAGGTTTAAGATTTAGGGCTTAGTGTTTAGAGTTGAGGGATTTTAGGGTTTAGCATTTAGTGTTTCAAGTTTAGGGTTTAGAATTTAGGGTATAAGATCTAGGTTTAGGGTTTCAATTTTAGTTTGAGAATTAGGGTTTAGAGTTTAAGTTTTTTTTAATAAAGAATAAATTTAGATTCAACATTTTTCTTTTTATTTCATCAATCAAGTAGCACCCCAAGTTTTCTAAGATATAAGCCATGGGATAGATAAGAAATGAGCACCATAGAGATAGTCAAAATCCCAGATAACTAGAACCATCCCTATTATAAAGACATAATTTCATAAAGAGTAGATCAGATCAGTCATTCTTCAATTTCTCCAATTCTCATTAAAACCACCCCCTCCTCTTGAGTAGTGGTATCCGCCATCATATCCCAAATCTCTCCCTCTGCCACCACTATGGCTATAACCTCCATTGCTCCTCTCACCTCCATAACCACCACTACTCCTACCACCACCTATATATCCACCAGCACCTCTAGATCCCCCACCACCACTACGATAATCTCCACCTCTACCTTCGCTTTTGCCTCCTCCGCCAGATCTAGACTGAGCCAAGTTGACGGTGATGTTCTTGCCATCAAGGTTCTACCTATTCTTAGGGTTTATGATTACTTTAGGGTTTAGGGTTTAGATTTAGTTTAGGGTTTAAGGTTAGTTTAGGGTTTAGGGTTTAGCATTTAGGGTTTGGGGTTTAGTGTTTAGTGTTTAGGGTTTCAGGTTTAAGGGGTTATGGTTTTTAGGTTTAGGGTTTATGGTTTATGGTTTAGGGTTTAAGGTTTAAGGTTTAGTGTTTAGTATTTAGGGTTTAAGGGTTTAGGGTTGTAGGTTTAGGGTTATAGGTTTAGGGTATAGGTTTAGGGATAGGTTTAGGGTTTAGGGTTTAGGGTTTAAGGTTTAGGGTTTAAGATTTAGGATTTAAAGTTTAGGGTTTATTTTTTAAAAAATTAAATAAATCGATAGGTTTTCAGTTTATTTAGTTTATTTTTTTATTTATTTGAGTTCATTTTATTTTTTATATTTATTCAATTTTATTTTTTATTTTTATTTAGGTTTATTTTTATTTTATTTAGGTTTATTTTTTATTTTTATTTAGTTTAGTTTATTTATTTTAGGTTAATTTATTTTAGTTTAGGTTTTTTATTTTAGTTTATTTTTTAAGTTTAGGTTTATTTTTAGTTGAGTTATATTTTTATTTTATTTTTTAGGTTTAGGTTTTTTTTTAGGTTTAGGTTTAGGTGTTGACTTAAATTTTTTTAGGTTTAGTTTTAGGTTTTAATTTTATTTTAAGATTATTTTTTTATTTTTGTTTTAGTGTTTATGTTATTTAGGTTTTTAATTTTTTTATTTAGTTTAAGTTTTTATATATTTTATTTTAGTTTAGTTTTAGTTTTATTTTACTTTCTTTCTAGGTTTATGTTTAGGTTTAGGTTTTAATTTATGTTTTTATTTTAGTTTATTTTTTATTTTATTTTGGTTTAAGTTAGTTGATTTATTTTATTTTTAAGTTTTATTTACTTTAGGTTTAGGTTTTTAGCTTTTCAGGGTTTGGGGTTTAGGGTTAGTTCAGAGTTTATGGTTTAGGGTTTAGGGTTTGGGGTTTAGGGTTTAGGGTTTAGGGTTTAGGGTTTAGATTTTAGGTTTAAGGGATAGGTTTTAGTTTAGGGTTTAAGGATTAGGGTTTAGGGCTTAAGGTTTTAGGTTTTTTTTTAACATAGAATAAATTCAGATTCAATATTTCTTCTTTTTGATTTCATCAACCGAGTAGCACCCCAAGTTTTCAAAGACACAAGCGATAACATTGATAAAACATGAGCACCCATAGAGTAAATCAAAATCCCTAAATAAGTTGAACCATCTCTACTATAAAGACATAGTTCCGTAAGTAGTAGATCAGATCGACTGTTCTTCTATTTCTCCAGTTCCCATTAGAACCACCTCCACCTCTCAAGTAGCGGGATCCGCCATCATATCCCCAATCTTGCCCTCTGCTGCCACCATGGAAGTAACCTCCACTGCTTTTCCCTCCTCCATAATCACCACTATTCCAACCACCACCTCTATATCCACTAGCACCTCCAGATCCCCCACCACCACTACGATAATCACCACCTTCACCATCGCCTCCACCACAAGATCTAGACTGAGCCTAGTTGACGGTGAAGTTCCTACCATCAAGGTTCTACACATTCTTATGTTTTAGGGTTAGTTTAAGGTTTAGGTTTAGGGTTATTTTAGGGTTTAGGGTTTAGGGTTTAGGATTAGTTAAGGATTTAGGATTTAAGGTTTGGGGTTTAGGGTTTAGGATTGTAGGTTTTAGGGTTTAGGGTTTAGGTTTAGGATTTAAGAATTTAGGGTTTAGGGATTAGGGTTTAAGATTTTAAGGTTTAGGGATTAAGGTTCATGGTGGCTTTAAGGTTTTTGGTTTAGGGTTGTAGGTTTAGGGTTTAGGGTTTCAGGTTTCAGGGTTAAGGGTTTAGGATTTAGGGTTTAGTGTTTTTTTTAAGCTTAAGTAAACTCGTATGATTAGGTTTATTTAGTTTATTTTTTATTTATTTTAGTTTATTTAAATTTTTATTTTTATTTAAGTTTAATTTATAATTTTAAATAGTTTAGTTTATTTATTTTATTTTTTTTAAAGTTTAGGTTTATTTTTGAGTTGAGTTCCATTTTATTTTATTTTTATGGTTAAGGTCTAGGTTTTAATTTTATTTTTTTAAGTTTATGTTTTAGGTTTTTTTTTAGGTTTATTTTGAGGTTTTATTTTTTAGTTTAGGTTTAGGTTTACTTTTAGTTTTTTTATTTAGTTTAGGTTTAGGTTTAGGTTTAGTTTATTTTAGGTTTAGTTTTAAGTTTTATTTATTTTAGTTTAGTTATTTTATTTAGTTTATTTTATTTTTATTTTAAGCATAGGTTTATCTTCTAGTTTAGGGTTTAGTTTTTATTATTTATTTTTTTAGGTTTTATTTTTAAGTTTATTTTTTAGGTTTAGGTTTTTATTTAGTTTTTATTTTACTTTATTTTAGGTTTATTTTATTTTTATTTTACGTTTTGTTTTTATTTTATTTAGGTTTTTTATTTTTATGTTTTTTATATTTTTTGTTTAGTTTTTAGTTTTATTTTTTATTTTTTTATTTTTAGGTTTAGGTTTAGGTTTTAATTTAGGATTTTATTTTATTTTATTAATTTATTTTATTTAGGTTTAGGTTTATTTATTTATTTTATTATTAGGTTTTATTTAGTTTAGGTTTAAGTTTTTAATTTTAGGGTTTAGGGTTTAGTGTTTAAGGTTTTAGGGTTTAGGATTTTAGTGTTTAGGGTTTAGGACTAGTTTAGGTTTAGGGTTTAGGTTTGGGGTTTAGTGTTTAGACTTTAGGGTTTAGGGTTTTAAGGGTTTATAGTTTAGGGTTTAGGGTTAGCTTAGGGTTTAGGGATGGTTTAGGGATTAGGGTTTAGGCTTTAGGGCTTTAGGTTTTTAGGGTTTAGGGTTTAGGGTTTAGTGTTAATTTAGAGTTTTGGGTTTAAGTTTTAAGGGTTTAGGGTTTAGGGTTTTGGGTTAGGGTTAGGGTTTATGGTTTAGGGTTCAGGATTTAGGATTTAAGGTTTAGGGTTTAGGGTTAGTTTAGCTTTAATGGTTTAGTGTTTTTAAGGTTTAGATTTTAGGGTTTAGGGTTAAGGGTTTAGGATTTAGGGTTTAGGGTTTATGGTTTAAGATTTTTTCCTAAAAAAAATTAAGGAAATCAATATGTTTGGGTTTATTTAGTTTAATTTTTATTTATTTTAGTTTATTTTATTTTTATTTAATTTAGTTTATTTATTTTAGGTTTATTTATTTTAGTTTATGTTTTTTATTTTAATTTATTTTATAGGTTTAGGTTTAGGTTTATGCTTATTTTTTAGTTTACTTTTATTTTTATTTTATTTTCCTTTTTGATTAAGTTTTATTTTTTTTATTTTTAGGTTTTTGTTTAGGTTTAGTTTTTAGTTTATTTAGGTTTTATTCAAGGGTTTATTTTATTTTTTAGTTTAGTTTTGCTTTTTATTTATTTTATTTTAGTTTATTTTTATTATTTATTTTATTTTATTTTTAGGTTTAGGTTTAGGTTTTTATTTTATTTTATTTTTTTACTTTATTTTGGTTTAGGTTTTTTATTTATTTTATTATTATTATTTTATTTAGTTTAGGTTTAGGTTTTTAGGTTTTTAAGGCTTATTGCTTAGGGTTTAGGGTTTAGGGTTTTGGGTTTACGGTTCTAGGGTTTAGGGTTTAGGGTTTTAGGGTTTAAGGTTTATGGTTTGGGTTTAGGGTTTAGAGTTTAGTGTTTAGGCTTTAGGGTTTAGGGTTTTAAGGATTTAGAGTTTAGGTTTTATGGTTTAGCGTAAGCTTAGGGTTTAAGGTTAGTTTTGGCTTTAGGGTTTAGGCTTTAGGGTTTAGGGTTTTTAGGGTTTAGGGTTAGGGTTAGGGTTTATGGTGTAAGGTTTAGGGTTTAGGGTTTAGGGTTTAGGGTTAATTTAGGGTTTAGGGCTTTTGAGTGTTTAGGATATAGGGTTTAGGGTCTTGGGTTTTTGTGTTGTATGTTTAGGGTTGTAGGTTTAAGGTTGTAGGTTTAGGGTTAGTTTTAGGGTTTAGGGTTTTTTTTTGTTTGAAAACCCCATATAGGGGGAATGTTATTCCCACAAAGAGGGTTACAAGATCCTTAAAGGGGATAAACTCCACAACTACTGCTCAAAGAGCTACAATTAGCCTAGAGAGTAAATCCCTATCTAAAACACCAAAAGCAAAATAAAAGAGTAAAGGAAAGCAAAATATACAAATTGATTAACATAGATAAGCCAATGGATAAATTAGGGCCAAAGCTCTTCAGGATGAGAGACTGCATGACACTAGGGTGCAAACCTGCTAGAGAATAAGAGAAGTGCACCTGCAAAATTATATAAAGATAGAAATTAGAGCAGTTAAAGTAATACAGACAAAATGAAAATTGAAAGTAGCATAAACTGAGAAAGATTATAAAGTAGTGTGATAGAGAGGCTCAGGCTCAGTCACATTAAATTGAGGCAAATGCAAATATGAGCATCCAAACTTTAGCAGAAGGGTTACAACACAAGAGCTACTACCAAACCAAAAAGGAGTGAAATCATCATAGCCATCTTAGCCAACGAACCTGTGGGAAGATAAAAACCATTTGTTGAAAGTCTTTTGAGCCTTAGTACCTGCAAACCTAAGTAAAGCCATATACATGATAGAAAAGGATACAACAAATAACAGAATGGGTAAGGGGATCCCATGCAGAATAAATATCATCAATATAGTCACCATGACATGAGAAACCCTACACATATGAAAATGAACTTCCAGATCCACCTTATTTCTAACTAGAGGCAAGGGTTCAATTAGACCATCATGAAAACCCACCACAGGAAAACAAAGAAAGGGTCAGGTAGAGGAAAGAAGCAACACACAACTAGTTGAAAAGCCTACTATAATCTAGGAAGGCAAATAAACAAGCATGTAAATAACTCCAACCCAAACATATAGGACATATATGAAGTTAATAACCAGCAAGTGTAAAGTAAAATAGCATAACCCAAACTCAAATTACAATAGGAAATGTAGAAGTTTAACAGAGACAAGATGGGAAAGTAGTAGCAGGTTAGGTGGACCAGAAGGCATAGATAATAAGCTCCTCCCCACCACAAACAACTCCAAATTAGGACAATCAAAGAGATAACCCCAGAAGTAGCTTGGTGGGCATAAAACCCAATATTCTAGTTCAGCCAACAACCAAGACAGCAAAAAATAGCAAGCTAGCCATAAAACCACCCATTCAGAATAGACAGTGCATAAGGTAATATCTAATTAGAAAATAGCATAAGCATAGTGATCTGCACAATTCTAACTAAATGAAGATGGAAAAAACAATAGAAAATTAAATAGACCTCAAGCATCAGGTGATCAGCTATAGCTCGGTTGCAAACAATAAAAATAATCATAAAAGCAACAGGCAACAAACAGCTAACAACCACAAAGGCAGCCGGCTGGATAAAGGACCCAAAAATCTAATAGCCAACAATTAAAATAGCAATATAATGATTGCACCCACCATAAGATAAGCCAGTGAAAAATAGAGATGCAAAATAGATATAAAAGGGGTTCAAAAGAGAGCCATCATTGAAATCCTTTAAAACAAAGAAGAGCAGTCTTGCAGTTAAACCCTGGAAAGAAATCATTAAGTAAGTCCAATCCTGCAAATAGATAATAATAATAATAATGAGGGTATTGTAGTTTCTCTCCTTACAGATGGAAAGGTGAGGATAGCAAAAGCAATCAAAAAAACCCCAAAATTAGCCTGCTGGACATGATAGACAACCCCAGAAGCAGCTTGCTAGGCATAAATAATCCAGTTCAGCAAACAACCAAGACAACAAATAATAGCAAGCTGGCCATAAAACCACCCAATCAGAATAGACAGAGCTTAAGTTAATTTTCAAGTAGGTAATAGCATAATCACAATGATCTGGACAAGTCTAACAGAACCAAAATGGAAAAAATAGCAGCAGTTTAGATAGACCACAAACATGTGGTGATCAACAAACAACAAAATCAAGCAAAAAAATAAAAGCCAACAAACAGCCAACAACCTCAAAGGAAGCCTGCTGGACATAAGATCCATAATTCCAACAGCCAACAATTAAAATAGCAATACAAATATTGCACCCACCATAAGATAAGACAATAAAAAATAGTGGTACAACATAGACATAAAAGGGGTTCAAAAGGGAGCCATCGTTGAAATCCTTCAAGACAAAGGAGAGCAGGCTTGTAGCTAAACTACCATCCTCAGTAAAAGTAGACTAGAGGGAAATCATTAAGTAAGTATAATCATGTTTATAGGAAAATTAGCCTAAATACTATTATTTCTCCTAAAATTCCACCAATGTTTATAGGAAAAAGCAGTGATAGCTTCCTTGATTGGCTTACATCCTAGACCACCTTCAGCAAGAGTGCCACAGCTTTAATACCAAGAGGTCCAATGCATTCTTTTAGAAGAATTGTTTGAACCTAGAAGAATTTGTTAAGGAGGCACTCAATTTTGTTATTGGTAGAATTGGTCGGTACAATGGTTTGAATGAGATATAAAGTCATGGAGTTAAGGGTGCTTTTAATCAAAGTGAGCCTATCACCAAATGAGAGTAAATGGAATTCCCAAATAGAAATTTTATTATAGTTTTTTGGATTAGCTCATCAAAGAGATGTGATCATTTCTGACCTTTAAAAAGCGGAGCACCAAGATATTTAATAGGAAGTTATTATTACTGAAAATTAGTAATTCTCAAGATTTGGTTGATCCTATTACTAGGGATTTTAGAAGAAGGAATGAAATAACTTTTACCTTCATTAAGAAAGAGACCACTTTCATTACCAAATTTATTTAAAAGATTATTAATAGTTTTAATGTGATGAATAGAGGCAATGCAAAAGATTATGAAGTCATTAGGAAAACTAAGATGAGAGACAGGAAGACCACCTTGAGTTCTAAAAAAAATTCTAGAATTATTGTTGAAAAGATCATTAAGGCTCCTCAAAAGATATTTACAGTAATAATAAAAAGAGAGGGAGATAAGGGCTCTCCTTGTCTCAAACCATGAATCAAAGGGAAAAAACCTAGGGACTCACTATTCATGACAACGAAAAACCAAACATTGGTAATACAATTTTTAATGAGGTAGATAAAATAGTCAGAAAAACCAAACTAATGAAGAATTTGGAAGAGGAAATTCTAAGAGAGGTTATCAAAAGCTTTAGAGATGTCCAGTTTGAAAAGAATGTTACCACCTCTGGTAGAAGCATCAATGCATGAATCAGCTCATGGGCTAGAAGAATGTTGTCAGATATAGCTCTACCTTTAACAAAGCTAGTTTGGTTGGGAGAAATAATTTTAGGCAGCAGCGGACTAATTCTATTAGAAATTAATTTAGCAATGAGCTTATAAAAGAAGGTGCAAAGGCTGATAGGTCTAAAATCGCCCCAAGATTCAGATTATTAATTTTGGGAATGAGAATAATGGAGGTGCTAGAAAAATATCTAGGTAAAGGATTTCCATCATCAAAAAAATTAACAACAACATCAATAATGTCAGATTTAATAATAGGCCAATAATGCTAAAAAAATTGAGTCGTGTAGCCTTCAGGGCCAGCAACAGAATCAGTGTTCATGCTATTGAGAATACTACCAATCTCAGCTTTTATAGGACGCAAACTAAGCAAGTGGTTGTCATCATTAATAATTGATGAAGGAATCAGGTGTGAGTTGGAGAGAGCTTCTAAGGAAGGGTTGATGTTTAATAAGTTTTTAAAATGATGTATGACAGAATCTTTAATATCATTATTATCAGTGATCCAGCTGCCGTTATTATTTTTAATTTTTATAATAGAGTTTAAGGCTTTCTTTTTTTTGAAAAGAGCATGGAAGTACCTGCTATTTTTATTACCATCAGCAATATGTTTGCTAGCAGCTTTTTGCCGCCAGTAGGTTTCCTCCATATTCTGATAATTAACCAAGTTATCCTTAGCTTCATTCAACTCCTCAAGTTTAGTACAATCAGTCAAAAGAGCATCTTCAAGAGAACAAACTAATTGTTCCATATTTTTTAGATTGGAAAAGAGATTTTTAAAATGATACTTGTTCCACTAATTTAGGTTTTGTTTAAGCCTTTTAAGCTTAAGCTAGAGGAAAATCATGCCCTTAACAGAATTATCCGAATGAAGAGGAGCCATCCAGTTAATGGATACAATATTGATGAAATCAATGTGTTGGATCAACATATTTTGGAATCTAAAAGAAGTTAGGGAGGATAATCTACTGGAGGGATTTTGGACAGAAATTAAAAGCGAAGCATGATCAGATAAAGTTCTGCTCAAATGTTCAACAGAAGTAAGAGGCCATTGATTGATCTAAAGAGAATTAAAAAGAATCTTATCAAGCTGTTGCCAGAGTCTAGAGTTATGCCAAATATAGTCAGAGCCCGAAAAGCCAATATCAATCAGATTGCAATCAAGAATCATATTAGAAAAATCTTCCATGGAATGAATGTTAGGAGAGCAATCTCCCCTTCTTTTCGAGGAAGAGAGAATAGTGTTGAAGTCACCCCCAACCAACTAGGGTTTGTTGACCGAGGAGGCAAAGGTTCTTAAGTTATCCCAAAGGATGTTTCTACCAGCTTTATTAGAAGAAGCATAAATAAAGGAACCAAGAGCATAAAAATCACCCAATGAGATGTGGACATTAACCAATTGTTGAAGATCATCAAGGATAAAGATGTTGACTAAATTATTCTAAATACACCAAATTTTATTGCTAATATTATAAAATAAATTTTCAAAGCCAAGCATTCTAGCAACATGGTTGATCTTAGAAGAGTGAATGAATGGTTCAACAACAACAAGTAAGGCTATGTTATGAGTACGGCAAAGACATCTAATACAGTTGCAGACAATGAGTGTCCCAATACCCCAAACATTCCAAATTAGTAAATTGATCATAATAAAATAAGAAGGAAAGTAAAAGAGATAACAAAAGAAATAAAATGCAAGAAGAAAAGAAAACTAAAAGCAGTTATTTATGGGAAGTTAGAGAATATCTAGTAGTTTTAGTGGAGCTATTAGTGAACATTCTAGCTTTAAGGGATTTTTTTAAAATAGTTTGGAAAGGTCTATCTTTGTCCAAGGTATCCCCATCTGATAGGCAGTGATTTATGATATTTAGAATAGAACCTGTATCAGTCAAACCATTCCTAATGGTAATTTCCCCTTCTTCAATGTCAGAATTAAGCTGAGAAAGAGGGTTAGCATGTATATCACTCTGAAGGGTAGGATAAGGAGAGGTTGTGAAGCCATTAATAACACAGATTTCATGCTCAATTTTAGAATTACTTTTCAAATTTTGTTCCATCATCAAAGGATCAATAGTTTTAGATTTTATTCTTTCATCAAAGGATCAACTCCAAAATTTGTTTTTAGATTTAGATCTAACCTAAAGTTTCCATTCAAATCACCACTAGGGTTCATATGAGTCTCCTCGAGTTCATTAGCCAAAATGGGTAAGTTAGACTGAGTCAAGGTATTGTCTTGAGGAGCCAAAATATTACAATTAGAAGTAATGTTAATTAAGTTATCATTAGACTCCACATGAACCTCATAAGCATTATTTTTAACATGCTCAGATTGCTCTCCAATAGGCAAATCAGTGGATAGAAAAGGAGTAGGGGTAGGGGGATGATTTCCATTTTGAGTGACTTTAGGCACATAAGCAAATTTATTGATTTTTCATTTGATAGAGTAGGATTAGGATCCACAATTTTTCTTTTTAAGATGAGGATGCAACACAAAACATTTAGAATTATCATGGCCATGACTCTTACAATGTGGGCAAAAAATAGGAAAATTCTCAAATTTGACTTTTTGATTATAACCAAATTTTTGAGAGCCGATCCAAACTTCTTTAGGATGCTTTTTAGTAATATCAATCTCAACGAATATGAGCGAGAAGGTCGTGATCTCTGGCCGGTGGCTGATCAATTTGAAGAGGCCGACCAAAGAGAGCCCCAACCACAAAGAGAACTTGATGTGTAACATAATGTATTCTCATATTAGGAAGAATAATCCATATAAAAACAATTGGGGATTCCTCTTTTATATCAAAAAGTGGAGACCATTTTAGAAGTCGCATTTGACAATTAAACACAAAGTAAGAGAGACGGGCAAAAACTCTAGAATAATCTAAACCATTATAGAGCTGAATTAAAATATGCCTAGGCTCAATCAATCCAATAGTGAAAATGCTTGAAAGTTTAAGGCTGTGGAAAAAGGATCGGATGTTATCGAGAGTTGGCCGACGTAGGAAAATTTATCAACTAAAGAGAATTCAAAAGGCTTCGCCAACTTTTCCAGGTCTAGATCCAAGCACAGAAAATAGGCATCTCGTGAAATGAGGTCGAGATCAAATTCACCAAAGCATTAGGGGAATGGTTCTTACCAGATAATGCATCCTTGAAGGACTTAAGTGCAGGCAGAGTAGTGGATGATTTTAGATCCAAAATTCCATGTAAATCTGATGCCCTAGCCGATGCCTCCAAGTTTGAATAGCTCGATTGCACGGGAAGCAGCTCCTTTGCCATTGAAAGAGAAAAGGGTAACTCACATTAGCGGCTAATCAGAGAGAATTTATCAAAAAGATGATCGAGAATGATCAAAAATTGGCCAAGCCACAAGGAAAATGAAAGGGAAAACACAATCACTAGAGAGAGCCACAGGATTTTAGGTTTTGAGGTTTTTTTTAGTTTATTTTATTTTATTTTAGGTTTAGGTTTATTTTATTTAGGTTTAGGGTTTAGGGTTTAGGATTTGGGGTTTAGGGTTTAGGGTTTAGGTGTTTTTTAAAAAAATTAAGAAAACTGGTAGGTTTAGGCTAATTTAGTTTATTTTTATTCATTTTCATTGATTTTAATTTTAATTTTATGTAAGTTTATTTTTTATTTTTATTTAATTTAGTTTATTTATTTTAAGTTTATTTATTTTAGTCTAGAATTTTTATTTTAGTTATTTTTTAGGTATAGGTCTAGGTTTATTCTTATTTTTTAGTTTAGTTTTATTTTTATTTTATTATTTAGGTTTAGGTTTAGGTTTTTATTTTATTTTTTTAGGTTTATGTTTTAGGTTTTTATTTTATGTTTATTTTTAGGTTTTATTTTTTAGTTTAGGTTTAGGTTTGTTTTTATTTTATTTTATTTTATTTAGTTTATGGTTTAGGTTTTATTTATTTTAGTTTAGGTTTAGGCTTATTTTATTTTATTTTATTTAGGTTTAGTTTTTTAGGTTTAGATTTAGATTTTATTATTTATTTATATTTAGGTTTATTTTATTTTTATTTTATTTATGTTTTTTATTTTTATGTTTATTTAATTTTTTATTTTAGTTTAGGTTTTTATTTATTTTATTTTAGTTTAGTTTTTATTTTTTATTTTATTTTATTTTTATGTTTAGATTTAGGCTTAGGATTATTTTTAGTTTAAGTTTTTATTTTATTTTATTTTTGACTTTATTTACATTTAGGTTTTATTTATTTAATTTATTTTTTTAGGTTTTATTTAGTTTAAGTTTAAGTTTTTAGGTTTTAGGGTTTAGGGTTTAGGGTTTAGTGTTTAGGGTTTGAGCATTAGAATTTAGGGTTTATGGTTGTTGGTTTTAGAGTTTATGGCTTAGGGTTTAGGATTTAGGGTTTTAAGGTTTAGTGTTTAGGGTTTAGAGGTGTAGGTTTAGGTTCAGGGTTTACGATTTAGGTTTAGTTTTTAGGTTTGTTTTTTTAGGTTTAGGTTTTTATTTAGTTTTTATTTTTATTATTTTAGGTTTATTTTATTTTTATTTTATATTTTGTTTTTATTTTATTTAAGTTTTTAGGTTTATTTTATTTTTATTTTATTTTAGTTTTTATTTTTTATTTTATTTTATTTTTACATTTAAGTTTAAGTTTTGGTTTATGTTTAGGTTTTAGTTTAGGATTTTATTTTATTTTATTTTATTTTTATATTTTATTTAGGTTTAAGTTTTTTTTACTTGTTTTATTTCTAGGTTTTATTTAGTTTACGCTTAGGTTTTTATGTTTTTAGGATTTAGGGTTTCGCGTTTAGGGTTTGGGGTTTAGGGTTTAGGGTTTAGGGTTGTAGGTTCAGTGTTGAGTTTAGGGTTTTGGGTTAGTTTTAGGTTTTAAGGTTTAGGGTTAGGGTTCTTTTTTATTTTTTAATTTTTTTTTGAATTAAGTAAACTAGGATTTTGGGTTTTAGGTTTTTTTTAATTAAGTCAACTAATAGTTTATTTTTTATTTATTTTAGTTTATTTTATTTTATTTTATTTAGATTATTTTTTATTTTTTATTTTTTTTTGGTTTAGGTTTTTTATTTTAGTTTATTTTTTAGGTTTAGGTTTATTTTTTAGTTGTGTTTTTTTTTAAAATTTTTTTTTTTAGGTTTAGATTTTATTTTTTATTTTTAGGTTTAGGTTTAGGTTTTTATTTTATTTTTTTAGGTTTAGTTTTTATGTTTTTATTTTTAGTTTATTTTTTGATTTTATTTTTTAGATTAGGTTTATTTCAGTTTATTTTATTTTATTTAGTTTAGGTTTAGTTTATTTTACGTTTAGGTTTAGGTTTTATTTATTTTAGTTTAGTTTATTTTAGTTTGAGTTTAGGTTTATTTTATATTATTTATTTTATTTTTATTTTTGGTTTAGTTTTTTTTTATCTTAGTGTCTAAGTTTTATTTTTTTATTTAGTTTTAGGTTTTAATTTTAAGTTTTTTTAGTTTTAGGTTTTTATTTATTTTTTATTTTATTTTATCTTATTTTAGGTTTATTTTATTTTTATTTTATGTGTAGTCTTTATTTTAGTTTGGTTTTTTATTCTTAGGTTTATTTTATTTTTTAGTTTTGTTGAGATTTTTAATTATTTTATTTTAGTTTATTTTATTATTTTATTTTATTTTTAGGTTTAAGTTTAGGTTTTACTTTAGGTTTTTATTTTATTTTGATTTTTTTTATTATATTTAGGTTTATGTATTTTTAGATAATTTATTTTTGGATTTTATTTAGTTTAGGTTTAGGTTTTTAGGTTCTTGGGTTTAGGGTTTAGGGTTTAGGGTTTAAGGTTTTAGGGTTTAGGGTTTTAGGGTTTAGAATGTAGGGTTATGATTTAGGGTTTAAGGTTTAGGGTTTAGTGTTTAGACTTTAGGGTTTACAATTTTTAGGGTTTAGGATTTAGGGTTTAGGGTTAGCTTAGGATTTCCTTTTAAATTAAGTAAACAAGAAGGTTTAGGTTTATTTAATTTATTTATTATTTATTTTAGCTTATTTTATTTTTTTATTTTTACATATGTTTATTTTTTATTTTTTATTTAGTTTAGTTTATTTATTTTAGGTTTATTTAGTTTAGTTTAGGTGTTTTATTTTAGTTTATTCTTTTAGGTTTAGGTTTTATTTTTTATTTTTAGATTTAAGTTTAGGTTTTTATTTAATTGTATTTAGTTTAGGTTTTAGGTTTTTATTTTAGGTTTATTTTAAGGATTCATTTTTTAGTTTATTTATTTTGATTTATTTTAGGTTTAGTTTACTTTAGTTTAGGTTTAGGTTTTATTTATTTTAGTTTAGGATTAGGTTTATTTATTTTTTATTTTAGGTTAATGTTTTTCTTAAATTTATGGTTTAGGTTTTGTTTTTTATTTTTTTTTGGTTTTACTTTTAGGTTTATTTTTTATTTAGATTTTTATTTAGTTGTTATTATTTTTTTATTTCAGGTTTATTTTATTTTTATTTTATGTTTATTTTTATTTTATTTATTTATTTATTCTTAGGCTTATTTTATTTTTAGTTTAGTTTAGGTTATTATTTATTTTATTTTAGTTTATTTTTATTAGTTTATTTTATTTTATTTTAGGTTTAGGTTTATGTTTTTATTTTATTTTACTTATTTTATTTTATTTAGGTTTAGGTTTTTTTATTTTATTTTTTGGTTTTATTTAGTTTAGGTTTAGGTTTATGTTTTTAGGTTTTTAGGGTTTAGGGTTTAGAGTTGTATTTAGGGTTTAGGGGTTAGGGTTTTTCAATTTAGGATTTTAAGGTTTAGGGTTTAGAGTTTAGTCTTTAGACTTTAAGGTTTAAGATTTTTAAGGTAGGGTTTAGGGTTTAGGGTTACCTAAGGGATTAGGGTTTTAGGCTTTAAGGTTTGGGGTTTAGGCTTTATAGTTTAGGGTTAGTTTAGAGTTTATCATTTAGGGTTTTAGGGTTTTGGGTTAGGGTTTGGGTTTAGGGTTTAGGGTTTAAGGTTTAGGGTTTAGTGTTTATAGTTTTTTAGGTTTAATGTTTAGGGTTTAGGGTTTTAGGGTTTATAGTTTAAGAATAGGGGTTTTAGGGTTTAGGGTTTAGGGTTTTGGGTTTTGGGTTTTTAGGCTATAGGGTTTAGGGTTTAGGTTTTCTTTTAAGGTTTAGGTTTTCAGTTTTTTTTTAACAGAGAATAAATTCAAATTATACATTTCTTTTTTTTTCGATTTCATCAACCAAGTAACACATCAAGTTTTCTAAGACATAGGTGATGACATAGATAAAAAATGAGCACACATAAAGCAAAATAAAAACCCTAGATTACTGGAACTATCTCTCCAGTAGTGACACAGTTCCATAAGCAGCTGATCGGATTGACCATTCATCAGTTTCTCCAGTTCCCTTTCAAAACCACCTTGGCCTCTCGACTGGCGGGATAC
This sequence comes from Cymbidium sinense, assembly GCA_021442155.1. NCBI lineage: Eukaryota > Viridiplantae > Streptophyta > Magnoliopsida > Asparagales > Orchidaceae > Cymbidium > Cymbidium sinense. The sequence continues at coordinate 226,445,568 of CM038214.1, read as the reverse complement.
ACCATAATATCCCCAATCTCTCCCTCTAACATAACCACGATTATAACCTTTGTCGCTCATCCACCTCCATAACCACCACTGCTCTGAGCACCACCACCATATCCAATATCACTTCTAGAACCCCACCACCACTACAATTATCACTGCCTCCACCTTCGCTTCCATAGCTAGATCTAGACTAAGCCTGGTTGATGGTGATGTTCCTGCCTTCAAGGTTCTGCCCATTCTTACGGTTTAAGTTTATTAGGTTTTAGGGTTTAAGTTTATTTTTTTTTTATATTTAGTTACTTTAGGTTTATGTTTAGGGTTTGGGGATTAGGGTTATGGTTTACGGTTTAGGGTTTAGGATTTAGCATTTATGGTTTAGAGTTTTAGGGTTTGTGCTTTTAGAATTTAAGGTTTAGGGTTAGGGTTTAGGGCTTTAGGGCTTTAGGGTTTAGGGTTTTAAGGTTTAGGGTTTAGGGTTAGGGTTTAGGGTTTAGGATTTAGTGTTTAGCTTTAGGGTTTAGGGTTTAGGGTTTATGGTTGGTTAGCTTTAGGTTTAGGGTTTTAGGGTTTTTTAGGTTTATTTTAATAGTTTGATTTTATTTTTTAGGTTTGGTTTATTTTATTTTTAGTTGATTTTTAGGTTTATTTTATTTTATTTAGGTTTAGGTTTTAGGTTTATTTTAGGTTTAGTTTATTTTTGGTTTAGGTTTAGGTTTATTTATTTAGTTTAGTTTAGTTTAGGTTTAGGTTTAGGTTTAGTTTATTTTTTATTTTAGGTTTAGTTTTTTTTTAGTTTAGTTTAAGTTTTTATTTTTTAAATATTTTTTTTAGGTTTTGTTTTTTGGGTTTAATTTTTAGATTTATGTTTTTTTTTATTTTAGTTTTACTTTATTTTATTTTAGGTTTATTTTATTTTTATTTTATGTTTACTTTTTAATTTATTTAATTTTTTATTCTTAAGTTTATTTTATTTTTTAGTTTAGGTTAAGTTATTATTTATTTTAGTTTAGCTTATTTTAATTAAATTATTATATTTTATTTTTAAGTTTAGGTTTAGGTTTTAGTTTATGTTTTTATTTTATTTAAGTTTATATTTTTTATTTATTTTATTTTATTATTATTATTTTTTTAGTTTAGGTTTAGGTTTTTAGGTTTTTAGGGTTTAAGGTTTAGGGTTTAGGGTTTAGGGTTTACAGTTTTAGGGTTTAGAGTTTAAGGTTAAGGTTTAGGGTATAGGCTTTATGGTTTAGCATTTAGGCTTTAGGGTTTGGGTTTTAGGGTTTTAGGGTTTAGGGTTTAAGGATTAGGGCTTAGGGTTAGCTTAGGGTTTAGGGTTAGTTTAGGGTTTAGGGTTTAAAGTTTGCTATTTAAGCTTCAAGGTTTAGGGCTTTTAAGGTTTAGGGTTTAGGGTTTAGGGTTTATGGTTTTAGGGTTTAGGGTTTACGGTATAGGGTTTAGGGTTAAGGTTAGGAGTTAAGGTTTAGGGTTTAGAATTTTTTAGGATTTAGGGTTTAAGGTTTAGGGATTTTTACGGTTTAGGATTTAAGGTTTTGGGTTGCAGGTTTAGTGTTTAGTGTTTAGTGTTTAGGGCTTTAGGGTTTAGGGTTTAGCGTTTAGGGTTTTAGGGTTTAGGGTTTAGGGTTTTTATGGTTTAGGGTTTAAGATTTTTGGGTTTTTTTAACAAAGAACAAATTCATATTCAGTATTTCTTTTTTTATTTCATTTACCATGTAACTCACCAAGTTTACTAAGACACAAGCAACAACATATATAAAAAATTAGTATGCATAGAGCAAATCAAAAACCCTAGACAACTAGAACTATCTCTTCTATAAAGGCATAGTTCATAAGCAGCATATCTAATTGGTTGTTCTTCAGTTTAAATAGTTCCCATCAGAACCACCCGAGCCACTCGAGTAGCGGGATCCACCATCATTTCCTCGGTCTGTCCCTTTGCCACAACCATGGCTGTAACCTCTGTCACTCCTCTTGTCTCTAGAACCACCACTACTCTGACCACCACATCTATATCCACCACCTCCAGATCTCCCACCACCACTATGATAACCACCGCCTCCACATTTGCCTCCACCGCTATATCTAGACTAAACATGGTTGATAGTGATGTTCCTGTCATCAAGGTTCTACCCATTCTTAGTGTTTAGGTTTAGGTTTTGGTTTATTAGGTCTTATGGTTTAGGTTTATTTTTTAGTTTATTTAGTTACTTTATATTTAGGTTTAGGGTTTGGGGTTTAGAGTTTAAGTTTAGGGTTTATGATTTAGGGTTTAGGGTTTAGTGTTTAGTGTTAGGGTTTAGGGTTTAAGGTTTTATGATTTATGCTTTTAGAGTTTAGGGTTTAGGGTTTAGGGTTAGGGTTAGGGGTTTAGGGTCTAGGGTTTAGGGTTTAAGGTTTAGGGTTTTTTAGGGTTCAGGGTTTAGGGGTGTAGGTATACTATTATAGGTTTAGGGTTTAGCATTTAGGGTTTAGGATTTAGGGTTTAGGATTTTTTTTAGATTAAGTAAACTAGTAGGTTTAGTTTTATTTAGTTTACTTAGTTTATTTTTTATTTATTTTAGTTTATTTTATGTTTAATTTTTATTTAGGTTTATTTTTTTTATTTAGTTTAGTTTATTTATTTTAAGTTTATCTATTTTAGTTTAGGTTTTTTATTTTAATTTATTTTTTAGGTTTTGATTTAGGTTTATTTTTTAGTTTAGTTTTATTTTTATTTATTTATTAAGTTTAGGTTGTTAGGTTTTTTGGGTTTAGGGATTATCATTTAGGGTTTAGGGTTTAGGGTTTTATGGTATATACTTTTATGGTTTAGAGTTTAGGGTTTGGGTTTAGGGTTTAGGGTTTACGGTTTAGGGCTTAGGGTTTAGGGTTTAGGGTTTATGGTTTTGTGTTTAGGCTTTAGGATTTAGGATTTTAGGGTTTATGATTCATGGTTTAAGGTTTAGGGTTTAGGGTTTAGGGTTTATGTTTTAGGGGTTTTGGGTTTTGGGTTTTGGGTTTTGGGTTTTGGGTTTGGGTTTAGGGTTTTAGGGTTTAGGGTTTAGGGTTAGTTCTAGGGTTTAGGGTTTAGGGTTCATGCTTTAGTTTAGGTTTATGTTTAAATTAAATAAACTGGTTAGTTTAGGTTTTTTTTAGTTTATTTTTAGGGTTTAGGGTTTAGGGTTAGGTTATGGTTTAATTTTTTTAAAAAAAAATTAAGTAAACCTGTAAGTTTAGGTTTATTTAGTCAATTTAGTTTAATTTTTATTTATTTTTGTTTATTTTATTCTTTTTTTATTTATGTTTATTTTTTAATTAGTTTAGTTTATTTATTTTAGGTTTATTCATTTTAGTTTAGATTTTTTATTTTAGTTTATTTTTTAGGTTTAGGTTTAGGTTTAGGTTTATTTTTTTAGTTTAGTTTTATTTTTATGTTATTTTTTAGGTGTAGGTTTTATTTATTAATTTTAGGAGTATGTTTAGGTTTTTATTTTATTTTTTTAAGTTTATGTTTTAGGATTTTATTTTAGTTTTATTTTTAGGTTTTATTTTTTAGTTTAGGTTTGGGTTTATTTTTAGTTTATTTTATTTTATTCAGTTTAGGTTTAGGTTTAGGTTTAGTTTATTTTCAGTTTAAGCTTAGGTTTTATTTATTTTAGTTTTATTTATTTTGGTTTAGGTTTTAGTTTATTCTATTTTATTTAATTTATTTTTATTTTAGGTTTTGATTTTTTTTACTTATTTTTAGGTTTAGTTTTTAAGTTTAAGTTTTTATTTTGTTTTCATTTTATTTTGTTTTAAGTTTATTTTAGGTTTATTTTAACTTTATTTTACATTTAGTTTTTATTTTATTTATGTTTTTTATTCTTAAGTTTACTTAATTTTTTTTAGCTTAGTTTACGTTATTAATTATTTTATTTTAATTTATTTTTATTAATTAATTTTATTTTATTTTTAGGTTTTAGTTTAGGTTTTAGTATAGTTTTTTATTTTATAGTATTTTATGATTTTTTTTATATTTACTTTATTTATTTATTTTATTTTAAGATTTATTTTGTTTAGGTTTAGGTTTTTAAGTTTTTGGGGTTTAGGGTTTAGAGTTAAGGGCTTAAGGTTTAGGGTTTAGGGCTTTAAGGTTTATGGTTTAAGGGTTTAGTGTTTAGGGTTAGGGTTTAGGATTTAGGGTTTAGGGTTGAGTGCATAGGCTTTAGGGCTTAGGGTTTTAGCATTTAGGGTTTAGGCTTAGCTTTGGGTTTAGGGTTTAGGGTTTTAGATTGTAGGTTGTAGTTTCAGGGTTTAGGGTTTAGGATTTAGGGTTTAGGGTTTAAGGTTTTAGGATTTAGGGTTCAAGTTTTAAAGTTTTAGGTTTAGGGTTTAGGGTTTTGGTTATACGGCTTAGCTTTTTTTAAGTTAAGTAAACCGATAGGATTAGGTTTACTTAATTTATTTTTTACTTATTTGAGTTTATTTTATTTTTATTTTCATTGAGATTTATTCTTAATTTTTTAGTTTAGTTTATTTATTTTAGTTTAAGTTTTTTATTTTAGTTTATTTTTTAAGTTTAGGTTTATTTTTTAGTTGAGTTTTATTTTTATTTTGTTTTGAAGGTTTAGGTTTTTTTTTTAAAGTTTAGGCTTAGGTTTTTATTTTCTTTTTTAGGTATAGGTTTCGGGTTTTTATTTTAGGTTTATTTTAGGTTTTATTTTATTTAGTTTATGGTTTAAGTTTAGTTTATTTTAGGTTTTATTTATTTTCTTTTAGTTAATTTTGCATTAGATTTGGGTTTATTTTATTTATTTACTTTTATTTTAGGTTTAGGTTTTTATTTTAGTTTATGGTTTAGGTTTTATTTTTTATTTATTTTTAGGTTTTATTTTTGGGTTTATCTTTCAGGTTTAGGTTTTTATTTAAGTTTTAATTTATTTTATTATTTATTTATTTTTCTTTTATTTTACATTTAGTTTTTATTTTATTTAGGTTTTTATTCTTTGGCTTATTTAATTTTTTTTAGTTTAATTTAGGTTTTTATATATTTTATTTTAGTTTATTTATATTAGTTTACTTTATTTAATTTTTAGGTTTAGGTTTAGGTTTTAGTTTAGGTTTTTATTTTCATTAGGTTTAGGTTTTTTCATTTATTTTATTATTAAGTTTAATTTAGTTTTGGTTTAGGTTTTTAAGTTTTTAGGGTTTAGGGTTTAGCATTTAGGGTTTAGGTTTAGGGTTAGGGTTAAGGGTTTAGGGTTAAGGTTTAGGGTTTAGGGTTTAGTGTTTAGTGTTTAGGCTTTAAAATTTAGGGTTGTTATGGTTTAGGGTTCTCTTAGGGTTTAGGGTTAGTTTAGGGTCTAAGGTTTAAGGTTTAAGGTTTAGGCTTTAGGGTTTAGGGTTTTTACGATTTAAGGTTTAGGGTTATAGGGTTTAGGGTTTAGGGTTTAGGTTTTATGGTTGAGGTTAGGGTTTAGGGTTTAGGGTTTTGGGTTTAGGGTTTAGTGTTTAGGGTTTAAGGTTTTTTACGATTTAGGGTTTAAGTTTTCGAGTTTAGGGTTTCGGGTTTTATGGTTTAGGATTTAGGGTTTAGGGTTTATGGTTTAGCTTTAGGGAGTTTAGGTTTTAGTTTAGGGTTTATAGTTTAGGTTTTAGTTTAGTTTAGTGTTTAGTGTTTAAACTTTAGCATTAGGGTTTTAGTTTAAGTTATAGTTTAGGTTTTTAGGTCAAAGTTTAGGTTTAAGGTTTAAACTTTAGGGTTCTGATTTTAGGTTTAGGGTTTAGGGTTTAGGTTTAGGGTTATAGGGTTTAGGGTTTAGGTTTAGGGTTTAGTTAGTTAGGTTTAGGTTTAGGGTTTAGGGTTTTAGTTTTATGGTTTAGATTTAGGGTTTAGTTTAGTTTAGGTTTAGTTTTAGGGTTTAGGGTTTATGGTTTAGGGTTGTGGGTTTAGGGTTTAGAGTTTTGGGTTTAGGATTAGTTTTAAGGTTCAGATTTTTTTTTTTTTTTTTAAATTTTTTTAAATTAAGTAAACTAATAGCTTTAGGTTTATTTAGTTTATTTTTTATTTATTTTAGTTTATTTTATTTTTTATTTTGATTTAGGTTTATTTTTTATTTTATTTATTTTAGTTTATTTACTTTAGGTTTATTTATTTTAGTTTAGGGTTTTTATTTTAGTATATTTTTTAGGTTTAGGTATAAGTTTAGGTTTAATTTTTTTATTTAGTTTTATTTTTATTTTATTTTTTAGGTTTAGGTTTTATTTTTTATTTTTATGTTTAAGTTTAAGTTTTTATTTAATTTTTTTAGGGTTAGGTTTAGGTTTTTAGTTTTGGTTTAGATTTATTTTTAGTTTATTTTATTTTATTTAGTTTAGGTTTAGCTTATTTTAGGTTTGGGTTTGGGTTTTATTTATTTTAGTTTAGGTTTGGGTTTATTTTCTTTTCATTATAAATTTAGTTTTTTTTTAGTTTAGGGTTTAGGTTTTATTTATTATTTATTTTTAGGTTTTATTTTTTAGGTTTATTATTTAGGTTTAAGTTTTTATTTAATTTTTATTTTATTTTATTTTAGGTTTATTTTATTTTAATTTTAGGTTTAGTTTTTATTTTATTTAGGTTTTTTATTTTTTTAGTTTAGTTTAGGTTTTTAGTTATTTTATTTTAGTTTAGTTTTTTACTTTTTATTTTATTTTTTTTTAAGTTTAGGTTTAGGTTTTAGTTTATATTTTTATTATATTTTATCTTGGTTTGGATTTTTTTTATTTATCTTATTTTTAGGTTTTATTTAGTTTAGCTTTATGTTTTTAGCTTTTTAGAGTTTAGGGTTTAGTTTTTAGGGTCTAAGGTTTGAGGTTTAGGGTTTTTGGTTTTTAGGTTTTAAAATTTATGGTTTTTTGGGTTTAAGGTTTAGGGTTTAGGGTTTAGGTTTTAGGTTTAGGGTTCAAGTTTTAATTTATGGTTTAGGGTTTTTTCATTTTTTTTAACAGGAAACAAATTCAGATCCAACCTTTCTTCTTTCGATTTTATCAACCAAGTAATACACCAAGTGTTCTAAGACACAAGTGACCATATAGATAAAAAATGAGCATGTGTAGAGAAAATCAAAAACCCTAGATAATTAGAACTACCTCTTGTGGACACAGTTTGTATGGTAGTTCCATTATTTCCCAATTCTCATCAAAACCACCTAGGCGTCTCGAGTAGCAGGATCCATAATCATATCCCCGATCTCTCCCTCCACCACCCCCACGGTTGTAACCTCTATCACACCTCCAGCCTCCATAACCATCACTGCTCCGACCACCACCTCCATATCGACCAACACCTCTATGTGCCTCACCACCACTGCGATAACCACCTCCTCCGCCTTCGCCTCCACCACCAGATCTAGACTGTGCCTGTTTGACGGTGATGTTCCTGCCATTAAGGTTCTGCCCATTCTTAGAGTTTAGCTTTAGTTTTAGGTTAATTAGGTTTTAGGGATTATGTTTATTTTTTAATTAATTTAGTTACTTTAAGTTAAGGTTTAGTGTTTGGTGTTAGGGGTTTAGGGTTAGTTTAGGGTTTAGGGTGTTTTTTTAAATTAAGTAAATCGGTACGTTTAGGTTTATTGAGTTTATTTAGTTTATTTTTTCTTTATTTTAGTTTATTTTATTTTATTTTTATTTAAGTTTATTTTTTATTTTTATTGATGTTAGTTTATTTATTTTAGTTTTGGTTTTTTTTATTTTAGTTTATTTTTTAGGTTTATCTTTAGGTTTATGTTTATTTTTTTAGTTTAGTTTTCATTTTATTTTATTTTTTAGGTTTAGGTTTTATTTTTTATTTTTAGGTTTAAGTTTAGGGTTTTATTTTATTTCTTTAGGTTTAGATTTTATGTTTTTATTTTAGGTTTATTTTTAAGTTTTTTTTTAGTTTAGGTTTAGGTTTAGTTTTAGTTAATTTTATTTTATTTAGTTTAAGGTTTAGGTTTAATTTATTTTAGGTTTAAGATTATGTTTTATTTATTTTAGTTTAGTTTATTTTAGTTTTGGTTTATGTTTATGTTTATTTTGTTTATTTTAGGTTTAGGTTTTTTTTTTAGTTTAGGGTTTAGGTTTTATTTTTTATTTATTTATAGGTTTATTTTTTAGGTTTAGGTTTTTATTTAGTTTTTATTTTATTTAGGGTATTGTTCCACCATCTTTCAAGATCTTTGATGGCAGTGGGAACCCGCAATAACACATTGCATACTTTAGTGCTGGTTGTTGCAACACCGGTGGTAGCAACGCACTCCTCTTCTGCCTTTTTATTAGTAGTCTGACAGGTGTTGCATTTGATTGGTACATCGAACTGACTAATGGATTGGTGAAGACTTTTGCTGAGTTGGAGCAACTCTTCATCGAGGTTTGTTGGGGCTCAGTAGAGGGTGACTGTAGGCGACCTCATTGTAGAGAAATAGAAACTCAATGAGTTCCTTATTGATTACATTCTTAGGTGGCGCAATCTGAGCATGAAATGCGAACCATAGTTGTCTGAATAGCATGCCATTGAGATTCTTCTCAAGAATATCAATGGCCCAGTCGCCTTCATGCTTAAGGGCTTTACCATCAAAACATTTGAGATATTAATCAACAAGGCAGCTAGCCTACAAGAGGAAGCCAAACAGTTGCCCTTTCCCTACTAATCATCTAGGCCCAAGCCACATAAGGTGTTTGAGGAGAATCTAGGGACAGTTGTGTCATTGGACAAAGGGAAGCAGCCAGTCAAAGTTCAATATGAGAGACTACGGCAGCCTTTGCCACCTCCTCTTCCACCACCATCATGCAGGCCACCACGGTCATTAAAATGACCATTTCACCACCTCAAAGAACCTACTCAATAGTGGTATTCATATCCATCACTGTAGCTACTTTCCCCTAATCTTGCCGATAGATTGAATAAGCCATATTCATTCAAGAGAGAGGTAGTTTGAAAAATCTTTAAGAATCTCTTAAAGAAACCTGACTTTTAGTTACCACAGCCTAAGAGGCCAGAGGAAGTGGGCAAGAGCAATGATCCTAGTTATTATCTCTACCACCGCTTGTTAGGCCATGTCTTAGAGGATTGTATCACTTTTAAGGACTAGCTTGAGCGCAGCTACAAGTTGGGAGCCATAGTTATCCCTAAGGAATACTTATTAGAATAACCATCCAGTTCTATTAGAGTAATCCTTGGGGATGCTTGCGATCCTCTTAAGACCAAAGAAGGTTAGGATATCTCCCAATCCCAAACCTCTGAGAAGGTCATTTCTAAGATCAAGAAGCTTTCCTTGCAGGTGTTTGAAGTAGCTCAAACTTCCAATACCAAGAAGGTTTGCTAGTTGCAAAGGACAACTCGAGGAGGGTGACAGCCTAATAGCAGCAGCAGCTCATCATACTTTCCCGAGATAGTCCAGTAATGCAGCCACCGTCCAAGTCCAATACTCCCTCCACCATTGCAGCTACCCCTTCTTCTGCTAGATCCTCTTCTATCGGCAAAAGCATTGCATCTGTGGGTAAGGGCATTAAATCCCTTACTCCACTTACTTTACTTGATTTCTATCATGTACCTCCACCAAAAAAGAAATTAATGAAGAAAACTAATTCTACTTATATATTGTCTACTTCTGATGCTCTTGATTTTATTTCTATTGAAAGCTCTTCGTGTCTAAATAAAAATAATAGCTTTAGTAGTTTTGATCCTTTCTTTTCTAATTCAGAGTCAGACTATCCTTCTCAATCAAGTGTTCACCTCTTGAGATTGACATGGAGTCAACTGACTCTGAGGATCCCATAGGAGAAGCTATAGGTATGCCCGATGAGAAGGTAGAACTTTGAACAAGCTCATCATTCCAAGAAGTCACTAAAGTCAACCTATGTAGTGGCAATGTTCTACCTCCTAGGGTAGCACCTCAAGATAAGGGTAAGCAAGTCATTGATTCCAGTGAGTAGATAGCCCCTCCATAGGATGCTCCACCCATGGATATGCTTGTGGAGGACCAAGCTATAGTTGATTATAATGTCCTAGCTCACCTTAGAAAGTTTCCACCTAAGATAAACATATATGACATCCTTGTCTTATACAAAGAGATGAGGGAATCTCTACTCAAGGCCTTACTTGATCTAGAGATATGCTTAGCTCAACTGACCGCTACTAAAGAGGAGGCATGCCACTCGAAGGACATCTTAGAAGTTACATTCAATGATTAAGACTTACTCCTAAGGATGATCGACCACAACCGCCTCTTTACATTACAGTGGATGTTGGCAGATACAGACTATCCAGAATTCTGGTTGACCCTGGTGTATCAGTCAACATTTATGAGTTTAAGAACCCTTGCCTACCTGAGGATTGACATCTCCAAACTCCAAAAAGAAAGGATGATGTTGAGAGGATTCAATGAATAAGGAGAGAGGGAATTATGGTGTTTATTTTAGATTTATGTTGGGGGGGGGGGGGAGGGACACCACATAGATCATAGGGGGTACTTTTTGAGATGATCGGGTACAATATTGAGGTATGATGTACTATCTCGAAAGATAGAGGCATCACCCTAAATTAGACCAAATCACGTAATAAGGACTCTTAAGGCATGGTGGGTTTTCAAAAGTACCAGAGAGTTTTCCCTTACTTTACATGGAATAAATAAAGTAGGGTTTATATTAAACCAGGTTCTTAAGTTCCCTATGGAGACAAGCCTTCATAGTTCATTACATCTTAAGAAATGAAATTTTCTAAGAATACACTCAATTAAAGTAGACAATTATCATCTTCAAAGATTTCAAGGTTAGACTATTAAAGGATTGGTTGTATTTGGAAACTCAATTGGGAAGTTCAAGGAGAAGACTTATTCTTGGAATCCAAATGAAATAAGTAAGAAATGCTCAAGATACTAGGAAGCCTAGTGAGCATTAAAATTATTTATATGTTTTGAGTTGAAATTTAATGATATTACTAGAACTTATTATCCACCAACACAAAGTTGTGGGAATGCTTAAGAGGTGATGATTTATCATCATGGCCTGAAAGAAATAGCTATCTTGGATCCTAAATCTAGGGATCTTTAGTATGAGCTAAAGCACGACCTAAATCTAAGTGATAGTTGGACATAAAGGTTTACCTCCATAAGAGAGAATAAATTGTCTAACTTTTGGACTTATAACTGCCTGGAGTGACCGCCAGCTAACTCCTCCTATGATTTTAAAACCATGTAGTCTAGTCTTTTAAATTGCAAGATAGTTAGGGTAGTTATTTAATTAAAAAAAGACTAAATTCTTAAACACACTCCCTAAGAGACTAGAGTATGAGTGGTATGAGCATATGACTTAATTAATAGATGCAAAATACTTTTCAAATTTTATTTCATTTTAGACACATCATTTTGACAGAGGCTTTAGGATTTCTTATGCCCAAATGTATGATGAAATAGGTTATGGGTCAAATCAACTAGAAGAAAGTTTTCTCCACCACAAGGGATGCCCTCATAGGTCAAGGATTCCTTTACCATGCAAGGATAAATATCCTTCATGTTCAAGAGAAAGAATATGCATGTATGATGTGAAACATATAACCATACTACTAAGGGGTTGCTAAATCTTTTAATTATCTTATTTGTCTTAGGCTTTATGATGAGGTTATGAGTTGTTTAAAATTTAGTTCTGAGTGATTAGTTGGGTAGAAGAGTTATTTTTATCCTAAGAGCCTAATCATATCCAAGCACACATTAATGCATCAATCATTTAAAAAACTATGAAAAGCTTGTCATCCTAATGCACAATGTAAACATAACATCAAACAATTACATAAACTATCGTAAAAGAATAAAAGGCTGATGCAGTCGGTTACCACCATACAACTTGAAGAGAAAAAAGATAGGTAGCCGAGCTCTACCTTTATACAACCTCAAATATGAAAGAATAATTATAATTGTATTAAATGCGATGGGGGTCTTCTTTCTTTATATCTCCATTTCTAATTTGGTTCCTTCTTTGATTTGGATAGTGCTTACTTTAAAGGCATCATAGGGCACCCCAGGACCATGCCTTATGGCCACTACTCATCCTAATCCCTATAGCACTAATCCTAATTCCTATTGCAAAAATTACATTTTGTGGGAAAAGTAAATCTAACTACACCTGAAAAATAAAGGTTAGCTAAATATACATATAATCTTAAGCAGTTGTATTTATAATTTATACTTAGCACCCTATACATGGGTAACTAAGCCCACCTATCCTAACTTAGACTATGCTTAAAGATTTAAGCAACATGTAAAAAGAGAATTCAGATTTATTTTTAAGCATCCCTTAAGCATAATTCCCTACAAAAAAACATGATTAGGCTAATATTGGTCTATCATCCAATCTAAAATATTACATCATAAAAAAAATATACATCACATCATACACCGTCCTAACTTAGAGCTTGAAGTGGTGACTTAATTCTAATGTATGCATTAAGGCTTGTGTGGTAAGTCAAGTTATGCATTAGTGTTGTATTTTCTAAGTGTAGAAGGATTCAATTTAACATGAAAGGTTCATTTCACTTGAAGTAGTTTAATTGATTTAAGAATTATAATTTGTATTTTCTTTTGTTTCATCTGATTACACTTAGCAACTAAGTGTTATAAAGATAGGAAAAGAGGATTTCCCTCTTTCATCCTTACCTTAAGTCACTTTTTAAAGTATATTAATTTGATTTAGTTCTCTTTAGTGAATGGCTTATTAAATGATTTAATTAATCAAAAGTTTAGATTCACCTTAAATATTCCTATTCAAAATGAAAGGCATCTTAAGATTAATTTAATTAAATGACTACCACATGACATATATTAAATCATTCCTTTCCATCACATGTAACATGCATATGATTTAATTCTAAGTGTGTAACATATTTTAGTACACTTAAATGATGAATGCATATGTATGTTTAGAATTTATAGTTTATTTGATTGAATTATTTAAACATATTAATTTAAAACTTTATCCAAATTCTTATACAAAAGACATAAGTATGAAATTAAATAGGCATGTGCCGTTGTTAAACTAGGGAAGTGAGGTAATCAAATGACCTCCTTGGAGCTAGCTAATGGCTCGTATTCTTGGGATGTCTAAACTATATACCCATTTGAATTCAAACATATGTAAATTCATATACATGAACATAGGATGTAAGGTCTAAATCATATGGCTAATTAATTCAACCACTTAGTTAAGGAAGCCCTTAAGTCAACCATAGGTGTGAAGACTCAAAGGTTCTTTCTGGGGGCATCATCCTCAAGTCAAGAAGTTGATGTTGAACTTGAGGATGATTCATATAAAGATTTAATATAATTACCTTTTCATTGCTACTTACCTTCTATTCATAATTTAGCAAAGAAAGGCTTAATACCACATACTAGATAAAAGCACAAGTTAAGACTACTTTGAAAGAATATGGAAGAATAAATGTAAAAGCTCTCAATCAAGATCAAAACTAGGATTCGGTATAGTGGGTCCAGTCGATGATGATGATTATTGCTTAGTCATCACCAATCATTTGGAATCTGATAGGTTCTTATCAAATCACATTAACTCATATGAGAAGCAGTGCTTAAAAACATCAGATGATCCATATGATTTTGAAGTCAAAGATGCACTGCTAGAGTTTGTAGAAGAGATCAAGTCAACCATCGATGAGCTCAAGGAAATCAACTTAGGAAGTAAAGAAGATCCACACCCGACATACATCAGTTCTTTGATGAAGGAAATTGAAACCAATGACTTAGTTAGGTTATTGATTGAGCTTAAGGACTTCTTGCATCGAGTAATGAAGAGATTCTTGGATTGGCTCCTGACATAGCCATCCATAAAATAACATAGAGCCTACTTCTCATCCTATTAAGCAAGCACCTAGATGCATGTGAGTAGACATAGAACAACATGTCATTTCTAAAGTCAAGAAATTGATCGATGCTAGCTTCATCTGGGAGGAAAAATACCCTATCTGGTAAGCCAATGTTGTCCCAATTAATAAAAGAATGGACAAATTCACATATGCATCAATTTTAGGATTTAAATAAGGCATGTGCAAAAGATGAATTTCCACTACCAATCCTGAAGTTGATGGTGGGCATTGCCTCATCTTATGCAATCTTCTCTTTCTTGGATGGATCATGTAGATATGACCAAATAAAGATGCCCCATAAAGATGAAAGAAATATTGCTTTTGGAGCCTTGATTGAAATCTATTGCTATAAGGTCATGCCTTTCTGCCCTAAAAATGTCGGTGCTACATACCAGTGGACTATGACTCGAATCTTCGACAAACTTATTCATCATCAAGTTGAGTGCTATGTCGATGATCTCATGGTCAAAAGTAGAGAAAAGGAAGACCATCTCTTTGACTTGAGAGTAGTTTTCAAACAGTTAAGTCAATTTAGCCTCAAAATAAACCCCATGGAGTGTGCATTTAGAGTAGCTTTAGGGAAATTCCTTGGGTTTATTATCCAGACCAGGGAATCAAAATTGATCTGGAAAAGATCAAGGTGATATTCAAAGTGCCACCCCCTAAATGTTTAACTCAACTTTGATCATTCCAAGGGCGGTTGGCATATCTAAGATGCATTATATCCAACATATCAGGAAGATGTCAGGCATTCTAAGCACTTATCAAAAAGGATGCCAAGTTCAAGTGGGATGATAACTATGAGCATGCCTTTAAAGACATCAAGCATTACCTGATGACCTCGCCAGTTTTAGTAGTCCTTATCACGATCATACCACTCATACTTTACACTACTGCATTAGATGACTACCTTGGTGCTTTGTTGGCCCCAGCCAATGACAAAGGGAAGAAAAATGCAGTCTACTATCTTAGCCATCATCTAATCCCAAATGAGGCTAATTATCTACCCATTGAGAGGCATAGCCTAGCTTTAATCTTTACATCCCAAAAGCTACAACACTACATACTTTCTCATAAGGTGAACTTAGTCTCTAGGATCAATCCACTATAGTATCTCATGACCTGACCGACACTATCTAGATGGTTGGCATGATGGTCCATGATCCTCTCGCAGTTTGACAATACCTTCATACCCCTCTATGCGATGAAAGGACAATCTCTAGTAGATTTCTTAGCAGCACACACACTTCCTATTGACTCTCCCTTTAATGATTATCTCCCTGATGAATAAATCATGACTTTAGAGGATACTAACATTCCACACCGGAGATATACTTTGATGGTACAACTTCCCCTCAAAGAGGAGAAGAACCATAATATACCACTCCAGGAAAGGTAAGGGTAAGAATAGTTTTCTTAACTCTTGACTATGATGTGATGTGATTCTCATATCATTTGTACAATTCTTACACCAATAATGAAGCCAAATATGATGCTCTGATTGCCAGTCTGGAGTTAGCCATTACTCTAAGCATCTAGAACATCAATATCTTCGGAGATTCTCAGCTAGTTATCAACCAAATCATTGGGTCCTATAAGGTTTTAAATCCAAGCTGCATCACTACCACAAGTACACCATGGAGTTGCTATCCCAAATCTTAGAGGTTACCATTTATAAGATTCCACAAGGAGAGATCACTATAGTGTATGCTTTAACAAGCTTTCCAAGGAGTTGGTATGTCCAGAGGATGAGTTCATATCAATAAAGGTCTAAAATAGACAATTCTTATCCCTTATTTATATTGAACTCATCAAAAATTACACTCTTGAAGGGGAGGTTGCATTGCCAAGAATGCTGAGGAATTAGATTAGAGGCAACCATTCATAGATTACATAAATAAAGGTGAACTACCTCATGAGAAGTCCCATGCCTATGAGATGAGCCAGAGAGCACTTTCCTACACTCTTGTGGATGGTGTCTTGTATCGGCAATCTTTCGATCATACGTGGTTATGTTGTTTGGACAAGCATGAAACCCGTAAGATGGTGACCGAGGTACACTCAAGATTATGTGGAGATAACCAATCTTGTTTGATGATGAAAGCCAAGATCAAGAGACTATGATACTATTGGTCATCGATGATCAAAGATTGCATGGATATGGCTAGGCGATGCCACCAGTGTCAAATATACGGTATGGTCCTCCTCCAACCACCCAACATTCTACATCCTATATTGGCCTTATGGCCATTCGAGTATTGGGGGGTACCAACATAGTGGGTTTGATTGATCCTCTTTCTTTCAAAGTTCATCAATTCATCTTTGTTGCTACTGATTACTTTTCCAAATGGGTGAAGGAGATTCGCTTAGAGAGGTCACAACTCTGCATGTGCTATAGTTTTTAGGAACCATATCATACATAGGTTCATAGTGCCTCAAAAAATTATATCTGATAATGATATTACATTCAAAAGCACAAAGATCAATAAATTTGCTCTAGACACAACATAGATTGGAGATATTCTATTAACAACTACGATGGAAAATGGCTTAGCAAAGCCTTCAATTCTCTCATCCAAATACTAAAGAAGTCACTCGACAATGACAACTGACAGTGGCATGAGTAGTTATTTGAAGCCATGGGCCTACCGCATCATATATAGAATTTCAACTTAGTCTACTTCTTTCTCCTTAGTGTATGGGTCTGAAGTCATTCTTCCATTAGAAGTCCAACTCCCATTACTAAAGATAGCTATGGGTAGAAAGATCATAATAGAGCAGAACGCCAAGTTGCAGTTAGCCTGTAGGCATACCAAAACCTAAAGTTGAGGTTGAATCATTTTAGCTTTCTACAACTTGAGGTTTTGCCATAGGGAAGGCATACAAAGAAGGATTTTATCAGCTTATTAATCATAAGGGAGAGCACCCAATGCTTCCAATCAATGAGCTCTACCTAAAGAAATATGACAAGTCATGTTTAAAAATAATCATTATCAATGAAAATTTCATTTCAAATTCAATCTCTTCCATGTTGAAGGTATTCTTATTTGCAAATCCTCCATGATGTGTTTAGGGTAGGTGTAATGAACCCAAGTGACATCTTACCCTTCATCGACACAACACAAACATATAAAACAAACACATATTTTTTTTTATCTTGGGCTACTCTTAGTTGAGATAATGCCCCCAGTGGCACTCACTCAATAGCTACTCTAGGTCAAGTTGACATGCTACCTTGCTAGTGTGTGACTCTAATGGTCTTCTTACTTTGGAGGATGTAAGTCTACTACACTTTCCTTCCTTACCTGGCCACTGCACATCAACGAGCTCATTGTTCAATTGGTAGGCCTTACTACATGGCCGGCAAGCTACCTCATGTTGGCTTCATTTAAGAGGATGTGAGTTTGCGCTTTCATCTTGGATTAGCCTTTATGCATCGACTGGGTCGAGTATATTTTAGCTTTAGGATAAGTCCCCTAGCGACTCATTCCCTCTTGACTTCTTCAAGTTTGGGTCTAGTCCTTCCTCGGGGCTCCCCACTTAGTAGTCGCTCTAGGTTAGATATCATCTAACCTACCAATGACAGACTATCCTGATGATCAGTTCTACTTAAAAAGCTGTAAGCCTACATTCTTTCTTTCTAGATTAATTATTTTAGATTGATGGGCACCTTAGGTTGGTTGGTTCTCACTATGTTGAAGGATACACCACTCATGCTGATGGATACACCTTAGGTTGGTTGGTTCTTGCACCTTAGGATACACCACTCATGGTAGATGTAAGTTTCTCCTTGAGTTGGCCACCGTACACCTATAGGCTTTCTTTTCCATGGCTCAGGATAAGGCCCTAGCAGCACCTCCCCTGTGGGCACTATATTTGGATCACATCCTTTGCGACCCCATTTATACACTACCCTTGTAACTTTCGGATTGGATAGTTCCCCTTTCCTATGGATTTGGATATTCTCCCTTGGTCCACTAAAATTGAGATAGGTAAAGGCTGACATAACCCCTTCTTAGTGTGGTCCTTCGCACACCAATAAGGTCCACACAAACATATAAATAAAATATATATTCACTGGATTAGAGGACACTAAGCATCTTCCCAAGCATGTATCTTATCTTTAGGGCAGTGTTAGCAAAACTCCCTATAGAATTGTTTGACTACTATTGAATTGATATAAGTCCCTAGCCGCATTCACTCAGTAGTCACCTCTAAGTCAGGTTCAATTTTTTATGCTACTAATAGGTCACCCCAATGATTGTTCCCTGCTTTAGATGATGTAAGTCAGCTACATCTTTTTCCTAGCATAGCCATTGCACACTGAAAGGCAACCCCTTATGTTGGCTAGCTCTACTCCATGACTAGTATACTGTCTGTTTGGATTTGTAAATTTGAGATAGGACAAGTCCAATATAGCCCCTTCTCAATGGTCTATCACACACAAGCATGGTCCATAAATTAAATCTATTAAATTTGATCGAGCTCACATTCCCAGCAGATATGCCCTTAATTCAAAATCAAACTAAACCAAATAAATAATATCAAATCCCATGAAATTAAGATAAAATTAATGCTGACTACTTTTGTGCTGACATAAGTCCCCAATGACATTCACTCAGTAGTCGTTGTAGGTTAGGTTTGATTTGTTGTGCATCCAACATGTCACCCCAGCAGTTGTTCCTCACTTTAGAAGATGTAAGTCTACTACACCTTTTTCTTGACATAGCTGTTGCACATTAAAAGGCAACCCTTAGGTTGGCTAGCTCTACCCCGCAGCCGGTAGACTATCCCTTTGGATTTGTAAACTTAAGGTAGGTCAAGGCTGATATAGCCCCTTCTCAGTGGGTCCATCACACACTGATAGTGTCCATACATTAACTCAGATTAAATTAAACACAATCTAATTTTCCCTAGTGGAGTTAAATTACACCCTTCTCCCTAGTGGAGCCCCAAATCATATATAAACAAGTCAAGCAAATAAATCAAATTCAAAACCAACCTCTCCAATGGAACCAAATTAAACTAACTCCCAATAGAGTCTAAATCAAAGAAATTCAACCAAACTCTTATCCCATGTGGATACATCCCCAAATAAATCTATGAAATCAAACTCAAATCCCAATCCCCAGCAGATAGCCCGAACCTACATTCTTAGTGGAAGGTTCATATACCCGATCCCAGCAGACTCGAGCCCATATCTCTAGTAGATATGCCTCCACATCAATTAAAATAAAAAAAAATAAAGTCGATTCGATCTTAATCCTTGGTGGATTATAGATTCTTATCCCCAACAGATCTTCTTTCTGCAAATCATATAATCAAATCAAATTCAAACCTTATCCCCAACATATTTTCTTCTTTTATGGCCTCGATAAAGACCCCTCACATGTCATGTCTGATGCATGTATGATCCCCTAGCGGATCTCCCTCCATGTCCATCACATGGAATTCACATAAAATCTTATTTCTTCTCTTTTGCACACCTTTAATACTTCAACCAAAAGACTAACAATGTGTTTGTTCAAATTACATCATCTTAACATTGTAATCAAGATTTTATGATTTGCGATGGTGCAAGCTCAAACTAACTATACAATATTATGCAAAACATATTATAGTGTGAATTAGCACACTATATTATATTAAAATATATGATGTTATATTATAATTTGTATTAATATAATATATTGTCTAACATTACACCTCAATATAATCACTTAAAATGAACAAATAACAAAAATTTTTCAAAATTTGAATAATATTCATTTTGGATGTAAAATTATTGGCTTTCTATTAGAAATGGTACAAAATAGCATAATTTTGGTGTTGCTTCTTAGTGTGTGCCATGAATTTGGCCAAAGTCTTCCATCTCAACCTTCAAATTAACATTTTTGTGAGTTTTGAACCAATGTATTATAACAAAAGTAAAACATACTAAAATGTACAATAACTTTAGTAACACGCCACCACATTCATATATATGTGAAGTTATATTGTTAAGTACATTATATTTTAATATGCTTTTATATAATATATTATCTTACATTACACCTTAAAATGAATCACTTTAAGCAAAAAATTTATAAAATTTGGTTGAAAAATGAACATTTATTTTGGATTCAAAATTCTATTTTTTGATTAAATGACACACCATAGCATACCCCCAATGATGTTCCCTAAATCTTACCTTAAATTTGGCAAAATCCCATCATCTCGCTTATAAAATAATATTTTTATGAATTATACTAGTACAAACTCTACTACATCATACTATAACAAACTAAAATATGTTAAACTAATGCATGATGCTACACTATATTATGGAATTCTATATTATAATACACTATAACATATTTTATTATATTATATTGCATATCACATCACAAGGGATTGCTTAAAATAAAAAATCATAAAATTAGTCTAAAGAATAAAAAACTATATATTTTAGTTGTATCACTTACATATTTTAAATTTAAACAATATATTATGATGCCATGATCTACCAATTATGAATTTGGTCAAATTCCATCATTTTAAAGTCTAAATCAACATTTTTATTAATAATGCTAGTGTAGGCTCAACTACATGATTGTAAAATACTAAAAGAATTTAAAATGCATAGAATAATATATTATGATATATGATGCAATACAATGTTACAATATATAATATTAATTTTGAACATAAAATCTTACTTTTTAGACTACAAGTGGCATAGCACACCTTTTGTACTACAACCTAATTCCCACTTCAAATTTAATAAATTTCATTATCTTATTTATTAAACCAATATTTTTATTATTTATAATAAAATATACTATGGGGCACAATACCATAATATACTAAAACATTTTAAAACATCTTATAACATTCAAAAACACATCACTACATGCTCAAATACATGATGCTACATTATACTATAATATATGGTATTATATAATAATTTAAGGTTAGGGTTTAGGGTATTCAAATCTCCAATAGTCAAGGGAAAGTCTTTTGAAGATATTTTATTTAGCTACCGTAACTATATTAGGATTAGGTCATTCTTTAGATCTACTTCTAATGACATCTTTATTCAAGGCTTAGGGTTTGGGGTTTAGGGTTAAAGTTTAGGGTTAGTTTAGCATTTAGGGTTTAGGGCTAGTTTATGGTTTCAGATTTAGAGTTTAGGGTTTAGGGTTGTAGGTTTTAGGGATTAGGATTTAAGGTTTTAGGGTTTATGTTGTAAGGTTTATGGTTTATCATTTTAGGGTTTAGGGTTTAGGATTTAGGGTTTAAGGTTTAGAGTTTAGGATTTAAGGTTTAGAGTTTAATGTTTGTGGTTTAGGGTTTAGGTTTAGGTTTTTTGTTTTAATGGTTTAAGTTTTAGTTTATGGTTTAGGGTTTAGGGTTTAGGGTTTAAGGTTTTTTTTTTAAAAAATTTTAACAAAGAAAAAAATTCAGATTCGACATTTTTTCATTTTGATTTCATCAACCAAGTAGAAGCACAAGTTTTCTAAGACAAGCAAAGACATAGATAAAAAATGAGCACCCATAGAGAAAATAAAAAATCATAGATAAGTAGAACTATCTCTACTATAAAGACACAATTTTGTAATCAATAAATTGAATCAACTATTCTTTAATATCTCCAGTGCCCACAGAACCACCCCCGCCTCTCGAGTAACATGATCCACAGTCATATCCCCTATCTCACCCTCTACCACCACCACGACTATAACCTCCATTGCTCCACCCGCATCCATAACCACCACTATTCCAGATCCTCCACTCACAACCGCTGCCTCGGCCTTCACGTGCACCGCTAGATCTAGATTGAGCCTAGTGGATGGTGATGTCCATGTCATCAAGCTTTTGTCCATTCTTAGGGTTTAAGGTTTAGGGTTATTTTAAGGTTTACTATTTGGGGGGTTTAGGTTTAGGGTCAGTAGGTTTGGTTGTGGGTTTAGGTTTAGATTTACCATAGGTTTTAGGTTGGGGTTTTAGTTTGGGGTTTAGGGTGATATAAGGTTTAAAGTTTAGGGTTAAGGGTTAAAGGTTGTGGTTAGAGTTTAGGGTTTTTAGTGTGGTTTAAGTTAGTTGTAAGTAGGGTGGGGTTTGTTTAGTTTGTGGTTTAGGGTTTAGTTTAGGGTTTCTTAGATTTAGGTTTAAGGTTATTTTTTTTAAATTATGCAAACCCATTAGTTTATTTAGTTTTAAATTTATTTTATTTATTTGAGTTAATTTTATTTTATTATTATTTATGTTTATTTTTATTTCTATTTCATTAGTTTATTTTATTTAGTTTATTTATTTTAGTGTAGGTTTTTTTATCTAGTTCATTTTTTTGATTTTAGCTTTATTTTTAGTTGAGTTTTATTTTTATTTTATTTTTTTTAGGTTTATGTTTATTTTTTTTATTTTAGGTTTAGGCTTAGGTTTTATTTATTTTTAGTTTAGGTTTTGGTTTTATTTTAGGTTTATTTTAGATTTTATTTTTTTATTTTGGTTTAGGTTTATTTTAGTTTATTTTATTTTATTTTATTTTATGTTTAGTTTAGGTTTAGGTTTTATTTATTTTAGTTTAACTTATTTTAGTTTAGGTTTAGGTTTATTTTATGTTTATTTTAAGTTTTAGTTTTTTTTAGCTTAGGGTTTAAGTTTTATTTTCTATTTATTTTTCAATTATATTTTTAGGTTTACTTTTTTGGTTTAGGTTTAATTTAGTTTTTATTTTATTTCATTTTAGGTTTATTTTATTTTTAGTTTTATATTATTTAGGTTTTTTATTCTGTGGTTTATATTATTTTGTAGTTTAGTTTAGGTTTTTATTTATTTTATTTTATTTTATTAGATTTTATTTTATTTTAATTTAGGTTTTAGTTTTAGTTGATTTTATTTTATTTTATTTATTTTAATTTGTTTAGTTTAGGTTCCTTTATTTATTTTATTTTGTCTTATTTAGTTTAGGTCTGGCTCATGATTTGGTTTATTTAGCTCAGGGCTCAGTTTATGGGTGTTGGGTTTATGGCTTAGGTCATTAGGCTCAGTGTATGGTAGGCTCAGGTGCCTTTGTGGCCTAGAGTTGAGGGCTTTAGCTCCAGTGGCATGTGATAACCCAGTTTAGTTGGCTGGGCCTAGGGTCTTTTGGCAGCTTATATTTTAGGGTTAATTTAGGGCCTAGTTAGGGTTTGTGCCTTAGGCTAGGGTTTTTGTGGGAGATGGCCTGAGCTCAGTGGTTAGATCAGGGCTCAGGGTCTGCTCATGGTTCCAGGGGCCAGGTTAGGGTTTGGGGGCTCAGAGTCATTGTCAGCAAGATTAGGGTTTAGTCTCTGGCCTTGTTTTAGTTTTAAATTAAACCCAGGGTTTAGATTTTAGTTTTATTATTTATTTTATTTTTATTTTTTATTTTTATTTAGGTTTATTTTTATTTCATCATTTAGTTTATTTATTTTAATTTTGGTTTTTTATTTTAGATTATTTTTTAGGTTTATGCTTATTTTTTAGTTTAGTTTTATTTTTAGTTTATGATTTAGGTTTTGGTTTTATTTTTTATTTCTAAGTTTAGTTTTTTTTATTTTATTTTTTTAGGTTTAGGTTTTAGGTTTTTATTTTAGGTTTTATTTTTTAATTTAGGTTTAGGTTTAATTATAGTTTATTTTATTTTATTTAGTTTAGGATTTAGATTTAGGTTTAGGTTTTATTTATTTTAATTTAATTTATTTTAGTTTAGGTTTGAGTTTATTTTATTTTATTTATTTTATGTTTAGGTTTTAGTTTTGGGTTTAGGTTTTTTTATTTCTTTTTAAGTTTAAGTTTTAGGTTTATTTTTTTTGTTTAGGCATTTATTTAGTTTTTATTTAGTTTTCTTATAGGTTTATTTTATTTCTATTTTACGTTTAGTTTTTATTTTATTTTGGTTTTTAATTTTTAGGTTTATTTTATTTTTTATTTTAATTTAGGTTTTATTTATTTTATTTTAGTTTTGTTTTTCCTTTTATTTTTATATTTTACATTTAAGTTTAGTTTAGGTTTTAGTTTATGCTTATTATATTTTTTATTTTTTTTTATCCATTTTATTTTGTTTATTTAGTTTTTATATTTTAGGTTTAGTGTAGAGGTTTTGGGTAGGGTCAGGGTTTTGGCCTAGGGTTTTGTGGTTTGTGGCTCAGGATTTAGTGTTTAGGATTAAGGGTCAGGGTTTGGATTTCAGTGGGTCACCTGAGGTTTGGGTTAGTGGTTGAGTTTAGGTTAGGGTTAGTTTAGGGTAGGCCTAGGGTTTAGGGTTGTCAGTTTGTGGTTTAGGTAGGGTGTGGTTAAGATTTGTTTATTATCAGGGTTTAACATTTTATTAAAAAAATAAGTAAACTAGCATGTTTAGGTTTATTTAGTTTATTTTATATTTATTTTAGTTTATTAGATTTTATTTTTATTTTTAATTTGGCTTATTTTTTATTTTTATTTAATTTAGTTTACTTATTTTAGTTTAAATTTTTTATTTTAGTTTATTTTTTAGGTTTAGGTTTAGGTTTATGCTTATTTTTTAGTTTATTTTTTTATTTTATTTTTTTCATTTTGGTATTATTTTTTATTTTTTGGAATAGTCTTAGGTATTTATTTTATTTTTATTGGTTCAGGTTTTAGGTTTATTTTTAGGATTTGTTTTTTTAGTTTAAATTTACTTTTAGTTTATTTTATTTTATTTAGTTAAGGGTTTAGGTTTAGGTATTGGTTTTATTTATTTTAGTTTAGTTTATTTTAGTTTAGGTTTAGGTTTATTTTATTTTATTTATTTTAGGTTTAAGTTTTTTTAGTTGTGGGTTTTGGTTTTATTTTTAATTTATTTTAGTTTAGTTTTTTTATTTTATTTTAGGTTTTTATTTTATTTATCTTAGTTTTTAGTTTGCTTTTATTTATTTTATTTAGTTTAGTTATTATTTTATTATTTTATATTTTTTACATTTAGGTTTAAGTTTAGGTTTTAGTTTAGGTTTTTTATTTTATTTTATTTTTTTTATTTTAATTCAGGTTTAAGTTTATTGATTTTATTTTTAGGTTTTATTTAATTAGTTTAGTCTTTAGGTTCTCAGCCTAGTTCAGTGTTTTATTTTAGGTCAGTTTAGGGCCTAGGGTCTAAGGCCCAGGATCTTAAGTTTAGGGCTCACCATCAGTACTCAGATCTGGCTCATGTAGTGTCCAGCTGTGGCCCAGGGCTCAGTGGCTCAGTGGCCCAGGGTCAGCCTTTAGTGGAGGGCCTAAGGCCTCCATGGTTTAAGGCCCAGGTCCTAGTTTTGAGTCAGTTTAGTGGCTCAAGGCCTGGGATCAGTTAACATTTAGGGTTGTGGCTCAGTGGTCCTGAGTTTAGTTAGAGGGATGATTTAAGAGTTGTATTGATAGGGTAACATTTTAAAAAAACAAGCAAACCATATGCCATGTTATTTACCTTTATTTATATATTTTAGTTTATTAGATCTTTTTTATATTATTGGCTATTTTTTATTTTATTTAATTTAGTTTACTATTTTAGTTTAGGTTTTATTTTAGTTTAGTAGGTTTATGCTTATTTTACTTTATTTTTTATTTTTATTTTTCTCATTTTATTTATTTTATTTTAGGAACAGTTTTAGGTTTATTTTATTTATTAGGTTTTAGGTTTTATTTTTTTATTTTAGTTTTTAGTTTTACATTTACTTTAGTTTATTTTATTTTATTTTAGGGTTTTTAGGTTTTGGTTTATTTATTTTAATTTATTTTAGTTTAGGTTTATTTATTTTATTTATTTATCTTTTTTAAGTTTCTTTTATGAGGGTTTTGGTTATTTTATATTTTTGTGTTTTATTTATTTTTAGTTAGCTTTACTTTATTTATTTTATTGTTCTTATTTTTTAATCTTTATTATTTTATTTTTTATGTTAGTCTATTTTATTTTATCTATTTTATTTTATATGTAATTAGTTTTTTTATATTTTATTTTAGGTATTTAGTTCAGTCTAGTTTCAAGGCTCAGGTAGTTTAGGTTGGGTTTAGAGGCCCAGGTTTAGTTTAGCATCCATGCCCCAGTGGCCCAGGGTTTGGGTGGAGGTAAGTCAGCCTTTTATTAAGGGTTTTATTTTAGCCTGGGTTAGGGTTTAGGGTTTGGTTAGGGCCCAGGGCTCAGGGTTAGCATCAGTTTTAGGGTCAGGTCAGGGTAGGGGCTCATTTTTTATTAGTAACATTTTATGATCAACCATTTCAGTTTTTTTCTATAATTTAAATCAAACCAAGATGTTTAGGTATTTGGTACAAATTTAATTGGTATATTTTATAATTTAGTTATTATTTAGCTCAGCCTTTATCTTAGTTTATCTTATGCCTAGGTAAAATGTATTTTCAGCCATTCTTTATTTTATAAGCACATTTTATCTACTTAGGTAGCATCTTAGGGCCCACCATCAGTATAGGATTTAGGGCTCAGCCCAGCCAGCCCCAGTGGCTCAGTTTGAGGGCTCAGGGGTCATAGTGGAAAGCCAGTAGTGTAGCTCAGTGGAGGTTTAGGGCCCAGGTAGTTTTAGGTCAGGTCAGGGCCCAGGGTAAAGCATTTAGGTGTAGGGTCAGGGCTCAGGGTAGGTTTAGTAGGGTAATATTTCTTATGGTTTTAGTTTATTTAGGGTTGGTAGGTTTAAGATTAAAAACCAAGTGTTTAAGTTTATTTAGTGTATTACATTTTATTTTAATTTTTTTTATTTATTATATTTAATTTATTTAGGTTTTATTTTAGTTATTTTATTAGGTTTAGATTTATGTTTATTTTTTAGTTAGTTTTATTTATTTTATATGTTTTATTTTCTTTAGGTTTAGCTTTTATATTTTATTTTAAGTTTTATTTTATTTTATTTTATTTTTTTTTTTTAATTTAGGTTTATTTTAATGTTTATTTTATTTCTAGTTAGGTTTTTATTATATTTATTTTACATTTAGGTTTGAGTTAGGTTTGGGTTTAGGTTTTAGTAACTTTTATTTTATTTTATTTTATTTTGTTTTAGGTTGAGGTTTTGTGGGTTTGGTATGATTTTAGTTTTAGTTTTAGTTTAGGGTTGTGGTTATTGCAATTAGTAGGGTTTTGGTTGGTTAGGGTAAGATTATTAGTTTTGGTGTGGTAGGGTCAGTAGGTAGGGTTTAGTTTAGGATAGGTTTTTAAAAAAAATCACAAACCTGCAGTATGTTTATTTAATTTATTTTATTTATTTTAACCATTTTTTAATTTATTTAGGTTTATTTTAATAGTCCAGTTTAATATTTTGGCTATTTTATTTTACTAGGTTTTATCTAGTTTTCAAGCCTAGTCATTTATTTTTAGTTTAGTTTTCTTTAGTAGTTTATTTTATTTTTATGTAGGTAGTTTTATTTTATTCTTTAGGCTTAAGTTTTAGGATTTTATTTGGTTTATTTTACATTTTATTTTTAGTTTAGTTTAGGTTTTATTGGTAAGTTTTTTTATTTATTATTTTAGGTTTTATTTAGTTTAGTTTATGATTTTAGCTTTTTTGTGGGTTTAGGGTTTAGGCTTCATTTAGGTTTAGGCTTTAGGTTAAGGTTTAGGTTAGGGTTAGGTTTATTTGGGTTTAGTTTAAGTTTTTTTTGGTTGTGGTTTATGGTTTATAGGTTTTAGGGTTTATGGTTTAGGTTTTAGGTCTAGTGTTCAGGATTTAGTTTAGGGTTTAGGGTTTCTAATTTTTTTTAATAGAGAAGAAATTCAAATTCAACATTTCTTCTTTTCTATTTCATCAACCAAATAACACACCAAGTTTTCTATGACATAAGTGATGACATAGATAAAAAATGGGCATGCATTGAGCAAATCAAAAACCCTAGATAACTAGAACTATCTCTACTATAAAGACACAGTTCCAGAACTAGTAGATCAGATTAGCCATTCTTCTGTATCTCTATTTCCAATTACAACCACCCAAGCCTCTCGAGTAGCAAGATCCACCATCATATCCCAGATCTCTCCCTTCGCCACCACCACGATTGTAATCTTCATCGCCTCCTGCCTCCATAACCACCACTGCTACCACCACCACCATATCCACTAGCAACTCCAGATACCCCACCACCACTGTGATAATCACCACCTCTGCCATCACCTCCTGTGCTAGATCTAGACTGAGCTTGGTTGATGGAGATGTTCCCGCCGTTAAGGTTCTGCCCATTGTTAGGGTTTAAATTTATTAGGTTTTAGGATTTAAGTTTATTTCTTAATTTATTTAGTTACTTTAGATTTAGGTTTATGGTTAGGGGTTTAAGGATAGGGTTTAGGGTTTAGGGTTTAAATTTTAGGATTTAAGATTTAGGTTTCTAGGGTTTATGCTTTTAGGGACTAGGGTTTAGGTTTATGGTTTAGGTTTTATGGTGTTGTTTAGCTTGTGGTTTAGGGTTTTGTGGGGTATAGGATTTAGGTTAGTTTAGGTTTAGGGTTTAGGTTTGTGGTTTAGGTTTATGGTTTTAGGGTTTAGGATTTGCCAGGACATAGGTTAGATTTGTGTTTTTAGACTTTTTTATAAATTAAGTAAATCGGTAGGTTTAGGTTTATTTAGTTTATATAGTTTATTTTTTATTTATTTTAGTTTATTTTATTTATTTTTATTTAGTTTAGTTTATTTATTTTAGTTTAGGTTTTTAATTTAATTTATTTTTAGGTTTATGTTTTGGTTTATGCTTATTATTTAGTTCAGTTTCAGCTTTATCTTATTTTTTAGGTTTAGGTTTTATTTTTTATTCTTAGGTTTAGATTAATGTTTTTATTTTATTTTTTTTAGGTTTAGGTTTTAGGTTTTTATTTTAAGTTTATTTTTAGGTTTTATTTTTTTAGTTTAGGATAGAATTTATTTTTAATTTATTTCATTTTATTTATTTTAATGCTTACATTTAGTTTATTTAATGTTTAGATTTAGGTTTTATTTATTTTAGTTTAGTTTATTATAGTTTAAGTTTAGGTTTATTTTATTTTCTTTATTTTAGGTTTAGATTTTTTTTTTTTAGTTTATGTTTGGGTTCTTCATTTATTTTAAGTTATTTTAGGTATTTTTTTTTAGGTTTTGATTAGTTTTAATTTTAATATTTTAGGTTTATTTTATTTTATTTTGTTTTAGGTTTTATTTTAGGTTTATTTTTATTTAGTTTACATTTTATTTTTGTATTTTAGTTTAGTTTTATTTTTTTAATTTTTTTAAGTAGGTTTATGTTTAGGTTTTATGGTTTTAGTTTAGGTTTTCATTTGATTTTATCTTTTATCTTATTTTAGGTTTAGGTTTATTTTTTTTATTTTTATTTTTAGTTTGTGAGTTCAGATTTAGGTAGGGTTTGTGGTATGGTAGGATTTAGGGTTTAAGCCTTTAGTGTATGGTTTTGGCTATGGTTAAGGCTTTTTAGGTATTTTCAATTAGTTTTCATTATTATATTTTAATATTTTTAAAATTTAGAAAACTAATAGTTTAGGTTTATTTAGTTTATTTATTTTAAGTTTTATATATTTTAGTTTATTTTTCTTTTTTTATTTTCATTTAGTTTAGTTTATTCATTTGAGGTTTATTTATTTTAGTTTATTTTTTAGATTTAGATTTAGGTTTAGATTTATTTTTTAGATGAGCTTTAGTTTTATTTTATTTTTTAAGTTTAGGTTTTATTTTTTTATTTTATTTTGAAGGTAAAGGTTTTAGTTTTTTATTTTAGGTTTTATTTTTTTTAGTTTAGGTTTAGGTTTATTTTTAGTTTATTTTATTTTATTTAGTTTAGGTTTAGGTTTAAGTTTAGTTTATTTTAGGTTTAGGTCTAGGTTTTATTTATTTTAGTTTAGTTTATTTTAGTTTAGATTTAGGATTAAGTTTATTTATTTTTTATTTTAGGTTAAGTTTTTATTTTTAGTTTAGGCTTTTTATTTTTTCTTTGGTTTTATGTTTTATTTAATTTTTATTTTATTTAATTTCACATTTATTTTATTTTATTTTATGTTTAGTTTTATTTTCTTTAGGTTTTTATTCTAGTTTATTTTAATCTGATTTAAGTTTTATTTATTTCATTTAGTGTATTTTTTTATTTTATTTTATTAGTTTAGGTTTAAGTTTAATAAGTTTTATTTTATTTTATTATTTTATTTATTTATTTTTTTATTTATGCTTTTATTTTTTAGCTCAGGTTTGGGTAGATATATTTTATGGTTTAGGGTTGGGTAAGGCCTAGCCTTTTATTTAGGGCTCAGTGGTTTGTGGATAGGGCTCAGTTGGCCTATGGTTAAGTAGGGCCCAGGGTGGGCTTTAAGGTTTGGGGTTTAGATTAGGGTGGGGTTCAGGGTTAGAGCCCAGCTTGTGGTGGGTGTGATTAATTTAGTGTGTGTTTAGGGTTAGTGGTAGGATCAGGGTTATCATTTTGTGCCTTTTAAATCAAACCACAGCAAGGTTTATTAAATTTATTTTTTTATTTTAGTTTATTAGATTTTTTTATTTATATTTAGATTTATATTTTATTTTTATTTGGTTTATTTTATTTATTTTATGTTTATTTATTTTAGTTTAGATTTTTTATTTTAGTTTATTTTTTAAGTTTAGGTTTAGGTTTATTCTTTTCTTTTAGTTTAGTTTAATTTTTATTTTATTTTTTAGATTTAGTTTTTATTGTTTATTTTTAGGTTTAGGTTTAGGTTTTTATTTTTGTTTTATTGTTAGGTTTTTTTTTTTAGTTTATTTTATTTTATTTACTTTAAGATTTTGGTTTATTTTATTTTAGATTTAGGTTTAGGTTTTATTTATTTTTGTTTAAGTTTAGGTTTATTTTATTATGTTTATGTTAGGTTTAGTTTTTATTTAGTTTAGGTTTTAGGTTTTATTTCCTATTTATTTTTAAGTTTATTTTTTAGTTTTAGGATTTTCTTTAGTTTTTATTTTATTTTATTTTAGGTTTATTTATTTTATTTTAAGTTTAGTTTTATTTTATTTTAGGTTTTTTTATTTTTAGTATTTTATTTTAGTAGTTTATATTATTTATTTATTTTATTTTATTTTATCTTATTTTATCTACATTTAGGTTTAGGTTTAGTAGTTTAGCTTTATTTTATTTTATCTTATTATTTTATCTTATTTAGCTTAGGTTTCATGATTTATCTTTAGGTTATATTTAGGCCTAAATTTTTTTTACTGCTCAGTTAGTGGCTCAGCTTTAGGGTTGGGTTTGGGCTTCAGTTTTAGGGTGGTCTTGTGGTCTTGGGGCCCAGGACTCAGTGGCCCAGTGGCCCAGTGGTTTAGGCCCAGTTTGGGAGGTCATTTAGTTTTATCTTTTAGTCTATGCCCAGGTCCCATTTTTTTTGTGCCTAGTTTGGTTATTTTATGGAGTTTAGGTTTTTTATCTTACATCTTTTTAGTTTAGTTTAGGTTTTTATATATCTTATTTTAGTTTAGTTATTATTATTATTTTTATTTTATTTTCTTTTTAAGTTTAGGTATAGTTTTATGTGTAGGTTTTTATTTTATTTTATTTTGGTTTAGGTTTTTTTATTTATTTTATTTTTATGTTTTATTTAGTTTAGGTTTCAGTTTTTAGCTTTTTAGGGTTTAGGGTTTAGGGCTTAGGGTTTAGGGTTTGGGGTTTAGGGTTTAGGGTTTATGGTTTAGGGTTTATGGTTTAGGTTTTAGGGTTTAGGCTTTAGGATTTATGTTTTAGGTCTAGGGTTTAGGTTTTAGTTTAGGGTTTAGTATTTTTAGTTTTTTTATTAATAAAGAAAAAATTCATATTCAACATTTCTTCTTTTCACTTTCATCAACAAAATAACACACAAAGTTTTCTAAGAAAAAAGTGACGACATAGATAAAAAATGAGCATGCATAGAGCAAATGAAAAACCTTAGATAATTAGAAATTTCTCTACTGTAAAGACACAGTTCCATAAGTAACAGATCGGATTGGCTATTCTTTAGTTTCTCTAGTTCCCATAAGAACCACCCCGACCTCTCGAGTAGCGAGAACCACCATCATATCCTAGATCTCTCCCTCCGCCACCACCATAACTATAATCTTCATCTCTCCTTTAGCCTCCATAACCACCACTACTCTGACCACCACCTCCATATCCACCAGCACCACCAGATCCCCCACCATTATTTTAGCCACTCCTTCTCCTCCATTCAGGGTTTAGGTTTATTAGGTTTGGTTTTAGGTTTATTTTTAATTTTATTTTGTTACTTTAGGTTTATTTTAGGGTTTGATGTTTTTAGGGTTAGGGTTTAGGTTAAGAGTTAAGAGTTTTGTGGGTTTAGATTTGAGTTTTAGGTTTATGCTTTTTTTAATATAGGTTTTTAGTTTTTGTGGTTTAGGGTTTAGCAAGTGTTTGGCTTTAGATTTTGAGTTTAGGTATAGGGATTAGGATCTTAGTGGGTTATTTAGGAGGATTTAGGATTTATGCTTTGGGTCTGGTTTAGGGTTGGTTTAT
The DNA here is from genome assembly GCA_021442155.1 of Cymbidium sinense. Classification (NCBI taxonomy): domain Eukaryota; kingdom Viridiplantae; phylum Streptophyta; class Magnoliopsida; order Asparagales; family Orchidaceae; genus Cymbidium; species Cymbidium sinense. Next base: position 226,413,275 of record CM038214.1, on the reverse strand, counting down.
TAAAAAGTAAACCATAGGTTTAGTTTATTTATATATAGTATATTTTAAATTTATTTTTATTTTATTTAGGTTTATATTTTATTTTTATTTAGTTTAGTTTATTTTTTTTATTTAATTTTAGGTTTAGGTTTTGCTTATTTTAGTTTATTTTATTTATTTATTTTGGTTTAGGTTTTATTTTTATTTTATTTTAGGTTTAGTTTAGGTTTTATTTTGTTAGTTTAGGTTTTATTTTAGGTTTATTTTAAGATTTTATTTTTAGTTTAGGTTTAGTTTTATTTTAGATTATTTTATTAGTTAGGTTTAGTTTATTTTATGTAGTTTAGGTTTATTTTATTTTAGTTTATTTAATTTAGTTTAGGTTTAAATTTATTTTATTATTTTATTTATTTTGGTTTTAGTTTTAGGTTTATTTATTTATTTTTTAGGATTATTTTTTGTGGTTTAGTTTCATTTTAGTTTTTATTTTATTTTAAGTCTTTTATTTTGCATTTAGTTTTATTATATTTAGTTTAATTATTTGGTTCATTTATTTTAGTTTAGTTAGTTTTATTTATTTAATTATACTTTATTTTTTTATTTTATTTTGTTTTATTTTTATGTAGTTTCAGCTTAGGTTTTGTTTAGGTTAAGGTTTAATTTAGGTTTTATTTTAATTTATTTTTTTTATTTTATTTAACTGTTTTTTACTTATTTTATTTTATGTCATTTAGTTTATTTAAGTTTTAGTTTTTTTACCATTTAGGGTAGGGTTTAGGTTTGGGGTCAGGGCTAGGGTTTAGGGGTATGGTTTAGGATTTAGTGGTTAGTGTTGGTTTAGGGTTTGGCATAAGGTTTAGGGTTTTATTTTTTTTATAGGGTTTAGGTTTATTTAGTTTATTTAGTTTATTTTTAATTTTTAATTTTATTTTTATTTAATAATTTAGTTTAATTTATTTGTTTGAGGTTTATTTATTTTAGTTTTTTTTTTAAGTTTAGGTTTATTTTTTAGTTGAGTTTTATTTTAAATTTATTTTTTTGGTTTAGGTTTTATTTTTTATTTTTAGTTTTAGCTTTAGGTTTTTATTTTATTTTTTTAGGTTTAGGTTTTAAGTTTTTATTTTAAGTTTATTTTTAGGTTTTCTTTTTAGTTTAGGTTTAGGTTTATTTTCAATTTATTTTATAATATTTAGTTTGGGTTGAACTTTAAGTTTAGTTTATTTTAGGTTTAGGTTTAGGTTTTATTTATTTCAGTTTAGTTTATTTAAGTTTAAGCCATGGTGAGGTTTTTATATTTTATTTTATTTATTTTAAGTTTATTTTATTTATTTTTTATTTTTTAGGTTTAAGTTTTTATTTTTTTATTTTTTTTTATTTTAGCTTTATTTTATTTCTTTATGTTTTATTTTTTTTTTTTTATCTTGTTTATTTTTATTTTTAGTTTAGTTTATTTTATCTTTATTTTAGTGTATTTTAATTTAATTTTATATTTAGGTCAGTCAGTTAAAGTTTTATTATATATATCTTTTATCTTTATCAAGTAAGTTTTATTTTTTAATGTTAATTAGAAGTTTCTTTGGTCTGTGGTTTAGGGTTTGGTAGGCCTTAGGCCCAAGATTTAGGGCTCAGGGTACCCATTATATCAGGGTCAGGGTTTCTGCCTGTGGAGAGGTCACCAGTGGCTATGGTCATTTAGACTCAGCTTGGGGCCCAGTGGCCCAGTGGCCTAGGCTCAGGGCTCAGGCCTAGGGTGGATCATGCTTTGGTCCGTGCCTAGGTTGTGGCCTGTATTTTAGTGCCTAGGTTAGGGTCAGGTTAGGGTTCAGGGTTTAAGATTTTGGCCTTGGGTCAGAGTCTGAGGTTTAATGACATTTTTTTAATTAAGTAAAACAAGCAGTTTAGGATTTTAGTTTATTTAGTTTATTTTTTTATGTATTTTCTTATATTTTATTTTTTTTATTTTTATTTATGTTTATGTTTTATTTTTATTTATGTTTATTTTAGGTTTTTTATTTTAGTTTAACTTTTTTATTTTAGTTTTTTTTTTAGGTTTATGTCCATATTTATATTTATTTTTTAGTTTAGTTTTATATTTATTTTTTTTAAGTTTTGGTTTCAATTTTTATTTTTAGGTTTTGGTTTAGGATTTTATTTTTTTTAGTTTTATTTAGTTTAGTTTATTTATTTGTGGTTTATTTATTTTAGTTTAGTTTTAGGTTTAGGTTTTAGTTTAGGTTTATTTTTTAGTTGAGTTTTATTTTTATTTTTATTTTTGGTTTAGGTTTTATTTTTTTTTGGTATAGCTTTTTTTAATTATTTTAGGTTTACTTATTTTAGGTTTATTTTTATGTTTATTTTTTTTATTATGTTTAGTAAATAAATAGTTTATTTTATTTTATTTATAGTAGGTTTAAGTTTAGTTTATTTTAGGTTTAGTTTAGGGTTTATTTATTCTTTAGTTTATTTTAGTTTAGTTTAGGTTTAGGTTTATTTTATTTATTTTATTTTTATTTTAGTTTTTTTTTATTTATTTTAGATTTATTTTTAGTTTAAGTTTATTTAGTTTTATTTTATTTTATTTTAGTATTTTATTTCTTTCTTTATGTTTACTTTTATTTTATTTAGGTTTTTTTATTCATAGGTTTATTTTATTTTATTTTAGTTTAGGTTTTATTTATTTTATTTAGTTATTTTAATTAGTTTTATTTTAAATTTAGTTTAGGTTTAGTTTTAGTTAAAGTTTTTTTTATATTATATTTTTATCTTTATCCAAGATTATGTTTTTTTATGTTTTATATTTAATTAGTTTAAGTTTTTTTTTTGGTTTTAGGTTTTAGGTTTGGGCTCAGTGGCTGTGCCTTGTGGCCTAAGATCAGGCTCAGGTTGGCTCAGTTTCAGGGTGGGAAGGAGTGGGCTTGGGGTCATGGTCAGAAGCCTCAGGCCTGTGGCTCAGTCTGGGGTCAGAGGTCCCAGGTCAGTTTTAGGGTAGTGGCCTGGCTCAGTATGGGGTGTGGCCCAGTGTCAGGGCTAGGCCTAGGGCTGGGTGATCTAGTGGGCCAAGAGTTTAGGGTTTTAATCACAAACCAGTCAGGATATTTTAAGATTTAGTTTATTTTATATTTTATTTTATTTTATTTTTATTTTTTTATTTATGTTTTTTTATTTTATTTATGTTTATTTTAGGTTTATATTTTAGTTTAAGTTTATTTTAGTTTATTTTTAGTTTAGGTCCATGTTATCTTTATTTTTAGTTTGATTTTTTTTTTTTTAAGTTTAGTTTTAATTTTTTTTTTGATTTTATTTATTTTATTTTTATTTTTTTAGGTTTAGGTTTTAGGTTTTAATTTTAGGTTTTTTTTTGGTTTTTTTTAGTTTAAGTTTAGGTTTATTTTAAGTTTATTTTATTTTATTTAGTTTAGGGTTTAAGATAAATTTATTTTGGTTTAGGTTTAGGTTTTATTTATTTTAGTTTAGTTTATTATAGTTTAGGTTTAGGTTTGTTTTATTTTTTTTATTTTAGGTTTAGGTTATTTTTTTAGCTTAATATTTAGATTTCATTTATTATTTATTTTAGGTTTATTTTTTTGGTTTATGTTTTATTTTATTTTATTTTGAATTATATTATTTTTATTTATTTTTAATTTTATTGTTTAATTTTAGCTTTTATTTAGTTTTTATTTTATTTTATTTTAGGTTTATTTTAGTTTTAATTTTAGTTTTGTTTTTATTTTATTTAGGATTTTTTTTAGGTTTATTTTATTTTTTAGTTTAATTTAAGTTTTTAATTATTTTATTTTAGTTTAGTTTTATATTATAATATTATTTTATTTTTGTGGTTTAGGTAGGTTTAAGTTTAGTTTAGGTTTATTTTATTTTATTTAGGTTTAGCACTTTATTTATTTTATTTTAGGTTTATTTATTTTATATTTTAGGTTTTAAAGTTTAGGATTATGTAGTTTAGATGGTCTGCTTATAGGGTCAGCAGTTGGGTTTAGTGATCATGGTTAGGCCTGGGTGGTGTAGTTAGTGGATTGGGTGGTGTGGTGGGTTTTTAGGTTTAGGAGAGGATTTAGGGTATGGTAGGTTTAGGGTTTAGGTTAGGTGGGCTCATGGTTGTCAGGTATTTTTTATTTTAGGGTTAGGGTTTTCTATTTAGGGTTTAGGGATTAAGTTTTACATTTAGGGTTTTTGTTTCTTTTTTAATAGAGAATAAATTCAGATTCAATATTTTTTCTTTTCGATTTTATCAACCAAGTAGTACACTAAGTTTTCTAAGACATAAGCGCTGAGATAGATCAAAAATTAGGACACTTAGATTAAATAAAAAACCCAAGATAACTACAACCATTTCTACTATAAAGACACAGTTCTATAAGTAGCTGATCGGATTGGTCGTTCTTCAATTTCTCCAGTTCCCATCACAATCACTCAAGCCTCTCGAATAGCGGGATCCACCATCTTAACCCCGATCTCTCCCTCCATCACCACCATGGTTGTAACTTCCATCGCTTCTCCCTCCTCCATAACCACCACTACTCTGATCACCACCTCTATATCTGCCAGCACCTCCAGATCCCCCACCACCACTACAATAATAGCCCACTTGATCTAGTCCAAGTGGTGATGTCTTCCAAAGTTCTATCCATTCATTGAGTTTTGGATTAGGTTTAGTTTATTTTAGTTTAGGGTTTATTTTAATTTATTTAGTTACTTTAGGATTAGTTTGGGGCGAGGGTTGGAGTTAGTTTAGTAGCTTGTGGAGGTTATTTAATTTATTTTAGTCAGATCAAGATCTGGAGGTGTGGTCTAGGCCAGTGGAGGAGCCCAGGCCTGGGTGGCCCAGGGCCCAGGGTGATGCCTGTGATCAGGGCTCAGGTAGCTGGAGGCCCAGTGGCCTGTGGATTTACAACTCAGGGTTTAGGTATAGAGTTAGGGCCCAGGGTTTGTAGAGTCAGAAGATTTAGGGTCAGCTCATGTTATGTCCAGTTTTAGTAGCTCAGGGTCTAGTGTATGGTTTGGGTAGGGTTACTTTAGGAGTGGAGTTTGGGTCTTGTGGTTTGTGGATTTAGGGTTTAGGGTTGTGGGTTTATTTTAGTTTATTTAGGGTTTAGGTTTTAGGTCTAGGATTCAAATTTTAGTTTAGGGTTTAGGTTTAGGTTTTACTTCTAGGGTTTATGTTTTAGTTTAGGGTTAAGATTAAGTGAGCAATTAATCCCAAATTTTATGGGTTAATTTAATTGGATGACCTCTGTGTCCCATGATTTTCTTTTTATTTATTGGTCACTTAATTAGGAAAATTGACTAATTGAACCATAATTACTCTTTTAAGTTAATTAATGATTAATTAATCACATGAATAGTATAAAAATAATTAATTAATTTTCTTAATTTACATAGTAAATGAACCAAGGAACAAGGTTTGGGATTTGGGTTTATGGATTTATTTTATAGACTTAGGCTCTTTTGGGTTCATTTATTTAAGTTTAGTGATTAATGTTTGGGTTTGTGGTTTAGGGTTTATGCTTTTTTAAAGTTTAGTTTAGGCTCATTGGGGTTTAGGCTCAGGGTTGGGTTAGAAAGTGTTTAGGTTTTAGATTTTACAACCTGGGGAGTGGAGGATTTAGGGAGTAGAGTTTAAGCCCAGTCCAGTGTCATGTTAGTCAGGCCTGGGTTTGTGGAGGGTAGGAGAGGTGTAGCTTAGGTTATTTAGGGCCTAGGGCTCAGTTTAGGGTTTAGGTAGGATGTGGTCAGGTGGTTTGGTTAGGGCTCAGTGGTTTGGGCCTGTGGCCCAGGTTTGCCTGGGTAGGGTTAGTTTATGTTAAATTTTTTTATTTTTTTATTTTAGGGTGGATTTGGGTTTGTAGTTTAGGTTTGTTTGGGTTTAGTTAGTTTTAAGTTTTGGATTTTTAATTTTTTTAACAGAGACCATATTCAAATTCAACATTTCTCCTTTTCGATTTCATCAACCAGGTAGTAACGCATAAAGTTTTCTAAGACACAAGTTATGACATAGATCAAAAATGAGCATGCATCGAGCAAATCAAAAACTTTAGATAACTAGAACCGTCTCTTCTATAAAGACACACTTCTATAAGCAGTAGATCGAATCGATCGTTCTTCAATTTCTCTAGTTTCCATCAAAACCACCTGAAGCTCTTGAGTATCAGGATCCACCATCATAACCCTGATCTATCCCTCCATCACCACCATGACTGCAACCTCTATCAGTCCTCCCACCTTCAAAACCACCACTACTCTGACCACCACCTCCATATCCACCAACACCTCAGATCCCCACCACACTGCACAATCATCGCTTTGCCTCCACTTACATCTATGAGATGGTGATGTTCCATTCATTAAGGTTCAATTCTTAGAGTTTAAGTCATTAGGTTTTAGGGTTTAGGTTTTTTAATTTATTTAGTTACTTAAAATTAGTTTACAATGTTAAGGGCAGGATTTAGGGTTAGAGTTTTGGTTGGGTTTAGGGTAGTTTATTAATTTATTTGTTACTTGTTTAGATTTGGGTTTATGGTTTAGAGTTAGGTTAAGGTTGGTAGGTGGATGGTTTAGGGAGTGGTTGGGGTTGGTAACAGTGGTTTAGGTTTATGGTTTAGTTTGGTAGCCATGTCAGGTTCAATTTTAATTTATGGTTTATGTTGGTAGGGTCAGATCTGGTTTGGTAGGTTGGAGGTGGTTTAGTAGGAGTGGTATTAGGGTTTATGGTAGGCAGGTTAGTTAAGGTTTAGTTTAGGGTTAGGTAGATGATCTTTAGTAGGTTCATTAAGAGCAATTAATCCCCAATTTTGGGTTTATTTAATGGGATGACCTCTACCTCTCATTATTTTCTTGAAATTAATTACTCACTTAATTAGGAAATTTGACTAAATGAACTCTAATTACTTTTTAAGTTAAGTATTGACTAATTAATCTCATGAATAGTAATAAATTAGTTAATTTTTATTAATCATGCTCAATAGTAAATGAGCTGAACAGTGTTAGGGTTTGGGCTTCATTTTATTTTTTAGTATTTTAGAGTTTACAAGGGTTAGGTTTAGGTCAGTTTTGGCTAGGGTTTGGGTTAGGTTTGTGGGTTTAGGTTGGGTTAGGGTTTTAGGGTCCAAAGTGATTAGCTTTTGTGGTAGGGCCTAAGTTAGGGTTAGTATTAGTTTTGTGGTAGGTTTAGGGTTTAGGGTTTATGTTTTGGGTTTAAGGTTTAGGCCTGGGCTCAGGGCCTGGCCCAGTGGCCTAGGGTCAGTGGCCCAGTTTAGGATCTGGGCTCAGGGCCTGTGGATTTAGTAGCCCAGGGTCAAATTTAGTGGTGGTTGGTTTGGGTTTTGGCCTTTAGGTCAGTAGCCTAGCTGGGTAGTGGTAGCAGTGTAGGGTCACCTTAGTCAGGTAGGGTCAGGCAAGGGTTTTATTTTTAATTTTAATCTTTTAAAAGCAAACCAATAGGTTTAATTTATTTAGTTTATTTTATTACAATTTCTATTTCATCTTGATTTAAGTATTTATATTTTATTTATTTTAGTTTATTTATTTTAGTTTACATTTTATTTTTGTTTATTTTATGTTTTATTTAGGTTTATTATTTAGCTTTGTTTTAATTTTAAGTTTAGTTTATTTTATTTTTTGATAAGTTTAGATTTTCATTTTATTTTAGGTTTAGGTTTAGGTTTTTCTTTTAAGCTTATTTTTAGGTTTTATTTTGTAGGTTAGGTTTAGCTTTATTTTTAGTTTATTCTATTTTATTTAGTTCAGGTTTAGGTTTTGATTTAGTTTATTTTCAGGGTTGTTATTTAGGTTAGGTTTTTATTTAGTTTTTATTTGATTTTATTTTATGTTTATTTTAATTTCATTAAAAGTTTATTTTTTATTTTACTTAGGTTTTTTATTTTTTTTTCATTTAGTATAGGTTTTATTTATTTCAATTTAGTTTAGCTTTTATTTTTTTTATTTTCTTTTTTAGTTTTTATTTTTTTATTTAGTTTTTTTTAAAGTTTAGGTTTAGGTTTTATTTATTTTAGTTTAGTATTTTATTTTAGGTTTAGGTTTATTTTATTTTGTTTGGTTTAGGTTTTTTTAGTTTTAGGGATTAAGTTTAAATTTTTATTTATTTTAGGTTTTTTTTAGTATTATTATTTATGTTTAAGTTTTTATTTAGTTTTTATTTTATTTTATTTAAAGTTTATTTTATTTTTATTTTAGGCTTAATTTTTATTTTATTTATGTTTTTTATTTTTCAGTTTAGTTTAGGTTTTTATTTATTTTATTTTAGTTTAATTTTTAATTTTTAATTTATTTTCTTTTTTAGGTTTAAGTTGAGATTTAGGTTTTAGTTTATCTTTTTATTTTATTTTATTATATTATTTTATTTTGGTTTAGATTTTTTTATTTATTTTATTTGGTATTTAGTTTAGGAATAGGTTTTTAGCTTTTTAGGGTTTAGGATTAGTTTAGGGTTAAGGGTTTTGGGTTTAGGTTTTAGGTTTAGCGTTTATGGTTTAGGGTTTAGTATTTATGATTTAAGTTTTTGTTCTTAGGGTTTAGGGTTTAGGGTTTTTGTTTTTTTTAATTTCTTTTTATAGAGAACAAATTGAGATTCAAGATTTCTTATTTTATTTGTTTATTTTATTTAGTTTATTTATTTATTTTAGTTTATTTTATTTTTATTGATTTATGTTTATTTTATTTTAATTAATTTAGTTTATTTATTTTAAGTTGATTTTATTTTAGTTCTTTTTTATTTTAGTTTCTTTTTTTAGGTTTAGGTTTAAGTTTATTTTGGTTGAATCTTATTTTTTTTTTTTAGGTTTATATTTTATTTTTTATTTTTAGGTTTAAGTTTAGCTTTTATTTTATTTTTTTTTAGTTTTAGGTTTTATTTTAGGTTTATTTTAAGTTTTATTTTAGTTTAGCTTTAGCTTTATTTTTAGATTATTTTATTTTATTTTGTTTAGGTTTAGGCATTGGTTTAATTTATTTTAGATTAGTTAAGGATTTATTTTATTTTATTTAGTTTATTGAAGTTTAGCTTTTAGGTTTATTTTATTTTGTTTATTTTTTTTTTAGTTTTGTTTAGGTTTTTTTAGTTTAGTTAGGTTTTATTTTTATTTATTTTTTAGGTTTTATTTGTTTATTTTTAAGTTAGGTTTTATTTAGTTTTATTTGATTTTATTTTTATTTATTTTATTTTATTTTAAGTTTAGTTTTATTTTATTTAGGTTTTATTCTTAGATTTATCTTATTAGTAAGTTTTATTTATCTTTTACTATTATTATTAGTTTATTTTATTATTTTATATTAGGTTTAATTTAATCATTAATATTATACTCAGTGTTATTTATTTATCTTATAAAGTTATTTAGCTCAGCTCAAGAGTGGGAGTGGCCCAGTGATTAGATCATGATCTGTGGTGGACTATAAGGTGCCTCAGTATAGGGTTTTAGTCATTTAGTTTAGGGTCAGTTTAGCAAGGGTTATTTTTAATTTATTTAAATCAAGCAAACCAATAGTATTAGTTTATTTATACATTTATTATTTGATTTAAGTATTATATTTTATTTATTTAGTTTATTTTAGTTTATTTTGTATTTTATGTAGGTTTAGGTTTTATTTAGTTTTTAGAGTTTTCATTTATTTTTTTATTTAGGTTTAGGTTTTCTTTTTTTATTTTTTTATTTTGTTTAGGTATTTTATTTAGTTTATTATTTTATTTAGTTTAGTTTATTTGATTTAGTTTATTTTAGTTTGTTATTTTTTTTTTTATTTAGTTTTATTTGATTTTATTTTATTTATTTTAATTTCATGTTTATTTTATTTTACTTAGTTTTTTTTATCTTAGGTTTTATTTATTTAATTAGTTTAGCTTTATTTTTTTTTTTAGTTTCTTTTTATTTTATTTAGTTTTTAAAGTTTAGGTTTATTTTATTTATTTTAGTTTAGTTTTATTTTTTTTATTTATTTTATTTGTTTATTTTGGTTTAGTTTTTTTAGTTTTAGTTAAGTTTAAATTTTATTTATTTTTGGTTTTTTTTTTTAGTTTTAGTTTTTTTATTTTATTTTATTTTAGGTTTATTTTATTTTATTTTAGTTAATTTTATTATTTATGTTTTATTTTAGTTTATTTTTATTTATTTTATTTTTAGTTTTAATTTTAATTTTTAGGTTTAGTTTATTTAGTTTAGTTTATCTTTTATTTTATTTTATTATATTATTATTTTGGTTTAGATTTTTTTTATTTATTTATTTTTTTTAGTTAGAAGTTCATTTTTGTGGTTAGATTAGTTAGGTTTGGGGCTCAGGTTTTGTGTTTAGCTTATGGTTTGCCTAGTTTATGATTTAAGTTTTGTTCTGTGGTTTTTATTTTAGGATTAGTTGAGGATTTATTTATTTTAGTTTAGTTTAGGTTTAAATTTTAGGTTTATTTTATTTTGTTTATTTTTTATTTATGTTTATTTTTTCTTTTAGTTTAGGGTTGGTTTTATTTTTTTATTTATTTTTAGGTTTTATTTTTTTGTTTAGGTTTTATTTAGTTTTTATTTATTTTATTTTAGGTTTATTTTATTTTTATTTTTAAGTTTAGTTTTTATTTTATTTAGGTTTTTTTATTTTAGTTTATTTATTTATTTTAGTTTAGTTTTATTTATTTTTTTACTTTATTATTATTATTTATTTTATTTTATTTTATATTTAGGTTTTAATTTAATCATTATTTATTATATTTAGTTTAAGTTTATTTATTTATTTATTTAAGTTTTATTTAGTTTTAGGTTTAAGCTAGGTTTAGGTGTGGTTTTAGGTTTGTTTAGGGTTAGTTAGGTTAGTAGTAGTGGTTTGTTGGAGAGAGGTCAGGGCCCAGGTTTTTAGAGGTTTTAGTTGTGTAGGGCCCAGGGTCAGTAGGGTTTGGATTAGGAGGTTAGGTTTAGGCCTGTGGTATAGTGGCACAGTTTTAGGTTATTTATCAAACCAGTAGTTTAGTTTATTTTATTTAGTATTTTTATTTATTTATTAGATTTATTTATTTAGTTATTTATTTTAGCCTATTTTATTTTAGTTTAGTTTTATTTAGTTTATTTTAGTTTATTTATGTTTATTTATTTTTTGTTTTATTTTATTTTATTTTTAGGTTTTAGTTTTATTTTTATTTAGGTTTATGTTTAGGTTTTATTTTATTTTTAGGTTTAGGTTTTAGTTTTATTTTAGGTTTTTGTTTTATTTTAGTTTTTTTATTTTATTTATTTTAATTAGGTTTAGTTTATTTATTTATTTGGATTAGATTTAAGTTTATTTATTTTTTAGTTTTGTAGTTTAGGTTTAGGTTATTTTATTTATTTATTTTTATTTTATGTTTTTTTTTTAGTTTTATTTTTTATTTTTATTTATTTTTAGGTTTATTTTAGGTTTTTTTTTTTTTTATTTATTTATTTATCTTATTTTTATAGTTTATTTTTTTTTTTTAGTTTATTAGTTAGTTTAGTTTTATTTATCTTATTTAGTATTTTATTATTTTTATTTATTAGGTTTTAGGTCAATCTTTTATCTTATCTTATTAGATTATTTTATTTATTTAGAGTTTATCTAATAGGCTCAGCTCTGTTTTGTTTGGAGCTCAGGCCCAGTCAGTGGCCTGTGGTCTTAGTGGCCCATTTGGCCCAGAGATCAGGCCTGTGGCCAGGGCCTGTTGTATAGGGCCTATTTAGGGCCTGGCCCAGGGCTTAGTGGCCTGCAGGTATTAGTCTAGGTTAGTACTTGGGTCAGTGAGATGGCTCAGTGGCTAGGGCCCAGGGCCCAGTGTTTAGGGAGGATTATCACATAATGGACTTAGCAATCAGTAGGCAGTTTAAATTAAAGAAGATTTTTTTTATTTATTTTTTTATATTTTTATAGGTAATTTATTATTAGATTCATTTATTAGGTTTTTTTATTAGTTCTTTAGGATGTATTTTTTGTTTATTTATTTTATTTTATTTTTTAGTTTTATTTTATTTTAGGTTTATGTTTACATTTTATTTTATTTTAGGTTTATTTTTTTAGTTTTTTTTAGTTTAGGTTTAGGTTTATTTTAATTTATTTAGGTTTGTTTTTTTATAGGGTTTAGGTTTTATTTTTATTTATTTTAGTTTATTTTTAGTTTAAATTTTTATTTAGTTTTATTTTATTTAATATTTTCTACCACCATCCTTCAAGATCTTTGATGGGAACCTAACACACATTGCACACTTTAGAGTTTGATAAACACCAAGGAAGGTTTGCTGGCAAAGGACAACACGAGGAGGGTGATTTCAACAAAGAAAGATAGCTCATATAGAAGCATAGCCACCATATGAGTCCAAGATTCTCCTCCATTTGAGCTACCATATCTAGCTCCTCTTCTTAGAGTGTTCTATTATAAGGACACTAAATCCCTTACTCGCACTTAATTTTAATCAAGTACCTCCACCCAAAATGAAATTAATGCAGAAAGTTGATTCTACTTATATATTGTCTACTTCTAATGCTTTTGATTTTATTCTTATTGAAAGCTCTCCGAGTCTTGATTAAAATTATATCTCTAGTAGTTATGATCCTTTCCTTTCTAATTTAGAGTCGAACTATCCTTCTCTGAATCAATCGAGTTCACCTCTTGAGATTGACTTCGAGTCAACTGACTCTGGGGATCCCATAGGAGAAGTTGTAGGTATGTCCAATGAGAAAGTAGAACTTTCAAGCTCATCATTCCAAGAAGTCCTAAGTCAACCTAATGGCAAAGTTATACCTTGGGTACAATCGTGATAAGGGTAAGCAAGTCATTGGTTCTAGTGAGTAGATAGCCTCTCCATAGGATGCTCCACCCATGGATATGGAGGACCAAGCCGAGTTGATTACAATGTTAGCTTACCTTAAAAAAGTATCCAAGTTAAGCATATATTATACCCTTGTCTTATCCAAAAGATGATGAATCTCTAATCCAGGCCTTACCTGATCTAGAGATATGCTTAGCTCAGCTAACCACTATTAAAGAGGTGGCATGCCACTCGAAGGATATCTTAGGAGTTACATTCAACAAAGAATACTTACTCAGAGAGATAAATGCCTCTTACATTACAATGAATGTGGATACAGTTATCTAGTGTTCATTTGACCCATGACAAAGCCTTCGCCACCGCTCATCCTAATCCCCTATTCCTATTGTAAAATATACATTTATGTGGGAAAAGTAAATATAACTACAAAAATAGAGGTTAGCTAAATATACATATAATCCCAAGTATTGTATTTATAATTTGGACTTAGCACCACACATGGTAACTAAGCCCATTTATCCTAACTTGGATTATTAAAGATATAAGCAACCTACAAAAAAGAGCATTCACATTTATTTTTAAGCATCCTTAAGCATAATATCCCTGAAAACCATGATTAGCTAATATTGGCCTATCATCCACCCATGAAGCATACACCCTAACATCTAATCTAAAATAATACATCATAAAAAATATAAATATATCACATCATACACCATCCTAACTTAGAGCTAGAAGTGGTGACTTAATTCTAATGTGTATTAAGGCTTGTGTGGTAAGTCTTAGCATTAGTGTTATTTATTTTCTAAGTGTAGAAGGATTCAATTTAACATGAAAGGTTGATTTCACTTGAAGTAGTTTAATTGATTTGAGAAATTTAATTTTTTGTTTTCTTTTATTTTCATTTGATTACACTTAGCAACTAAGTGTTATAAAGAGAGGAAAAGAGGATTTCCTCTCATCATCCCTACCTTTAGTCACTTTCTAAAGTATATTAATTTGATTTAGTTCTCTTTAGTGAATGGATTATTAAATGATTTAATTAATCCTAAGTTTAGGTTCACTTTAAATAATCCTATTCAAAATGAAAGGCATCTTAAGATTAATTTAATTCAATTACTACCACATGACATATATTAAATCATTCCTTTCCATCACATGTAACATGCATATGATTTAATCTTAAGTGTATCTATACATGCAACATATTTTAGCACACTTAAATGATGAATGTATGTGTATGTTTAGAATTTATATTTTATTTGATTGAATTATTTAAACATATTAATTTAAAACTTTATCCAAATTCTTAAACAAAAGGACATAAGAATGAAATTAAATGCATGTGTTGTTGTTAAACCAGGAAGTGAGGTAATCAAATGACCTCCTTGGAGCTAGCTAAAGCCTCTATGATGTCCAGACTATATACCCATTTGCATTCAAACATATGTAAATTCATATACATGAACATAAGAAGTAAGCTCCAAATCATATGGCTAATTAATTCAACCACTTAGTCAATTATGAATGCATTTAATAATGTAAAATGGGATTTTCATTCACTAATCACATATACATATACATGTACAAAGATATAGGCAAGTACATGTCATTGTTAAACTAGGAAGTGAGGTAATCAAATGACCTCCTTGGGGCTAACTAAAGCCTCATATTCTGGATGTTCACTATATACTTGCTTTTCTTGGACACACATGGATGTATACATAAATGAGGGAAAGAAAACCATGCAAAGATTATATATTTTGATTTAATCATTTATATATATGAATTAAAGCTCTATCCAAATTCTAATTTTGAAATACATAAGAATGAAATCAAATGCGCACGTGTCATTGTTAAAGCAGGGAAGTGAGGTAATCAAATGGCCTCATTGGGTCAAGCTAAAGCCTCATGTTCCAGGATGTCCAAACTATATGCCCATTAAAATTTAATCTTATATAAATCAACACCTGAATAGAGAAAAAGAGAACTCAACATTCATACACTTAAGCTATAAGCACATGCATTTCTTATGTATTTATAACTAGCATCATAACACATTATTATTCATTTATAAGCTTTTGAAAAATACATTTGGATTTAATAGTGATAATAATACACATATATTAAATTAAATCAACACATGCAAGCTTACATAAAGGAAATCCATTTTATTTTACTTGATTTTGAAAAGATGGATGCATGAATTCAAATGATATACCAAATTTAACATGATTTGAAAGAGGACAATCAAATATAAGCATGTGATTCATTCAACCAAACTAGTTGTTAAGGAAAATCAAATCAAATAAGATTATATAAAGCAAGCTAAAGCTTTTTTATTAATTAATTTTTAGATTTGATTTGATGTAAAGAGGAGAAGAGAAATCATCACTTGATGTTTTAAGCCCATTCCCACATTAGTGAGTTGATTTAATTTAAGGAAATATAATTAAGTTGATTTTATGGGTTAATTAAGTTGAACCCTTAATTAGATGAATTAATTACCCACCTATGTCACCTTAAAGTAATTAACTAAATAATTATGAGCAACATGATATGCATGGAAAATAAACTTGCAATGATCCTAGGAAATAAAAGGGGCCTAATGCAATTGGATCATGATTAATAGTTAATTTAGATTAAGAAACTTAATTACTACTTATGGTTATTAAACACTAAAGATCTACCCCATGATTTAATTAATTAAGGTCTCATGTGATTATGATTTCAATTTGATTAAGTGATTTAATTAATTAGTTAAATCTTAATTAATTTCATTTTAAAAAAGGGTGAAATGAACTTGGGAAAGGGTCCCAACCCTATTCCTTAGTTCACTTACTGAACAATGATTAATAAACTTAATTAACCAATTTATTACTATTCATGAGATTAATTAATCATTAATTAACTTAAAAGAGTAAGGTTTAATTAGTCAATTTTCTTAATTAAGTGTAATAAATCCCAAGAAAATCATGGGAGAGGTCATCCCATTAAATTAACCTACAAAATTTGGATTAATTGCTCAAGTAATTAAAGAGTAATTAAGCTAATTAATTTTAATTAAACTTTAATTACTATTCAAAATTAGTTAAGATCATTTTAATTAATTATCTCTAAAATACTTTAAAATGAGTATTTATTTGCATTTTTTATTTCTTTATGATTTTTATGATTTTAGAAGTTTCAACCATTAAAAATTATTAATTAAACTTAATTAAAGCCTAATCATATTAGCGTTATATGGCACGCATTCTAAGTGGAATCACGAGATTGGCTACTTAAAAATTATCCATTCAGTGTGTGGCGCGGAATGTCCTTTCTCGCCATCCCATCTAAGATGAGAAGGCTATGATTAATCCCAGCTTAATAGATTAAATCGGGATCAATCTAGATCTAATCATGATCGTTCATCACATGAATGGACTGCATGATCTAAGGCCATGCAATTTATTGAGAATGGAGTTCATCCTCCATTGCTCTCTTGATCCGAGCTTACCTAAGCTCGGATCAAATCCAAAAGGATCCCACATCTTCAAGACATTGATTTGAGGGGATCCAACAATCAAGATCACATGAGATGCAAGTTTTCTTCAAATAGATCCTACCCATTTTTGCCTAAGGATCAGTTTTGAAAGCATACCTCACCAAAGCTCAAGATTGTATGCTTGAATTATTGAGGAAGCTTCATCTAGAGATGAAGCCCCTGTAGCAATTGGATCATGATGTTCACTAAGGCCATAAAATTGATGATTTGGAGCTTAGATTTGATCAAGTCCCACCTCTAATGCTCGGGAAGCGGAGAGATAATTCATCTTGCGATGAGGCCTAGGAAGGTGCAAAGTTAATTTGAGTTTGATGGAGAAATGGGGAAGTTAGAAATGGGAGTGTCCTATTTGAATGGATGGGAATGGCATTTTGATCGAGGAATGAGCTTAGAGCTTGTGGAATGGCTCTAGCTGCTCATCTTGGGTAGCTAGGCTCGAGGAATGATTTTTGTGTGTGTTTGAGTGGAAATGAGGGTGTATACCCCTTCATCTTGATTGGAGGTGGATCAAGTTTGGCTTCTAGTTATCCGCCATCTCATGGAGTCTGGAGGGAGGAGAGTTGGCTCCTTGGTTGGTTAAAGGTGGAGGTGGCTACAAGGAGGAATCATGGGTGTCCTATGGGTTTCAAATGCTCCAATGGGGAGGGTGAGGTGATGGGTCGACCCAACCACCCCTTGGGTCAGGTTGGACAATGTCTTAGGTGGACTAGTGGGAGAGTATTAAGTAGCCAAGGAATAGAAATGACCACTTACATGGGTGATTTGTCTCATGTGGTTCCCTCTACCCAAGGGTAGAATGATCATTTGACATTGGATTTGATTTGGGCAGATTTAAAATGAGCCAAAAGTGGGTTAACCTAAATTTCAAATGAATTGGAGTTGATTTGGTTAGGTTTGGCTCAATTTGACTATTCAGGTCAAATTGAGTTAGGTTGAGTCAAGTTGACCAATTGGTCAAGTTGGGTCAAACCAAGGGTTGGGTCAAGTTCATATGATCATTTGGGATGTTTTGGTTCAATTGGTTTGGTTTAGTTTGGCTTAGATTTGATTTTGGCTCATTTGAATTAATTTGGGTCAAATAAGTTGACCAATTTGACCAAATTGTCAAGTGTTGGTGGGTTTAGTTGACCAATTGAAGATGATTGTACACTTTTTCAATAATTTGGATTTGGTTTTGATTTGCCAACTTGAACCTTAGGTCAATTTTAGTCAAATGAGTTCAATTGGGTTAAAACATGGCTTTGGTCTAGTTCAACAGTCAATTTGGGATGAACTTGAGGCATTGGTTGCAATCAATTTGGTTTATATTTTTATTTGACCTAATTTGGTCTTCTTAGAAAATTTGGGTCAACTTGGGTCAAGAGGGCCAATTGGAATTGGTTTGACTCAATTCAAGGTCAAGTCATATTCAAATATTGATTTCGATTTGGTATAAATCATTGATTTCAAGGGATTTGGCTTAGGTTGAAATTTGGCTAGTTTGGGTTCATATGGGTTAAGGTGTTGACTTGGTCAAATGACCAAATTGACTTGGTTTAACCCAATTTAGGAAAATTGATCAACCTAGGGTGATCAATAATCATGATGGGAGGTTTTGATGGGCTTGGTTCAATCCAATTTTGGTAAAATTAGAACTTGGCTCAAATAGGTCAAATTAGCCACTTTGGGTCAAGGACCAATTAAGGTTGGCTTTACTTTTGGGTTGAGTTTGATTTAGTTTATTTTATATATGGATTTGGGATTGATATATAAATTCAATTGAAATTGGCTCAGTTCAAATGGGTTTTGGTTCATTTGAACATTTCAAGTCAAAAGGGTTAAGTTTTTGACTTGGGTTGATTTTTTTTGTTTATTTGATGTTTGTAGATTTATATTTGTGAATATGATTGAAGTATGATTGATTCATGAGAAAATCAATTGAATTTAGTTTTGGAATGATAAATTTGGCTAAGTCCATGGTCATGGCTTAGAAGTTTAGATTTTGATTTGGTTTGATTTAGTTTTGATGATTTAAAATGTATATTTCATTTAAATTTGTGAAAATGATTAAAAAATATGATTGATTTGTGAGAAAATCAATTGATTTTGACTTGATTTGGATTAAGATTTAAGTCCATGGATAGGTCATATGGCTTAGAAGGGTTTTGATTTAATTTTATTTAGTTTGATTTAGTTTTGATTTGAATGTAGATTTGATTTATATTTAGAAATGATTGAAGATATAAATTAATGAGAAAATCAATTGATTTTGGATTGATTTGGATTAAGGTTTGGCTAAGTCCATGGGATAGTCACATCTTTGGAAGGTTTCAAGTTTGGATTTAATCATGCCAATCTTTTTTTGGTTTTGGAATTTTGGGTTTGAGGATTTGAATTTGATGTTAATTCAAACTTAAGGTTATTTGAGAAGTGAACATGGATTGATTTGGGTTAGAGTAGGTGATTATCCCAATCCCAAGTATAAAATCTATGCAATTCAAGTCTTTGAGGTTGGGCGTTTACATAAAGTGTCTTATGAAGAGAAATCTTAGTGGAAAGAAAGTGGTTGGAGATAGATGGGAAGAGGGGCCAAGTTTCATATTATAGTATACATCTTTCAACATTTGGGAAGAGGATAGAGAACAACATAGTCCTCTCCCTTATTACCCAATAGAAAATATGTTCCACTTACTAAGAGCACACCTGCTATCCATATAGACTTAGAATATATTTCATAAGATGAGTCTTACATAGTTAGCACACCGCTTCTTCTAGCATGATTCCTTGGACACTGAGCCGATAATGATGAAGATCGGCTCCAAAGCAAAGCATAAGTGTATCCAAGTCTATATGTGAAATTAGGCATCGCTAGGAACCTTAGCTCTAAACCAAATTTCCAAAAGTGAGGGTTTGGTAGTTAAGGAAGCCCCTAAGGCATCCACAGGTGTGAAGACTCAGAGGTTCTTTCTGGGAGCATCATGCTCAAGTTAAGAAATTGATGTAGAACTTGAGGATGATTCTTATAAAGATTTAATATAATTACCTTTTGATTGGGACTTGCCTTGTGTTCATAATTTAGCAAAGAAAGGGTTAATCCACATACTGGCTCAAAGCGTAGGTCAGATTATTTTGAAAGAATATGGAAGAATAAATGCAAAAGCTCTCAATCAAGACTAGGACTAGGATTCGATACAGTGGGTCCTATCAATGATGATGATTACTGCTTAGTCATCACCAATCATTTGAAATTTGATAAGTTCTTTTCAAATCACATTAACTTATTTGAGGAGCTTTGCTTAGAAACTTCAGATGATCTAAATGATTTTGATGTCAAACATGCACCACTAGAGTTTGAGGAAGAGATCAAGTTAACCATCGATGAGCTCAAGGAAATCAACAGGAACCAGAGAAGATCCATGCCCATACACGCTTCTTTATTGAATGAAATTGAAACCAATAACTTAGTTAGGCTATTGAATGATTTTAAGGACTATTTTGCATGGAGTTAAGAAGAGATGCTTGGATTTGCTCCTAACGTAGTGGTCCATAAACTAGTAATAGAACCTACAACTAACCATATCAAGCAAGCTCCTAGATGCATGCAATTAGACATAGAACAACGGGTCATTTATGAAGTCAAGAAACTGATTGATGTTGGCTTCATCCAAGAAAAAAAAATACTCTACCTGGTTAGCCAACGTCATAATCTACTGCTATAAGGTCATGCCTTTGTACATTAAAAATGCGGGTGCTACATGCCAGTGGGCTATGACTTGAATCTTGATGAACTTATTCAACATCAAGACGACTGCTATGTCGATGATCTTGTGGTCAAAAGTAGAGGAATGGAAGATCATCTCTTTTACTTGAGAGTAGTTTTCAAATAGTTAAGATAATTTAACCTCAAAATGAACCCCCTAAAATGTGCATTCGAAGTAACTTTAGGGAAATTCCTTAGGTTTGTTTGTTGGGAATCAAATCGATCCGAGAAGATCAAGAAGATATTAGAAATTCCATCCCCTAAAAATTTAACTCAACTTATATCATTCTAAGGACGGTTGGAGTATCTAAAATGCTTTATATCTAACCTATCGGAAAGATGTTAACCATTCTCAGCACTTCTAAAAAAGGATGCCAAATTTAAGTGAGATGATAAGTGTGAGCTAACCTTTGAAGACATCAAGCATTACCTGATGACATCATCAGTTTTAGCAGCCCTATCTTGGGCAAGCCACTCATACTTTACATTACTGCGTTAGATGAATCTCTTGGTGCTTTATTGGTTCAAGTCGATGATGAAGGGAAGGAAAATGCACTCTACTACCTTGGCCATCATCTAATCCCTACTGAGGCTAATTATCCACCCATTAAGAAGCATTACCTAGCTTTAATCTTTGAATCCCAAAAGATACAAGACTACATGCCCATAAGGTGAACTTAATTTCTAGGATCAATCCATAGTATCCCATGAGAAGGCCAATATCTAACACATGATAGTCTATGATCCTCTCACAGTTTGAAATTACCTTCATACCCCTCCGTGTAGTGAAAGAACAAGCGCTAACGGATTTCATAGTAGAACACCAACTTCCCCCTAACTCTCCGCTTAATGATGATCTCCCCGATGAATAAATAATGAACTTAGGGGATACTAGTAGTCACCATTTAGAGATGTACTTTGATGGTGTGGCTTCATCTGAAAGAGGAGAAGAACCATAATCTACTATTCTAGGAATGGCAGGAGTAGGAATAGTTCTCTTAACTCCGGACTGCGATGTGATGAGATTCTCATATCATCTGTCCAATCCTTGCACCAACAATGAAGCCAAATATGAGCCTCTACTTACTAGTCTAGAGTAAACCATTACTCTAAGCATCCAACATCAACATCTTGTGGATTCTTAACTAGTTATCAACCAAATCATTGTGTGCTATAAGGTTATAAAGTTCAAGCTTCATCACTACCACAAGTACACCATGGAGTTTTTGGCCCAAATCCTAGAGGTTACCATTTATAAGATTCTTCGAGGAGAGAATGCTATAGCATATGCTTTAGCTAAGCGTACCTAGGAGTTGACATATTTGAAGGATGAGCCCATATCAATAAAGATCCAAAATAGACAAGCCTTATCCCTTATTGATATTGAACTCATCAAAAAGTACTCTCTTGAAGGGGAGGTTGCCATTACAAAGAAGGACAAGGAGTTAGATTAGAGGCAACCATTCATAGATTACCTAAATAAAGGCAAACTACCTCAAGAGAATTCCCAAGCTTATTAGATGAAGCAAAGAGCACTTTCCTATGCTCTTGTTGATTGTGTCTTATACTAGCGATCTTTCAATCATATGGTGTTACATTATTTATAAGCACGGCTCGATCTGATTAGGTACACTGTGATTATGTGGAGCCAACCAATCTGATCTAAAGATTAAAACTAAGATCAAGAGACTAAGATACTACCGACCGTCGATGATCAAAGATTGCATGGATACAACTAGCCGATGCCACCAATGTCAAATACACGGTGTGGTCCTATGCCAACCACCCAACATTCTACATCCTACATTGGCCTCATGGCCATTCAAGTGTTGGGATATCGGTATAGTGGGTTCGATTGATCCTCCTTCTTCCAAGGGTCATCATTTCATCTTAGCTGCTACTAAATACTTTTCCAATGGGCGAAGGTGATTTCGCTCAGAGAGGTCACAACTTAGCATGTGTTCCAGTCTTTTAGGAACCATATCGTATATTGGTTCAGAGTTCCTTGAAGAATTATATCTGATAATGGTACTACATTCAAGTGCATCTAGATCAACAACTTTGCCCGGAGACACTACATAGATTGGAAATATTTTACCATCAACTACTCGAGGGCAAATAGCTTAGAAGAAGCATTCAATAAAACTCTCATCTAAATACTAAAGAAGACACTTGAAAACAACAAGCAACAGTGGCATGAATAGTTAGTTGAAGCCTTGTGGGCCTACTGCGTCACATATAAAACTCCAATTTAGTCTACTCCTTTCTCCTTAGTGTATGGATCCAAGCTATTCTACCATTACAATTCCAACTCCCATCACTAAGGATAGCGGTGGGTAGCAAAATCACAACAGAGCAGAATGCCATGTTGAGGTCAGAAGAGCTCAAAGGTTTGGAGGAGCGATGCCTACGGGCATACCAAAATCTCGAGTTGTACAAAGCTAAAATTATTTAAGCTCTCAATAAGTTGGTCTGCCCTAGAACTTTTCAAGTAGGAGAGCTTATTTTTGTTCTAAAGAGATTGATGTTGTCCGTTGTAAGATGGGAGGCAAGTTTGAACCCACCTAGGAAGGCCCTTTAGCAGAGAGAAGGCTTACCAAGGTGGATTTTATCAGCTTATTAATCATAAGAGTGAGAGCCCAATGCTTCCAATCAGCATGCTCTACTTAAAAAAATATTATAAATCATGTTCTAAAATAATTATCATCAATGAAAATTCTATTCTGAATTCAATCTCTTCCATGTTGAATGTATTTTTATTTATGAATCAGCCATGATATTTTAAGGTAGGTGTAAGAAACCTAAGTGGCATCCTATCCTTCATTGAAATAACATAAACACAAACTACACACAAATATATAAAATAAACATGTATCTTTTGTCTCGAGCTACTCTGAGTTGAGATAACACCCCCAACGGTTCTCACTCAATAGCTGCTCTAGGTTGGGCTGATGTGTTACCCTCCTAGTGTGTCATGCTAACAATGTTCATGCTTTGGATGATGTAAGTCTGCTATGCTTTCCTTCCTTACTTGGCTACTACACGCCGATGAGTGCCTTGTTAGTTTGGTAGGCCTTACTATCAGTTACCCTCATGTTGGTTTCATTTAAGATGTAAGTTTGGTACACATTCTTCTTGTATTAGCCTCATGCACCAATCAAGTGAAGTATATTGAGGTTTAGATAAGTCCCCAAGATCTCCTCCTCCAAGCCGCTTCAAGTTTGGGTCCAAGCCCTTCATGAGCTCCCCGCTAGTCGCTCTAGCTCGCTAGCAAGATCTATGTAATTATCATAGATTATCCTAATGATTAGTTCCACTTGATGGATGAAAGCCTACACACTTTCTTTCCATTTGATCACACCACCAATGGGCACCTTAGTTGGTTCTACCTATGCCGATGGATACACCACTCATGCTAATGGATACACCTTAGTTGGTTGGTTCTCAGACCAGGATACACCACTCATGGAGATGTAAGTATACTACACTTTCTCCTTGAGTTGGCCACCGCATGTATAGGCTTTCTGTGGTTTAAGATAATGCCCCTAGAAGCATCTCCCCGTGGGCAATATATTGGATCCTTGTAAACCCATTTATACACTACCGAAAGTTACTATTAGATTGGACAGTTCTTCCTAGTAACCACCCCTCGCGGGTTGGAGAATCCATTTGTGGATGCATTCTCCTTGGTCTAGTAACTGAGATAGTTAAGACATAGCCCCTTTTCAAAGGTGGTCCCTCAGATACCAACAAGGTCCATGCAAACATATAAACAAAATATATTTTTCACTGTGGATTAGAGGACACCCCTAGTGGAGCATTTTCCTAAGTAGGCATCCTATCTTTAGGGTAGTTTTAGCAAAACTCACTATAGGAATTGTCTGACTACTCTTGAGTTGATATAAGTCCCCTTCGCACACCATCATGATCCATAAATTAAATCTATCAAATTTGACTGAGCTCACATCCCCAGGGGATATTCCCTCAATTCAAAATCAAACTAAGCCTAATAAACCATATCAAATCATAAGAAATTAAGATAAAATTAATCCTGACTACTTTTGAGTTCACATAAGTCCTTAGTGGCATTGATTCAGTATTCACCGTAGGTGAGATTCGATTTGTTGTGCATCCAATAGTTCACCCTGGCGGTTGTTCCTCACTTTGGAAGATGTATGTCTACTATGCCTTCTTCCTAGCATAGTCATTACAACGTAAAGGCAACCCCTTAGGTTGGCTAGCTCCCCACAAATGGGTAGACTATCCCTTGATTTTGTAAACCCGAGGTAGGTCATATATACAGCCTCTTCTTAGTTCCATCGACACCAATGTGGTCCATACATTAACCTCGATTAAATTAAACTTAATATGATTTTCCTAGTGGAGTTAAATCAAATCAGTTTCTCCCATTGGAGCCCCAAATCATATATAAATAAGTTAAGAAAAATAAATCAAATTCAAAACCAACCTCCCTAGTGGAGCCAAATTAAACCAACTCCCCGAGTATAGTCCGAATCAAAGAAATCTAACCAAACTCTTATTCCTAGTGGATACATCCCCACATAAACCTATAAAATCAAACTCAAATCTCAATCCCAATGGATAGCCCAAACCTGCTTCACTAGTGGAATATTTATATACCCGATCCCAGCAGACTCAAGCTCATATCTCTAGCAGATGGGCCTCCACATCAAATAAAATAGAACAAATTAAAGTCGATTCGATCTTAATCCTCAATTGATTATAGATTCTTATCCCTAGGGGATCTTCTTTCCACAAATCATATAATCAAATCAAATTCAAACCATATCCCCAGCAGATTTTTTTCTATGCCCTCAACATAGACCCCTCATATGTCATGTCTAATGCATGTGTGTGATCCCCTAGCGAATCTCCCTCCATGTCCTTGGCATGGAATTCTCATCAAATCTTGTTTCTTCTCTTATGCACACCTTTAATGCTTCAACCAAAACCCTAATAATGTATTGGTTCAAATTACATCCTCTTAACATTGTAATCAACATTTTCTGATTTGTGATGGTGCAAGCTCAAACAAATGACACAATATCATGCTAAACATTTTATATTGTGAATAAACACATTATAATATATTATAATAGATGTTGTTATATTATAATTTGCTATAATATGATATATCGTTTAACATTACACCTCATTAGAATCACTTAAAAGGAACAAAGAACAAAATTTTCTCAAAATATGAATAATGTTCATTTTGATGTAAAATTGTTTTTTTTTCTATTAGAAATGGTACAAAATAGCATAATTTTGGTGTTGCTTGGTGTGTGATGTGAATTTGGCCAAATTATTCCATCTCTCAAATTAACATCTTTGTGAGTTTTGACTCAATGTATTATAACAAAAGTAAAACATACAAAAATGTACAATAACATTTAGTAATGCACCACCACATTCATATATATGTGAATCTATATTGTTATGTACATTATATTTTAATATGCTTTCATATGATATATTATCTTACATTACACCTTAAATGAATGAATTTCAAGCAAAAAAATTTATAAAATTTTGTTGAAAAATGAACTTTTATTTTGATGTAAAATTTCATTCTTTTGATTAAATGACACCATCACACACCCCCAATGATGTTCCCTAAAGCTTACTTTATATTTGGCCAAATCCCATAATCTTAGCTTATAAATCAGTATTTTTATGAATTATACTAGTATAAACTCTACTACATCATACTATAAAAAACTAAAATATGCTAAACAACAAGTAGTAATACATAATAGTTTGCTATAATGCATGATGCTACATCATGTTATGGCATCCTACATTATAATATTATATATATTATATTATATTATATTGCATATCAAATCACAAGGGATTGCTTAAGATAAAAAATCATAAAATTATTCTAAATAATAAAAAAACTATATATTTTAGTCATATCACTTACATATTTTAAATTGAAATAATATATTATGATGCCATGCTCTACCAATTATGAATTTGGCCAAATTCCACCATTTTAAAGTCCAAATCAACATTTTCATAAATAATGCTAGCTTGACGCATGATTGTAAAATATTGAAAGAATTTAAAATGCTAATAATATATTATGATATATGATGTTATACTTTGCTACAACATATAATATTTATTTTGAACATAAAATATTACTTTCTAGACTACAGGTGGTGTAGCACACCTTTAGCACTACAACCTAATTCCCACTTTAAATTTAATAAATTTTATCATCTTATTTATTAAATTAATATTTTTATGATTTATATTAATATAGACTATAGGAACAATGCCATAATATACAAAAACATTTCAAACATCTTATAACATCCAAAACACATCACATGCTCAAATATATGATGCTACATTATACTATAATATAGGTATATAATATGATGTTTAGGGTTTAGTATTCAAATCTTTAATGGGAAAGTCTCTTGAAGACATTTTCTTTAGCTACCATAACTATGCTAGAATTAGGAAATTCTTTAGATCTATTTCTTACATTACTCTTTAAGGTTATTTAGGGTTTGGGGGGTTTAGGTTTGGGGTTTAGGTTTAGGGTTTATGGTTTAGTGCAGGTTTGTGGGTTTAGAGTTTATGGATTTAGGTTTAGGGTTTAGGGTGGTAGGTTTTAGGTTTTATGGGGCTTAAGGTTTAGGGTTTAAGTTTTAGGGTTTAGGGTTTTTAAGGTTTATGGTTTAGGGTTTAGGGTTTAGGGTTTAAGTTTAGGGTTTAAATTTTAGTATAACATTTAAGGTTTAGGATTTGAGGTTTTTTTAATAAAGAATAAATTCAGATTCAACATTTCTTCTTTTTGATTTCAACAACCAAGTAGTACCCCAAGTTTTCGAAGACCCAAGTGATGATATAGATAAAAAATGAGCACCCATAAAGAAAATCAAAATCTCTGGATAAGTAGAACTGTCTCTACTATAAAGACACAATTCCATAAGTAGAAGATCGGATCGATCATTATTTAGTTTCTCAAGTTCAAATCTTAACCTCCCCCACCTCCCGAGTAGCGAGATATGCCATCATATCCCAGATCTCTTCCTCAACCACCATCACAGTTGTAACCTCCATCACTCCTCACACCTCCATAACCACCACTACTCTGACCACCATCTCAATCCACCAAGATCCCCACCACTTATAGCCTCCACCGCTCAACCGCGGAGATCAGAGGTGATGGTAATGTTTCCATGAAGGTTTTATCCATTCTTGGTTTAGGGTTGTATTAGGTTTAGGTTGGTTTAGGGGTTTAAGATTTGGGGTTTAGGAGGTTTTAGTGAGGTTTTTTAGATTTAGGGTTTAGGTTGGTTTAGTATTAAGGTTTAGGGTTTAGGGTTTAGGGTTTAGGGTTTAGGGTTTAGAGTTTAAAGTTTTAGGATTTAGATTTTAGGGTTTAGGGTTTTAGGTTTCGGGTTTAGTGTTAGTTTTAGTGTTCATGATTTAGGGTTTAGGGTTTAGGATTTAGAGTTTAGGTGTTTTTTTAAATTAAGTAAATTGGTAGGTTTAGGTTTATTTAGATTATTTAGTTTATTATTTATTTATTTTGGTTTATTTCATTATATATTTTTACTTATGTTTATTTTTTTTATTTAGTTTAGTTTATTTATTTTAGTTTATTTTTTTGGTTTAGGTATATTTTTTGGTTGAGTTTTTTTTATTTATATTTTAGGGTTTAGGGTTTAGGTTTTAGGCTTAGGGTTTAGGGTTCAGGGTTTAGGGTTCAAGGTTTTTTTTTAATAGAGAACAAATTCATATTCAATATTTCTTCTTTTTGATTTCATCAACCAAGTAGCACCACAAGTTTTCTAAGACATAAGTGGCGACATAGATAAAAAATGAGCAACCATAGAGCAAATCAAAAACCCTAGAGAAGTAGAATCATGTCAACTATAAATACATCATTCCATAAGGGGAAGATCAGATTGGCCATTTTTTAGTTTCTACAATTCCCATAAGAACAACCACTTCTCAGTAGGGATCTGCCATATCCTAAACTCCCTCCACCACCACGGTTGTAACCTCCATCATTCCTCCTGCCTCCGTAACTACCACTACTCCAACCACCACTTCCCTATCCACCAGCACCTCCAGATCACCCACCATCACTGTGATAACCGCCACCTCCAACTTTGCCTCCATTACCAGATCTAGACTGAGCCTTGTTAATGGTGATGTTCTTTTATTTCATTCTAAGCTTTAGGGCTAGTTTAGGTTTTCGAGTTTTAGAGTTTAGGTTTAGGGTGTAGGTTTATCTAGTTTATTTTATTTATTTGAGTTTTTTGTTTAGGTTTATTTTATTTTATTTATTTTAGTTTTTTATTTTAAGTTTATTTATTATAGTTTATGTTTTATTTTATTTATTTTAGGTTTACTTTTTAGTTGAATTTTTATTTTTATTTTATTTTTGAGGTTTCAATCTTATTTTTTATTTTTAGGTTTATGTTTAGGTTTCTATTTTATTTTTTTAGGTGTAGGTTTTAGGTTTGTTTTGAGGTTTTAATTTTTAATCTAGGTTTATGTTTACTTTTAGTTTATTTTATTTTATTTACATTAAGTTTAGGTTTAGGTTTAGGCTTAGATTTTGTTTATTTTAATTTAGTTTATTTTAGTTTAGGTTTAGGTTTATTTTATCTTGTTTATTTTATTTTAGGTTTAGGTTTTATATAAGGGTTTAGGTGTTATTTTTATTTATTTTAAGTTTTATTTTTAGGTTTATTTTTTAGGTTTATATTTTTATTTAGTTTCTATTTTATTCTATTTTAGGTTTATTTTAATTTTTTTTTCTATTTAGTTTTTATTTTATTCTTAGGTTTATTTTATTTTTTAATTTAGTTTAGGTTTTTATTTTATTTTATTTTATTTATTTTATTTAGGTTTATTTTTTCTATTTATTTTATTATTAGATTTTACTTAGTTTAGGTTTAGGTTTTTAAGTTTTTAGCATTTATGGTTTAGGGTTTAGGATTTATGCTTTAGGGTTTAGGGTTTTAGGGTTTAGGGTTTAGGGTTTAGGATTCAGGGTCTAGTGTTTAGGCTTTAGGGTTACATTTAAGGTTTAGGGTTTAAGTTTTAGTTTAGGGTTTAAGGTTTTTTTTAACAGAGAAAAAATTTAGATTCAACATTTCTTCTTTACAATTTCATCAACCAAGTAGCATCCCAAGTTTTCTAAGACACAAGTGACAACATATCTAAAAAAATGAGCACCCATCGAGCAAATCGTAACCCTATGATAAGTAGACCAGTCTCTACTGTAAAGATATTTCCATTAGTAGCGATCGATTTCTTCTATTTTATTTCAACTCAGATCCCCATCATATCGCCGATCTCCTTCCAATACCACCCATTTAACTTATCACTCTCTCACCTCAGTTATCGCTCCAACCACCACCTCCATATTCACCAAGACCTCTAGATCCCCACCACCACTTTGATAATTTTCAGATTCCTCCTCCTGCATCTAGATTTTAGGATGATGTTCCTGCCATCGAGGTTCTGCCCATTCCTATGGTTTAGTGTTTAGGGTTAGTTTAGGGTTTAGGGTTTGGGGTTTAGGGTTTAGGACTGTAGATTTTAGGGTTTAGGGTTTAGGGATTAGGGTTTAGGGTTTAGGGTTTAGAGTTTATGGTTTTAGGGTTTAGGGTTTAGGGTTTTTAGGTTTAGGGTTTAGGGTTTAGGGTTTAGGGTTTAGGGGTTTAAGGTTTAGGATTTTAGGGTTTAGGGTTTAGGATTGTAGGTTTTTTTTTTTTTTTTTTTTTTTGGGAAACCCCATGATGCGGGGGTATTTTATTGCCACAAAAAAGGGTTACAAGGTTTTAAAGGGGATAAACTAAACTATGCTCATAGAGCTACACTCTAAGGAGTAAATCCCCATCTAAGTACATCCAAGAGCAAAAGAAAATAGTAAAGCAATCAAAAGATATAAGATGATTAACATAATAGACTAAAGTAGGCCAATGCTGATGTTTGTAAGAGTTTGGTAATATGGAGCAAACCAAGAAGATAAAAAAAGAGAGAAACACCGCAAAGTTATAGAGAGAGATTAGAAGCTTAAGGTAATACAGACAAAAGATAGAAGGAGACAATATAATATGAGTATGATAATAAGGAAATGTGGTAGAGAAGGCTCAGCTCAATCACACACATGTTGGATGCAAATATGAGCATCCAAACTTCAGAAGGGTTACATCACAGAGCTACTACCAAACCAAAAGGAGTGAGAACATCACACCATCATAGCCAACAAATGAGAAGGAAGCACCCGCTTGTTGATATTCTTATGAGTTTTATTACACAAACCTAAGCAAAATCATATCTAAAATATATAGATAATTGCTAAGAGTCAGGATAAGGAGTCTCATTCAAGAAAATTATCATCAATATAGCCATCTTGACATGAGAATACATAAACATAAGTGAGTGAGCCATCTTAGCCGAATCTCATGAATAGCCAGAAAGAAATTAGTTCATATAATCCTCCATAAGAAAATTACAGGAGACAACTCAAAACCTTAAATAAGTCAATGAGCCTATAATTAACACCATCCCAATCACATGATATGTATATGAATCTTTCGTGTAAAAATAACCCGAAACAATCTTATTAATGTCTGAGAAAGCAATAGTAAAGAAAGATAGCATAACTCAACACGAATGAATGAACCAACCAAAATTAGCACCCAAAAGAATGCAGAGTAAAGAAATTTTAATAGCGCATTCTACCATTCAGATAAATCCATCAACAATCAATCCAAAGAATAAGACAAAGAAAAGGCAACAACCTCCAAGATAAAGGGACTAAACTGACATAATACCATTCTTCTAATAAACTACTCATAAGATCAACCAACCGTAAAAGAGGTAGGGAGATGCATTGGAGAAAATAGAGATAAATTGCCGCAATCCAAAAAAGCCAACCCCAATAGCCAAATAGCTAATACAACATTGGAACCCGCCATAAAAACAATCAACAAGTGAATTGAAATGAGTCTCAACATTAAAATCCAGAAAATAGCAACAGTTAAGATGGCAACATCCAAGATAGGAAGATAAAAGAATTGGCCATAAAACTCCTCAATCGTGAGAAGACATGGCAATAGTAGATAAACAAAAAAATAAAGCATATCGACAGTTATCCTGAAGGAAGCAAAATAGACAGAAATCACCAAAACCCTCACCATCGATAATAATTGAGAACATCTTTCGTGACATGAGACCAAAGTCTACAACCAACAAAGAAAGAGCCAACCGAGGAGACAAGGAAAACAAAAGGTAAATCTCCAAGACAAGAGACAACCAAAACAAGAAAACCTATCTCACCATGTTGCAATCCGATAATCAAAATAATAGAAAGTTTGATAGAAAAGGATGAAGTAAACACAGTAAAAAGGTAGATCAATGAATTCCAATGATAGGCATAAAACCGGAAGGTGATTCAAAGCAAAATCAACCAAGCAATCAAAGAACTTCAATAGAGACTTATATAATCCAAAGCAGGCGTATAGATCCGTGAAGTCAACCAACAAGGATGAAGATTCCACCCATAAACATATATAGGTAAAGGAAAGGATAGATAGTGAATAGCTCACCATAAGCCTATCCAGAAGTGACATTAGAAATCAATCGATGCTTATTCACCATAATCCAATTCTGCCAAGGGTAACGACAATAATAACTAGTGGGTTTGTTAATAACCCAATTATACATATAAGATATATCATTGATTAATTTCAAGCATAACAAAGAAATGTGCTTCAAGTTATGTGTTCCAAACATAGCAGATGGGAGAACAAGAAAAAGGAATAGCAACAACATTCCAGGTAGCATGGACAATACTGTTAACACTCCCATTATGAAAAGGAAGTATTATTAAGAAGGATATAAAGTAAAAATTGTATGAGTTCAAGGATTTTCCATCAGAGTAAGCAGTGCTCACAATCCCAGCAGATGCACAATGATAATCCCATGAAAAACTCCAAACCTGCTGATCATGGGAAGCAAGACCAGAAACATCAAGACTAGTTTTGAAAAAATAACACAATTCCATTCGCAAAGAGATATTAGTGTAGAGATGGGATATCCCAATCGCAAAATAACAAAGAATAAAGTAAAGCAACCAATAGGTGCTCAATAGCATTCCTAAGAGCAAATGCCATGCATTCAGATTAAGAAACCAAGAAAGGTAAATCAACAAAGTCCCAACAAACTAAATATTAAAAGTACCACAGATTAAGAGATAAAAGAAAATGTCGACCCCAGAGACAACCGACCGGAAAATCAAAAAGCTACCACATATGGAAGCAACAGAATACTATCCCAATTCACCCATAATCCTTGGAGAAATACCCCACGCTTGCCATAATAACAATCATTGAGAGTATACAAACCATAGGTTAAGATCCAGAACAAATTGATTAGGCAGTGATAACACAATAAAAGTACAAGGGATACTATAGTTACGAAAAAGGACAACTAATCGTAAACCAAATCCACAAACATCCAAAATCTTAAACAAAGAATGAAACATCGACTATAGTACTTCTAAACATAAATGACACTCAATCCAAGAAGGTAACAAGACACATTAGATGGAGGATTATAAACAATGATCAGAATATGATTCACGCCACCCCGAATGAAAAGAAAATTTAAAATAATCCAGAAAAAGCCACTCCCATCGAGCAACTAATGCAACATAAGCCACTAGAATATAAAATAAGAAGATGATTCCAAGTAGAGACATTACCAATCGAATTTTAAGAAAATAAAGGTCCAAAACCAGAACTTGCTAAGACAAGAGGTGCAAGATGGCAAAAAAATAGCAGAGGAAAATCGGGAGAACTAGCAAAAAAAATAAACCCACAAGATGAAAAAAAAACCAAATCAACAAACAAATCAACAAACAACCATGGAAGAACCTCCAAAACCCAAAAGTAATTAAACCCAATCCATTCTAGTATAAGGATTGCACCAAAATAACCAAAAGAAACAAGGATTATACAATTTTCCCTTGAAAGCATGAGGTTAGGCATTATAAAAGCAAGGATAGAGAAAAGTCAAGCCCAACAACCAACCAAAATCCTTTCAAAGATAAGTGATGGAACCTTTATGAATAAGGCCTTTAGAGAGTCCCAAGGAATGTAAGCATCGCCCAAAGAAGTACTATAATCATCAAAATAAAATTACAACCAAAGATAATGCACACTAAGATGCCTAGAATCAACATAGTTAGTAGCAATGCTCCAAGCCATATTGTCAGAGAAAAATTGGTTAAAGGAGTTAGTATAAAATCTAAGCCCATCAACATAAATAACTTCCTCCAAAGAATGATTAATTCTTTCAGTTTAGAAATAATTGTATCAATGAAATTAAAGTCCCAAGTGGGATTGTAGTTATAAAACTAAGAATGTAACCCAAGGCTCAACTTCCAATTCAAGAGATTGATGTCCATGTAGTTCAACATCCCATAATATTGTAAATGCCAAAGACAGAAAGCTTCCAACTAAAGGAGAAGGGGTAAAGGCAGCAAGTTATGGCAAAGAGCACAAGACAGCAATGATATCTATGAGGATTATCCATAAAGAACATAAGGAAACAGAAAACCAGAAAAAAGGAAGGCAAAGAGGAGAATTCGATTCTGAGGTAAGGAAGCCCAGTTGTCCAAGCACCACACAAGTATTTGGGTAATGTAAATTGATCAAAGAAGATACTATCAAATCTAATCTGATTTGCAAGGTAATCAAGATAAGCTGCTACCTTCACGCCAAACATGAGTGATGGTAAAATTCATTGAGAGAGAAGAGCCCTAGTTTGCTTGAGGAGGTAGAGCAAACAAGCTGCTCATATTGGTAGTCAAAAAAGATCAATCAAGAAGAGCATCCACCTCTATCCAAATATTGAGCCATTTTGAATACAAATTTCTAAAGCTTTGTGGACCGCCATAAGCTCAAAGGGATGGTGGAAATAAGGGGATAAGCAAATGTACATAGGACTATACCCTTAGAATCCTACCTCCACAACCAGAGCCATTATGAGAGAGAGTATTAATTTTAATAATATGATCAAGAGGTTTTTCCAAAAAACCATTCTATCATTTCGATAGTAAGTCGGTCCGAAGGTTGAAGCTTGATTTACCTTTTAAAATGTTGTGATGAATTAAGTTGGCTTTAAA
Organism: Cymbidium sinense; assembly: GCA_021442155.1. NCBI lineage: Eukaryota > Viridiplantae > Streptophyta > Magnoliopsida > Asparagales > Orchidaceae > Cymbidium > Cymbidium sinense. The sequence goes on along the minus strand of CM038214.1, from coordinate 226,379,025 downwards.
TAAGTCACAAATTTTGTTTTTAGTTCTAGAATAATCCTCATGTGATTCATACGAATCCCAGATGTTTAGCATCATTTCGTCCATCCATATGAACCAAATAAGAGTAATGGTGATTATGATTTTAATATGCCCTTTAATTGCATTGTCAAAGTAAACTTCAAGAAGTTGATATAAATTAAAAGAATAATTAAAATTGAGTTGAATAGATCGTCATACCAAATCCAAATTTTAGAGGCAATAGCCCCATTAACAAAACATGGTTAACATTCTTAATATGAGAACAACATTGACATTTAGAGGGTAAAACCCTTTACCCCACAACAAAGAGTCAACAGAATAAAGTTTTTTAGGATACGCCAAGTTAGAGTAAGAAGAGGGGATATTGTTATTCCAAATTTTGGAGAACACAATAGAAGAATCTGAGTGTCTTTAGTGTGAAGCCACACATTTTAAGGTTGAAATCCCCATTATGAGATAGCTTAAAGATAATGATCATGATTGTTAGGAGTGATAGGAATATTAGTAATCATATTTAAGAAAGTGGAAGGAATAGAATCAGTAATCTTACTAGTGTTCCACTTGTGATTTTGCCTAAATGAATTAACTCTAAGAGCGGAAGTGGAGTGAGTGTAAAGTAAGTCATCAATGGATCCACAACCACTCTAGTTGTCTTGCCAAAAGAAGGAATTGCCGAGTTTATGCCCCAAAAAATTAAGGATTCTCGTGATCCCATTTGAACAAAGTCTTCTCCATACAGAGAATCACCCGATTTAAAGGGACAAATGAGAGGATGTTTACCCTGGCAATATTTAGAAGTCATGAAATTTGCCCAAAGACTATTTTTGCTCCTAAAATTTCACCAAAGTTTGTAGGAGAAGGTATTGATAACTTCTTTGATGGATTTATAACCCGGACATCCCTCTTCAAGAGTACCACAATTTTGGACCAAGATGACCGGCATTTTTTTTTTTAGAGGAGGTATTGGTTCCCAAGAATTTGTTTAATAGACCCAATTCTATTGATGGTAGTAGGCAATAATGGTTTGGAGAAGGAATATAGGCATGGAATTTAGAGTGCTCTTGATCAAGGTAAGCTACCACCAAAGAGAGTAAATGAAATTCCCAAACCAAAATTTTGTTAGAAATTTTAATTAGATCATCAAAAAGGTGTGATCTTTTTGGCCTTTAAAGAGCGGAGCCCCAAGGTAATTAAGAGGAAGTTGATTTTGCTTAAAATTAGTAATTTTGGATATTTGGTTAAGTCTATTAGGTGGAATCTTAGTTGAAGGAATAAAATTGCATTTTCCTTCATTAAGAAAAGGCCACCAGTTACATGTACTGACTTCAGAAGGTTTGTAATGGTTTAACATGTTGAAGGAGCCATTAGAAGATAATGAAATCATCTGCAAAGCTAAGATGAGAAATAGGGAAGCCTCCATGAGTTTTAAAAGACATATTAGGATTATTAGCTAAAATATCATTAAGGCTCCTAGACAGGTATTCAATAGCGATGATAAAAAGAGAAGGTGATAGTGGGTCACCTTGCCTCAAACCATGGCTAGAAGGAAAGAAACCTATGGACTCACCATTCAAGATAACCAAAACCGGACATTCATGATACACCTTTTTTAATCCGGATAAAACTATCGGAAAACCAAACAAAGATTTGAAAGAGAAAATCCCATGAGAGATTGTCAAAGGCTTTAGCGATGTCCAATTTGAATAAGATGTTGCCTCCTCTAGAAGGGACATCAATGTCATGAACCAGCTCTTGCGCAAGAAGAATATTATTTGATATTACTCTGTGTTTAACAAAACCAGTTTGATTTGGGGAGATGATTTTAGGAAGCAAAGGGTTAAGTCTATTATTTATTAATTTAGCAATGAGTTTTTGAAAAAAGGTGCAAAGACTAATCGGTCTAAAATCGCCCCAAGATTCAGGATTGTTAGTTTTGGAAATAAGGATAATAGAAGTGCTAGAAAAGTATTTGGGAATAGGATTGCCATTAAAGAAATCAATAACAGCATCAACTAAGTTGATTTTAATAAATGACCAACAATACTGAAAGAAGTGGGTCATATAGCTGTCAGGGCCAGCAACAGAGTCAGTGTTCTTGTTCTTAAGAGTATTACTAATCTCCTCTTCAGAAGGACACATAGTGAGTAAATGATTATCCTGATTGTTAATCATAGAGGGGATAAGATGAGTGTTTGATAAAGTTCCGAAGCATTAGAATTTAATAAAGTTTGAAAATGATGTATGACAGAAACCTTAATATCATTATTATCGGTTATCCATTCACCATTAGAGTTCTTAATTTTCTTAATCGAGTTTAAGGCTCTCCGTTTATTACAAATGGCATGAAAATACCTGGTGTTTATGTCACCATCAGTAATATGCTTGCTTGCGGCTTTTTGACACCAATAGGTTTCTTCCATGTTTTGATAATTAGCTAAGGTATTCTTGGCAATGTTCAACTCTTCTAGTTTACTGGGATCAGTGGAGACAGCCTCTTCAAGAGAAAAAACCTCTTGTTCCATAGCTTTATGATTTGTGAAAAGGTTTTTGAAAATGTGTTTGTTCCACCAATTGAGATTTTGTTTAAGTCTTTTGAGCTTAAGCCAAAGACGAGTCATACCTTTAATAGAATTATCCAGAAAAATAGGGGCCATCCAATTAGTAAGAGCGACATTGGTGAAGTCACTATGTTGGGTCCACATATTTTGAAATCAGGAGGAGTAGGCGGGGTAGGGGGGGGATTTTGAAGGAAATCAAAAAGAGCATGGTCGGACAAGGTTCTGCACAAATGCTCAACCATGGTAGTGGGCCACTGATTGATCCAAAGAGAATTAAATAGCGTCCTATCTAGATGCTGCCAAAGTCTAGAGTTGTGCCATGTGTAATTAGATCCAGTGAAACCAATGTCGATCAGATTGCAATCAAGGATCATATTTGAGAAGACCTCCATGGAATGAAGGTTAGGAGAACATCCACCACTTCTTTTCAAACTAGCTATGATAGTATTGAAATCACCTCCAACCAACCGGGAAGGGTTAGAGCGAAGGTGCGTAAGAGATTCCAAAGGATGTTCCTACTAGCTCTATTACACATAGATAAAAGAGCCAAAAGCCGATAAGTCACCTAAGGAGATTTTGACATTAACCAATTGGTCAAGATCATCAATGATGGAAATGGTGATGGAGTTGTGCCAAAAGCACCAAATTTTATTATTAAGATTGAAGAAGAAATTATGAAAACCAAGGGACCTAGAGACAAAAGCAATCTTAGTAGAATTAATGAGAGGTTCAATAAGAACAAGTAACTTGATATTATGAACACGCGACAAAGACTCTAATTGCAGACGAAGAGACCCACAACCCGATATTCCAAATAAGAAAATTAATCATAAGGGGACAAGGAAAAGAAGAGAGAAAGGAAAGAGAGGAAGGAAATGATGACACATTACTTGTGTGGGGTGGAAGAAGAGAGAGTGGTTCTAATGAAGTTATTATTAGAAATTTTTTCTTTGTAGGATTTTTTATTTTTAACAATTTGAAAGGGTCTATCAGAATCCAAATTATCTCCATCAGAAAGAGATTGATTTTTGTGTTCCGGAATAGTAGAAGGATCTATCAATATTTTAGAAGAGGGGATTTCACCTTCTTCCCTATCGGATAGAGTGTGAGAAATTGGGTTCAATTGTTGATTATCACTCTGAAGGGAAGTAGATGGGGAAGTTCTAGCACCATTCGTAATACAAATATCTTTCTCAATATGTTCTGAATCCATTGCATCATCATTGTTTTGGTCCATTATATGATTCTCATTCAAATTGTTTAGTTGGGTGTCCAATAAAAGGCTACCATTCGGATTTTCAGTAGGATTTAAATGCAGAAAGAGCTATCATGGGAAACCGGTTATTACAAGCGGGGTGAGGTTAGGTAAATTGTCATTGGTATCGTCACACCCCTCAATGTGCATTTTAGTACCAAGGTCGAGTGTTTTCCACTAGACATCGAGGAGGTGTGGGAGGAGAGGTTCTTTTGAGTATGTTTAGCACGTATGCTAGAATAGTGGTTTTCCCAGTTCCATTAATGGTAGTCTTATTCTGTGGTAAATTTTTACGAGATTAGGATGAAGCACAAAGCATTCGAGTGGTCGGTGCGTGAATCTTGCATTGAGTGCAAAAGATAGGAAAATTTTGAATTGACTTTTGACTATATCCAAATTTTTTGAAACCTCTTTGGGATATTTTTTTGATGTCTATCTCAACGAGAATACTGGCGATGGATGGCCTAGATCTAGTGGTCGTTGCTTGGTCAATTTGGAGAGGCCTACCAAAAAGGCCGCCAATAGCAAACAAAACTTGATGAGTGACAAAATATATGCGCATGTTAGGAAAAGCAAGCTAAAGAGGGACAATGGGAAATTCCTCTTTGACATCAAAGAGGGGCGACCATTTCAATAGCCGCATATGACAATTATGCACAAAATTAGAATAATGACGAAAACCCAATAATATAAATCATTTGAGAGTTGAATAAGAATGTGATGGGGATTGACTGAAATGAAATAGTGAAATTTTAAACTATGAAAGAAAGAGCGATAGGGTTTATGGTTTAGGGTTTAGGGTCTAGGGTTTAAGATTTAGGGTTTAGGTTTTTTTTTAAAATCAAGTAAACTAGTAGGTTTAGGTTTATTTAGTTTATTTAATTTATTTTGTATTTATTTGAATTTATTTTATTTTTATTTATATTTAGGTTTTATTTATTTTAGTTTATTTATTTTAAGTTTTTTGTTTTAGTTTAGGTTTTTTTTATTTTTATTTATTTTTTAGGTTTACGTTAAGTTTTTAGTTGATTTTATTTTATTTTATTTTTGGGTTTAGTTTTTTGTTTATTTTTAGGATTAGGATTAGATTTTTATTTTATTTTTTTAGGTTTATTTTTTGGTTTTTTTAAGTTTAGGTTTAGGTTTATTTCTAGTTTATTTTATTTTATTTAGTTTAGGGTTTAGCTTTAGTTTATTTTAGGTTTAGATTTAGTTTTTATTTATTTTAGTTTAGTTTATTTTTGTTTAGGTTTATGTTTATTTTAGGTTTAAGATTTTTTTAGTGTAAGGTTTAGGTTTTATTTTTTATTTATTTTTAGGTTTATTTTTTAGGTTTAAGTTTTTATTTTATTTAGGGTTTTGTGCCACCATCCTTTAAGATATTTGATGGCAGTGGAAACCCAAGATAACACATTGCACACTTTTGGTCATTTGCAACAGGTGGTAAGCCTCCTCTTCTGCCTTTTCATTATCAATCTGTCAGGTGTTGCATTTGATTGGTATGCCAAACTGGCCAATGGTTTGGTGAAGACTTTTACTGAGTTAGAACACCTCTTCATCAAGAGGTTTGATGGCACTCAGCATAGGGTGACTGTAGATGACCTCATTACAGAGAAATAGAAACTCAATGAGTCCCTTGTTGATTACATTCTCAGGTGGTGCAACCTAAGCATAAAATTCAAACCATAAATGTTTAAACAACATCCCATTAAGATTTTTCTCAAGAATATCTATTGCCTAATCGACTTCATGCTTAAGGGCTTTACCATCAAAAAATTTGATAAATTAATTAGTAAGGCAGCTAGCCTACAAGAGGAAGCCAAACAGTTGTCCTTTCTTGACCAAACATCTAGGCCCATGTCGCAGAAGGTGTTTGAGAAGAAGTTAGGGATAGTTGTCGGTAGGAAGAGCGAAGTTGATTATGAGACAGCTCAACAACCTTCTTTGCCACCTCCTCTTCCACCACCTCGGCCAACATACTAGCCACCGTAGCCGCCACAACGACCATTTACACCACCTCAGTAGCTTACCCAGCAGCAGTATTCATATCCATCACCAGGTAGTTACTTTCCACCTACTCTTGCCAATAGATTGAATATGCCATATTCATTCAAGAGGGAGGTAGTTAGGAAAATCTTTAAGAATCTATTAAAGAAACCTAACTTTTAATTACCAAAGCATAAGAGGCTAGAGGAAATAGGCAAGAGCGGTGATCCTAGCTATTACCCCTACCACAGCATATTAGGCCATATCTTAGAGGATTGTATCACTTTTAAGGACTAGCTTGAGCACAGCTACAAGTTGGGAGCCTAATTATCCATAAAGAATACTTATTAGCACAACCATCCATTTTAGTTAGAGTAATCCTTGGGGATACTTGTGGTCCTCTTAAGACCAAAGAAGGATAGAAAATCTCCCTATCCTAAACCTCTAAAAAGATCATTTTTAAGATCAAGAAGCCTTCCTTGCAAGTTCCAGAAATAGCTCAAACCTCCAACACCAAGGAAGGCTTAGTAGTTGCAAAGGATAATTCGAGGAGGATGACAGCCCAATAGTAGTAGCAACTAACCAAACTTGCCTCGGATAGTCCAGTAGCACAACCACCATCGGAGCCCAGTACTCCCTCCACCATTGTAGCTACCACCTCTTCTACTAGTTTCTCTAATACTAGAAGGAGCATTGTATCTATGGATAAGAGCACTAAATCCCCTACTCTGATTACTTTACTTGATTTCTATCATGTAACTTCAGCCAAAAATAAATTAATGAAGAAAGCTGACTCTACTTATATATTTTCTACTTGTGATGCTCTTAATTTTATTCTTATTGAAAGCTCTTTGAGTCTAAATAAAATAATAGCTCCAGTAGCTTCGATCCTTTCTTTTCTAATTTAGAGTCAGACTATCCTTCTTTGAATCAATTAGGTACACCTCTTTAGAGTGACTTGGAGTCAACTGACACTGAGGATCCCATAGGAGAAGCTGTAAGTATGCTCGATGAGAAGGTAGAACTTTCCATAAGCTCATTATTCCAAGAAGTCACTGAAGTCAATCTACATAGTGGAAAAGTCTTACCTCCTAGGGTAGCACTTTAGGATAAGGGTAAGCAAGTCATTGGTTCCAATGAGGAGATAGCCCCTCCAGAGGATGCTCCACCCATGGATATGCTTATGGAGAACCAAGCCAGAGTTGATTACAATGTCCTAGCTCACCTTAGATAGTTTCCAGCTAAATTAAGCATATATGACAACCTTATCTTATCCAAAAAGATAAAGGAATCTCTAGTGAAGGCCTTACTTGATCTATATATATGCTTAGCTTAGCTAACCACTACTAAAGAGGAGAAATGCCATGCAAAGGACATCTTAAAAGTTACATTGAGCGATGAAGACTTACTCCTAGGGATGATAGGGCAGAACCGTCTCTTTACATTTTAGTGGATGTTAGCAGATATAGGCTATCTAGAGTTTTGGTTGACCCAGGTGTATCAATCAACATTATGAGTTTAGAACCCTTTCCTTCTTGAGGATCAACATTTACAAACTCCAAAAAGTAAGGATGATGTTGAGAGGATTCAATGAACAAGGAGAGAGAGCCTTGTGGTGTTTATTTTTGGATGGGGATACTTTTTGAGGTGATCAAGTACAATATTGAGGTATTATGTAGTATCTCAAAAGATATAGGCATCACCCTATAATGGACCAAATCATGTAATAAGGACACCTAAGGCATGATGGGTCTTCGAATATGCCAGAGATTTTTTTCCTACTTTATATGGATGAATAAAGTAGGATTTATATTAGACTAGGTTCTTAAGTTCCCTATGGAGGGAAGCCTCCATAGTTACTCACATCTTAGGAAAAAAATTTCCTAAGAATACTCTCGATTAAAGTAGACAATTATCATCTACAAAGATTTCAAGCTTAGACTATCAAAAGATTGGTTGTATTTGGAAAATCTATCTGGAATGTTCAAAGAGAAGACTTATTTTTGGAATCCAAATAAAATAAGTAGGAAATGCTCATGATACTAGGAAGCCTAGTGAGCATTCCAATTTATCTTATTGTTGGGATTTATAATTTTGAAGTTGAGGAGATTTATATGTTTTGAGTTGAAATTTAATTAGATTACTAGGGCTTATAATCCACCAACACAAGGTTATGGGAATGCCTAAGAGGTAAAAATTTATGCTCATAGCCTGTAAGAAATAGCTACCTCAGATCCTAAACTTAGGGAGCTTTAGTATAAGCTAAAGCATGACCTAAATCTAAGTGATAGGTGGACATAAGGGTTTACCTCTATAAGAAAGAATAAATTGTACAACTTCTAGACTTATAACCGCCTGGAGTGGCTACTAGCTAACTCCTCCTATAACTTTAAAACAATGTAGTCCAGTTTTATGAATTGCAAGATAGCTAGGGTAGTAAAATAATTAGAAAGAGACTAAAGTCCTAAACACACTCCCTAAGAGACTAGAGCATGAGTGGTATGAGCATATGACTTATTCAATAGATGCAAAATTATTTCAAATTTTATTTCATTTTAGACACATCATTTTGATAGAGGCTTTAGGATTTCTCATGCCTAAATGCATGATGAAATAGGTTATGGGTCAAATTAACTAGAAGAAGGTGTTCTTTTCCACAATGGATGCCCTCACAGGTCAAGAATTCTTTTATTGTACAAGGATAGAGATTCTTCATGTTTAAGCGAGAAAGAATATGCATGCATGATGTGAGCATACAACAATATAGCTAAGGGATTGCTAAATCTTTTAATTATCTTATTTATGTCTAGGATTTATGATGAGGTTATGACTTGTTTAAAATTTAGTTATAAGTGATTAGTTTAGTAGAAAAGTTATTTTTGTCCTAAGATCCTAATCATATCTAAGCCACACATTAAAGCATCAATCATTTTAGAAATTATGAAAAGCATGTCATCCTAATGCATAATGTAAACATATATCAAACAATTATATAAACTATCATAAAAAGAGGTTTGTGGTACAACCATACAACCCGAACAGAGAAAAGATGGGTAGTCGAGCTCTACCCTTTTACAACCTGGAATATGAAAGAATAATTATAATTGTATTAAATGCTACAGGAGTCTTCTTTTTTTATATCTCCATTCTGATTTGGTTCCTGCTTTGATATGGATGGTGCTTGTGTTAAAGGCATCACAGGTTGCCATAGGACAATGCCTTCTGGCCACTGCTCATCCTAATCCCTCACAACACTAATCCTAATTCCTATTGCAAAAATTACATTTATGTAGGAAAAGTAAATCTAACTACACTTGAAAAATAGAGGTTAGCTAAATATACATATAATCCTAAGAAGTTGTATTTATAATTTAGACTTAGTACCTTACACATGGGTAACTAAGCCCACGTATCATAACTTGGATTATGCTTAAAGATTTAAGCAACCTATAAAAAGAGCATTCACATTTATTTTTAAGCATCCCTTAAGTATAATCCCCTGTAGAAAATATGATTAGGCTAATATTGGCCTACCATCTAGTCTACGAAGCATACTCCCTAATATCTAATCTAAAATAATACATCATAAAACAAAACACACATCACATCATACACCATCTTAACTTAGAGCTAGAAGTGGTGACTTAATTCTGTTGTATGTATTAAGGCTTATGTGGTAAGTCTTGTTAGGCTTTAGTGTTGTATTTTCTAAGTGTAGAATGATTCAATTTAACATGAAAGGTTGATTTCACTTGAAGTAGTTTAATTGATTTAAGAATATTCATTTGTGTTTTTTTTTTCATTTGATTACACTTAGCAACTAAGTGTTATAAAGAGTGGAAAAGAGGATTGCCTTCTTTCATCCCTACCTTTAGTCACTTTCTAAAGTATATTAATTTGATTTAGTTCTCTTTAGTGAATGGATTATTAAATGATTTAATTAATCCTAAATTTAGGTTCACTTTAAATAATCCTATTCAAAATGAAAGGCATCTTAAGATTAATATAATTAAATTACTACCACATGACATATATTAAATCATTCCTTTCCATTACATGTAACATGCATATGATGTAATCCTAAGTGTATCTATACATGCAACATATTTTAGCACACTTAAATGATGTATGTATGTGTATGTTTAGAATTTATATTTTATTTGATTGAATTATTTAAACATATTAATTTAAAACTTTACCCAAATTCTTATACAGAAAGGACATAAGAACAAAATTAAATAGACATGTGAAGTTGTTAAAATGGGGAGGTGGGGTAATCAAATGACCTCCTTAGAGATAGCTAAAGCCTCATATTCTTGGGATGTCAAGTCTATATACCCATTTGCATTCAAACATATGTAAATTCGTACACATGAACATAGGAAGTAAGCTCCAAACCATATGGATAATTAATTCATCCACTTAGTCAATTATGAATGCATGCAATTTTAATGTAAAAGGGGATTTTCATTAACTAATCACATATGCATATACATGTACAAAGATATAGGCAAGTACATTTCATTGTTAAACCAAGGAAGTAAGGTAATCAAATGACCTCCTTGGGGCTAACTAAAGCCTTGTATTCTCGGGATGTCCAGACTATAAACTTGCTTTTATTGGACACACATGGATATATACATAAATGAGGGAAAGAAAATCATGCACAGATTGTATTTTTTTATTGAATCATTTATATATATGAATTAAAGCTCTATCCAAATTCTAATGTTGAAATACATAACAATGAAATCAAATGGGTATGTGTCATTGCTAAACTAGGGAAGTGACGTAATCAAATGATCTCCTTGGGGCTAGCTAAAGTCTCGTGTTGCCAGGATGTCCCTATACATTACCATTCAATCTTATATAAATCAACACATGAATTGAGGAAAGTGATCTCAACATTCATACACTTAAGCTTTAAGCACATGCATTTCTTATGTATTTATAACTAGCATAATAACACATATTATTATTGACTTATAAACTTTTGAAAAATATATTTGGGTTTAATACTGATAATAGTCACACATATATTAAATTAAATGAACAAATGCAAACTTACATAAAGGAAATCCATTTTATTTTATTTGATTTTGAAAAGATTGATGCATGAATTTAAATGATATATGAAATTTAACATGATTGGAAAGAGGACAATCAAATATAAGCATATGATTCATTCAAGCAAACTAGTTCTTAAGGATAATCAAATCAAATAAGATTATTTCAAGTAAACCAAAGCTTCTTTGTTAATTAAGTTTTGGATTTGATTTGATTTAAAGAGGAGTAGAGAAATCATCACTTGTTGTTTTAAACCCATTCTCACATTAGTAATTTAATTTAATTTAAGGAAATGTAATTAAGTTGATTTTATGGGTTAATTAAGTTGAACCCTTAATTAGATGAATTAATCACCCTTACCTATGTCACCTTAAAGTAATTAACTAAATAATTATGAGCCAACATGATATGCATAGAAAATAAACTTGCATTGATCCTAGGAAATAAAAGGGGCCTAATGCAATTGGCACATGATTAATAGCTACTTAGATTAAGGGACTTAATTAATTACTCGCATGGTTTTCACACACATGTCGACTAACCATAATTTTATTAAACTCCTCTAGGTTATTAAACACCTAAAGATCAACCTAATGATTTAATTAATTAAAGTCTGATGTGATTATGATTTCAATTTGATTAAGCGATTTAATTAATTAGTTAAATTATAATTAATTTCATTTTAAAAAAGGGTGAAATGAACTTAGGGAAAGGGGTCTCAACCCTATTCCTTATTATTCAATAATGATTAATAAACTTAATTAACCAATTTATTATCGTTCATGGGACTAATTAATCATTAATTAACTTAAAAGAGGAGTTAAGGTTTAATTAGTCAATTTTCCTAATTAAGTGAATAATAAATCCCAAGAAAATTATGGGATGTAGAGGTCATCCCATTATATTAACCTACAAAATTTGGAATTAATTTCTCAAGTAATTAAGGAGTACTTAAGATAATTAATTTTATAATTAAACCTTAATTAAACCATAATTACTATTAAAAATTAGTTAAGATCATTTTTAATTAATTCTCCTTTGAAATACCTTTAAAATAAGTATTTATTTGCATTTTGTTTATTTCTCTATGATTTTTTATGATTTTTAGAAGTTTTAGGCATTAAAAATAATTAATTATGCCTAATTAATGCCTAATCTTATTGGCGCCATGTGACGTGCTGATGCGGCACGACACGCTTTTAAAACTTATCTAACTTAGAGCCTACGTGGCGGTGACAGACGAGCTTTCTCATTTGCCATCCTATCTAAGATCAGAGCTACTATTAATCCCATAGCTTAGTAGGATTAAATAAGATTGATCTAGCGGATCTAATCATGACCATCCATTCTGATCATGCAGAATGGATGGTGTGTGATCTAACATCACACGAGTGAGAAAGAATGGAGTCTATTTTTCCATTGCTCACTTGATTAGAGCTTACCTGAGGTCGGATCAACTCCAAATGGATCTCACACCTTCAAAACATTGATCGGAGGGGATCCAATGGTCAAGATCACATGAGATGCAAGTTTTCATCAAAAAGCTCCAACCCATTTTTGCCTAAGGATCGATTTTGGAAACATAACTTACTAGAGCTCAAGATTAGCTTGAATGATGGAGGAAGCTTCATGTATGGAGACGATGCCCTGTTGAGTAGGAATTGTATCAGTTCTTTGATAGTTGCTCGGAAGGTGATGAATTAATGATTTGAAGCTCGGCTTTGATTGAAGTCCCACCTTCATTGCTCAGGAAGCTTGGGAGATGATTCATTCTTGCTTGACGAGGCCTAGGGAAGGTGTGTGCAATGTTAATTTGAGTTTGGTGGAGAAATGTGGAAGCTTGGTTGAAAATGAGAGTGTCTTATTTTGAGATGGACGGGAATGGCATTTTTCGACTGAGGAATGAGCTTGGGAGCTTAGGGAATGGCTTTAGCGACTCGTCTTGGGTAGCTAGGGATCTAAGGAATGATTTTTATGTGTGCTTGAGTGGAAACGAGGGGTTGTATACCCCTTTTCATCTTGATCAGATGATTGGATCGGGTTTGGTTTTTAGTGCCTATTCGAGCATCTCAGAGAGTCGTGGGTGGTAGGGAAGAGGTGAGTTAGCTCTGCTTGGTTGGTTCAAGGTGTGGAGGTGGCTGCCAAGGAGGAATCATGGGTGTCCTATGTGTTTAAAATGCTCCAATGGGTAGTGTGAGGTGATTTCACCTCCCATGGGTCATGGCTGACCCAACCACCCATTTGGTCAGGTTCGATAGTGTCCTAGGTGCCTAGGTAGTCCATTTGGAGATTACAAAGGAATGGAAATGATCACTTAAATGGGTGATTTGTCTCATATGATGCCCTTAACCTAAGGGTAGAATGATCATTTGACATTGGATTTGATTTGTGCATATTTGAAATGAGCCAAAAGTGGATTAGACCAAATTTCAAGTCAATTGGAGTCGATTTGATTATGTTTGGCTCAATTTGACTCATTTAGGTTAAATTATGTTAGGTTGGGTAAAGTTGACCAATTGGTCAAATTGGGTCAAAGAAAGGGTTGGGTCAAGTTCATATGATCATTTGGGATGTTTTGGTTCAATTGGTTTGGTTTAGTTTGGCTTAGATTTGATTTTGGCTCATTTGAATTCATTTGGGTCAAATGGGTCAAGTTGACCAATTTGACCAAATTGGCCAAATTGGCTTGCATGTTAGTTTGGGTTTAGTTGACCAATTGAAGATGATTGTAGGCTTTAGTTTCAATTAATTTGTATTTGGATTTGGTTTAGGCTAACTTGAAACTTTTGGTCAATTTGGGCTAAGAAGGTCAATTGGGTTCAATTGGCTCCAATCAGGGCTTTGGTCAAGTTTAACAATCAATTTGGAATGAACATGATCCATTGGTTGAAATCAATTTGGTTTATATTTTTATTTGACCCAATTTTGTCTTTTAGGTCAATTTGGGTCAACTTGGGTCAAGAGGGCTAATTGGGTTTGGTTTGACTCAATTGAAGGTCAAGTCATATACAAATATTGATTTTGATTTGGTATGAATCATTAGTTTCAAGGGATTTGGCCTAGGTTGAAATTTGGCTAGTTTGGGTTCATATGGGTTAAGGGGTTTACTTGGTCAAATGACCAAGTTGACTTGGTTTGACCTAATTTGGGATAATTTATCAACCTAGGATGATCAAAAATCATGATGGGAGGTTTTGATTGGCTTGGTTCAATCTAATCTCAGAAGGATTAGAACTTGGCTCAAATAGGTCAAATTAGCCACTTTAGGTCAAGTGCACCAATTGGGTTTTGTTAGCTTAATTTTGGATTGAGTTTGATTTTGTTGAGTTTACATATGGATTTTGGATTGATATATAAATTCAATTGCAATTGGCATGGGTTCAAATGGGTTTTGGTTCATTTGAACATTTCAAGTCAAAAGGGTAAAGTTAGGTTTGACTTGGGTTGATCTTTATTTGGCTTGATGATTCTAGATTTCATTTATATTTGTGAATATGATTAAAGGTATGATTGATACATGAAAAAATCAATTGAATTTGGGTTTTGGAATGAAGGAATTTGGCTAAGTCCATGGAGTTGGGTCAAGTGGCTTAGGTTTGGATTTTGATTTGGTTTCATTTAGTTTTGATTATTTAAATAAATATGTCATTTAAATTTGAGAAGATGATTGAAAATAAGTGAGAAAATCAATTGAGTTTGACTTGATTTGGATTAAGATTTAGCTAAGTCCATGGGATAGGTCATATGGCTTAGGAAGGGTTTTGATTTAATTTGATTTATTTTGATCATTTAAATATAGATTTTATTTATATTTAAGAAGATGATTGAAGATATAAATTGACTCTAAGAAAATCAACTGATTTTGGATTGATTTGGATTAAGATTTGGCTAAGTCCATGGGATAGGTCTTATGGCTTAGGAAGGGTTTCAAGTTTGGATTTGATCATGGGATTCAATCATTTGGTTTTGGAATTTGGGTTTAGATTTGGATTTGAATTTGATGTTTGAATTGAACTTGAGGTTTGGCTTGAGAAGGTGAGGTGAGCATGGATTGGATTTTGGTTGCAAGGTAGGTTGATTATCCTAATCCTTAAGGCATAATCTAATCATATGGTTAACCTTTCTATGCTTTTAGGCTCAGGTTAAGTGATTACTTAATTGTTAGAAGTGTCTTATGACTAAGGAAGTCTTAGTGTCTAGAAGACTCTTAAGTCTATGATGGGAAGATTGAATCTGCACTTCAAAAGTGAGGTCAACATGCCTTAGGCTCCATAGTGTTGCCTTTGGAGATAGATGATTAGAAGACCGAAGCCAAGTTTCATATTATATACTCAGATATATCTTTCAATGCTTTGCTTGGGAGACCTTGGATACATGAGAACAACATAGTTCCATCCTCTCTTCATTAGTGTATGAAGTTTGTGAGAGGTGGGATCATCTACTGTGTCAAAGGAGATCTCAAGCAAATTACAGTTCAGGAGGTCAGCATATATGAGGATGCAACTAACTACCTCTCTCAAAATCAATAAGTCTACTCTCTCAAACTTGGCCAAAGTTTAAAAATAAAAGAAAAAAAAGAAAAAGAAAAAGAAAAAGATGAGAAGAGAAATCATCACTTGTTATTTTAAACCCATTCCCACATTAGTAATTTGATTTAATTTAAGGAAATGTAATTAAGTTTATTTTATGAGTTAATTAAGTTGAAACTTTAATTAGATGAATTAATTACCATTACATATGTCACCTTAAAGTAATTAACTAAATAATTATGAGACAACATGATATGCATGAAAAATAAACTTGCAATGATCCTAAGAAATAAAAGGGGACTAATGTAATTAGCTAATGATTAATAGTTAACTAGATTACAGGACTTAATTAATTACTCTTATGGTTTTCCCACACATATAGACTAACCATAATTTCATTAAACTCCTTTAGGTTATTAAACACCTAAAGATTTATCCCATGGTCTAATTAAGCTCAAATGTGATTATGATTTCAATTTGATTAAGTGATTTAATTAAATAGTTAAATCTTAATTAAATTTATTTTTAAAAAGGGTTAAATAAACTTAAGGAAAGGGGTCCCAACCCTATTCCTTAGTTCACTTACTGTTGAATAATGATTAATAAACTTAATTAACTAATTTATTACTGTTCATGGGATTAATTAATCATCAATTAACTTAAAAGAGTTATTAAGATTTAATTAATCAATTTTCCTAATTAAGTAAGTAATAAATCCCAAGAAAATCATGGGAGGTAGACATCATCTTATTAAATTAACCCACAAAATTTGAGATAAATTGCTCAAGTAATTAAGAAGTAATTAAGCAAATTAATTTTGTTATCAAACCTTAATTACTATTCAAAATTAGTTAAGATCATTTTTAATTAATTTTTTATTAAATACCTTTAAAATGAGTAGTTATTTACATTTTTTAATTTCTCTATGATTTTTTATGATTTTTAGAAGTTTTATCCATTTAAAATGATTAATTAAGCCTAATTAAAGCATAATCATGTTAGTGCCACATGGTGCATTGATGCGACATGCTTTCCACATGGTGTGCTGACGTGGTGTACTTTCCATGTGGTGCCACAGGATTGGCTACTTAAACTTATTCGACTTAGTGCCTACGTGGCAGAGGCGGACGTGCTTTCTCATCCTCCATTTGATCTAATATTGGATGACTATGATTAATTCCACAACTTAATAGGATTAAATCAGATCAATCTAGCGGATCTAATCATGATCATGTGTTTCGATCATGCGGAAGGGGTGGGTGATCTAACATCACATGAGTGATGGAGAATGGAGTCTAAGGATCAACTCCAAAAGGATCCCATACCTTCACGACATCAATCAGATGGGATCCAATGGTCAAGATCACATCAGATGCAAGTTTTCTTCAAAAAGCTCCAACTCATTTATGCCTAAGGATCAGTTTTGGAAGCATACCTCACAGAAGCTCAAGACTGATGGCTCAAACAATTGAGGAAGATTCATCTAGTAGATACAAAACCTTGTTGAGTAGTAATTTGATCAATTCCTTGACGTTCACTTGAAAGGCCATGAACTAATGATTTGGAGCTTGACTTTGATCGAAGTCCCACCTTCGGTGCTCAAGAAGCTTGGGAGATAATTCATTCTTGCTCAATGAGGCCCAGGGAAGGTGCGTGCACATTTAATTTGAGTTTGAAAGAGAAATGGGTAAGTTAGGTCAGAAATGGGAGTGTCCTATTTTGAGATAGATGGGAATGGCATTTGTTGATCGAGGAATAAGCTTGGGAGCATAGGGCATGGCTCTAGCGGCTTGTCCTGGGTAGCTAGGGATGTGAGAATAATTTTTGTGTGTGTTTGAATGGAAATGAGGGGGTGTTGAGCTTCTAGTAATCGTTTGACTATCTCAGGGAGTCATGGGTAGCAGGGAGAAGGTGAGCTAACTCGGCTTGGTTGGTTGAAGGTGTAGAGCTAGCTGCCAAGGAGGAATCGTGGGTGTCCTACGGATTCCAAATGCTCCAATGGGGAGAGTGAGGAGATTTTACCTCCCATGGGTCATGGTCATTCGAACCACCCCTTGGGTCAGGTTGGGTAGTGTCTTAGGTGCTTAGGTGGACCATTGGGAGAGTAGCAAGTGGCCAAAGAATGGAAATGACCACTTACATGGGTGATTTGTCTCATGTGATGCCCTTGACCCAAGGGTAGATTGATCATTTAGCATTGGATTTTATTTGAGCAGAATTGAAAAGATTCGAAAGTGGGTTAGCCCAAATTTCAAGTCAATTTGAGTTGATTTGATTAGGTTTGGCTCAATTTGACTCATTTGGGTCTAATTGGGTTAGGTTAGGTAAAGTTGATCAATTGGTCAAATTTGGTCAAACCAAGGGTTGGGCCAAGTTCATATGATTATTTAGGATGTCTTGGTTTAATTGGTTTGGTTTAGTTTGGCTTATATTTAATTTTGGCAGATTTGAATTCATTTGGGTCAAATGTGTTAAATTGACTAATTTGGCCAAATTGGCCAAATTGGCTTGGGTTGGGTGTTGGTTTGGGTTTAGTTGATCCATTGAAGATGATTGTAGTCTTTAGTTTCAATAAATTTGTATTTGGTTTTGATTTAGGCCAACTTGAACCTTTAGGTCAATTTGGGCTAAGTAAGTCAATTGAGTTCAATTGGGTCCAATCATGACTTCGATCAAGTTCAACAATCAATTTTGAATGAATTTGAGACATTAGTTGAAATCAATTTAGTTTATTTTTTGATTTGACTCAATTTAGTCTTTTAGGTCAATTTGGGTCAACTTGGGTCTAGAGGGTCAATTCAGTTTGGTTTGACTCAATTAAAGGTCATGTCATATTCAAATATTGATTTTAATTTGGTATGAATCATTGGTTTCAAGGGAATTGTCTTAGGTTGCAATTTGGCTAGTTTGGGTTCATATGAGTTAAGGGGTTGACTTTGTCAAATGACAAAGTTGACTTGGTTTGACCCAATTTGTGACAATTGATCAACCTAGGGTGATCAACAATCATGATGGGAAGTTTTGTTCAGCTTGGTTCAATCCAGTTTGGGTAGGATTAGAACTTGGCCCAAATAAGTCAAATTGGCCACTTTTGGTCAAGTGGACCAATTGGGTTTAGTTAGCTTGATTTTTGGTTGAGTTTTATTTAGTTGAGTTTATATATGGATTCAAGATTGATATATAAATTCAATTGCAATTGGCTTGGGTTCAAATGGGTTTTGGTTCATTTGAACATTTCAGGTCAAAAGGGTTAAGTTGGGTTTGACTTGGGTTGATTTTGGTTTGGCTTGATGATTGTATATTTCATTTATATTTGTGAATATGATTGAAGGTATGATTGATTCATGAGAAAATCAATTAAATTTGGGTTTTGAAATGAAAACATTAGGCTAAGTCCATGGAGTTTGGTCATGTGGTTTAGGTTTAGATTTTGATTTGATTTGATTTAGTTTTGATGAATTAAATTCATATTTCATTTAAGTTTGTGAAGATGATTGAAAATATGATTGATTTATGAGAAAATCATTTGAGTTTGACTTGATTTGGATTAAGATTTGGCTAAGTCCATGGGATAAGTCATATGGCTTAGGAAGGGTTTTGAATTAATTCTATTTAGTTTTGATCATTTGAATGTAGATTTGGTTTATATTTAAGGAAGATGATTGAAGATATAAATTGATTATGAGAAAATCAATTGATTTTGGATTTATTTGGATTAAGATTTGGCTAAGTCCATGGGATAGGTCATATGGCTTAGGAAGGGTTTCAAGTTTGGATTTGATCATGGGCTTTAATCAACTGGTTTTAGAATTTGAGTTTAGATTTTGATTTGAATTTGATGTTTGAATTGAACTTGAGGTATGGTTTGAGAAGGTTAACATGGATTGGATTTGGGTTGTAGGGTAGGTTGATTATCCTAATCCCTAAGGCATAACCTAATCCTATGGTTATCCCTTCTAAGTCTTTAGGATAAGGTTAAATATTTACCTAATTGTTAGAGGTGTCTTATGACTAGAGAAGTCTTAGTGTCTAGAAGACTCCTAAGTCTTAGATGGGAAGATTGAATCCACACTCCAAAAGTGAGGTCAACAGGCCATAGGCTCCATAGTGTTGCCCTTGGAGATAGATGATTGGTAGATGAAGCAGAGTTTCACATTATAGACTTTGATACAAATTTCAACGCTTTGCTTGGGAGACCATGAATACAAGAGAACAACATTGTTCCATCCTCTTTACATCAGTGTATGAAGTTTGTGAGAGGTGGGATCGTCTACTGTGTCAAAGGAGATCTCAAGCTATTTATAGTTCACAAGGTCGACATTTATGAGGATGCGACTTACTACCTCCCTCAAAATCAACAAGTCTATTCTCATGAACTTGGCTAAAGTTTAAAAATAAAAGAAATATAAAAAGAAAAAGAAAATGAAAGAGAAAACTAAAAGAAAAGAAAATAGAAAATGAGAAAGAAAATAGAACTTGGCTAAATCAAAGAAAGGGTTAATCGCACATACTTGGTCAAAGTGCAGGTCAGACTACTGAGAGAATATGGAAGAATAAATGTAAAAGCTCTCAATCTAGACTGGAACTAGGATTCAATACATTGGGTCCAGTCGATGTTGATGATTACTGCTTTGTGATTACCAATCATCTGGAATTTGATATTATTCTTTGGTTTATATTATTTTTTAGTTTAGTTTAGGTTTTTATTTTTTATTTTATTTTATTTTAAGGTTTAAGTTTAGGTTTTAGTTTAGAATTTTATTTTATTTTATTTTATTTAAGATTATCTTTATTTAAATTATTTTATTTTTAAGTTTTATTTAGTTTAGGTTTAGGTTTTTAGGTTTTTAAGGTTTAGGTGGTGGTTTATGGTTTATGGTCTGGATTTTAGGGTTTATGGTTTTAGGATTTGGGGTTTAGGTTAGGGTGGTAGGGTTTGCCTCAGCTTTAGGGTTTAGGCTCAGTGTAAGTTTAGGCAAGTTTCTTAGTGGCTCAGCTTTAGGGTTTTGTGGTTTGTGGCTCAGGGTAGGTCAGGGCTCAGGGTTCTGGTTGTGGAGCATTTTAGGTTTTCAGGTTGGCTGGGTTAGGGCCTAGGGTCATGGGTGGAGGGTGGGTCAGTAAAGTTTGTGGTTGGGTCCAGGTAGGGTTGGGGTCAGTGGGCTCAGGGTCATGGTAGAGTTTTAAAACTAAGTAAACTAGTAGACTTAGGTTTACTCATTTATTTTTATTTATTTTAGTTTATTTAGTTTATTTAGTTTTTATTTAAGTTTATTATTTATTTTTATTTTGTTTAGTTTAGGTTTTTTATTTTGGTTTATTTTTTAGGTTTAGGTTTATTATTTAGTTGAGTTTTATTTTTATTTTTCTTTTATTTTTTAGGTTTAGGTTTTATTTTATATTTTTATGTAATGGTTTAGGTTTTATTTTATTTTATTTTAGGTTAAGTTTTAGGTTTTTATTTTAGGTTTATTTTTTGGTTTTATTTTCTAGTTTAGGTTTAGGTTTATTTTTAGTTTATTTTATTTTATTTAGTATAGGTTGAGGTTTAGGTTTAGTTTATTTTAAGTTTAGGTTTAAATTTAATTTATTTTAAGTTAGTTTAGTTTAGTTTAGTTTAGGTTTAGGTTTTTTTTAATTTATTTTATGGTTTTATTTTTAGGTTTATTTATTTAGGTTTAGGTTTTTATTTTATTTTATTTTAGGTTTCTTTTTATTTTTAGCTTTTATTTTATTTAGGTTTTTTATTCCTAAGTTTATTTTATTTTTTAGTTTAGTTTAGGCTTTTATTTATTTATTTTAAGTTTATTTTTATTTTATTTTATCATTTTAGTTTATATTTTAATTTAGGTTTTATTTTATTTTATTTTATTTAGTAGTTTATTTATTTTATTTTAAGTTTATTTAGTAGTAGGTTTAGGTCAGGGTCAGGATCAGGGCTTAGGTCATGGTAGGGTTGGTTTTGGTGGGTTGGGGTCAGTGATCACAGGTCTGGTGGTTTAGCCTTTAGGGTGAGGTCAGGGAAGGTAGGGTTTAGGTTTAGGGCCCAGGGCCCAGGGTTTAGGGTTTAGAGTTTTGGTTGAGTTGGTAGGGTCAGATCAGTGATCAGTGGATGGTCAGGCCTAAGATTTAGGATTTAAGGTCAGGGAGTGGCCTGTGGTATGCTTTAGGGTTTGGGGTCCAGGGTAGTGTCAGGGTAGGGTGCAGGTCAGGGTCATGTAGCGAGGGTCAGTTTAGGTTTAGGATTTAGGGTGTGGCTGAGATCGTGGTTTTAAAAAAAATTAAGCAAACCCGTTAAGATTTAGTTTATTTATTTTATTTTATTTTATTTTATTTTATTATTTATTTTTATTTAGTTTAGTTTATTTACTTTAGGTTTATTTATTTTAGTACAAGTTTTTTATTTTAGCTTTTTTTTAGGTTTAGGTTTATGTTTATGTTTATTTGTTAGTTTAGTTTTATTTTTTTACTTTATTTTTTAAGTTTAGATTTTATTTTATTTTTTTAGGCTTAGGTTTATATTTTTATTTTATTTTTTTATGTTTAGGTTTTAGGTTTTTATTTTATGTTTATTTTTTAGTTTAGGTTTAGGATTATTTTTAGTTTATTTTATTTTATTTAGTTTAGGGTTTAGGTTTAGTTTATTTTAGGTTTAGCTTTTGCTTTATTTATTTTAGTTTAGTTTATTTTATTTATTTTAGGTTTATGCTTTATTTATTTTAGGGCTTATGTTTTAATTTTTATTTTTTTAGGTTTTATTCTTATGTTTATTTATTCAGTTTAGGTCTTTATTTTATTTTAGGTTTATTTTATTTTTATTTTACATTTAGTTTTTATTTTATTTAGGTTTTTTGTTTTTTTGTTTATTTTATTTTTTCATTAAATTTAGCATTTATTAATTTTATTTTAGTTTAATTTTATTTTATTTTATTTTTACATTCAAGTTTAGGCTTATGTTTAGATTTATGTTTAGGTTTTTGTTTGGGTTTTTATTTTTTTTATTTTTTTAATATTATAGGTTTAGTTTTAGTATTTTTAGGTTTTATTTAGTCGTTTAGGTTTTAAGTTTAGGGTTGTAAAGGTTTGGTGTAGTAGGGCAGTAGGAGGTTGTGGTTTAGGGCTCAGTTTTAGGGTTATTTCAGGTAGAGTTGGTATTTAGGTTTAGGGTTTTAATTTTTTGGATTTAGGGTTTAGGGCAGGTTTGAGTTTAGGGTCAAGGTGCCTAGGGTTTGTTAGGTTTTAATTTAATTATTTATTATTATTATTTTAAACAAAAGTAAACTTGTGTTAAGTTTATTTAGTTTATTTTAGCTTAGGTTATTTTATTTTAGTTTATTTTTTAGGTTTAGGTTTAGTTTCCATTTTTAGTTTTAATCTTTTTGGTATAGGTTTTATTTTTTTTAATTTTATTTTTTTTATTTTATTTTTTTTTTAGGTTTAGGTTTTAGGTTTTTATTTTAGGTTTATTTTTAGGTTTTATATTTTTTGTTTAGTGTTAGGTTTCTTTTTGGTTTATTTTATTTTATTTAAGGTTTAGGTTTAGGTTTAGTTTATTTTTGGATTAGGTTTAGGTTTTACTTATTTTAGTTTAGTTTATTTTAGTTAGGTTTAGGTTTATTTAATTCTTATTTTAGGTTTAGGTTTTTTTTAGTTTAGGTTTAAGTTTTATTCTTTATTTATTCTTAGGTTTATTTTTATGTTAAGGTTTTTATGTATTTTTATTTTATTTTATTTTAGGTTTATTTTATTTTTATTTTAGGTTTAGTTTTTATAATATTTATGGTTTTTTTAGTTTAGTTTAGGTTTTTATTTATTTTATTTTAATTTAGTTTTTATTTTATTTTATTTTATTTTTAAGTTTAGTTTTAAGTTTAGGTTTTAATATAAGTTTTATATTATTTTATTTATTTATTTTATTTTAGTTTGAGTTTTATTTATTTTATTTTATTTTTAGATTTTATTTAGTTTAGGTTTAGGTTTTTAGCTTTTTAGGGTTTAGGGTTTCGGGTTAGTTGAGAGTTTAGGGATTAGGGTTTAGGGTTTGGGTTTAGGGTTTTTAGGGTTTAGCCTTTAGGGTTTAGGGTTTAGCCTTTAAGGTTTAGGTTTTAGGGTTTAGGGGTTAGTATTTTAGGGTTTAGGGTTTTTAGAGTTTAGGGTTTAAGGTTTAGCTTTTTGGTTTTAGGTCTAGGGTTTATGTTTTATTTAGAGAAAAATTCAGATTCAATATTTCTTCTTTTTGATTTCATCATGCAAGTAACACACTAAGTTTTCTAAGACACAAGCAACAACATAAATAAAAAATGAACTTGCATATAGCAAATGAAAAATGTTAGATAACTAGAACTATCTCTAATATAAAGACACAGTTCCATAAGAATAAGTTGAATCGGCCATTCTGTAGTTTTTCTGGTTCCTAGCAGAACCACCCCAACCTCTTGATTAGAGGGATCTGCCACCATATCCTGGATCTCTCGCTCCACCACCACCTCCATATCCACCAGCACCTCCAGATCCCCCACCACCAATGCGATAACAGCCACCTCCGCCTTTACCTCCATCGCCAAATCTAGAATGAGCCTGACTAAAGGTGATCTTCCTATCATCAATGTTCTTTCTGTTCTTAAGGTTTAGCTTTAGGTTTATTAGGTCTTAGAGTTTAGATTTATTTTCTAATTTATTTTGTTACTTTAAGTTAAGGTTTAGGATTTGGGGTATAAGTTTTAGGTTTGGATAGGGTTTATGGTTTAGGTTTAAGTTTTAGGGTTTGAGTTTTAAGGTTTTAGAGTTTAGAGTTTAGGCTTAGGGTTTAGGGTTTAGGGTTTAGGGTTTAGGGTTTAGGGTTTTTTGGGGTTTAGAGTTTAGGGTTTAGGGTTTAGGATTAGTTTTAGGGTTTAGGGATTAGGGTTTTTAAAAAAATAAAATATTAAGTAAACTTGTAGGTTTATGTTTATTTAATTTATTTAGTTTATTTTATTTTTTATTTTTATTTTGGTTTATTTTTTATTTTTATTTTGTTTACTTTATTTATTTTAGGTATATTTATTTTAGTTTATTTTTTAGGTTTTGATTTAGGTTTAAGTCTATTTTTTGATTGAGTTTTATTTTTATTTTATTTTTTAGGATTAGGTTTTATTTTTTTATTTTTTTTAGGTCTAGGTTTCAAGTTTTTATTTTAGGTTTATTTTTATGTTTTATTTTTTAGTTTAGGTTTATGTTTATTTTTAGTTTATTTTATTTTTTTTAGTTTTACATTACGTTTAAGTTTAGGTGTATGTTTTATTTATTTTAGTTTAGTTTATTTTAGTTTAGGTTTAGGTATATTTTATTTTATTTATTTTAGGTTTAGGTTTTTTTTAATTTAAGATTTAGGTTTTATTATTTATTTATTTTTATATTTTATTTTAAGGTTTATTTTTTAGGTTTAGGTTTTTATTTAGTTTTTATTTTATTTTATTTTGGGTTTATTTTATTTTTATTTTATGTTTAGTTTTTACTTTATTTAGGACGTTTATTCTTAGGTTTATTTTATTTTTTTTAGTATAGTTTAGGTTTTTATTTATTTTTTTTGTTTATTTTTATTAATTTATTTTTTTAGGTTTAGGTTTTAGTTTAGGTTTTTATTTTATTTTATTTAGGTTTAGTTTTTTATTTAGTTTAGGTTTAAGTTTTTAAGTTTTTAGTGTTTAGGGTTTAGGGTTTTGGGCCCAGGATTTAGGGTGGCCCAGGCCCAGGGAGAGGGCCTAGTTTAGTGCCCAGTGGGTAGCTCAGCCTTTTCAGGGTTTAGGGAGGATCAGGGTCAGGTCAAGCCCAGGTTTGTGGGCCCAGGATCCAGCCCAGGGTCAAGGTCAGGGCCCATAGTTGAGTCAGGTATAGGGTTTAGGGCCTGGGTTGGGGTGGCCCAGTTTACAACTCAGTTGGGAGGGTTTAGCAGTTTAGGTTGGGTTGTAGGTTTAGGGCCCAGGATCAGTTTTAGGTTAAGGGTCAGGTTTAGGGCCCAGGATTTGGGTTTGGGTAGGTTTAGGATCTTTAAATTAAGCAAACCCAGTTTAGGTTCATTTAGTTTATTTGATTATTTTAAATTTATTTTAGGTTTTATTTAGTTTAGGTTTCATTTTATTTATTTTTTTAGGTCTCATCATTTAGTTTATCTGATTATAATTTATTAGGTTTATTTAAGTTATTTTATTATTCTTTGTGTAAGTTATGTATGTATTTTTAGTAAGTTTATTTTTAATATTTTAAGTCTGTTTTATTTTTTAGTTTAGGTTTATTTATATTAGGTTAGTTTTAGGTTTAAAGGTTTTAAGTTTATTTTAGTTTAGTATGTGATTTTTAATTTTATATTTAGTTTATAAGTAGTAGGATATTTATTTTTAGTTTATTTTAGTTTAGGTTATGTTTATATTTATTTTGTTTATCTGTTTTATTTTTAAGCTAGTGGTAGGTTTATTTTTATTTTGAGGTTTAAGTTTATTTAGTTTTAATTTATTTTATTTTGGTATTTATTTATTACATTTAGTTTTATTTTATTTAGATTTTATTTTTAGGTTTATTTTATTTTAGTTTAGTTTAGGTATTTATTTTATTTTATTTTGTATTATTTTATTTAGTTTAGGTTAGGTTTTAGTGTTTTATTTTATTTTATTTTTTATTATATAGGTTTAGGTAATTTATTGTTTTATTTAGTTTAAGTTTTGGTAGGTTTTATTTGTGGTAGGGTTTAGGGTAGGGAGGTTTAGGGTAGTTTTAGTGTGGTTTATTTTTTATAGAAACAGAACAAATTCATATTCAAAATTTCTTCTTTTCGATTTCATCAACCAAGTAACAAACTACGAAAGTTAGATAATCAGATGACCTCATTGGGGCTAGCTAAGGCTTCGTGTTTCGGGGATGTCCAAACATTGAACCCATTACCGTTCAATCTTATATAAATCAACAAATGAATAGATGAAAGAGAACTCAACATTCATATACTTAAGCTATAAGCACATGCATTTCTTATGTATTTTTAACTAACATCATAACACATATTATTATTCATTTATAAGCTTTTGAAAAATACAAATGAGTTTAATAGTGATAATAGCCATGCATATATTAAATTAAATCAACACATGCAAGCTTACATAAAGGAAATCCATTTTATTTTACTTGATTTTGAAAAGATGGATGGCATGAATTAAAAATGACAAATACCAAATTTTAACATGATTGGAAAGAGGATAATCAAATATAAGCACGTGATTGATTCAACCAAACTAGTTCTTAAGGATAATCAAATCAAATAAGATTATTTAAAGCAAACCAAAGCTTCTTTATTAATTAAGTTTTGGATTTGATTTGATTTAAAAAGGAGAAGAGAAATCATCATTTCTTTTTTTAAACCCATTCCCACATTAATGATTTGATTTAATTTACGAAAATGAAATTAAGTTGATTTTATGGGTTAATTAAGTTGAACTATTAATTGGAAGAATTAATTACCCTTACTTATGTCACCTCAAAGTAATTAACTAAATAATTATGTGCCAACATGATATTCATGGAAAATAAACTTGCAATGATCCTAGGAAATAAAAGGGGCCTAATTTGCTCATGATTAATAGTTAATTAGGTTAAGGGACTTAATTAATTACTCTTATGGTATTCCCACACATGTGGACTAACCATAATTTCATTAAACTCTTTCAGGTTATTAAACACCTAAAGATCTACCCCATGATTTAATTAATTAAGGTTTGATGTGATTATGATTTCAATTTGATTAAGTGATTTAATTAATTAGTTAAATCTTAATTAATTTCATTTTAAAAAAGGGTGAAATGAACTTATGGAAAGGGGTCCCAACCCTATTCCTTAGTTCACTTACTGTTGAACAATGATTAATAAACTTAATTAACCAATTTATTACTATTTATTGGATTAATTAATCATTAATTAACTTAAAAGAGTACTTATGATTTAATTTGTCAATTTTACAAATTAATTTAGCAATAAATCCTAAAAAAAATTATGGGTGGCAGAGGTCATCCCATTAAATTAATCCACAAAATTTGGGATTAATTGCTCAAGTAATTAAATTGTAATTAAGCTAATTAATTTTATAATTAAACTTTAATTACTAGCCAAAATTAGTTAAGATCATTTTTAATTAATTCTCTTCTGAAATACCATTAAAATGAGTATTTATTTACATATTTTTTATATATCTATGATGTTCTATGATTTTTAGAAGTTTCAGCCATAAAAAATGATTAATTAAGCCTAATCCTGTTGGCGCCATGTGATTCCTCGGGATTGGCTACTTAAACTCATCTGACTCAGCACTTACATAGTGACGGCGGATACTACTTCTTGTTTGTTGTCCAATCTAAGATCAGATGGCTATGATTAATCCCACAGCTTAATAGGATTAAATCAGATCAATCTAACGGATCTAATCATGATCGTCTATTATGATCACGTAGAATGGATAGTGCGTGATCTAACGTCACATGAGTGAGGGAGAGAGGAGTCTGTCCACCATTACTCACTTGATCTAAGCTTACCCAAGCTCGGATCAACTCCAAAAGGATCCTACATCTTCATGACATCGATCAGAGGGGTTCCAATGGTCAAGATCACACGAGATGAAAGTTTCTTCATAAAGCTCCAACCCATTTTTTTTCCTAAGGATCAATTTTGGAAGCATACCTTATCGAAGCTCAAGACCGGTGGTTGAAAGATTAAAGAAGCTTCATCTAGTTGAGATGAAGCCTTGTTGTGTAGAAATTGGATCAATTCCCCGATGTTCACTCGAAAGGCCATGAACTGACCATTTGGAGCTCAACTTTGATTTAAGTCCCCCTCCAATGCTCGAGAAGCTTGGGAGATGATTCATTCTTGCTCAACGAGGCGTAGGGAAGGTGTGTTCAAAGTTAATTTGAGTTTGATGGAGAAATGGAGAAGTCAGGTCAAAAATGGGAGCATCTTATTTTGAAATGGATGGGAATGAAATGTTTTGATCGAGGAATGAGCTTGGGAACTTAGGGAATGGGTCTAGCAGCTCATCTTGGGTAGCTACGGTTCTAAGCAATTATTTGTATGCATGTTTGAGTGGAAATAAGGGGTTTATACCCCCTTTATCTTAATCAGATGGTAGGATTAGGTTTAGCTTCTAGTGGCCATCCGGCCACCTCAGGGTGTCATAGGTGGCAGGGAGGAGGTGAGTTGGCTCAGCTTGCTTGGATGAAGGTGTGGAGGTGGCTGCCAAAGAGGAATCATGGGTGTCCTATGGGTTTAAAATGCTCAAATAGGTAGGGCTAGGTGATTTCACCTTTTATGGGTCATGGCCAACCCAACCACCCCTTGGGTCAGGTTGGACAATGTCCTATGTGCCTAGGTGGACCATTGGAAGAGTACCAAGTGTCCAAGGAATGGAAATGACCACCTACATGGGTGATTTATCTCATGTGATGCCCTTGACCCAAGGGTAGAAGGATCACTTGGCATTTGATTTTATTTGGGTTGATTTGAAATGATTCAAAAGTGGGTTAGCCAAAATTTCAAGTCAATTGGAGTTGATTTGGTTAGGTTTGCCTCAATTTGACTCATTTAGGTCAAATTGGGTTAGGTTGGTCAAGTTGACAAATTACTCAAATTAGGTCAAACCAAGGGTTTGGCAAAGTTCATATGATTATTTGGGATGTATTAGTTCAATTATTTTGGTTTAGTTTGGCTTAGATTTGATTTTGGCTCATCTGAATTCATTTTGGTCAAATGGGCTAAGTTGACCAATTTGATCAAATTGGCCAAATTAGCTTGGGTTGGGTATTAGCTTGGGTTTAGTTGACCAATTGAAGATGATTTTAGTTTCAATTAATTTGAATTTGGTTTTGATTTTGGCCAACTTGAACCTTTAGGTCAATTTGGGCTATGTAGGTCAATTGGGTTCAATTGGGTCCAATCATGGCTTTGGTCAAGTTCAACAATCAATTTGGAATGAACTTGAGTCATTGGTTGCAATCAATTTGGTTTATATTTTGCTTTGACATAATTTGGTCTTTTAAGTCAATTTGGGTCAACTTGGGTCAAGAGGGACAAATGGGTTTGGTTTGACTCAATTGGTGGTCAAGTCATATTCAAATCTTGATTTTGATTTGGTATGAATCATCGGTTTCAAGGGATTTGGCTTAGGTTGCAATTTGGCTAGTTTGGGTTCATATGGGTTAAGGGGGTTGACTTGGTTTGACCCAATTTATGATAATTAATCAACCTAGGGTGATCAACAATCATGATGGGAGGTTTTGATCTGCTTGGTTTAATCTTATTTTGGTAGGATTAGTACTTGATTCAAATAGGTCAAATTGGCCACTTTTGGTCAAGTGGACCAATTGGGTTTAGTTGGCTTAATTTTTTGTTGAGTTTGAATTAGTTGAGTTTATATATGGATTTGGGATTGATATATAAATTCAATTGTAATTAGCTTTGGTTCAAATGGGTTTTGGTTCATTTGAACATTTCAAGTCAAAAGGATTAAGTTGGGTTTGACTTGGATTGATTTTGGTTTGTCTTGATAATTGTAGATTTAATTTATATTTTTGAATATGATTGAAGGTATGATTGATTCATGAGAAAATCAATTGAATTTGGTTATTGGAATGAAGGAATTTGGCTAAGTCCATAAAGTTGGGTCATGTGGATTTGGTTTGGATTTTTATTTGGTTTGATTTAGTTTTGATGATTTAAATAAATATTTTTCATTTCAATTTGTGAAGATTATTGAAAATATGATTGATTTGTGGGAAAATCAATTGAGTTTGACTTAATTTGGATTAATATTTGGCTATGTCCATGGGATAGGAATGATTTTGATTTAATTTCATATAGTTTGATTTAGTTTTGATCATTTGAATGTAGATTTGATTTATATTTATGAAGATGATTGAAGATATAAATTGATTATGAGAAAATCATTTGGTTTTGGATTGATTTAGATTAATATTTAGCTAAGTCCATGGGATAGGTCATATGTCTTAGAAAGGGTTTCAAGTTTGGATTTGATCATGGGCTTGAATCATTTGGTTTTGAAATTTGGGTTTGGATTCGAATTTTAATTTGATGTTTGAATTGAACTTGAGGTTTCCTTTTAAAAGGTGAACATGGATTGGATTTGTGGGGTGAATTATCCTAATCTCTAAGGCATAACCTAATCCTATGGTTAACCCTTCTAAGTCCTTAGGCTTAGGTTAAGTGTTTACCTAAATATTAGAAGTGTCTTATGACTAGAGAAGTATTAGTGTCTAGAAGACTCCTAAGTCTAAGATGGGAAGATTGAATTTGCACTCCAAAAGTGAGGCCAACATGCCTTAGGCTTTATAGTGTTTCCCTTAGAGATAGATGATTGGAAGACTAAAGCCATGTTTCATATTATATACTCAGATATATCTTTCAATGCTTTGCTTGGGAGACCATCCGTAAGAGATCTCAAGCCATTTACAATTCATGAGGTTGGCATATATGAGGATGTGTCTTACTACATCCCTCAAAATCAGCAAGTCTATTCTCGTGAACTTGGCCAAAGTTTAAAAATAAAAGAAAAAGAAAATGATAAAAAAAGTGAAAAAGAAATAAAGAATAAAAGAGAAAGTAGAAATAAAATATAAGGGAACGGAAATAGACTTGGAGGACGAAGTGGAGCCTTACATTAGATTCCACCCATAGTTTATTACTCCATTCAAACATATGGGTAGGATGACCTGACCTCCACCAAGCAGAGGAAGAGGCTAGTTTAGAGGCAATCCTAGGGGTGCAAAACCTCTTTATTGGCCACCCAATAAAAGTTATGTCCCAGCTACCAGGAGTAATCTTGCTATCCATATAGACGTAGAATCTAGTTCATAGGATGAGTCTTATATGGTTAGCACACTAGCCGCCTCTTCTCAGTAGTAGATTGCCTTGGAGGTAATACTTGAGCTAGATAGCGATGAAGACCAGGTTCCAAATAAAAGCATAAGTTTATTCAAGTCTATATGTGAAATAGTTAGTTATCAATTGAGAACTTTATCTGTGACCCCACTTTCCTATCAAAAAGCTAAGGGCTTGGAGGTTAAGGAAGCTCTTAAGTCATCTACAAGTGTGAAGACTCAGAGGTTCTTTCTGGGAGCATCATCCTCAAGCCAAGAAGTTGATGTAGAACTTAAGGATGATTCATATAAAGATTTAATTGAATTGTCTTTTGATTGGTACTTCCTTTGTGTTCATAATTTAGCAAAGAAAGGGTTAATCCCACATACTTGATCAAAGCATAGGTCAGGATACTTCTAAAGAATATGGAAGTATAAATATAAAAGCTCTCAATCAAGACCAGGACTAGGATTTAGTACAGTGGGTCCGCTCGATGATGATGATTACTGCTAAGTCATTACCAATCATTTGGAATCTGATAGATTCTTTTCAAATCACATTAACTCATATGAGGAGCTGTGCTTAGAAACTTTAGATGATCCAGATGATTTTCAATTCAAAGATGCACCACCAGAGTTCAAAGAAGAGCTCAAAGAAATCAACTTAGGAACTCAAGAAGATCCACGCCTGACATACATCAGTTCTTTATTGAATGAAATTGAAACCAATGACTTAGTTAGGCTATTGACTGAGTTTAAGGGCTGCTTTGCATGGAGTTATGAAGAGATGCATGGATTGGATCTTGACATAGTGGTCCATAAACTAGCAATAGAGCCTACTGCTAACCCTATCAAGAAAGCTCTTAGACACATGCAATTAGACATAGAACAACAGGTCATTTATGAAGTCAAGAAACTGATCGATGATGGCTTCATTTGAGAAGAAAAATACCCTACCTGGTTAGCTCGTGTCATCTTAGTTAAGAAAAAGAATGTCTAAATTCACAATGCATTGATTTTTGGGATTTAAATAAGGCATGTTGAAAAGATGAATTTCCACTATGAATCCTAGAGCTGATGGTGGACATTGCCTCATCTCATGCAGTATTCTCCTTCATGGATGGCTCATTTGGATATAACCAAATAAACATGGCCCTTGAAGATGAAAGAAACAGTACTTTTAGAACCTTGATTGAAATCTATTACTATAAGGTCATGCCTTTTAGCCTTAAAAATGACATTTCTACATACCAGTTGGCAATGAATTAAATATTTGATGAACTCATTCATCATCACGTCAAGTGCAATGTCGATGATTTCATGCTCAAAAGTAGAGAAAAGGAAGACCATCTCTTTGACTTGAGAGTAGTTTTCAAACATTTAAGATAATTTAACCTTAAAATGAATCCCTTGTAGTTTGCATTTAGATTAGTTTTAGCAAAATTTCTTAGGTTTGTTGTCTGACACCATGGAATCAAAATTGATTCAGAGAAGATCAAGACAATATTAAAAATGCCACCCCCTAAATGTTTAACTCAAGTAAGATCATTCCAAGCTCGGTTGGCATATCTAGGATGCTTCATATCCAACTTATCAAGAAAATGTCATCCATTCTCAGCACTTGTCAAAAAGGATGCCCAGTTCAACTGGGATGACAAGTATGAGCATGCCTTAGAAGACATCAAGCATTACTTGATGACGTTGCCAATTATCGTAGCCCCTATCCCAGGCAAGCCACCCATACTTTACACTACTACATTAGAAGACTCCCTTGGTGCTTTGTTGGCCCAAGCCAATGATAAATAAAAAGAAAATTTTACTCTACAACCTCAGCCATAGTCTAATCCATGCTGAGGCTAATTATTCACTCATAGAGATGCATTGCCTAGCTTTAATCTTTGTATCCCAAAAGCTTTAGCATTATATGCTTTCTCATAAGGTGAACTTAATCTCTGTGATAAATCCACTACAGTATCTCATGACATGGTCGATGTTATCCAGACAGTTGGCATGACGGTCCATGATCCTCTCACAGTTTGATATTACCTTCTTACCCCTCTGTCCAGTGAAAGGACAAGCGCTAGCAAATTTCCTAGAAGCACACCCACTTCCTGCCGACTCTCTGCTTAGTGATGATCTTCCTGATGAACAAATCATGAACTTAGGGGATACCAGCATTCACTACTGGGTGATGTACCATGATGGTGTAGCTTCCTCTCAAAGAGGAGAAGAATCACAATCTACTATTCGAGGAAAGGTAGGGGTAGGAATAGTTCTCTTAACTCTGGACTGCGATGTGATGAGATTATCATATCATCTATCCAATCCTTGCACCAACAACAAAGCTAAATATGAAGCTCTGATTGACGATCTAGAGTTATCTGTTGCTCTAAGCATCCAAAACTTCAACATCTTTGGGGATTCTCAGCAAGTTATTAGCCAAATCACTAGGTCCTATAAGGTTATAAAGCCCAAGCTCCATCACTACCATAAGTACACCATGGAGTTGTTGGCCCAAATCTAAGAGGTTATCATTTATAAGATTCCTCCAGGAGAGAACATCATAGCATATGTTTTAGCCAAGCTTGCCAAGGAGTTGGTATGTCCGGAGGATGAGTTCATATCAATAGAGGTCCAAAATAGATAACTCTTATCCATTATTGATACTGAACTCATCAAAAAGTACTCTCTTAAAGGGGAGGTTGCCATTGAGAAGAAGGATGAGGAGTTAGATTGGAGGCAACTATTCATGGATTACCTAAATAAAGGCAAACTACCTCAAGATAAGTCCTAAGCCTATTAGATTAAGTAGAAAGCACTTTCTTATGCTCTTGTGGATGGTGCCTTGTGCCGATGGATTTTCAATCATATGTGGTTACTTTTTTTAAATAAGCATAAAGCTCGTAAGATTGTTATTGAGGTACACTCAAGATTATGGAGAGCCAACCAATTTGGTTTGAAGATGAAAGCCAAGATAAAGAAACTAGGATACTATTGGTCATTGATGATAAAAGATTGCATTAATATGGCTGGGTGATGCCACCATTGTCAAATACACAGTGTGGTCCTACACCAACCATCCAACATTCTACGTCCTACATTGGCCTCATGGCCGTTCAAGTATTGGGATACCGACATAGTGGGTCCGATTGATCCTCTATCTTCCAAGGGCTATCAGTTCATCTTAGCTGCTACTAACTACTTTTTCAAATGGGCAAAAGCAATTTCACTTAGAGAGGTTAGAACTCAGCATGTGCTCTAGTTTTTTAAGAATGATATCGTATATAAGTTTGGAGTGCCTCGACAAATTATATCTGATAATGGTACTGCATTCAAGAGCATCGATATCAACAACTTTGCCCGAAGACATAGAATATATTGGAGATATTCTACCATCAACTATTTGAGGGTAAATGGATTAGTAGAAGCCTTCAATAAAAATCTCATTCAAATATTGAAGAAGACACTCTGCAATAATAAGGGACAGTGGTATGAGTAGTTAGTTGAAGCCTTGAAGCCCATATAGAACTACAACTCAATCTACTCCTTTCTGCTTAATGTATGGGTCTAAAGCTGTTTTACCATTAGGAGTCCAACTCCAACCACTAAGGATAGATGTGGGTAGCAAGATCATAATAGAGTAGCATGCCAAGTTACGGTTAGAAGTGCGTGAAGGTTTGCAGGAGAGACACTTGCGGGTATGCCAAAATCTCAAATTGTACAAAGATAAAATGATTCAAGCTCATAATAAGTTGGTCTATTTTAGAGCTTTTCAAGTAGGAGAGCTTATTTTAGATCTAAGGAGATTGATTGTTTCCCATCGTAAGATGGGAGGCAAGTTTGAACCCACTTGGGAAGGCCATTTTTCCATAGAGAAGGCCTACCAAAGAGGATCTTATCAGCTTACTAAGCATACGGGCAATCAGTGGGCTCTACTTAAAGAAATATTATAAATCATGTTTAAAAATAATTATCATCAATGAATATTTCATTTTGAATTCAATCTCTTCCATGTTGAAAGTATTCTTGTTTGTGAATATGCCACGATGTGTTTAGGGTAGGTGCAAGGAACTCGAGTGGTGTTCTAACCTTCATCGACACAGCACAAATATAAACTACAGACAAAAATATAAAATAAATACATATCATTTGTCTCGGGCTGCTCTGAGTTAAGATAATGCCCCCAATGACACTCACTTAATAGTTGCTCTAGGTCGAGCTGACTAGTTACCCTGCTAGTGTGACACCTTAGTGGTCTTCTTGCTTTGGAGGATGTAAGTCTGCTACATTTTCCTTCTTTACTTGGCCACTACACACCGACAAATGCCTTGTTAGTTTAGTAGGCCTTACTGCATGGGCAGTAAGCTACCTCATGTGGACTTCATTTAAGAGGATGTGAGTTTGCTTTTCTTTCTTCTTGGATTAGCCTTCGTACACTAATTGGGTCAAGTATATTTAAGGTTCAAGATAGGTCCCCTAGTGGCTCCTTCCCTCCTAACTACTTCAAGTTTGGGTCTAGTCCTTCCTCGGGGCTCCCCACTTAGTAGTCCCTCTAGGTTAGATAGCATCTATCCCATTGATGTTAGGATATCTCGATGTTCAATTCCACTTGGAAAGTTATAAGCCTACATGCTTTCTTTTCATATTGATCATTGCACACCGACGGGCACCTTAGGTTGGTTAGTTCTCACTATACTGATAAATACACCACTCATGCTGATGGATACACCTTTGGTTGGTTGGTTCTCGCACCTTAGAATACACCACTCATGGTAGCTGTAAGTATGCTACACTTTCTCCTTGAGTTGGCCATCTTACACCTATAAGCTTTCTTTTCCAGGGCTTAGAATAATGCCCCTAGCAGTACCTCCCATGTGGGCACTATATTTGTATCACATCTTTTGTGACCCCATTTAGACACTACCTGGGCTACTATCAGATTAGATAATTCCCCTTTCCTAATAACCACCCATGTGTTTAGAGAATTCATCCTGTGGATGTGCAGATTCTCCCTTAGTCTGGTAAATCTGAGATAGGTCAAGGCTGACATATCCCCTTCACAATATGGCCTCTCACACACTAATAGGGTCCATGCAAAGATATAAATAAAATATATATTCACTTGTGGATTAGGAAGACACCATTAGAAGTACCTTTTCCCAAGCAGGCATCCTATCATGTTAACAAAACTCCCTATAGGAATCACCTGACTACTCTTAAGTTGATATAATTCTCCATCAACATTCACTCAGTAGTCTCCCTTAAGTTAGGTTCTTTTTATTGTGCTATCAACAGGTCACCCTAGTGGTTATTCCCTGCTTTAGAAGATGTACACCTACTAGACCTTCTTCCTAGCACAGCCATTGCACACCGAAAGCCAACCCCTTTGGTTGGCTAGCTATACCCCATGGCTAGTAGACTATCCCTTTGGATTTGTAAATTTGAGATAGGATAAGTCCGATATAGCCCATTCTCAGTGGGTCCATCGCACACTAAAATGGTCCATAAATTAAATCTATTAAATTTGACCCAGCTCACATCCCGAGTGGATATTACCTCAATTTGAAATCAAACTAAACCAAAAAAAATCATATCAAATCACATGAAATGATGATAAAATTAATTCAAACTACTTTTGAGTTGACAGAAGTCCCTAGTGGCATTCACTCTATAGTCACCCTAGGTTAGGTTCAATTTGTTGTGCATCCAACAAGTCACCACAATGATTATTCCTTGCTTTGGAAGATGTAAGTATGTTATGCCTCTTCCTAGCATAGCCATTGCACATCAAAAGGCAACCCCTTAGGTTAGCTAGCTCTACCCCACAGCTGGTAGACTATCCCTTTGTATTTGTAAACCTAAGGTAGGTTAAAGCTGATATATCCCCTTCTCAGTGGGTTCATCACACACCGACAGGGTCCATACATTAACTAAGATTAAATAGAAACCAATTTGATTTTCCCTATTGGAGTTAAATCACACCCTTCTCCCCATAAAGCCCCAAATCATATGTAAACAAGTCAAGCAAATAAATCAATTTCAAAACCAACCTCCCTAGTGGAGCCAAATTAAATCAACTACCCTACTAGAGTCTAAATTAAAGAAATTTAACTAAACTCTTATTCCTAGCAGATACAACCCTAAATAAATCTATGGAATCAAACTCAAATCCCAATCCCCAGTGGATAGCCTGAACCTTCTTCCCTAGTGGAAGGTTCATATACCCGATCCCCAGCAGACTTGAGCCCATATCTCTAGCAGATATGCCTCCACATCAATTAAAACTAAACAAATTAAAGTCATTTTGATCTTAATCCCCAGTGGATTATAGATTCTTATCCCCAGTGGATCTTTTTTCCACAAATCATATAGTCAAATCAAATTCAAATCTTATCCTCAATAGATTTTCTTCTTCTATGCCCTCGACATAAACCCTTCACATGTCATGTCCAATATATGTGTGATCCCCTAACGGATCTCCCTCCATGTCTTTGACATGAAATTCTCATCAAATCTTATTTATTCTCTTAGGCACACCTTTAATACTTCAACAAAAAGCTTAATAATGTATTTGTTCAAATTACATCATCTTAATGTTGTAATCAACATTTTATGATTTATGATGGTGCAAGCTCAAACTAACTATACAATATCATGCTAAACATATTGTGTAATTAATTATATTATATATATATATGATATATATGTTTATTATATTATATTGTCTAACATTACATCTCATTAGAATCACTTAAAAGTAACAAATAACCAAATTTTTTGAATAATGTTCATTTTTGATGTAAAATTGTTATTTTTCCTATTAAAAAGGGTACAAAATAGTATAATT
This sequence comes from Cymbidium sinense, assembly GCA_021442155.1. NCBI lineage: Eukaryota > Viridiplantae > Streptophyta > Magnoliopsida > Asparagales > Orchidaceae > Cymbidium > Cymbidium sinense. The sequence goes on along the minus strand of CM038214.1, from coordinate 226,340,884 downwards.
TTGGTGTCTTCTGTACCGAATTTGGCAAATTCTTCCATCTCAACCTTCAAATTAAATTTTTTGAGTTTTGACCAACTTATTATATATACGAATAAAAAAAAATACTAACAATAAGTAACACATCACCATTCATATATTATAATGTGATACTATTATGTACATTATATTTAATAAATATAATATATTATATTATATTATATATTGAATCACACTAAATTGAATCACTTTAAGAAAAAATTTGTAAAATTTTGAAAAATGAAAATTTTTTTTTTAGATTCCTTCTATTTTAAATAAATATTATGTTGTTTATATACTTAATCATTATGAATTTCAAATTTTGCCATTTTAAACTAAATAAATATTATTTTTTATAAGTAATGCTAATTGTATGTTGCATGATTGTATACTTAAAAAAAATTTAAAATTAAGAACATATATTAAGATATATATGTTATATATCTACAACATATAATATTTTAAACATAAAAATCTTATTTTTTAGATTATGGCATAAACATTTTGGTCTAAATAAATTATAAATTTTAAATTTCATCATGATTTATTAAATCAATCTTTTTATTTATATTAATATAGACTATACTATACCATAATATTTAAAACATTTAAACATCTTATAACTTACAAACACATCTTAGATCAAATATGATTTTATTACATGATATATTATTATAATAATCAATTAGGGTTATTTTAAATATTATCTCAAATAATTAAAAGTCTCTTAAAGACATTTTCTTTAGTTACCATAACTATGTTAGATTATGTCATTCCTTAGATCTACTATTAATGACATCTTTATTCAAGGTTTAGGGTTTAGGGTTAGTTTAGGGTTTAGAGTTTAAGGATAGTTTAGGGTTAGTTTAGGGTTTAGGGTTAGTTTAGGGTTTAGGGTTTAGGGTTTAAGGTTTAGGGTTTGGGGTTTAGGGTTTATGGTTTAGGGTTGTAGGTTTTAGGGTTTAGGGGTTTCTTTTTTAGGGGGTTTTTTAACATAAAAGAGAGGTTACATGGTCCTTAAGAGGGGATCAACTAAAGAACTACTGCTCAAAGAGCTATAAAATAATAGAGAGTAAATCCATCTAATTTCAATATAATGCAAAGGAAATAATAGATATAAATTGATAAAAAAGAAAAGCCTTTGGACCATCATCATCATAAGCTCTTGAGGATGAGGGTAGCCTATGCCTCCATTGGAAAACAAGCCAACAAGAAAACAACACAGATTCTATAAGCATCTAAAAGAAAAAGTTAGCACAATTAAATTGGTACAAAACAAAATAAAAGTAAAAGTAAAAGTAGAATTGTAAGAGAGAATTATAGGAGAGAGTGTGAGAATGGGCTCAGGCTCAGTCACACAAAATTGGGCGGAATACAAACATGAGCATCCAAACTTCCAATGAAGGGTTACATCACAAGTGTTACTACCAGCCAAATGATGTGTGAAATCATCCCATCCATCATAGCCCACATACCTGATATGGAAAAGCTTGGGAGGAATTCATATGGTCTTTAGTACTTGCATGCTCAAAATATAGCCATATACACATAGAAAAGAAAACAACATAGATCTGAATGATAAAGGGATGGCACCAATCCCTTATAAGATAAGTACCACCAACTGATGTCAACAAAGCATGAGAATGAAGAGTCAACAACATTCCAATCCAGATTAAAATCTTGGCCACATCCACCATAATATTAATATGACCATAACAGTAAATATGAATGTCAAGAAGAAGCATGAGTAAACACAACCAGTAGGCAACTCCAAAATAGTAAGCCATAGATAATGGGGAGAAGTACATGACAATCATCAAAGAGAAATCCAGGTAGGAAACCAAAGCAGTATTCAGCCTGTTGAACAAAGTAAAACCCTTCAGCATAAATGCAGGACCATCCCTACCTAGATGGGAGCTCATGTCCAAGTAAACATCCCGAAAAGAGGGAAGCCATTCAGTATTAGAAAAATAGATGTTAACGATCACCTTAATAATAGCATGATCACAATAGAACTACACAAGTTTAGAATTCCAAGGGAGAAATGAAACTGCACCTAGACCCATACTGCAAAGTCTCCGATAATATGGTAATCTAATCAACAAACAATAGAACAAGAAAATAGCCACAAAACCAGCCACAAAAGCACAACTGTAGAACATAAGAGCTCAAAAGACCTTGCTGGCAAGAACCAAATGGAAACATAAATACTAAACCCAACATAGGATATTGTAAGCAGTACCAATATTGTAAAGAACCAAAATGAAAATAAAAAAATAACATAATACATTCCTGCAATTCCAGGAAAAATCAACCATCAGCTAAGAAAATAGCACCAGAAATGACAACAGGAGAGGGAGTCAAGAAACAAACCCAATCGTTCAAGGAAGCAATAGTGATGGCAAGCAATAAAAATATTCTTACTCTTAGGGGCAGCACAACCCAGCAGGTTAGCAAATCAGGAGACACAAACCTAAAGAGCAGCTTAAAAAGAACCCAACAGGAAACATGACTACAAACAGTTAACCAAAAGCTAGGAAAACCAAGGAAAGACCCACCAATATAGGATATCCTTAGAGATGATACAAGGTAATGCATCAAAAAATAATAATTCCATAAGCAATAATCATCCAGGTGGACACCTAAACAGATGTCCAAAAAACCAATCAGATTATAAGAAAACCCCAATCCTAGTCACCCAAACAGATATTAATAATCACCTTGATAAAAGCATGATCACAATAGTAAATACACAAGTCTATGTGATGCAAGAGAGGAATAAAAAGGCAGATAGACCCATACCTCACATGCAAGTGATAAGCTGTACCCCACCACAAGCAACACAAAAATATAATCAGAGAAACAACCCCAGTAGTAGCTTGCTGGGCATAAAACTCGATAATCCATTCAGCCAACAACCAAGATAGCAAACCAAATATTGCACCCAACAGAGAGTAATCTAGTCAATAACAGTAGTATTACATAGACCCAAAATGGGGATCAGAAGAAAACCATCATTAAGATCCTTCAAGATAAGGAAAAGCAGACCATCATCTAATCCAACATCATTAGTAAAATCAGAATGAAAGAAAGGCAAGAAGCAAATCCAATCATGCAAAGAAACAGTAGTAATAATAAGTAAATTAAACATTCTTCCCTTATAGGTTGAGGAAGGGGTTGGTTAGCAAGATAGTAGCCACAACCCTATTTAAAAGGGAAAATACAAATAAAGTAGGGCCTACCATGAAACTGTAAATAATAGAAAACCAACAACTGCAACAACAGAGATGTGAGCGTCCAATACAGGTAGCAAGAATAAAGAATCAGTTAGAGAATAGGGAATAGGAAAAAGAGACAGGAAACAGTCTCAATTGTGAAAAGAAAAGCAAAATACACTAGTCCCAAAAAATAGTATTGATGGAAAGCAGTCCATCCATGCAGATCAAAAAATAAGACATCTCCATCCAGCAGATTAGGGAAACAGGAAGCACATTTCCATTAGCAAGGGAAACAACAGATACAGTAAGACCCTAAAAAAGATTGGATAATTAACAGAAAACTGGCAGTAGATGCTACAGAGATCACAATAGAACCAAAAAAGATTACCATGGAAATGCATCAGCAAAATGAAGAGGAGCAACAATAATAAACCAAAGATAAACAAATGATGGCCATACAGATAAAACAAAGTAATACAAGTTGTAATCATGCCAAAACATAAGATGAAATTAGTTTCTGAGATAAGGAAGTCAAGTATTATCCAAATTAACAAATCCACACAAATGTTTAGGAATTGTAAGCTAATCAAAGAATTTTATTCCATCTAATCTAGCACCCAGATTAGCAAGGTAATTAGCACACGCATTACCTTCTTGCTAAACATGAGTGATTTTAAAATAGAGTTGAGATAGGAGAGCTCAAGTATGCTTTAGGAGGTAGTACAATTCTGAATTTCCCACTTTAATGGAAGTCAACAGATCAATCAACAATAAGGCATCCACCTCAATCCGAATATTGAGCCAACCTTTTTGTAGACAAATCTCAATAGCTTTGTTAATAGCCATTAGCTCCGCAAAGAGATCAGAACATGTATTAAGAGGATAAGCAAAGGCACATATACTTTACTATTAAGGTTTCTAAAAATGGCACCACAGCTAGAAGCATTTTGAGAAACGGAGCGATCAGTATTAATTTTAATAATATTATCATGAGATTTTTTCTGATAAACAAGCTTATCATCTTTACAGTTGGGATGGTTCAGCAGGTTGAAACCCAGTTTATTGGCCACAAATTTACAGCCTTTAAATTGATTGTAGTTAATTAAACTTGCATTAAATAAAGCATGGATTTTATCTTTAATTCTAGCAATTATCCTCTTATGCTTCATAGGAATCCATGATGTTTTGCATCATTTCTTTCCATCTATTTGAACCAAATAAGAGTGATAGCAATTATCACTTTAATGTGGCCTTTAATAGTGTTTTCAAAATAAACTTCAAGGAGTTGATATAGAGTTAAGGAGCCATTGAATTTGATAATATTAAAAAAATCATCATACCAAATCCAAAGTTTGGAAGCAATGGCTCCGTTAACAAATACATGATTCACATTCCCAATGTGAAAAAAAAAGTATTTTGAAGGTAAGTAAAAACCTTTACCCCACATCAAGGAATTTTTAGGGATGAAGTTTTTCAAAATTTGCCAAGTTAGAATAGAATAAGAAATAGGGATAGTGTTATTCCAAAGTTTAAAAAATACATTGGAGAAATCATGAGCTTCTCTAATATGAATCCAGACATTTTTAAGGTTGAAATCACCATTTTGGGAAACCTTAAAAAGGATCTGATCATGATTATTAGGAATGATATGAATGATAGTAAGCTTATCTAAAAGAGAGTAAGGAATATAGTCAGTTAGCTTACTATTGTCCCACTTATTATTCTTCAGAAAGAGTTCACTTTAATAGCAACAATCAAGTGGTTAGAAAGTAAATCATCAATGGACCCATCTCCAGTCCAATTATCTTTGCAAAAGAAAGAGGTTCGAGTTAATCCCGCAAGAAATTAAGGATTCTTCCTCCCATTTGATGGAACCAAGTCTTTTCCATACAAGCGAATCTCCCACTTTGTAAGGGTAAATGAGAGGGTGCTTACCCTGGCAGTATTTGGCAGTCATGAAATTAGCCCAAAGACTATTGTTGCTACTAAAATTCCACCAGAGTTTATAGGAGAAAGCAGTGATAGCTTCCCTGATTGGCTTACAACCCACCTTCAACTAGAGTACCACAACTTTTATACCAAGAGGTGTAATGCATTCTTTTAGTAGAATTATTTGAGCCCTAGAAGAATTTACTAAGGAGGTGCTCAATTCAATTAATAGTTGAATTAGTCGGCACACTGGTTTGAATAAGATATAAAGGCATGGAGTTAAGGGTACTTTTAAGCAAAGTGAGTCTACCACCAAATGAGAGTAAATGGAATTCCCAAGCAGAAATTTTATTAGAGATTTTTTAGATTAATTCATCAAAAAGATGTGATCTTTTCTAACCTTTAAAAAGTGGAGCACCAAGATATTTAATAGGAAGTTGTTGTTTCTAAAAATTAGTAATTCTGAAGATTTGGTTGAGCTTATTACTAGAGATTTTAGAGGAAGGAATGAAAGAACTTTTACCTTCGTTAAGAAAGAGACCACTTTCATTACCAAATTTATTTAAAAGATTCTTAATATTTTTAATGTGATGAATAGAGGTATTGCAAAAGATAATGAAGTCATCAGCAAAACTAAGATGAGAGACAGGAAGACCACCATAAGTTCTAAAAACCATGCTAGGATTATTATTGAAAAGATCATTAAGACTCCTCAAAATATATTCAACAGTAATAATAAAAATAGAGGGAGATAAGGGATCCCCTTGTCCAAGCCATGCATAGAAGGGAAAAAACCTAAGGCCTCACCATGCATGATAACAGAGAACCAAACATTGGTAATACAATTTTTAATGAGATGGATAAAATAATCAAAAAAACCAAACAAATGGAGAATTTGGAAGAGGAAATTCCAAGAGAGGTTGTCAAAAGCTTTTGAGATGTCCAATTTGAAAAGGATGTTACCACCTCTGGTAGAAGCATCAAGATCATGAATCATCTCTTGGGCTAGAAGAATATTGTCAGATATATCTCTACCTTTAATGAATCCAGTTTGGTTGGGTGAAATAATTTTAGTAAGTAACATACTAATTCTATTGGCAATCAATTTAGCAATGGGTTTAGGGTTTAGGGTTTATGGTTTAGTGTTTAGGGTTTAGGGTTTAAAGTTTTTTTTAATAGAGAACAAATTCAGATTCAACATTTTTTCTTTTCAATTTCATCAACCAAGTAGCATCCCAAGTTTTTTAAGACACAAGTGATGACATAAATGAAAAAAAGAGCACCCATAGAGCAGATAAAAAACATTAGATAAGTAGAACCGTCTCTACAATAAAGATAGTTCCATAAGTAGCAACCAGATCATCGTTCTTCAATTTCTCCAATTTTCATCAGAACCACCACCGCCTCTTGAGTAGTGAGATCCTCCATCATATATTCGATCTCTCCCTCTACCACTAGCATAACAATAACCTTTGTCGCTCCTCCTACCTCCATAATAACTGCTGCTCCGACCACCACCTCCAGATCCCCCACCACCGGTACGATAACCATGGCTTCTGCCTTTGCCTCCATCGCTAGATCTTGTATTTTATTTTATTTTATTTAGGTTTATTTATTATTTTTAATTAGTTTAGTTTATTTATTTTAGGCTTATTTATTTTAGTTTAGGTTTTTATTTTAATTTACTTTTTAAGTTTAAGTTTATTTTTTAGTTGAATTTTATTTTTATTTTTTATTTTTAAGTTTTGGTTTAGGTTTTTTTTTTCTTTTTTAGGTTCAGGTTTTAGGTTTTTAATTTAGGTTTATTTTTAGATATTATTTTTTAGTTTAGGTTTAGGTTTATTTTAAATTTATTTTATTTTATTTAATTTTGGTTTTGGTTTTGGTTTAATTTATTTTAGGTTTAGGTTTAGGTTTTATTTATTTTAGTTTAGTTTATTTTAGTTTAGGTTTAGGTCTATTTTATTTTGTTTATTTTATTTTTATTCTAGGTTTAGATTTTTTTTTAGTTTAGGGTTTAGGTTTTATTATTTAATCATTTTTTTAGGTTTTATTTTTAGGTTTATTTTTTAGGTTTAGGTTTTTATTTTATTTTTATTTTATTTTATTTTAGGTTTATCTTATTCTTATTTTACATTTAGTTTATATTTTATTAACATTTTTTATTCTTAGGCATATTTTATTTTATTTTCTTTAATTTAGGTTTTTCTTTATTTATTTTAGTTTATTTTTATTTTTTATTTTATTTTTTTAGGTTTAGGTTTAGGTTTTTTTAATTTTTTTTATTTTATTTTCTTTAGGTTTAGGTTTTTTAATTATTTTATTTTTAAGTTTTATTTAGTTTAGGGTTTAGGGTTTTAGGGTTTAGTGTTTATGCTTTAGGGTTTAAGGTTTTCAGTGTTTAGGGTTTAGGGTTTAGGGTTAGCTTAGGGTTTAGGGTTATTTTAGGGTTTAGGGTTTAGGCTTTAGGCTTTAGGGTTTAAGGTTTAAGGTTAGTTTAGGGTTTAGGGTTTAGGTTTAGTTTAGGGTTTAGGGTTAAGATTTAGGTGGTTTAGGGTTATAGGTTTAGGATTAGGTTTAGGATATAGGTTTAGGTTTTTAAGGTTTAGTTTAGGGTTTAGGGTTTAAAGGTTTAGGTTTAGGGTTTAGGTTTATAGTTTTAGGGTTTAGGGTTTTATAGTTTAGTGTTTTAGGGTTTAGGGTTTATAGGTTTAGTTTTTGGTTTAGTTTTTGGTTTTTTTTTTAGGTTTAGGGTTTAAGTTTTTTGCTTATGGTTTAGGGTTTAAGGTTTTTCTTTTAATAGAGAACAAATTCAGCTTCAACATTTCTTCTTTTTGATTTCATCAACCAAGTTTCACCCTAGGTTTTCTAAGACACAGGTGATGACATAGATAAAAAAAGAGCACCCTTAGAGGAAATAAAAACCCTAGATAAGTAGAATCGTCTCTACTATAGAGACACAGTTCCATAAGGAATAGATCAGATCGACCATTCTTCAATTTATCTAGTTCCCTTCAGAACCACCTCGACCTCTTGAGTAGCGGGATCAGCCATCATATCCCAGATATCTCCCTCTACCAACACCACGGTTATAACCTTCATCGTTCCTTGGTTTAGATTTAAGTTTTTATTTTGTTTTTTTTTAGGTTTAGGTTTTAGGTTTTTATTTTAGGGTTTATTTTTAGGCTTTATTTTTTTTAGGTTTAGGATAATTTTTAGTTTATTTTATTTTATTTTGTTTAGGTTTAGGTGTAGGTTTTATTTATTTTAGTTTAGATTATTTTAGTTTAGGTTTAGCTTTATTTTATTTTGTTTATATTTTTGATTTATGTTTTCTTTCTTTAGTTTAGGATTTAGGTTTTATTATTTTTTTATTTTTAAGTTTTATTTTTTATGTTTATTTTGTAGGTTTTGGTTTTTATTTAGTTTTATTTTATGTTTATTTTATTTTATTTTATTTAGGTATTTTATTCTTAAGTTTATTTTATTTTTAGTTTAGTTTAGGTTTTTATTTTTTTATTTTAGTTTTTTTATTTTTTTTATTTTTTAGGTTTATGTTAAGGTTTTAGCATAAGTTTTTATTTATTTATTTATTTTATTTTTACATTATATTTAGTTTATGTTTAGGTTTTTAAGTTTTTAAGGTTTAGGGTTTAGGGTTTAGGGTTTAGGGTTTTTAGTTTTAGGGTTTTGTGTTTAGGGTTTAGGGTTTTGGGTTTTAGGGTTTTGGGTTTTAGGGTTTTGGGTTTAAGGTTTTACAGTTTAGGCTTTAGGGTCAGAGTTTAGGGTTTATGGTTTAGGGTTTTAGAGTTTAGGGTTTAGGGTTTAGGGTTTAGGTTTTTGGGTTTAGGGTTTTAGGGTTTGGGGTTTAAGGTTTTAGGCTTTAGGCTTTAGTTAAGTTTAGGGTTTTAGGTTTAGAACTTATAGTTTATAGTTTTGAATTTAGGAGTTTCTGATTTAGGAGTTAGAGTTTTAAGGTTTAAACTTTAGGGTTAGGGATTTAGGATTTATAGTTTAGGAGTTTAGAGGTTTAGGGGTTTAGTGTTTAAACTTTAGAGTTTAGAGTTTTAATTTGGAGTTTCTATTTAGGTTTAGGGTTTAAAGTTAACAGGTTTATAGTTTAGGAGTTTAATTTAGTCTTTAGGGTTTAGGGTTTAAGGTTTAGGGTTAGTTTAGAGTTTAGTATTTAAGGTTTTGAGGGTTTAGAGTTTAGTGTCTAGGGTTTAATGTTAGGGTTAGGGTTAGGGTTTAGGGTTTAGGGTTTATGGTTTAAGGTTTAGGATTTATGGTTTAGGGTTTAGGATTTAGGATTGTATATTTAAGGTTATAGGTTTAGGGCTTAGGGTTTAGGGTTAGTTTTAGGGTCTAGGTTTTGGGTTTGGGGTTTAGAATTTAGGGTTTAGGGTTTAGGGTTTGGATTTAAGGTTTGTTTATTTTTAAAATTAAGTAAACCAATAAGTTTAGGTTTATTTAGTTTATTTATTATTTATTTTAGTTTATTTTAATTTTAATTTTTAATTAGGTTTAGCTTTTATTTTGATTTAGTTTAATTTATTTATTTTAGTTTTGGTTTTTTTTTATTTATTTTTAGGTTTTTATTTAGGTTTATGTTTCTTTTTTAGATTAGTTTTATTTTTATTTTATTTTTTAGGTTTAAGTTTTATTTTTTATTTTTAGGTTGAGGTTTAGGTTTTTATTTAAATTTTTTAGTTTTAGCTTTTATGTTTTTTATTTTAGGTTTATTTTTAGGTTTTATTTTTTAGTTTAGGTTTAGGTTTATTTATAGTTTATTTTATTTTGTTTAGTTTAGAGTATAGGTATAGTGTATTTTAGGTTTAGGTTTAAGTTTTATTTATTTTAGTTTAGGTTTGGGTTTGTTTTATTTTGTTTATTTTAGGTTTAGGTTTATTTTTTCTAGTTTAAGTTTTATATTTTATTTATTTTTAGTTTTATTTTATAGGTTTAGGTTTTAATTTAGTTTTTTTAATTTTATTTTAGGTTTATTTTATTTTTATTTTATATTTTGGTTTTATTTTGTTTATGTAATTTATTTTTAGGTTTATTTTAATTTTAGTTTAGTTTAAGTTTTCATTTATTTTATTTTAGTTTATCTTTTAATTTTAGGTTCTGGTTTTTATTTTAATTTTTTAGGTTTATCGTTATGTTTTTTATTTTAGATTTATTTTTATGTTTTATTTTTTAGTTTAGGTTTATGTTTATTTATAGTTAATTTTAATTTATTTAGTTTAGATTATAGGATTAGTCTATTTTAGGTTTAGGTTTAGGTTGAATTTATTTTAATTTAGGTTTGGGTTTATTTTATTTTGTTTATTTTAGGTTTAGGTTTATTTTCTTTTTGGGTTTAAGTTTTATATTTTATTTATTTTTTAGGTTTATTTTTTAGGTTTAGGTTTTTATTTAGTTTTTATTTTATTTTAGGTTTATTTTATTTTTATTTTATGTTTGGGTTTTATTTTATTTATGCATTTTATTTTAAGGTTTAATTTATTTTATTTTAGTTTAGTTTAAGTTTTTATTAATTTTATTTTAGTTTAGTTTCTATTTTTAGGTTTGGATTTTAGTTTAGGTTTTAAATTTATTTTATTATTTTTACATTTAGGTTTTATTTTTTATTTTTAGTTTTAGGTTTAGGGTTTATTTTAATTTTTAAGGTTTAGGTTTTCAATTTTTATTTTAGGTTTATTTTATTTTATTTAGTTTAGGTTTAGTTTAATTTAAGTTTAGGTTTAAGTTTTATTTATTTTAGTTTATTATATTTTAGCTTAGGTTAAGGTTTATTTTATTTTGTTTATTTTATTTTTATCTTAGGTTAAGGTTTTTTTTAGTTTAGAGATTAGGTTTCATTTTCTTTTTTTTTAGGTTTATTTTTTAATTTAAGGTTTTTATTTGATTTTTATTTTATTTTATTTTAGGTTTATTTTATTTTTAATTTACATTTAGTTTTTATTTTATTTAGGTTTTTTATTCTTAAGGTTATTTTATTTCTTAGTTTAGTTTATGTTTTTATTTATTTTAGTTTAGTTTTTTTTATTTTTTTAATTTATTTTGTTTTTGGGATTAGGTTTATGTTTTAGTTTAGGTTTTTATTTTACTTTATTTTTTTATTTTATTTAGGTTTAAGGGTTTTATTTATTTTATTCTTAAGTTTTATTTTGTTTAGGTTTAGGTTTTTAGGGTTTAGGGTTTAGGGTTTATTTTTAATTTTTTTTTGGGAAACCACGTATATGAAGAATTTTATTGCCACAAAAGAGGTTAGCATGATCCTTAAGTGGGATAGACTCCAAAACTACTACTCAAAGAGCTACAATCAGTCTAGAGAGTAAATCCCCTATCTAAATACAACCAAAAGCAAAATAAAAGAGAAAAGTAAAAACAAAGTGATTAACATAGATAAGCCAATGGATAGATCGGAAAGCTCTTAGATGACGAATGCATGAGAGAGAGCAAACACTAAGAGAAAGAAGTGCATTCAAAAATGAGGAAAGATAGAAATTAGAGTTAAAGTAGTCTGAGAGAAAGTGAAAAATGAGAGTAGCATAAATTGAGGAAAATTATAGAGAAGCTGTGAAAGATGGCTCACTCAGTCACACCAAATTGGGAGTAAATATGAGCATCCAAACTTAGATGGGTTACATCAAGAGCTACCAAACCAAGAAGAAGTGAAATCATCATTGCCATCATAGCCTACAAACTGTGAGAAGAAAGCGACCATTTGTTTAAGTCTTATGGGCCTTAGTACCTGGAAACCTAAACAAAGCCATATAAAATATAGAAAGGAGATAGCAAAGAGCAAAAAGATAAGGGGTTCCATGCAGGAAAATTATCATCAATATAGTCACCATAACATGAGAATCCCTATACATATGAGAATGAGCCATCTTTACTAGAATCCCTTTTAAAACCATAGCGAAGAGTATAATTAGGCCAGCATAAAAACCCACCACTAGAGAACGTGAGAAAAGCAATAAAATCTGAAGCAAATTAATGAGCCAAACATATGAGACATATATGAAACTTTCAGGCCAGGAGTATAGCCCTGGGTTTAGGGTTTAGGATTTAGGGTTTAGGTTTAGGGTTTAGGGTTTAGTTTAGGTTTAGGGATTAAGTTTTTAGGGTTTAGGGTTTTAGGGTTTAGGATTTAGGGATAGGGTTTAGGGTTTAGGATTTAGGGTTTAAGTTTTATGGTTTAGGGTTTAGTTTAGGATTGGGTTAATAGGTTTAGGTTTAGGTTTATGATTAAGTTTATATTTTAGGAGCTTTTAGTTTAGGGTTTAGGTTTTAGTTAATTTAAGTTTAGGTTTAGGTTAGGTTAGGGTTAGGGTTTAAGTTTAGGGTTAGGTTAGTTTAGGTTTAGTGTTTAGGGTTTAGTTTAGGGTTTAGGATTAAGGTTTAAGTTTAGGAGTTTAGGTTTAGGTTAAGATTTTAGGGTTTAGGGTTTATAGTTGTTTAATAGTTAGGGTTTAGTTTAGCTTTAGGTTTAAGGGTTTAGGGTTTGGATTTAGGTTTAAGTTTAGGGTTTAGGTTTAGTTTTATGTAAAAAATAAATTTGTTTATTTAGTTTATTTTTTATTTTCATTTATGTTTATATTTAATTTTTATTTATTTTAGTTTATTTATTTTAGTTTAGGTTTTTTGTTTTAGTTTATTTTTTAGGTTTAGGTTAATGTTTATTTTTATTTTTTTAGTCTAGTTTAATTTTATTTATTTTTATGGTTTAGGTTTTACTATTTATTTTTAGGTTTATGTTTAGGTTTCTATTTTCTTCTTTTAGGTTTAGGTTTTAAATTTTTATTTTTGGTTCATTTTTAGGTTTTATTTTTTAGTTTAGATTTAGGTTTATTTTTAGTTTAATTTATTTTTACTTAGTTTATTTTAGTTTAGGTTTAGGTTTATTTTATTTTTGTTTTAGCTTTAGGTTTTTTTTTAAGTTTTGGTTATAGGTTTTATTTTTTATTTTTTTAGGTTTTATTTATACATTTATTATTTAGGTTTAGGTTTTTATTTAGTTTTTATTTTATTTTATTTTAGGTTTATTTTATTTTTATTTTAGGTTTAGTTTTAATTTCATTTAGGTCTTCAATTTTTTTAGTTTAGTTTAGGTATTTTTTACTTTATTTTAATTTAGTTTTATGTTTTATTTAATTTTTTATTTGGGTTTAGGTTTAAGTTTATGTTTTAGTTTATGTTTTCCATGTTATTTTATATTTTTATTTTATTTTGGTCTACATTTTTTTATTTATTTTATTTTTAGGTTTTATTTAATTTTGATTTAGGCTTTTAGCTTTCTAGGGTATAGGGTTTTGGGTTTTGGGTTTATGGTTTAGGGTTTAGGGTTATAGGTTTTATGGTTTAGTGTTTTGGGTTTTGGGTTTAGGGTTTATGCATTAGGGTTTAGGGTTGAGTGTTTAGGGTTTTTTAGGGTTTTTTTTTGTGAAACCCCATATAGGGGGGAATTTTATTACCATAAAAAGAGGGTTACAAGATCCTTAAGAGGGGATAAACTCCAAAACTACTCAAAACTAAAATCGACTGAGAGTAAATCCCTTATCTAAGTATATCCAAAAAAAAAAATAAAAGAAAAAATAAAAGCAAAAGATACAAAATGATTAACACAGAGAAGCCAATGGATAGATCTGGGCCAAAGCACATCAAGATGAGAAAATGCATGCCACTAGGGAGCAAACCTACAATAGTAAGAGAATAATGCATCTGGGAATATGTAGAAAGATAAAAATTAGCACAGTTAGAGTAATATAAACAAAGTGGAAGGAAAAAGCGGCATAAATTGAGAAAAATTATAGAGAAGTGTGTGAGAGAAGGCTCAGGCATGTGTTTAGGGTTTAGGTTTTTTTTAAAAAAATTAACTAAACATGTACTTTTAGGTTCAGGTTTTGAGTTTTTATTTAGTATTTATTTTATTTTATTTTAGGATCATTTTGAGTTTATTTTATTATTATTTTACATTTAGTTTTTATTTTATTTAAATTTTTATTCTTAGGGTTATTTTATCTTATTTAGTTTAGGCATTTTTTTTTATTTTACTTTTAGGTTTTATTTTGTTTAGGTTTAACTTTTAAGGTTTTTAAGGTTTAGTGTTTAGAGTTTAGGGTTTTAGGGTTTAGGGTTTTGGGTTAGTGTTTAGGGTTTAGGGTTTAGGGTTTAGGGTTTTTAGGCTTTATGGTTTATGGTTAGAAAAGGGTTTAGGTTATTTAGGGTTTAGTGTGAAAGATTTAGGGGATAGGGTTGTCGGTTTTTGATTTAAGGTTTAGGGTTTAGGGTTTAGGGTTTATGGTTTAGTGTATACAGTTTAGGGTTTAAGGATTAGGTTTTTTAGGGTTTAGGGTTTAGGGTTGTAGGTTTAGGGTTATAGGTTTAGCATTTAGGGTTTAGGGTTAGTTTTAGGGTTTAAGGTTTAGGGTCTTTTATTTTTTAATAAACTGAACTGGTAATTTTAAGTTTACTTTCTTTATTTAGTTTAATTTTTATTTATTTTATTTTATTTTATTTTTTATTTTTATTTAGGTTTATTTTTTATCTTTATTTAGGTTATTTTATTTATTTTAGGTTTATTTATTTTAGTTTAGGTTTTCTATTTTGGTTTATTTTTTAGGTTTAGATTTAGGTTTAGGTTTATTTTTTAGTTGAGCTTTCTTTTTATTATATTTTTTAGGTTCAAGTTTTATTTTTATTTTTAGTTTTAGGTTTACGTTTTAATTTTATTTTTATAGGTTTAGGTTTTAGGTTTTTATTTTAGGATATTTTTATTTTTTATTTTTTAGTTTAGGCTTAGGTTTATTTTTAGTTTATTTTATTTTATTTGGGGTTTAGTTTTAGGTTTAGGTTTAGTTTACTTTAGGTTTTATTTTTTTAGTTTAGTTTATTTGTAGGTTTATTTATTTTAGTTTATTTTATTTTATTTAGTTTAGGTTTGGTTTTTTTTAGTGTAGGGTTTTGGTTTTATTTTTTATTTATTTTTAGGTTTATATTTTATGTTTAGCTTTTTATTTTATTTTATTTTAGGTTTATTTTATTTCTATTTTACATTTTTTCTATTTTATTAAGATTTTTTATTCTTAGGTTTATTTTATTGTGTAGTTTAGTTTATGTTTTTCTTTATTTTATTATAATTTATTTTTATTTTTTATTTTATTTTTTTAGGTTTATGTTTAGGTTTTAGTTTAGATTTTTATTTTATTTATTTTATTTTATTTAGGTTTAGGTTTTAATTATTTATTTTATTATTAGGTTTTATTTAGTTTAGGTATAGGTTTTTTGGTTTTTAGTTAGGGTTCAAGGTATAGGGTTTACGATTTAGTGTTTTAGGGCTTAAGGTTTTAGGATTTAGGGTTTAGGGTTTAGGGTTTAGTGTTTAAGCTTTATGGTTTAAGGGTTTTAGGGTTTAGGGTTTATGGTTTAGGGTTTTAGGGTTTAGGGTTTAGAGTTTAGGGTTAGTTTAGGGTTTAGGGTTTAGGGTTTAGGGTTTTAAGGTTTAGGTTTTAAGGTTTAGGGTTAGGGTTTAGGGTTTTAGGGTTTAGAGTTTAGGGTTTAGGTTTTATGGTTTAGGGTTTGGTGTTGTAGGTTTAGGTTTTAGGGTTTACGGTTAGTTTTAGGGTTTAGGGTTTAGGGTTAGTTTATGATGTAGGGTTTGGGGTATAGTGTTTTGGGTTTAGGGTTTAGGGTTTAGGGTTTACTTTAAGGATTTAAGGTTTAGGGTTTAGTTTAACTTTAGAGTTTAGGGTTTAGGGTTCAGGGTTAACTTATGGTTTGGGGTTTAGGGTTTTTTAGGATTTAAGGTTTAGGGTTTTTAGGGTTTAAGGTTTAGGGTTTGGTGTTTGGGGTAGTAGGTTTAGGGTTTAGGGTTTAGGATTTAGGATAAGCAACCCTTAAGGATAGTAGCAAAACAGTATGAGCACCACTAGAGTCTCACCAAAAAGGAATAACCAATTCAGGAGGAGCAAGCATCATGACATGGGTGACAACACTAAAACGAGAAACAATAGAAAAAAGGAAAACCATAAGTGCTCAGATCCTTCATCCACCAAATAGAAAAAAATAGCCTAACAACAAGACGGGTGGGGAGCAAGGCTGCCATCTAAGTAGGAAAAGGGTGTTCTATTGCAGTCAAGAGAGGTGAGACCAACTAGGGAAAACCAGAAGAAAACAATCACAGAAAGACAACAAGCAGGTTCCCAGAGCAGTCACCAAAGGAGCAGGAAAAAATAGCCAAAGTAACCACTCCTCCAACCAATCCAACCAGCCAAAACAACTAGTCCAACTAGCCATCCAAGAAATCCTTCTAGCCAACCACCTGAATGAGAGAAGATCCAAGTTATCAAAATAAAAACATTAGTATCAAGACCAACAACAATCATCAAACCAAAAACATCAAAATAGCCCGGGAAGGGGTAGAGAAAAATAACAACCTCCAAACCAAATCAAGGCAAAGAAAAAACCAATCCATAAAGGTAGAAAAACTAGCCAGAGACAGAAAGATATAAAGCACAATTTGACAAATAACAAGCCAAAAAAATAAAAACAATAGCAAGAAAGACACCTAACCCTGCCACTAGTAGCTAAGGCCCAATAACAGCCACATAACAGCTTTTAAACCGCCATTTCAGAACAAAACCCAAACCCAAAGCCACAGTAGTACAAGAGGAGGTCCAACACATAACCAAAGGAATCCAAACAAAAATAGTCAAACCAATTACCAACCCCTCATCAACAAAATAGAGCAGATAATAGTTTGCTAACCACCTCCACCATGCCAAAATTAAGATAGAGATAAAACACCTAGAATAACAATCCAGCCAACCTAACTAACAAATATTGTCAGCCAACCCAGTTAGCCAACCAAGCCACATAGTCAACCACTACAATAATAGATATAATAAGTTTGTAGGTAGGCCAAAAAAGAGGCAAAAACCATACAGAATGAAATTCCTACAGCAGCCAAAGCCACAACCCAGAAGAAGGAAATAGGAAACAACTAAGGGAAAAAGTTGGTAAAGTCCCAACCAGACAGTTAGCAACCACCAAGCTGAAAAAACCAAAACACCTAGGGTTGCACTAATAAAAATAATCAGGGAGCAACAACCAAGCTAGAACAAAAAACAAGAGTTCAAAAACAAAACTCCAAAGAGGTAAAATTAGAAGTTCACCACAACCCAAAGAGGGTTTAACAAGGCCAAAACAAAAACAAAAGATCATCAAAAAAATAATGATAAAACCAATCTAAGAATTTATAATCTGAGATAAGAAAATCTAGTATTATACAGATTAACTAAACCTCTTAATAATTTAGGCAAAGTTTGGTTGTTAAATAAAGTTAACTCAATCAAGTTGGCAACAAAATTATCTAAATAATCATCACAAGCATTACCTTCACAAAGGATGTGGGAAATTTTAAAATAAACTTGTGAAAGCAGAATTTTTGTATGATTAAGAAGATAAAATAATTCAGCATTCCCATTTCTACTGGAATTATGGAAATCAAGAAGCAAGAGAGCATCAACTTCAATCCAGATGTTGAGGAAACTTCTATTCAAACAAATTTCAATTGCTTTATTAACAACCATAAGCTCGACAAAGAGAACATATCAGGCTTTGAGAAGGTAGGCAAAAGCATAGATGTTAGTACCTTTAGATTCTCTAAGGATACCACCACAACCATATTTATTGGAAGCAACAGAACCATCAGTATTAAATTTAATCACATTGTCTATAGGTTTAATCTAATGGATGATTGTAGCACCTTTCTAAGAGTCAAGATCAGACAGAATGATACCCAATTTTTTAGCCGCAAATTTTTTACCTCTAAAATGAATGTTACTAATAAGATTGGCATTAAAAAAAGCATGATTTTTTTTCTTTTGTTCTAGCGAGGATCCTTTTATGTTTCATATGAATACCATGATATTTAGCATCATTTCTATCCATCCTTATGAACCAGATAAAGGTAATAGCAATTAAAAATTTTATATGACCTTTCACAATGTTTTTGAAATAGGCTTCAAGAAGTTGATATAAAGAAAGGGAACCATGAAAATAGTTGGAATTATGTAAATCATCATACCAAAACCATAATTTTGAAACAATATAACCATTTACAAAGATATGATTTACATTTTCAATATGAATACAACAATAGCACTTTGAAGGTAAATAAAACCATTTAGACCAGAGGAAAGAGTCCAAAGAATATAGTTATTCAAAATCCTCCAAGCTAAAATTGAATAAGAAATGGGAATGATATTGCTCCAAATTTTAATAAAAACATTAGAAGGGTGTTGTTTATCTCTAATAATGTTCTAAACCTCTTTAAGAACAAAATCACCATTATGTGGAAGTTTAAAAAGAACTTGATCTGGTTTGTTAGAAATAATGGGAATATTTTTAAAGTTGTCAAAAAGATAAATAGGGATATAGTTCTCAAGTTTGTTTTCATTTTGATTATTATTGAGCTAAAAAGAATTAACTTTGATAGCAGTAGTAGAGTGGGTACATAATTGAGTGTCAATTGAACTGTTGCCAATCCAATTGTCTTACCAAAAGAAAGAAGAAGCCGACTGGATACTCCAAGATTTTAATGATTCAGCAACCCATTTAGTGGAACAAAGCCTTTTCCAAACCGGAGAGTCACCAACATTATAAGCATAGTTAAGAGGGTGTTTTCCTTGACAATATTTTTTCATCATAAAATTATCCCAAAGGCTATCATTCTTTCTAAATTCCACCAGAGTTTATGTGAGAAAGTAATGATAGCTTCACGAATAGGTTTGCAACCAAGAGCACCTTCAACCAAAGGACCACAACATTTATGCCAAGATGTTCAATGCATTCTTTTGATAGAATTATTGGAGCCCCAAAAAAATTTGTTAAGCAAATGATCAATTCTGATAAGACTGGCATTAGTGGGAATAATAGTTTAAATCAAATAAAGAGGCATAGAGTTGAGAGTGCTTTTAAGGATAGTGACTGTACCACCAAAGAATAGTAAATTGAATTCCCAAATAGATATTTTATTTGTAATTTTTTGAATTAACTCATCCAAAAGGTGGGAACGTTTCAGGCCTTTAAAGAGCAGAGCACCCAAGTACTTAAAAGGTAAGTGTTGATGTTTAAAATTTGTGATATGAAGAATTTGATTGATTTTATTATTTGAGATAGTAGAGGATGTGATAAAACAACTTTTGTTATCATTGATCAAATGGCACTTTCTCTACCAAATTTATTTAAAAAAATTCTTAAGATGCTTGATGTGATGGGCATTGCAAAAAATAATGAAATCATTGTCAAAACTTAGATGGAAAATAGGGAGACCACCAATAGTTCAATAGTACATGCTAGGATTTATTAATAATAAATCATTGATGCTCCTTGATAAGTACTCAACAATAATAATAAATGAAGTTGGAGATAAGGGATCCCCTTGTCTTAAGCCTTGGGAAGAGGGAAAGAAACCCAAGGTCCATTAAGCAAAATAAAAAACCATGCATTATTAATACAATTTTCAAAAAGAAGAGTTAATTTTCTAGAAAACCCAAATAAATTTAGAATATGAAAAGGGAAATCCTAAGAGATGTTATTAAAGGCTTTGGTAATATCTCATTTGAAAAGAATGTTGTCCCCTGTAGCCTTGGCATCAAGATCATGAATTAATTCTTGGGCAAGTAAAGTATTATCAAAATAGATCTACCTCTAATAAAACCAGTTTGGTTTAGGGAGATATTCTATTGAGTAAAGGACTAAGTCTGTTTGTAAGGATTTTGAAAATCAGTTTATTGAAAAAGGTGCAAAGACTAATAGGTCTAAAATCAATCCAAAAATATGGGTTATCTTTTTTAGGTATGAGCATAATAGAAGTACTAGAAAAATATCTGGGAAAAGAATTGCCATTAAAAAAATCAATCACTACCTCAATCAAATCATTTTTAATGATAAACCAGCATTTCTAAAAAAATTGAGTCATGAAACCCTCTAGACTAGCAACAGAATCAAAATTCATACTATTAAGAACTTTATAAATTGTATCTTCATTAGACACGATGGTAACCAAATCATTATCATCATTATTAATAATAGAAGGAATCAAGTGTGATTTGGAAATCGCTTCATAAGGGAAATTCTTTATTAAGCATACTTCTAAAGTAATTAATCAATGAATCCTTAATATCATTTTTTCCATAATCCAATCACCATTTTCATTTTTAAATTTTAGAATATTACTCAAGGCTCTATTTTTGTTAACCAAAGCATGGAAATACCTAGTATTCCTGTCACCATCCGTAATATGTTTACTAGTAGCTTTTTAGTGCCAATAAGTCTATTCCATATTTTGGAAATTGACAAGTTTATATTTAGCCTCAATCAAATCTATAAGCTTAGAAGGATCAAACATAACAATGATTTCAAGATCACAAACAAACATGTCCATGTCTTTAATATTAGTAAAAAGGTTTTTAAAACAATGCTTGTTCCACCAACCCAAATGTTGTTTAAGTCTTTTAAGTTTTAACCAAATTCTATTCATCCCCCAAATGAATTATCAGGTCGTAAAAGGGCTTTTCAATTTTTAGCGACAACATCAAGGTAATCAATATGCTAAATACACATCTTTTGAAATCTAAAAGGAGAGGAGTTATTAAGTCTATTAGAATTATCTTTAATAGAAACCAGAAGAGGAGCATGATCAAACAAGGTTCTGTTTAAATGATCAATATAAGTAATAGACCATTGAGTAATCCAATAAGTATTAAAAATTATCCTGTCCAACCTTTGCCAAAGTCTAGAGTTTTGCCAAGTGTAATTAGAACTCAATATAAACCAAATTGCAATCAAGGATCATATTGAAAAATTCTTACATAGAATGAATATTGGGAGAGAAACCACCACTCCATTGAGAAGAAAAAAGAATAGTATTGAAATCACCACCCACAAACCAAGGTTTGTTGACCGAGGTAGCAAAATTCCTCAAATTGTCCCAAAGGACATTTCAATTAGATCTATAACAAGATGCATAAACAGAATAACTCAAAACACAATAGTCTCCATAAAAAATTTGTGCATTAACAACTTGAAAATTTTCAATAATAGAAACCTCAATGAAATTATTCCAAAAACACTTGATCTTATTACTAACATTGGAGTAAAATTTATTGAACCCGATTATTCTAGCAACATGGTTAATTTTATTATCATGAATAAGAGGTTCCAAAATATTGAGTAAAGAAATAATATGAATGCGACAAAGATTCCTAATGCGATTGTGAATAGAGAGGGTACCAATCCCCCTAACATTCCAAACAAGAAAATTAATCATAATAAAAAGAAAAGGTGGGGGGGGGGGTGAGCAAGGGTTGATTAAGAGAGGAGTGGGAGGCCTTAGCTGATCTAGTGTTTTTGGACAATTTGAGAGGATAATTTTTAACACTTTTTTTTTAGCATGATAAGTTTGAAAACCATTTTCTTTTCCCCTGGAATCATCATCCGAGTAAGATTTAGTAACATTGGTCACCAATTTAGGAGACTTCTCCAAGTGTTTATGGGGAAATTCACACACTTTCAAATCTAGATTAAGTTGAAAAGTAGGAATAACATGATTATCAAGATTTAAAATCAGAGACGGTGACAATTTACAACCCTTTAAAGCATAAATAGTTAAATCTGGATGATAAATATTTTCACCATGCTCAACATCATTTAAGTCCTCATTGAAAACTTCATTTTCATTGATCAAAGCCAGCATAGATGTAGAGATAGAATCAAAGGAAATAGAATCATCATCCAATATTTTTGAAAATTTGTTATTCTCCACATTAAAAATGTTCAACTTTAAAGAAGAGATAAGAGGCAATTCATCCTTCCCAATCTGAAAAGCAACCGAAGACATATCAATAGTAGAAGTAAAATTGGTTCAATAGGAATAACCTTAACATTCAATGAATCAACCTCAATTGCATCCTTTAAACCATTCTTAGGATCCAAGGCTATTTTTTTGAACATATGTAGGGATTGGCTTATGACTAAGAGCAAGATTTTTTGGGAGGATTTCACTTTCTTAAATGGGGATGAAGAATATAACATTCTGAATGATTGTGGCCATGAATTTTATACTGAAAACAAAAAATTGGAAGATTATCCAATTCTATCTTATGCGAATACCCATATTTTTCAAAGCCAATCCAATCTTCCTTATGATATTTTTTAATTATGACTATTTCCACTAGGATCCGAGCCACAGAGGGATTGCTCAACAATAGCTTGATTGAGTTGTAAAGGCTGACAAAAAAGAGCTCCAATAGTAAAAAAAACATGATGAGTAACAAAATGGATGTGCATATTAGGAAGAGATAACCACACAGGGACAATAGCAGATTCCTCCTTAATGTCAAAAAGGGGTGACCACTTCAGTAATTGACAATTAAAGATGAGGTAAGAATGACGTGCAAAACATGTGAATAATCCAGAACATTAGAAAGTTATATCAAAATATGCCAAGGGTTAATAAGACCAATCGAAAAGGCATCTGTTAGCTTAAGATAATGAAAATAACGTGTGGATCTTATCTAAATTTGGATGACATAAAGAACATTTTTTCACAAGAGGGAATTCAAAAGGTTTTTTCAATAATTCAACATCCACATCAGAGCACATAATAGACGACAAACCACAAAAATACATAAAAATGAGAGTAATTGATTCAATAGAGTGAGAAGCCTTACTAAAGAGCACTTCCTTAAAGTATTTAGTAAAAGGTGATATAATAGGGCTGCCAATCTTCAAAGTGTCGGATGCCCTAGTCGAGCATCCAAAATTTGAGGTGGAGCCAAAAGAATTGAACTCACCGTAGCAATTATGAAGGATGAAGCATCACAATCGGCCAGATGTCGATCAAGCTCTAGAATTTGGCTAAAATCAAAGCATAAAATGAAAAGATCCCTAGTGGGGATGCGACACCAAGATGGAATCGGGAGAATGCTAGAGAAAAGAGTTTGGTTGGGAAGGAAGGAGGAGGGTTTTAAGTTTTTTGGGTTTAGGTTTAGGTTAAGGTTTAGGGTTAGGTTTAGGTTTAAGTTTAGGTTTAGGTTTGGGTTTAGGGTTTAGGCTTTAAGGTTTTAAGATTTAGGTTTTAGTGGTCTAGGGCTTTAGGGGTTTAGTGTTTAGGGTTTAGGGTTAAGGGTTAAGGGTTTAGGGTTTATGGTTTAGGGTTTAGGGCTTAGAGTTTAGAGTTTTAGGGTTTAGGGTTTAGGGTTTTTTATTTTTTTATTTTATTAAATTAAGTAAACTAGTAAGTTTAGGTTCATTTAGTTTATTTTTTATGTATTTTGGTTTTTTTATTTTTGAAATTAGCTTAGTTTGTTTATTTTAGGTTAATTTAGTTTAGTTTAGGTTTTTTATTTCAGTTTATTTTTTAGGTTTAGGTTTAGGTTTATGTTTGTTCTTTTACTTTAGTTTTATTTTTATTTAATTTTTTATGTTTCAATTTTATTTTTTATTTTTAGGTTTAGGTTTAGGTATTTATTTTATGTTTTTAGGTTTTAGGTATTTATTTTAGGTTTATTTTTAGGTTTTATTTTTAGTTTAGGTTTAGTTTAATTTTAGGTTTTTATTTTTTAGTTTATGTTTATTTAATATATTTTAAGTTTTTAGGGTTTAGGGTTTAGGGTTTAGGGTTCTTGGTTTAGGTTGTATATTTTAGGGTTTAGGGTTTAGGATTTAGGATTTATGGTTTTAGGGTTTCGAGTTTTGGGTTTAGAGTTTAGGGTTTTAGGGTTTAGCATTTAGTGTTTAAGGTTGTAGGTGAGGGTTTAGTGTTTAGAGTTTTTATTTTAGTTTTTATTTTATTTTTACTATTTTTAAATTAAGGAAATTAGTAGATTTAGCTTTATTTAGTATATTTTATGTTTATTTTAGTTTATTTTATTTTTTATTTTTTATTTAGGTTTATTTTAATTTTATTTAGTTTTGTTAATTTATTTTAGGTTTATTTATTTTAGTTTATTTTTAAAGTTTAACTTTTAATTATTATTTTTAGGTTTAGGTTTAGGTTTTTATTTTATTTTTTTAGGTTTAGGTTTAAAGTTTTTATTTTAGGTATATTTTTATGTATTATTTTTTAGTTTAGGTTTAGGTTTATTTTTAGTTTATTTTATTTTATTTAGTTTAGGTTTAGGTTTAGGTTTAGTTTATTTTAGGTTTAGGTTTATGTTTCATTTATTTTGGTTTATTTTATCTTAGTTTAGGTTTATTTTATTCTTATTTTAAGTTTAGGTGTTTTTTCTAGTTTAGGGTTTAGCTTTTATTTTTTATTTATTTTTAGGTTTATTTTATTAGGTTTAGGTTTTATTTTATTTTAGGTTCAATTTTTATTTTATTTAGGCTTTTTATTTTTTTAGTTTAGTTTAGGTTTTTATTTATTTTATTTTAGTTTAGTTCTTTTTATTTTATTTTATTTTATTTTTTTTTAAGTTTAGGTTTAGGTTTAGGTTGAGGTTTAGGTTTTAGTTTTAGTTTTTATTTTATTTTATATTTTCATTTTATTTTAGTTTATGTTTTTTTTTTATTTTTTTTATTTTTAGGTTTAATTTAGTTTAGGTTTAGGTTTTTACCTTTTTATGGTTTAGGGTTTAGGGTTTAGATTTTAGGATTTTATTTTAGGTTTATTTTTAGGTTTTATTTTTTAGTTTAGGTTTAGGTTTATTTTTGGTCTATTTTATTTTATTTAGTTTAGGTTTAGTTTATTTTAGATTTAGGTTTATTTTATTTATTTTAGTTTAGTTTTAGGTTTATTTATTTTGTTTATTTTATTTCTATTTTAGGTTTTTTTTTAGTTTTTTTTGGTTTTATTTTTTAATTATTTTTAGGTTTATTTTTTATGTTTTGGTTTATTTTATTTTTATGTTACGTTTAGTTTTTTTATTTAAGTTTTTATTATTAGGTTTATTTTATTTTTTAATTTCATTAGGTCTTTATTTATTTTATTATAGTTTTGTCTTTTATTTTTAAGTTTAGGTTTAGGTTTTAATTGAAGTTTTTATTTTATTTTATTATTTTCTTTTATTTAGGTTTAAGTATTTTACTTATTTTATTTTTAGGTTATATTTTCTTTATATTTTTAGGTTTTTAGGGTTTAGGGTTTAGGGTTTAGGGTTTAGGGCTTAGGTTTAGGGTTTAGGTTTAGGTTGTAGGTTTAAGATTAGTTTTAAGGTTTAGGGATTAGGGTTAGGGTTTATTATTATTATTTTATATTATTTTTATTATTTTTAAATTAAGTATACTAGTAGGTTTAGGTTTATTTAGTTTATTTTTTTATGTATTTTGCTTTAATTTATTTTTTATTTTGATTTAACATTATTTTTATTTTTAATTAGTTTAGTTTAGTTATTTTAGGTTTATTTATTTAGTTTTGGTTTTTTATTTTAATATAATTTTTATGTTTAGGTTTAGGTTTAAGTTTATTTTTAAGTTTATTTATTCTATTTTAGTTTATTTTTGTTTTGGTTTAGATTTATTTTATTTTTATTTTAGGTTTCGTTTTTTTTAGTTTAGAATTTGGGCATTATTTTTTATTTATTTTTAGGTTTATTTTTTAGTTTAAGTTTATTTAATTTTTATTTTATGTTTAGTTTTTATTATATTTATTTTTTTTATTTTTAGGTTTATTTTATTTTTAATTTATTTTAGGTTTTGATTTAATTTATTTTAGTTTTTTTATTTTTTTATTTTATTTTATTTTTTGGTTTAGGTTTAGGTTTCTGTTTGTGTTTTTTTATATTATTTTTTTATTTTATTTAGGCATAGGTTTTTTTATTTATTTTATTTTTAGGTTTTATTTTCTTGAGGTTTAGGTTTTTCAGTTTTTTTGGTTTAGGGTTTATGGTTGAAGGTTTAGAGTTTAGGGTTTAGGGTTTAGGGCTTTAGGGCTTAGGATTTAGGATTAGGGTTTAAGGTTTAGTGTTTAGGCTTTAGGGTTTAGGGTTTTTAGGTTGTAGGGTATAGGGTTTAGGGTTTAGGGTTAGGTTATGGTTTAGGATTAGTTTATGGTTTAGGGTTTAGGTCTTAGTGTTTAGGGTTTTTAGGGTATAGGGTTTATCATTTAGGGTTTGTTTAGGGTTTATGGTCTAAGGTTTTAGGTTTAGTGTTTACGGTTTAGGGTTTTGGGTTAGGGTGAGGGTTTAGCGTTTAGGGTTTAAGGTTTAGGGTTTAGGGTTTAGAGTTTAGCATTTAGATTTAGTTTAGAGTTATTGATTTAGGGTTTAGTGTTTAAGGTTAGTTTTAGGGTTTAAAGTTTAGCATTTAGGGGTTAGGGTTTAGGGTTTAGGGTTTAAGGTTTAAGGTTTAGGGTTTTGTTTAAAACATTTAAGTAATAATTTGTTTAATTTTTTGTAGTTTTTATAGTTTATTTTATTTTTTTAGTTTTATTTAGGTTTATTTTTTATTTTTATTTAATTTATTTTAAGTTTGTTTATTTTAGTTTAGGTTTTTTATTTTATTTTATTTTTTAGGATTAGGTTTATGTTTTTATTTCTGTTTTAGTTTAGTTTTATTTTTATTATATTTTTTTGGTTTAGGTTTTATTTTTTATTTTTAGGTTTAGGTTTAGGTTTTTATTTTATATTTTTAGGTTTAGATTTTAGGTTTCTATTTTAGGTTTATTTTTAGGTTTTATTTTAGGTTTAGGTTTAAGTTTTATTTTTAGTTTTGATTTTATTATATTTTAGGTTTATTTTATTTTTATCTTTCATTTAGTATTTATTTTATTTATGTTTTTTATATTTAGGTTTATTTTATTTTCTATTTAGTTTAGATTTTTATTTATTTTATTTTAGTTTAGTTTTTATTTTTTATTTTATTTTATTTTTAGCTTTAGGTTTTAGTTTATGTTTTTATTTTATTTTATTTTTATTATATTTAGGTTAACATTATTTATTTATTTAATTTTTAGGTTTTATTTAGTTTAAGTTTTTAGGGTTTTGGGAGAGGGTTTAGGGTTTAGCCTGTGTCAATTTTAAGAATTTAGTCAGCGTCCAAAAGATGAATTTCCAAATAAGATTGGCCAAATGCACATTTGCGTCGATTTTAGGGATTTAAATAAGGCATGTCCAAAAGATGAATTTCCACTACCAATCCTGGAGTTGACGGTGGACATTGCCTCATCTCATGCAGTCTTCTCTTTCATGGATGGCTCATCTAGATGTAACTAAATAAAGATGGCCTCTGAAGATGAAAGAAACATTGCTTTTAAAACACCGATCGAAGTCTATTGCGATAAGGTCATGCCTTTCAGCCTTAAAAATGCCAGTGCTACATACCATCAGGCTATAACTCGAATCTTCGACGAACTCATTTATCATCAAGTCGAGTGCTATGTTGATGTTCTTGTGGTCAAAAGTAGGAAGAAGGAAGACCATCTCTTTGACTTAAGAATAGTTTTTGAACATTTAAGATAATTTGACCTCATTATGAACCACCTGAAGTGTGCATTCAGAGTAGCTTCAAGGAAATTCCTTGGGTTTGTTGTCCGGCACCAGGGAATCGAAATAGATCGGGAGAAGATCAAGGCGATATTAGAAATTCAACCCCTAAAAGTTTAACTCAACTCAGATCATTCCAATGGCAGTTGACATATCTAAGATGCTTTATATCCAACTTATTGGAAAGATGTCAGCCATTCTCAACACTTATTAAGAAGCATGCCAAGTTCAAGTGGAATGACAAGTGTGAGCATGCCTTCAAAGAAATCAAGCATTTCCTGATGGCGCCGGCAGATCCAGTAACCCTTATCCCAGGAAAGCTGCTCATACTTTACACCATTGCATTAGATGACTTCTTTGGTTCTTTGTTGGCCAAAGTCAACGATGAAGGAAAGGAAAATGCACTATACTACTTCAACCATCTTCTAACCCTTGCTAAGGCTAATTATCCACCCATTGAGAAGCATTACCTAGCTTTAGTCTTTGCATCCCAAAAGTTACACCACTACATGCTTCCTTATTAGGTGAACTTAATCTCTAGGATCAATCCACTGTAGTATCTCATGACACGGCCGACGCTATCCGAGCGGTTGGCATGATGGTCTATGCCCCTCTCACAGTTTGTCATTACATTTGTAACCCTCCATGTAGTGAAAGGACAAGAGCTAGCAGATTTCTTAGTAGCACATCCACTTCCTGTTGACTCTCTGCTTAGTGATGTCTATGATATGAATAAATCATGAACTTATGAGATACTAGCACTCACTACTGGGAGATGTACTTTGATGGTGTAGCATCATCTCAAAGAGGAGAAGAACCACAATCTACTATTCCAGAAAATGCAGTGGTAGAAATAGATCTCTTAATTCAGGACCATGATGTGATGAGATTTTTATATCATCTATCCAATCCTTGCACCAACAATGAGGCCAAATATGAGGCTCTGATTGTTGGTATGGAGTTAACCATTACTCTATGCATCTAGAACATCAACATCTTCAAAGATTCTCAACTAGTTATCATCCAAAATGCTGGGTCCTATAAGGTTATAAAGCCCATGCTCCATCACTACCATAAGTACACCATGGAGTTGTTAGCCCAAATCTTAGAGGTTACCATTTATAAGATTCCTCAAGAGAGAACACTGTAGTATATTCTTTAGCCAAGCTTGCCAAGGAGTTGGCCTGTCCGGAGGACGAGTCCATATCAATAAAAGTCCAAAATAAACAAGTCTTATCCATTATTAATATTGAACTCATCAAAAAGTACTCTCTTGAAAGGGAGGTTGGCATTGCCAAGATGGATGAGGAGTTAGATTGGGCAACCATTAATGGATTACTTAAATAAAGGCAAACTACCTCAAGAAAAGTCCCAAGACCATCAAATGAACCAGAGAGCACTTTCCTATCCTCTTATGGATGGTGTATTGTACTGGAAGTCTTTTCATCATATGTGGTTATGTTATTTAGATAAGCATGAATCCCGTAAGATCATGACCAAGGTACACTAAGGATTATGTGGAGCCAACCAATCTGGTCTGAAGATGAAAGCCAAGATCAAGAGACTAGGATATTGCTGTCCATCGATGATCAAAGATTGCATGGATATGGCTAGGAGATGCCACCAATGTCAAATACATTGTGTGGTCCTACACCAACCACCAACATTCTACATCTTACATTGCCCTCATGTCCATTCAAGTGTTAGGGTACTGACATAGTGGGTCTGATTGATCCTCGTTTTTTAAGGGTCATCAGTTCATCTTACCTGCTACTGACTACTATTCCAAATGGGCGAAGGCAATTCTGCTCAGAGAGCTCATAGGTCAGCATGTGCTCCGGTGTTTTAGGAATTATATCGTATATAGATTCAGAGTGCCTTGATGAATTATATCAGATAATGGTATTGTATTTAAGAGCACCTAGATCAACAACTTTGCCCACAGACACAACATAGATTGCAGATATTCTACCATCAACTACTTGAGGGAAAATGGCTTAGCAGAAGCCATTAAGAAAACTCCCATCCAAATACTAAAGAAGAGACTCGTCAACAATAAGTTAGTTGAAGGCTTGTGGGCCTACCACATCACATATAAAACTCCAACTCAGTCTACTCCTTTCTACTTAGTGTATGGGTCTGAAGACATTCTACCATTAGAAGTCCAACTACCATTTCTAAGGATAGCTATGGGTAGTAAGATCACAACAAAGTAGAACACCAAGTTATGGTTAGAAGAGCTTGAAGGTTTGGAGGAGAGAATGCCTGCCAAGGAGTATTATATCAGCTTATTAATCATAAAGGAGAGTGCCCAATGCTTCTAATCAATGGACTTTGCTTAAAGAAAAATTATAAATCATGTTTGAAAATAATTATCATCATTGAAAATTCCATTTTGAATTCAATCTCTTCCATGTTAAAAGTATTCTTGTTTTTGAATTATACAATGTTTAGGTGGAACGGTGTCTTCATCAACAAAACACAAACATAAACTACACACAAACATATAAAACAAACCCATATCTTTTATCTTGGGCTACTCTGAGTTGAGATAACGCCAACAACACTCACCCAATAGCTACTCTAGGCCAGGATGACGTGCTACCCAACTAGTGTGTCACCCTAGGGATCTTCTTGCATTTGAGGATGCAAGTCTGCTATGCTTTCCTTCCTTACTTGGTCACTGCACACTGACGAGCACTTGCTTATTTGGTAGGCCTTACTGTGTGGCCATAAGCTACCTCATGTTTGCTTCATTTAAGAGGTTGTGAGTCTGCTATGCTTTCTTCTTGGATTAGCCTTCGTGCACTGACACCAGTAAGATCGACCTGCAAGACTCTCCCAACCTAAAAAAGAAATTTGCAACCCAAATCCCTAAACCCTAAAAACTAAAACCTAATCCCTAAACCCTATACCCTATACCCTTAACCATAAAAGCCAAACAATAAACCTTAAACCCTAAACCCTCAACTAAACTTAAACTCTAAACCCTAAATCCTAAACCCTTAACTAAACCTAAACCCTAAACCCTAAAAACCTAAAAACCTAAACCTAAACTAAATAAAACCTAAAAATAAAGTAAATAAAAAAACTAAACCAAAATAAAATAAAAATAATAACATAAAAAAACCTAAACTAAAACCTAAACTTAAACCTAAACCTAAACCTAAACCTAAAAAGAAAATAAAATAAAAAATAAAAATTAAACTAAAATAAAATAAATAAAAACCAAACTAAACTAAAAAAAAAAAAACCTAAATAAAATAAAAACTAAACCTAAAATAAAATAAAATAAACCAAAATAAAATAAAATAAAACTAAATAAAACCTAAACCTAAAAATAATCCTAAAAATGAAACCAATATAGGCATGGATTAGAGAAGAGACTTTTAAAAAATGAATCTCAAACAAAGTTTACCTAAAATTACCAAACAAAATTCTACAAAAAATAAAGTAGAACCCCCAGCAAAAATGGTATTAGAGCCAAGAAGATCTCCACTTAATAAAAATACTTTTGAGTGTGATCTCTATTATGCATGTTTATGCACACCAAGTTTTTCTTATCAAACTAATTTCCCATCATATAAGTCTGAAATTAGGGAAGAAAAAGAAAGAAAGAAATGTTTGAAACTAACAAAATTAGAAGAAGATATATTCCCTTTTCATGATAAATCTAACTAAAGAATATTTAGATAAAGAATATAAAAGACTTCTAGAGTTATTAAAAATGAAAATTACTAATAGTCAACTAGAAGTATTTCCAGAAGAACAAATTTTCCATATCAAAGTGCCATTAGGGAACTTAAATGAATGGATAGTAACTAGTTATATGATAATAAAACAACACTATGAGTTAGGTCTTAATTGAACCCCTTCGAACAAAATATCAACCAGTAATTTGGGATGAAATGAAAATCAGCATAACGAAGTTAAATAATTTAAATCAATGTTACAAAAAAGATATAAACCTATTCTTTGGACTAATAGTATTAGTAATATACTTGAATTAGGAAAGTGAATATTAGACAATCAACAAATTCTTAACAATAATATTGCCATAGCTGTATGTATGAAATTTGATTTAATAGAAATAAAACCACATGAAAATTTGTCCTAGTATCTGTCAACTAAATAAAACCATATACAGACACCCAACAAAGGTAATATACAAGGAGCAATATGAATTAATGAAATCATAAATGTTAATGAATCATAAGAGATAGATGAATTAATATCTATTTTACATCAACATCAATTTATGAATAGCACACCACAAATGCCATCTGTAGATGGACCACTTATTGAAATATCCATGATAACTACATTACCAAATACTAGTAGCATCGGATCATCCACTACTTCAACCTCAAGACAATACATCCCACCTAGTGCTAGAAGAATTCCGACACCAAAAAAGTTTCCACCCACTAATACCCAAAAGGAATGTTTGCATGAACCAATTAGCGGACATGATATTTACTTAAACTTAGACTGTTGTAAAAATATAGCAGAAACTATTGATAAATGGACAATAGAAATAGTCTAGCCATTTACAATTATAATCTCCACGGTTAAGATGCATATAACTTTATCAAAAATATGTTAATATGTATCTATAAAAAATGGATTCTTAGACTTAGTTCAAACCAAAAACAAAAAATTAGAAATATTTGTTTAGTTGAAACCACAATAGGTACACCAAGAAAATGGGCAAGATTTTATGCAGATTACATTAAAAGTGAATTCTTAGGGTACCAAATTAGATTCACTACAGAAGAAGAAAAAGCTAAAAAATAATCTGAAATTGCAAAAAAAACTCTCATTTCTTAGTATTTGCAATATTTGTTATTTAAATGAATACAGCTTGAATATCAACTATTCTTTTTTGAAATTCAGGAACCATATCGAAGCCAATATCTAGATACATTCTTCTACAAATTACCTGAACCATATAACATAATATAAAGTCAATAATTTGTTCAACAATATCTTACATATATAACCTTAGGAACTAGAGTTTTATTTCCTAAAGAAAAATTAGCAGAAGCCTGCCAACAAATTGATTTACATCAACAAAATAAAATATATAAACATTCTTTATGTTGTGCTAAGAATGATCTTGTAGCACATCAATGGGGATGTTCCAACAATACAACTTCCTCATGTACAGGATCAACATATAATAAAATGAAAAATTCTTTAAGAAAATAAATAAAAATAAATTGAATTTAAAGAAAAGAAACTTTAGATGAAAACAATTTAACAAAAAAAACTAAAAATTTGTAAATGTTGGTTATGTAAAGAAGAAGGACATTATGCTAATGAATGTCCAAAAAGATAAAAAGTTTCAGAGAAAATCTATCCAAATTATAAACGAACAAGAGCTAGAACTTATCTTTGATATTTTGAAATCAACTCTGACAAAGAATTTTATGAATTATCTGATCAAGAAGAAGAACTTATAAATCAATATTGTTATTCTGATAATGATAATGATTTAAATGAATATTTATATTAAGATTAAATGACTG
Organism: Cymbidium sinense; assembly: GCA_021442155.1. Lineage (NCBI taxonomy): Eukaryota > Viridiplantae > Streptophyta > Magnoliopsida > Asparagales > Orchidaceae > Cymbidium > Cymbidium sinense. The sequence continues at coordinate 226,307,695 of CM038214.1, read as the reverse complement.
AACTCCAACAGCTTAACATATAGATAATTAATCAAAATATAGTAAACACTTAAGCCTTTCATAAGAAGAATATAAGAAGATTCGAAAAAGAAAATTATCATTAAGAACTAAAGACTATTTTGATATGCCAATTTTAAATTAGAAAAAAGCAATTCATTAGGAGTTATTCAAGGAAACTTATGTTACCAAACTTTAATGTTTAATTTACATCCTAATTATGCCATCAATATTAATGATAGACATATAGACAAAACTCTTACTCTCAATGATAAATTAGATCATGTTCAATTAAGATAAGGAAGCGTTGTTTATAGCATTACATATCAAACAGCTTATGGCTATATAAATAATCATAATGCTATAACTTTTAGATCACAAAACGAACCTATTCATATAGATTCTATGTTTTCTCATATAGGACAAACTATCCAACCAGACAGAGTAGATTATTTAAATTTAACACCACCACCTGATTAGTTAGCTTTAGATATGGGTGAAAGTAGTGCTATCAAAAGAAAAAAGTTTTAGAATACCTAGAAAACTACTTTCTTTAAATGAACATAACAAAGATCTAATTATTCAACCTAGAAGGTCTCTTGATTCTAGAAAATGATAATCTACTAATAATCAATTAATACTTTAGGATTATTATATTTCACCTGGTAATATCCACTCAATATTATTAGATATTGGATCACATAGTTCTCATATTGATGTCTCATTAATTCCTCTAAATATACAAATTCAACGAAGTGAACCATATGTATATAAAGACTACCATGGAAATAAACATTACTGTCGAACTAAAACTAATAGTCTATTTGGTTTTTGGGATACCCAAAAGAAATGAATATACTTTCAACATACCTTTTTAGCAGATGATACAAAAGAAGGATGGATTTTAGTAGGAATGGATTTTTTACAACAACATACTATTCAATTTACTGACTCCTTTGTCCAACATAAATCTTCAATTATTCCTCGACATCATAGTTAATTTTCATAGCTATATTTAAATTGAATTATATATTCCCATTTATGATTCTATACCTATTCATGCTTTATGTGATACTGGTAGTGATATTACCATTGGTAAATGATTTATCCTTCCTCAACATATTTCTCCTCAAACTGATACTTTACTTCTAGATACCTTCAATGGTATTCGTATAATTACTCATTATTACTCTAATCAATATATCTTACTTTGTGAAACACTCAATAAAATACCTTATTTATGGTGTTTGGATGAACCTATTCTGATCTCATCCTTGGAAATAACTTTTTTTAAATCCATGTATTATTTTACGCAATATACTAACATTGAATTGATTACCCCCTGTAAACATAAGTTAATTTGTCCATTTATTCACCATCCTGTTTCTCACAATCTTACTAATCCACCTCCTTTTGGTAGTGATTTAGATAATTTAATTCAAACACATCTTTCAAGTCACTCAAAATTTGGCTTACATTTATACTTCTTTACTGTCCTTGACAAACTACAACTAATCAAACATTTCATTGAACAATTATTTTCCAAAACATTCTATAAAAATCCCTTACAATTTTGGGCAAAAAATGAACTTGTTTCCCATATTGAACCTATTAATCCCACTCTACTTATCTTTGTTCAACCAATGAAATACACAATTGATGACAAAAACTCAAAATTCAAATCTCTGAATTATTACAACTTCAACTTATTGAACCAAGTCATAGTCCTCATAGTAGCCCAACCTTCCTGGTCTGCAATCATGCTGAATACATACGTAGTAAAGCCTAGATGGTCATTAATTATAAAAAACATAATGATAATACTAAATTAGATGGATACTTCTTACTAAACAAAAAGTACTAATTAATCAAACAAAAAATGCATGATGGTTTTCCAAATTAGATTGTAAATCAAGATTTTGGCGAATAAAAATGCATCCTGACAATACTAAATTTATAGCCTTTAGTACCTCGTAAGGACACTATCAGTGGAATGTAATTCCTTTTGGCTTAAAAAGTGCTCCCAAATATTCCAATGAAGAATGGATTATTTATTTACTGAATTTAATATGTTTGTTTTAATCTATATTGATGATATTCTTATTTCTAGCAACACACTCCCTTTACATCTAAAACATTTAACTTTATTTGCTCAAAAGGCATATCAACATGGTATTGCCTTAAGTAAGAAAAAGGCATTCTTTGTAACACAACAGATAGACTTCTTAGGTTTAAAAATTGATAAAGGAACCATTGAACTACAATATCACATTTTAAACAAAATTGATAATTTTTCTAGCATTAATAATCAAAAATAATTACAATGATTTTTAGGATGTATCAATTATGCTGAAGCTTTTATTCAAAATTTAGCCACATTATGCTCCCCTCTTCAAAATAAGTTACAAAAAAATATGGCATGGAACTGAGATCTAAATAATGATCAGACTTTACAAAAAATAAAAATAGCCTGTAAAAATCTCCCTAAATTACACCTGGCGAATAATGGCCAAAAATTAATAATTGAAACTGACAATGACACCTGGCGAATAATGGCCAAAAATTAATAATTAAACGACTATGACACATGTTGAGGTGCAATTCTAAAAGCACAAAGAAATAATTTTGAAGTACTCTATCGATATGCATCCGGAACATACACCACAATAGAATAAAATTATCATATCAATGAAAAAGAACTCTTAGCTATTAAAAAGGCTATAAAAAATTTAAAATATTTTTAAATGAACATTTTCTAATACATAACAAAATGGCAATCCCTTTCATTAAGGGAAAAATAATTGATTCATTACCAAATAAAATACTCATTTGCTGGCAAAGTTGGTTTTCTACATATAGTTTTGACATAGAATATTTGAAGGAAAAAATAATTATCTAGCTGATACATTAACACGAGAATTTTGTAGGACATGAGCAAAGAACCAGATATTGATCTACAAATTACTGATATCCCAAAACATATGGAGGAACCAGATATACCATCAAATAAAATCTTGACAAATTCTAACAAGCAACTTATTGAGAATTATGTATAGATACTTGAATTCTAGATGTGGAAATTAGAATGTGACAACTCTTATGGTACCAAGATTCTGGCCGAATTATAAAAAGTAAAAATTTATCTCAATGGTGAAGCTGATGAAGAACAATTACCATCACTTGCTCAATGACAAACAATATGCAATTACCAAAAAAGGATGCCATCCATAAGTACAAATAAACAGACAAATATAGCTTTTTACTCTTCAATTTTACAAAAAGATCCCAAGATAATGGAACCCAAAAATATACTTGAAATAGTAGAGGAATGGCAACAATTTTCTCTATTTCATAAAATCTTGACAATTTTCTCTATTTCACAAATATATTTCCATACACAGGGAAATATAAATTTATGCTAGACCTATGGAGACACGGATCCAAAAGTTACTCAAAAATTGTATCATAGTGGCTTGATCAAATTAATATATCTTGAAAGTCTTCAAATAATCAGTCAGCTACCTAAAATAATTATTGAAGCAGTAGAAACATTCTAATTTATTTTAAATCCTTGGAATATTTATGCAAAATTATTCTAGACATATCCTAACAAAAATGAAGGAAATGTGACCTTAATGCAACTCAAAATAAGCAGTGAACCATATTTACCAAAATATATGGAAATTAAAAAAGCTCTAAAAAGATTGAAGGAAGATGATCTGCTTCAAATATGGAATGAGACAAAGAAAATAGGCATTTCAAACATATGGGTATATCATTGCTCAAATGAACTCTTCATTTACAGTCATTGTAGACAAAGGGCAAAACAAATTCATGAAGTCATGTACCAAAAATAGACTAATATACTGTTAAAAAAATGATATGAGCAAGTACCAAAGTAAAAGAAAAATTTTGTAAAAAATTATAGAAAGAAAAGTGACACAACTATATATTTTGAAAAAGTAAAAATACCTTGCAAATAGTAAAGGAGAAATTAGAATCGAAGCTGCTCGACATCTGACATAAGCAACGAGGAAATCAATAGAATGAAGAAATTAGCATTATGACATAAGCACTTACGTCATACCCACATATACAGATATTTCACAAAGCTCTATATATGAAGGAAGAAGGTTTAGGGGGAGGGGGCAGAGCTCACAAGAATCTTTTCTAAACATTCCTCTTAATCCTGTGAAGAAGTTATGTATCATAACCATAGAGCTTAAATTATTTCTTCTCTAGTTTAGGTTTGTAAGTATGTTTGGCTTATGATTTCTATAATGGCTATTATGTATCTCTAAGATTATTATGATCTTAATACTATGTTATGTTGTCTTTCTCTCTAATCTGGTTACGCTTAGTGTTTGAAATGAACGAAAGCTATGCTGGTATTCTCTGAAGTAATCTTATAAGGTTGTGGTCTTCCTTTGAACACATCTCCCCAGAAAGCCAAGAATAGAGAATAAGATATGACGAAGATTATATGGTCAATTCTAGATCGATAGGAAGGATAATTGCATAATAGGTTGTTAAGATTGGAGTAATCTACGAAAGCATGATGGACCTTTATAGTTATCATATGATTAAAACTAAAATAAAAAAAATAAAAAATAAAACATAAAATTAAAAAATAAACCTAAAAATAAATAAAAATAAAAACTGAAACCCTAAATTAAAAATAAAAACTAAACCTAAAATATAAGTAAAATAATTAAAGTAAAATAAACTTAAACTTAAACTAAAATAAATATAACCTAAACTTAAACCTAAAATAAACTAAACCTAAACCTAAACAAAATAAAATAAAATAAACTGAAAAATAAACCTAAACTAAAAAAATTAAAATAAACCTAATCCCTAAACCCTAAACCCTAAACCCTAAATGATGAAAAGCTAAAAACCTAAACCTAAATTGAATAAAACTAAAAAGTAAAATTAATAACAGAACTTAAACAAAAATAAAATGGAAAAAATAAAATAAAATAAAAACATAAACTAAAACCTAAACCTAAACCTAAAAAGAAAATAAAACAAAAAAAATAAAAACTAAACTAAAATAAAATAAATAAAAAACCTCTAAACTAAAAAATAAAAAAACCTAAATAAAATAAAAAATAAAATAAAAATAAAATAAACCAAAATTAAAATAAAATAAACACTAAATAAAAACTTAAACCTAAAAAAATAAACCTAAAAATAAAAAATAAAATAAATAAATAAATAAAACCTAAACCCTAAATTAAAAAAAAACCCTAAACCTAAAATAAAAATAAAATAAGCCTAAACCTAAACCAAGATAAACTAAACTAAAATAAATAAAACCTAAACCTAAACTAAATAAAATAAAATAAAACTAAAATAAACTAAAACCTAAACTAAGAAAGAATACCTAAAAATAAACCTAAAATAAAAACCTAAAACTAAAAAAATAAAATAAAAACCTAAAAATAAAAAGTAAAATGTAAACCTAAGAAAATAACTACACTAAAAAATATACATAAACCTATACCTATACCTAAAAAATAAGCTAAAATAAATAAACTAAACTAAATTAAAATAAAAATCAAACTAAATAAAAATAAAAAAATAAAAAACTAAAATAAATATAAAATAAACTAAATAAACTTAAACCTACCAGTTTACTTAATTTTAAAAAAATAAAAAAAAACAAATTAAAAAAATTCCTAACCCTATAAACCTACAATACTAAACCCTAAACATGGAACCCTCCTCCCCAAGTGTTCACTAGTTCTAGAGTTTTATTTGCAAAAGAAAAATTAGTTGAAGCATGCCGACAAATTGATTTACATCATCAAAATAAAAAATATAAACAATCTTTATGTTGTGCTACGAATGATCTTATAGCACATCAATGGGGATGTTCCAAAAATACAACTTTCTCATGCAGATTAGCCTATAATAAAAAAATTCTTTAAGAAAATAAATAAAAACAACTTGAATTTAAAGAAAAGAAAATTTAGGCAAAAATAATTTAACAAAAAACCAAAAATTTGTAAATGTTGGTTATGTAAAGAAGGACATTATGCTAATGAATGTCCAAAAAGATCAAAAGTTTTAGGGAGAAAATCTATCCAAATTATAGATGAACAAGAATTAGAACCTATCTTTGATATTTTTGAAATCAACTCCGAAGAAGAAATTTATGAATTATCTGATCAAGAAGAAGATCTTATAAATCAATATTGTTACCCCGATAATGATAATGATAATGATTTAAATGAATATTTATATTCAGATTAAATGACTGAACTCTAACAGCTTAACACAGAAGACACCGTAGATAATCAATTGAAATATAGTAAACACGTAACCCTTTTAGAAGAAGAATATAAGAAGATTCAAAAAATAAAATTATCATTAGGAACTAAAGACTATTTCAATATGCCAATTTTAAATTGGAAAAAAGAAATTCATTATATTATCAGATAAGGAGAATACCCTATTAAAATAATAGAATCCCAAGGCAGTACCAAAATACTTTTATATAATTATACAATAAGAAATCAAGATTTTCAAAAGATTCCTCTTCCCAAAAAATATAGACATGTATTTTTGGGAGGAATACAAATACTAATCAAAGCATACTTTAGAAATGGTACAGTTATGCAAGGAAACTTATGTTACCAAACTTTACTGTTTAATTTACATCTAGTTATGCCATCAATATTAATGATAGACATATAGACAGAACTCTTACTCTTAAACATAAATTAGATTATGTTTAATTAAGACAAGGAAGCACTATTTATAGCATTTCATATCAAGTAGCTTATGCTTAACATAATGTTGTTGCTTTTAGATCACATAATGAACATATTCATGGTTTAGGGTTTTGGGTTTTGGGTTTAGGGTTTTTAGGGTTTAGGGTTAGTGTACGGTTAAGGGTTAAGGGTTTAGGGTAGGTTTAGGGTTTAGAGTTAGGGTTTAAAGTTTAGGGTTTTGGGTGATTCAGGGTTTAAGATTTAGGTTTTAGGGTCTAGGGTTAGTTTAGGGTTTAGGGTTTAGGGTTTATGGTTTAAGATTTTGGGTTGTAGGTTTAGGGTTGTAGGTTTGAGGTTTTCAGGGTTTAGGCTTAGTTTTAAGGTTTAAGATTTAGGGTTTAGGGTTTAGGATTTAAGGTTTATGGTTAAGGTTTAGTGTTTTATATTTTAAATTAGGTAAACCTATAAGTTTAGGTTTTTAAAATTTTTTTAGTTTCTTTTTAATTTATTTTAGTTTAGTTTATTTTATTTATTTAGGTTTATTTATTATTTTTATTTATTTTATTTTACTTATTTATTTTTATTTATTTTAGTTTATTTTTTTTAGATTAGTTTAGGCTTATGTTTTTTTTTTTAATTTAGTTATATTTTTAGTTTATTTTTTAGGCTTAGGTTATATTTTTTTTTAAGTTTAGGTTTAGGTATTTATTTTATTTTTTTAGGTTTTAGTTTTAGGTTTTTATTTTAGGTTTATTTTTAGGTATTCTTTATTAGGTTAGGTTTAGGTTTACTTTTTATTTATTTTATTTTATTTGTAGGTTTAGGTTTAATTTTAGGTTTATGTTTATTTATTTTAGTTTATCTTAGTTTATGTTTAGGTTTATTTCATTTTTATCTTAGCTTTAAGTTTTTTTTTTTAAATTTAGGGTTTAGATTTTATTTTTTATTTATTTTTAGGTTTTATTTTTAGATTTATTTTTTTAGGTTTATGTTTTTAGTTTGTTTTTATTTTATTTTATTTTAGGTTTATTTTATTTTTATTTTAGGTTTGGTTTTTATTTTATTTTGGTTTTTTATTTTTTTAGATTAGTTTAGGTTTTTATTTATTTCATTTTATTTTATTCTAGTTTTCAATTTTTTTATTTTATTTTGTTTTAGGTTTAGGTTTAGGTTTTAGTTTATTATTTTATTTTATTTTATTTATTCATTTTATTTTTGTTTAGGTTTTTTATATGAATATTTTTTAGTTTTATTTAGTTTAGGTTTATGTTTTTAGCTTTTCAGGGTTTATGGTTTAGGGTTTAGGTTTTAGATTTTTATTTTAGGTTTTATTTTGTAGTTTAGGTTTAGGTTTATTTTTCTTAATTTTATTTTGCTTAGTTTAGGGATTAGGTTTAGTTTATTTTAGGTATAAGTAGAGGTTTTATTTATTTTAGTTTAGGTTTAGGTTTATTTTATTTTATTTATTTTACTTTTATTTTAGGTTTAGTTTTTATTTTTAGTTTAGGGTTATGTTTTTATTATTTATTTATGTTTAGGTTTATTTTTTAGGTTTAGGTTTTAATTTTGTTTTTATTTTATTTTTATTTTACGTTTAGTTTTTATTTTATTTAGGTTTTTTATTCATAGGTTTATTTTATTTTTTAGTTTAGTTTAGGTTTCTATTTATTTTATTTTAGTTAATTTTTTTTATTTTAATTTATTTTTATGTTTAAGTTTAGGTTTAAGTTTAGGTTTTATTTTATTTTATATTTTATTATATTTAGGTTTAGGTTTTATTTATTTATTTTATTTTTAGGTTTTATTTACTTTAGGTTTTTATGGTTTAGGATTAGGGTTTAGGGTTTTAGGGTTTAGTGTTAAGGGTTAGGGTTTAAGGTTTAGGGTTTAGGGTTTTGTGTTTAGGCTTTAGGGCTTAGGGTTTTAGTGTTTAGGGTTTAAGGTTTAGGGTTTAGTGTTAGCAGGTTTAGGTTAGATTTAGGGTTAATAGTTTTAGGTTTTAGGTTTTGGGTTTAGGTTTTAGGTTTAGGAGTTTAAGTTAGGGAGGTTAGAGTTTAGCGTTTAAGGTTTAGAATTAGGAGTTTAGGGGTTTAGGTTTAGGTTTAAACTTTATGGTTTAGGATTTAGGGTTTAGGGTTTGGGTTTTCAAGTTTAGGGTTAGTTTAGGGTTTAGGTTTAGGGTTTACAATTTAGGATTTAAGGTTTAGGGTTTAGTCTTTAGGGTTTAGGGTTTAGGATTTAAGGTTTAAGGTTTAGGGTTTAGGGTTAATGGTTATGGTTTATTTTTAAAAAAATAGGTAAACCTATAAGTTTGGATTTTTTTAGTTTATTTAGTTTATTTTTTATTTATTTTGGTTTATTTTATCTTTTATTTAAGTTTATTTTTTATTTTTATTTAGTTTATTTTATTTATTTTAGCTTTATTTAATTTAATTTATTTTTTAAGTTTAGGTTTAGGTTTATATTTATTTATTTTTAGTTTAGTTACATTTTTATTTTATTTTTTATATTTAGGTTTAGGTTTGGTATTATTTTATTTTTTTAGGTTTAGGTTTTAGGTTTTTATTTTAGGTTTATTTTTAGGTATTCTATCTTAGTTCTGGTTTAAGTTTATTTTTAATTTATTTTATTTTATTTAGTTTAGGTTTAGGTTTAGGTTTAGATTTTATTTATTTTAGTTTAGTTTATCTTGGTTTAGGTTTAGGTTTATTTTATTTTTATTTTAAGTTTAGGTTTCTTTTTTAATTTTAGGGTTTAAGATGTTTTTTAATTTATTTTTGGGTTTCTTTTTTAGGTTTAAGTTTTTATTTAGTTTTTATTTTATTTTATTTTAGGTTAAATTTTTTTTATTTTAGGTTTGGTTTTTATTTTATTTAGGTTTTTTTTTTTTGTTTAGTTTAGGTTTTTATTTATTTTATTTTAGTTTAGTTTTTATTTTTTATTTTATTTTCTTTTTAGGTTTAGGGTTAGTTTAGGGTTTAGGGTTTTGGGTTTAGGGTTTTGGGTTTAGGGTTTTGGTTTTAGGGTTTAGGGTTTATGGTTTAGGGTTTGTTTATGGTTTAGGGTTTTAGGGTTTTAGGGTTTAGGGTTTAGTGTTTATGGTTTATGGTTTAAGGTTTATGGTTTATGGTTTAAGGTTTAGGGTTGTAGGTTTAGGGTTTAGGGTTTAGGCTTAGTTTTAAGGATTAGGCCTTAGGGTTTAGGGTTTAGGATTTATGGGTTAAGGTTAAAGTTTAGGGTATTTTTTAAAAAATTAGGTAAACCTATAAGTTTAGGTATTTTTTTTAGTTTATTTAGTCTTTTATTTATTTACTTTAGTTTATTTTATTTTATTTATTTAGGTTTACTTTTATTTTTATTTAGTTTACTTTATTTATTTTAGCTTTATTTATTATAGTTTATTTTTTTAGTTTAGGTTTAGGTTTATGTTTATTTTTTAGTTTAGTTTTATTTTTATTTTATTTTTTAGGTTTAGGATTTTTTTTTAGGATTAGGTTTAGGTTTTTATTTTATTTTTTAGGTTTAAGTTTTATATTTTATTTTAAGTTTATTTTTAGGTTTTATTTTTTAGTTTAGGTTTAGTTTTATTTTTAGTTTATTTTATTTTATTTAGTTTATTTTAGCTTTAGGTTTAGGTTTTATTCATTTTAGTTTAGTTTATTTTGGTTTAGGTTTAGGTTTAGGTTTATTTTGTTTATTATAAGTTTAGGTTTTTTTTAGTTTAGGGTTTTTATTTCCTTATTAGTTTATTTATTTTTATTTTTAGGTTTAGGTTTTAATTTAGGTTTTTATTTTTATTTTATTTTTTATTTTATTTAGCTTTAGGTTTATTTATTTATTTAATTTTTAGGTTTATGTAATTTAGGTTTGGGCTTTTAAGTTTTTAGGGTTTAGGGTTTAGGGTTTAGGGTTTAGAGTTTAGGGTTTATGGTTTAGGGTTGTAAGTTTTAGGGTTTAGGGATTAGGTTTTAGGGTTTGGGGTTTAGGGTTTAAGGATTTAGGGTTTACGATCTAGGGTTTAGGGTTTTAGGGTTTATGATCTAAGGTTTAGGATTTACGATTTAGGGTTTTAGGGTTTAGTGTGCAGGGTTTAGGGTTTAGGGTTTAGGGTTTGGGGTTTAGCATTTAAGGTTTAAGGTTGTAGGTTTTAGGGTTTAGGGTTTAGGGTTTAGGGTTTAAGGTTTTAGATTTTAGGGTTTTTGGGTTTACGGTTTAAGGTTAGGGTTTAGGGATTAGGATTTAGGGTTTATTTATTTAGGGTTTAGGATTTTTTATGGTTTATGGTTTATGGTTTAGGATTTAGTGTATAAGGTTGTAGGTTTAAGGTTTAGGGTTTAGGCTTTAAGGTTTAGGATTTATGATTTATGGTTTTTTTAAAATTTAAATAAACCTATAGGTTTAGGTTTATTTAGTTAATTTAGTTTATTTTTTATTTATTTTAGTTTATTTTATTTTCTATTTTTATTTAAGTTTTTTTATTTAGTTTAGTTTATTTATTTTAGTTTAGCTTTTTTTTAGTTTAGTTTTTAGGCTTATGCTTTGGTTTAGCTTTATTTTTTAATTTAGTTTTATTTTTATTTTATTATTAAGGTATAAGTTTTATTTTTTATTTTTTAGGTTTAGGTTTAGGTTTTATTTTATTTTAGGTTTAGGTTTTATGTTTTTATTTTAGATTTTCTTTTAGGTTTTACTTTTTAGTTTAGGTTTAGGTTTTTTTTTAGTTTATTTTATTTTATTTAGTTTTGGTTTAGGTTTAGGTTTTGTTTATTTTAGTATAATTTATTTTAGTTTTGGTTCAAGTTTATTTTATTTTAGTTATTTTATTTTTACTTTAGGTTTAAGTTTTTCTTTTATTTAGGTTTTTAATTTTTAAGTTTAATTTTCTTTTAGTTTAGTTTAGGTTTTTATCTATTTTATTGTAGTATAAGTTTTTATTAGTTTATGTTTTTTATTTTTAGGTTTATGTTTAGGTTTGAGTTTAGATTTTTATTATATTTTATTTAAGTTTTATTTAGTTTAGGTTTAGGTTTATAGTTTTTTAGGGTTTAGGGTTTAGGGTTTATTGTTTAGGGTTTAGGGTTTTAGGGTTTAGGTTTTTAGGGTTTAGAGTTTAGGGTTTGAGTTTAGAGTTTATGGTTTAGGGTTTAGGTTTAGGCTATAAGGTTTAGGGTTTTTAGTGTTTAGGATTTAAGGTCAGCATAAGGTTTAGGGTTTTTTTTATTAAATTAAGTAAACTTATAGGTTTAGGTTTATTTAATTTATTTAGTTTATTTTATATTTATTTTAGTTAATTATATTTTTTATTTTTATTTATGTTTATTGCTATTTTATTATATTTAGGTTTTTTATTCTTAGGTTTATTTTATTATTTTATTTAGGTTAGGTTTTTATTTATTATATTTTAGTTTGTTTTAATAATTTTATTTTATTTTTAGGTTTATGTTTAGGTTTTTATTATTTTTATTATTTAAGGTTTAAGTTTTTTTATTTATTTTATTTTTAGGTTTTATTTAGTTTAAGTTTAGGTTTTTCAATTTTTAGGGTTTAGGACTTAGGGTTTAAGGTCATAGGTTATAGTGTTTAGGTTTTACAATTTAGGGTTAGGGTTTAGGGTTTTAGGGTTTAAGCTTTTAGGGTTTAGGGTTTAGGCTTTAGGGTTTAGGGTTTAAGGTTTAGGATTTTAGAGTTTAGGGTTTAGAGTTTAGAGTTTAGGGTTTATGGTTCTAGGGATTAGGGTTTTAAGGTTTAGGTTTAGGGTTTAGGGTTTAAGGTTTAGTATTTAGGCTTTAGAGTTTAGGGTTTATGGTTTACAGTTTTGGGTTTAAGGTTATAGGCTTATGGTTTAGGGTTTAATTTTTAAGTTTTAGGGTTTATGGTTTTTTTAAAAATTAAGTAAACTGGTAGGTTTAGGTTTATTTAGTTGATTTTTTATTTATTTTAGTTTATTTTATTTTTTTTATCTAGGTTTATTTTTTATTTATTTAGTTTTGTTTATTTATTTTAGGTTTATTTATTTTTATTTAGGTTTCTTATTTTAGTTTATTTTTTTGGTTTAGGTTTAAGTATAGGTTTATTTTGTGGTTGAGTTTTATTTTTATTTTATTTTCTATTTTTAGGTTTAGGTTATTGGTTTTTATTTTAGGTTTATTTTTAGGTATTATTTTTTTATTTTGGTTTAGGTTTATTTTTAGTTTATTTCATTTTATTTAGGTTTTTATTCTTAGGTTTATTTTATTTTTTTAATGTTTAGGGTTAGGGTTATTTATTTAGGTTTTTTATTTTTAAGTTAATTTATGTTTATTATATTTTTTTAGTGCTTTTTATTTTTAGATTTTTAGGGTTTAGGGTTTTAGGGTTTATGTTTTTAGGGTTTAGGGTTTAAGGTTAGGATTTAAGGTCTAGAGTTTAGTGCTTATGCTTTAGCATTTAGGGTTTTTAGGGTTTAGGGTTTAGGGATTAGGGTTAGCATAGGGTTTAGGGATTTTTTTTAATTGAGTAAACCGGTAGGTTTAGGTTTATTTAGTTTATTTACTTAATTTTTTATTTATTTTAGTTTATTTTAATTATTATTTTTATTTATGTTTATTATTTTATTTTATTTTATTTAAGTTTTCTATTTATGTTTATTTTATTTTTTAGTTTAGATTAGGTTTTTATTTATTTTATTTTATTTTATTTTATATTTCTTATTTTATTTTATTTTATTTTTAAGTTTAGATTTAAGTTTTTATTTTATTTTATTTTTTTATTTTATTTAAGTTTAGGTTTTTTTTATTCATTTAGTTTAGGTTTAGGGTTTTTTATTTATTTTATTTGTAGGTTTTATTTAGTTTAGGTTTAGGTTTTTAGGTTTTTAGGGTTTAGGGTTTAGGTTTAGGGTTTGGGTTTTATGGTTTTGGATTTAGGGTTGTAGGTTCTAAGGTTTAGGGAATAGGGTTTTTTTATTTTATTTTATTTATTATTATTATTTTTTAATTTTATTTTTATTTTTTATTTTTATTTTTTATTTTTTATCATTTATTTATTTTTTCTTTTTTATTTTTTTATTTTTATTTTTATATTTTTTATATTTTCTTTTATTTATTTAAGTTTATGTTTTTTTGTTTTTTTAGTTTAGGTTTAGGGTTTTTTATTTATTTTATTTTTAGGTTTTATTTAGTTTAGGTTTTTAAGTCTTTAGGGTTTATGGTTTGGGTTTTATGGTTTTGGATTTAGGGTTGTAGGTTCTAGGGTTTAGGGAAGAGGGTTTTTTTATTTTATTTTATTTATTATTATTATTATTTATTATTATTTTTATTATTTATTTATTTATTTATTTTTATATTTTTATTTTTTATTATATATTTATTATTTATTTATTATTTATTTATTTTATTTTTTATTTTTATTTTATTTTATTTTATTTTTAATTTTTTTTAGGGTTTAGGGTTTAGGGTTTAGGTTTAGGTTTAAGTTTAGAGTTTAGGTTTAAGTTTAGGTTTAGGGTTAAGGGTTTATGTTTAGGTTTAGGTTTAGGGTTTTGGTTTTAGTTTAGGGAATAGGGTCTAGGGTTTAGGGTTTAGGGTTTAGGGTTTAGGGTTTAAACTTTAGAGTTTAGGGTTTTAGGGTTTACAGTTTAAGGTTAGGGTTTAGGGATTAAGATTTAGGGTTTGCTATTTAGGGTTTAGGGTTTAGGGTTTTTAGTGTTTAGGGTTTAAGTTTTAGGATTTTTTATGGTTTATGGTTTTGATTTAGTGTATAAGGTTGTAGGTTTAGGGTTTAGGGTTTAGGCTTTAAGGTTTAGGATTTAGGATTTATGTTTTTTCTAAAAAAAATTAAATAAACTTATAGTTTAGGTTTATTTAGTTATTTTATTTGTTTTAGTTTATTTTATTTTTTATTTTTATTTAAGTTTATTTTTTTATTTAGTTTAGTTAATTTATTTTAGGTTTCTTTATTTTAGTTTAATTTTTTTTAGTTTATTTTTTAGGCTTAGGTTTAGGTTTAGGTTTATTTTTTAATTTAGTTTTATTTTATTTTATTATTAAGGTATACATTTTATTTTTTATTTTTTAGGTTTAGGTTTAGGTTTTTATTTTATTTTTTAGGTTTTATTTTTTTAGTTTATGCTTAGGTTTATTTTTAGTTTATTTTATTTTATTTAGTTTAGGTTTAGGTTTTATTTATTTTAGTATAGTTTATTTTACTTTAGGTTTAGGTTTATTTTATTTTTAATGTAGGTTTAAGTTTTTATTTTATTTAGGTTTTTAATTTTTAAGTTTAATTTTCTATTAGTTTACTTTAAGGTTTTATCTATTTTATTATAGTATAGGTTTTTATTAGTTTATTTTTTTTATTTTTAGGTTTAAGTTTAGGTTTTAGTTTAGGTTTTTATTATATTTTATTTAGGTTTATGCATTTTTTATATATTTTATTTATAGGTTTTATTTAGTTTAGGTTTAGGTTTATAGGTTTTTAAGGTTTAGGCTTTAATGTTTAGAGTTTAGGGTTTAGGGTTTTATTATTTCAATTTTTTGGGTTTAGAGTTTAGGGTTTGAGTTTAGGGTTTAGGGTTTAGGCTTTAAGGTTTAGGGTTTTTAGTGTTTAGGGTTTAGGGTTTAGGGTTTAAGGTTAGCATAGGGTTTAGGGTTTTTTTAAATTAAGTAAATTGGTAGGTTTAGGTTTATTTAGTTTATTTAGTTTATTTTATATTTATTTTAGTTAGTTTAATTATATTTTTATTTATGTTTATTTTTATTTTATTATATTTAAGTTTTTTATTCTTAGGTTTATTTTATTATTTTATTTAGTTTAGGTTTTTATTTATTATATTTTAGTTTATTTTAATTATTTTATTTTATTTTACTTTTAGGTTTATGTTTAGGTTTTTATTATTTTTATTATTAAAGATTTAAGTTTTTTATTTATTTTATTTTTAGGTTTTATTTAGTTTAAGTTTAGGTTTTTAGGTTTTTAGGGTTTAGGACTTAGGGTTTAAGGTTGTAGGTTTTAGGGTTTAGGTTTTATGATTTAGGGTTTAAGCTTTAGGGTTTTAGTGTTTAAGCTTTTAGGGTTTAGGGTTTAGGGTTTAGGGTTTTACAGTTTAAGATTTAGGGTTTAGGGTTCAAGATTTAGGGTTTAAGGTTTAGGATTTTAGGGTTTAGGGTTTAGGGTTTAGCGTTTAGGGTTTAGGGTTCTAGGGATTAGGGTTTTAAGGTTTAGGGTTTAGGGTTAGGTTTTAGGGTTTAGGGTTTAAGGTTTAGTATTTAGGCTTTAGGGTTTATGGTTTAGGGTTTTTAGGTTTCATGGTTTAGAGTTTTGGGTTTAGGGTTATAGGTTTAGGGTTTAGGGTTTAGTTTTTAAGTTTTAGGGTTTATGGTTTTTTTTTTAAATTTAGTAAACTGGTAGGTTTAGGTTTATTTAATTGATTTGTGATTTATTTTAGTTTATTTTATTTTTTATTTTATCCAGCTTTCTTTTATTTAGTCAACTCTATTTTATTTAGGCTTCCATTTATTTTGTTTAGGGCCTTATTTTAAGCTTCATGTTTTGGCTCAGCATATAGTTTATTTGTGGTTGAGTTTTATTTTTATTTTATTTTTAAGGTTTAAGTTTTATTTTTTATTTTTAGGTTTACGTTATAGGTTTTTATTTTAGGTTTATTTTTAAGTTTTATTTTTTTGTTTTGGTTTAAGTTTATTTTTAGTTTATTTTATTTATTTAGGTTTTTATTCTTAAGTTTATTTTATTTTTTTAATGTTTAGGGTTTAGGGTTTTTTATTTAGGTTTTTTATTTTTAAGTTAGTTTATGTTTATTTTATTTTTTAGTGTTTTTTATTTTTAGATTATTAGGGTTTAGGGTTTTAAGGTTTATGTTTTTAGGGTTTAGGGTTTAAGTTGAGGATTTAAGGTTTAGAGTTTCGTGCATACGCTTTAGCATTTAGGGTTTTTAGGGTTTAGGGTTTAGGGTTTAAGGTTAGCATAGGGTTTAGGAATTTTTTTTAATTGAGTAAATAGGTAGATTTAGGTTTATTTAATTTATTTAGTTCATTTTTTATTTATTTTAGTTTATTTTAATTGTTAGTTTTATTTATGTTTATTATTTTATTTTATTTTATTTAGGTTTTTATTTTTTATTTTATTATTATTTATTTTTAGTTTTTATATTTATTTTATTTTATTTTAATTTATTTTTAAGTTTAGGTTTAGGTTTTTATTTTATTTTATTTTATTTAAGTTTAGGATTTTTTATTTATTTTATTTTTAGGTTTTATTTAGTTTAGGTTTAGGTTTTTTATTTATTTTATTTTTTAGTTTTTATTAAGTTTAGGTTTATGTTTTTAGGTTTTTAGGGTTTAGGGTTTAGGGTTTGGGTTTTATGGTATTGGATTTAGGGTTGTAGGTTCAGGGAATAGGGTTTAGGGTTTAGGGTTTAGTTTAGGGTTTAGTTTAGGGTTTAGGGTTTAGGGTTTAGGTTTTTTGGCTTAAGATTAAGGGTTTAAGATTTTTAGGGTTGAGGGTTTAGGGTTTAGGGTTTAGGTTTTAGGTTTATGTTTCTAGTTTTTGTTGAGGGTTTAGGGTTTTGGTTTTTTTAAACAAAGAAGAAATTCATATTCAACATTTCTTCTTTTCAATTTCTTCAACCAAGTAACACACCAAGTTTTTTAAGACACAAGCGAAGACACAGATCCAAAATGAGCAAGCATAGAGCAAATCAAAACCCTAGATAACTGGAACCATCTCTACTGTAATGACATAATTTCATAAGTAGCAGATCAGATCTAAGGTTCTTCAATTTCTCTAGTTCCCATCAGAACCACCCCGGCCACTCGAGTCGCGGGATCCACCTTCATGTCCCTGATCTCTCTCTCCTCGACCACCACGATTGTAACCTCTGTGGTTCCATAACCACCACTGCTCTGACTACCACCTCTTTATCCACCATCTCCTCAAGATCCCCCCACCACCACTCCGATAACCACCGCCTCTACCTTCGGCTCCACCACTAGATCTAGAATAAGCCTGGTTGACGGTGATGTTCCTACCATAAAGGTTTTTCCCATTCTTAGGGTTTAGGTTTTGGGGTTTAGATTTATTTTTTAATTTATTTATTTATTCAAGTTTAGATTTAGCATTTGGGTTTTTGGGTTTAGGCTTTAGGGTTATGGTTTAGGGTTTAGGGTTTAGGGTTTAGGGTTAAGGGTTTAGGGTTTAGGGCATAGGGTTTTAAGGTTTATGCTTTTAGGGTTTAGGGTTTATGATTAGGGTTTAGGGTTTATGGTTTAGTGTTTCCTATGGTTTAGGGTTTAGGGCCGTAGGTTTTGGGTTTAGGGTTTAGGATATATGGTTTATGGTGTCTTTTTTAAATTAAGTAAACAAGTAGGTTTTGGTTTATTTAGTTTATTTTATATTTATTTTAGTTTACTTTATTTTTTATTTTTTTTAAGTTTATTTTTTTAGTTTAGTTTATTTATTTTAGGTTTATTTCTCTTAGTTTAGGTTTTTTATTTTAGTTTACTTTTTAGGTTTAGGTTTAGGTTTAGTTTTTTATTTTAGTTGAGTTTTATTTATATTTTATTTTTAAGGTTTAGGGTTTATTTTTATTTTTAGGTTTATGTTTTGGTTCTATTTTAGGTTTATTTTTACACTTTTTTAGTTTTGGTTTAGGTTTATTTATATTTTATTTTATTTTATTTAGTTTAGGTTTAAGTTTAGGTTTTATTTATTTTAGTTTAGTTTATTTTAGTTTTAGTTTAGGTTTATTTTATTTTGTTTATTTTATTTTTATTTCAGGTTTAAGTTTTTTTTAGTTTTGGGTTTAGGTTTTACTTTTTATTTATTTTTAGGCTTATTTTTTAGGCTTAGGTTTTTATTTTATTATATTTTAAGTTTATTTTATTTTTATTTTACTTCTAGTTTTTATTTTATTTAAGTTTTTTATTCTTAAGTTTATTTTATTTTTTAGTTTAGTTTAAGATTTCATTTATTTTATTCTAGTTTATTTTTTATTTTTAATTTTATTTTATTTTTAGGTTTAGATTTAAGTTTTAGTTTATATTTTTATTTTATTATAATGTTTTATTTTGCTTTAAGTTTATTTATTTATTTTATTTTTAGGTTTTATTTAGTTTAGGTTTCAAGTTTTAAGCTTTTCAGGGTTTAGGTTTATGGTTTAGTGTTAGTTTAGGATTTAGGGTTTACGGTTCAGGGGTTTTTTGGTTTACGGTTTAGGGTTTGGGTTTTAGTTTTAAGGTTCAGGTTTTAGTTTAGGGTTTAATGTTTTTGGTTCTCTTTTAATAGAAACAAATTAAAAATCATCATTTATTCTATTCGATTTCATCAACCAATTAACACACTAATTTTTCTATGACATAAGCGATGACATGGATAAAAAATGAGCATCCATAAAGCAAATAAATAAGCCTAGATAACTAGAACCGTCTCTACTATAATGACATAGTTCCATAAGAACCAGATCAGATCGGCCATTCTTAAGTTTCTCCAATTCCCATCAGAACCACCCCAACCACTCTAGTAGTGGGATCCACCATCATATCCCAATCTCTCCCTCCGACACACCACGGTTGTAACCACTATCTTCCAGCCTACAAAACCACTACTGCTCCAACCACCACTTCTATATCCACCAGCACCTCAAGATCCCCCACCACCACGGTGATAACCGCTACCTCCACCTTTGCCTCCATCGCCAGATCTAGACTAAGCCTGGTTGAGTGTTGTTCCAAGGGTTTAGGTTTAGGTTTAGGTTGATTAGGTAGGGTTTAGGTTTATTTTTAATTTATTTTCTTACTTTAGGTTTAGGTTTAGGGTTTAGGGTTTAGGGTGATGGTTTAGGGTTTAGGGTTTAGGGTTTAGAGTATTTGGGTTTATACATTTAAGGTTTAGGATTTAGGGTTTAGGGTTAAGGTTTAAGCTTTAGGGTTTAAGGTTTTTAGGGTTTAGGGTTTAGGGTTTAGGGTTTAGGGTTTAGGATTTAGAGTTTAAGGTATTATCATTTTTTAATTAAGTAAACTGGTAGGTTTAAGTTTAATTAGTTTATTTAGTTTATTTTTTATTTTATTTAGGTTTATTTTTTATTGTTATTTCATTTCATTTATTTATGTTAGGTTTATTTATTTTAGATTAGGTTTTTTATTTTAGTTTTCTTTTTTTTTATTATATTTTTTTTTTTTAGTTTAGTTTTACTTTTTATATTATTTTTTAGGTTTAGGTTTTATTTTTTTTTTTAGGTTTAGGTTTAGGTTTTTATTTTATTTTTTGAGGTTTAGGTTTTAGGTTTCTATTTTAAGTTTATTTTTAGCTTTTATTATTTAGTTTATATTCAGGTTTATTTTTAGTTGATTTTATTTTATTTAGTTTAGGTTTTATTTAATTTAGTTTATTTTATTTTAGTTTAGGTTTATGTTTATTTTATTTTTATTTTTAGTTTAGTTTTTTTTAGTTAGGGTTTTGGTTTTTTTACTAGTGAACAAATTCAAATTCAACATTTATTCTTTTTGATTTCATCCACCAAGTAACACACCATGTTTTCTAAGACATAAGGACGACATAGATAAAAAATGAGCACGCTTAGAGCAAACCAAAAAGCCTAGATAACTAGAACTATCTGTACTATAAAGACAGTTCCCTAAGAAATAGATTTGATCAGTCGTTCTTCAGTGTCTCCAGTTCCCATCAGAACCATCCCAGCCTCTTGAGTAGATCCACATCATATCCTCGGTCTCTACCTCTGGCACCACCACGATTATAACCTCCATCACTCCTCTCGCCTCCATAACCACCATTGTTCTCACCACCCCCTCCAAATCCATCAGCATATTAGGATCACCCACCACCATTGTGATGACTGCCACCTCCACCTTCTCACCATCGATGACAAGCTCTGATGATGGGGTTGCTCATTATTAAAGTTAAGGTTTGTTAGGTTTTAGTTATTAGTTTTTTTTTAATTTATTTAGTTACTTTAGGTTTAGGTTTAGGGTTTGGAGTTTAGTTTTAGGGGGTTTTGGATTTATGCTTCTAGGGTTTAGGGTCTTAGGGTTTAGGGTTTTAGGGTTTAGGGTTTAGGTTTTAAGGTTAGGGTTTAGGGTTTAGGATTTTGGGTTTAGGGGGTTTAGGGTTTATGGTTTAGGCTTTAAGGTTTAGGCCTTTTATGATTTAGGGTTTAAGATTAGTTTAGGGTTTAGGGTTTTAAGGTTTAGGGTTTAAGGTTTAGTGTTAGTTTTGGGTTTAAGGTTGTAGGTTTAGGGTTGTAGGTTTAGGGTTTAGGGATTAGGGTTAGTTTTAGTGTTTAGGGTTTAAGATTTAGGGTTTAGGGTTTAGGGTTTAGGTTTTTTTTTTTAATTAAGTAAACTGGCAGATTTAGGTTTATTTAGTTTGTTTATTTTATTTTATTTTATTTTTTATTTTATTGAGGTTTATTTTTTATTTTTATTTAGTTTATTTTAGGTTTGTTTATTTTTGTTTAGGTTTTTTAATTTAATTTATTTTTTAGGTTTAGGTTTAGGTTTATGTTTATTTTTTAGTTTAGTTTTATTTTGATTTTATTTTTTAGGTTTAGGTATTATTTTTTATTTTTAGATTTAGGTTTATGTTTTTATTTTATTTTTTAAGTTTAGGTTTTAGGTTTTATTTATTTCTTTAGTTTTAGGTTCATTTTAAGTTTATTTTATTTTATTTAGTTTAGGGTTTAGGTTTAATTTATTTTAGGACTAGGTTTAGGGATTTTATTTTAGTTTAGTTTATTTTAGTTTAGGTTTAGGTTTATTTTAGGTTTAAGTTATTTTTTTAGTTTAGGGTTTGGGTTTTATTTTTTATTTATTTTTAAGTTTATTTTTTAGGTTTAGGTTTTTATTTTGTTTTTATTTTATTTTATTTTTATTTTACATTTAGTTTCTATTTTATTTAAATTTTTCATTTTGAGGTTTATTTTATTTTTTTAGTTTAGTTTGGGTTTTTATTTATATTATTTGAGTTCAATTTTAAATTTTCATTTTATTTTATTTTTACATTTATTTTTAGGTTTAGGTTTAGGTTTTAGTTTAGCTTTTTATTTTATTTAGGATTAGATTTTATTTATTTATTTTATTTTTAGGTTTTATTTAGTTTTTATTTTGGTTTTAGGTTTTTAGGGCATAGAGTTTAGGGTTTAGGGTTTGTGGTTTAGGAGGGGGTTGTTAGCATAGTGTTTATGGTTTAAGGTTTAGGATTTAGCATTTTAGGGTTTAGAGGGATTTTAAAGTTTAGGGTTTAGGGTTTAGGGTTGTAGGTTTAGGGTTCAGGGTTTAGGGTTTATGGTTAGTTTTAGGGTTTAGGATTTAGGGTTTTCTTTGAATTTTCTAAATTAAGAAAACTGGAAGATTTAGGTTTATCTAGTTTATTTACTTTATTTTGCTTATTTTGTTTTCTTAATTTTTTTTATTTAGGTTATTTTTATTTTTATTTATTTTAATTATTTATTTTATTTTTATTTATTCTAATTTATGTTTTTTAGTTTAGTTTTCTTTAGGTTTATGTTTAGGTTTAGGTTTACTTTTTAGTTTAGTTTTATTTTTATTTTATTTTTTAGGGTTTTTTTAGTTTTATTTTAGGTTTTATTTTTTTTATTTCAGGTTTAGGTTTAATTTTAGTTTAGTTTCGGGTTTAGGTTTAGTTTATTTTAAGCTTGGTTTAGATTTTATTTATTTTAGTTTAGGTTTAAGTTTATTTTATTTTGTTTATTTTAGGTTAACATTTTTTTTACTTTTTAGCTTTATTTTTTAGGTTTAGGTTTTTATTTAGTTTTCATTTTAGGTTTATTTTATTTTAATTTTATGGTAAGATCTTATTTCATTTAGGTTTTTTATTGTTAGGTTTATTTTATTTTTTAGTTTAGTTTAGGTTTTTATTTATTTTATTTAAGTTTAGTTTTTATTTTATTTTATTTTTACATTTTTGTTTAGGTTTAGGTTTAGGTTTAAGTTTAGTTTAGGTTTTAGTTTAGGCATTTTATTTATTTTATTTTTAGGTTTTATTTAGTTTATATTGAGGTTTTTAGGTTTTTTAGGGTTTAGGGTTTAGGGTTTAGGGTTTAGGGTTTAGGGTTTAGGGTTTAGGATTTAGGGTTGTAGGTTTAGAGTTCATGGTTTGGGGTTTAGGGTTAGTTTTAGGATTTAGGATTTAGGGTTAGGGTTTTACTTTATTTCATTTTTTGTATTTTGTTTTAATTAAGTAAAGGTGTAGGTTTATTATAGTTTATTTAGTTTACTTTTTATTTATTATAGTTTATTTTATTTTTATTTTAATTTGGTTTATTTTTGTTATCTAGTTTAGTTTATTTATTTTAAGTTTATTTATTTTGGTTTAGGTTTTTTATTTTGGTTTATTTTTTAGGTTTGGGTTTATGTTTATTTTTTTAGTTTAGTTTATGTTTATTTTAATTTTCATGTTTAGGTTTTATTTTTTTTATTTTTATGTTTAGATTTTTATTTTATATTTTTAGGTTTAGGTTTTAGGTTTTTATTTTAGGTTTATTTTTAAGTTTTATTTTTTAGTTTAGGTTTACATTTATTTTATGTTTAATTTAATTTATTTAAGGTTTCAGTTTAGGTTTAGGTTTAGTTTATTTTACGTTTAAGTATAGATTTTATTTATTTTTGTTTGGTTTATTTTAGTTTATGTTTAAGTTTATGTTTATTTTATTTTTATTTTTGGTTTTGGTTTTATTTTTTATTTATTTTTAGGTTTATTTTTTTATTTAGGTATTGATTTATTTATTTTACTTTATTTAGGCTTTATTTTATTTTTATTTTAGGTTTAGTTTTTATTTTATTTAAGATTTTATTTTTTAGTTTAGTTTATGTTTTTAATTATTTTATTTTAATTTAGTTTTTATTTTTTTATTTTATTTTCTTTTTAGGTTTAGGTTTTATTTTTGGTTTTTATTTTATTTTATTTTTTTGGTTTATGTTTATGTATTTATTTTATTTTTAGGTTTTATTTAGTTTAGGTTTAGCTTTTTAGCTTTTTAAGGTTTCGGGTTTATGGTTTAGGGTTTAGGATTTTGGTTTAGTTGAGGGTTTAAGGTTTAGGGTTTAGGTTTTGGGGTTTAAGGTTTTAGGGTTTAGGGTTTAGGGTCTAGGGTTTTGGGTTCTGGGCATTAATGGTTTTGGGTTTAGGTTTTAGGTCTAGGGTTCTGGTTTTAGTTTTGGGTTTTGGGTTTTTGGTTTTTTTTAATAGAGAGCAAATTCAGATTCATGATTTCTTCTTTTCGATTTCATCAACCAAGTAGCACACAAAATTTTCTAAGACACAAGCGAAAACATAGATAAAAAATGAGCATAGAGCAAATCAAAACCCTAGATAACTAGAACCATCTCTAATGTAATAACATAATTCCATAAGTAGTAGATCGGATCGACCGTTCTTCAATTTTTCATGTTCCCATCAAAATCATCCTGGCCTCTCGAGTAGCCGGATCCACCATCATATCCTCGATCTCTCCCTCCACCCCCACCATGACTGTAACATCCGTCGCACCTCCCGCCTCCATAACCACAACTGCTCTGAGCACTAGTTTCATATCCACCAACACCTCCAGATCCCCCACCACCACTATGATAACTGCCGTCTTCTCTATCACCTCCACCACTAGATCTTGATGGAGCCTAGTTGATGGTGATGTTCATTTCATGAAGGTTCTGCCTTTTTTTAAGGTTTAGCTTTTGATTTAGGTTTAGGTTTTAGGTTTATTTTTAATTTACTTAGTTACCTTAGGTTTAGGTTTAGGGTTTGATGTTTATGGTCTAGGGTTTAGGGTTAGGGGTTAAGATTTAAAGTTTAGGGTTTAGGGTTTAGGGTGTTGGGTTTAGGGTTTAGGGGTTTATGGCTTATGCTTTTAGGGTTTAGGGTTTAAGATTATGGTTTAGGGCTTAGGGTTTAAGGTCTTTTAGGGTATAGGGAATAGGGTATAGGGCTTAGGGTTTAGGATTTAGCATTTAGGATTTAGGGTTTAGGATTTTTTTGAAAAAAAATTAAGTAAATTGGTAGGTTTAGGTTTATTTACTTTATTTTTTATTTATTTTTATTTATTTTATTTTTCATTTTTATTTATGTTTATTTTTTATTTTTATTTAGTTTAGTTTTTTTATTTTATTTTAGATTTTTTATTTTAGTTTATTTTTTAGATTTAGGTTTAGGTTTATGTTTATTTTTTAGTTTAGTTTTATTTTCCCTTTATTTTTTAGGTTTAGGTTTTATTTTTTATTTTTAGGTTTAGGTTTAGGTTTTTATTTTATTTTTTTAGGTTTAGGTTTTAGTTTTTTATTTTAGGTATATTAATAGGTTTTATTTTTTAATTTAGGTTTAAGTTTATTTTTAATTTAATTTACTTTATTTAGTTTGGGATATAGGATTAGTTTATTTTAGGTTTAGGATTAGGTTTTATTTAATTTAGTTTGGTTTATTTTAGTTTAGATTTACGTTTATTTTATTTTGTTTATTTTAGGCTTAAGTTTTTTTAGTTTAGGGTTTAGCTTTTATTTTTTTATTTATTTATTAATTTATTTTTTAGGTAAAGGTTTTTATTTAGTTTTTATTTTATTTTATTTTTGGTTTATTTTATTTTTATTTTACGTTTAGTTTATATTCTAGGTTTATTTTATTTTATTTAGTTTAGTTTAGGTTTTTATTTATTTTATTTTAATTTTAGTTTTTTTTAATTTTATTTTATTTTTAGGTTTAGGTTTAGGTTTAGATTTTAGTTTAGGTTTTTATCTTATTTTATTTATTTATTTTATTTAGGTTTAGATTTTATTTATTTCTTTTATTTGTAGGTTTTCTTTATTTTAGGTTTAGGTTTTTAAGTTTTTAGGGTTTAGGGTTTAGGGTTTTTTCCATATAGGGGGAATTTTATTCCCACAAAAAGAGGGTTACAAGGTCCTTAATAGGGGATAAACTCCACAACTACTGCTCAAAGAGCTACAATCAGCCTAGAGAGTAAATCCCTTATCTAAGTATAACCAAAAGCAAAATAAAAGAGTAAAGGAAAGCAAAAGATACAAATTGATTAACATAGATAAGCCAACGAATAGATCTGGGCCAAAGCTCTTCAGGATGAGAGAATGCATGACACTAGGGAGAAAACCTGCATGAGAACAAGAGAAATGCACCTGCAAAATTGTAGAAAGATAGAAATTAAAGCAGTTAAACTAATACAGACAAAATGAAAATTGAAAATAGCATAAACTGAGAAAGACTATAAAGAAGTGTGTGAGAGAAGGCTCAAGCTCAGTCACACCAAATTGGGGCAGATGCAAATATGAGCATCCAAACTTTAGCGGAAGGGTTACATCACAAGAGCTACTACCAAACCAAAAAGAAGTGAAATCATCACAACCATCATAGCCAACAAACTTGTGGGAAGATAGCAACCATTTGTTGAAAGTCTTTTGAGCCTTAGTACCTGCAAACCTAAAGAAAGCCATAAACATAATAGAAAATGATACAAGCAAAGAGCAGAATGGGAAAGGGGATCCCATGCAGAATAAATATCATCAATATAGTCACCATGGCATGAGAATCCCTACACATATGAAATGAACCATCCAGATCCACCTTATTTTTTACCAGAGCCAAGAGTTTAACTAGGCCAACATGAAAACCCACCATAAGAAAATAGCAAAAAAGGCCAGGCAGAGGAAAGAAGCAATATACAACCAATTGAAAATCCTGTTGAAATCCAACAAGGCAAATCAAATAGTAAGTAATTAACTCCATCCTAAACATATGGGACATATATGAAACTTACAGTCCTGGTATACAGCCTGAAATATAGCACTGAAAAAGGTACCTAATTAGAATAAGTAATCCAGATGTTAACAACCCCCTTATTAATAATCATTGTAGAAGTTAATAACCAGCAAGTGTAAAGCAAGACAGCATAACCCAAACCCAAACAAGAAATGCAGAAGTCTAACAGAGCCAAGATGGGAATGCAGCAGTAGATTAGATGGACCAAAAGTCACAGATAATAAGCTGCTCCCCACCACAAATAATTCCAAATAAGGAAAATCAGAGAGATAACCCCAATAGCAGCTTGCTGGGCATAAAACCCAATAATCCAGTTCAGCCAACAACCAAGATAGCAAATAACAGCAAGCTGGCCATAAATTCACCCATTCAGAATAGACAGTGTATAAGATAATATCCAAGTAGGTAATAGCATAATCACAGTGATCTGCATAAGTCTAACTGAAATAAGATGAAAAAAATAGCAGCATAATAAATAGACCACCAACATCAAGTGATCAGTTGTAGCCCGATTGGAAACATCAAAAATAATCAGAAAAATAACCACCAACAAAAAGCCAATAACCTCAATGGTAGCCTGCTAGACATAAGACCCGAAAATCCAACAACCAATAATTAAGACAACAACACAATTATTGCACCCACCATAAGATAAGCCAGTAAAAAAGAGAGGTACAACATCGAAACAAAAGGGGTTCAAAAGAGGGCCATCATTGAAATCCTTCAAAACAAAGAAGAGGTGCTTGGCCTAAACCAACATCCTCAGTAAAAGTAGATTGGAAAGAACTCATTAAGTAAGTCCAATCCTACAAAGAGACAATAATAATAACAAGGGTATTGCAGTTTCTCTCCTTACAGGTTGGGAAGGTGAGGTTAGCAAAAGCAATCAGAAAAATAGCCCCAAAGTAGCTTGCTGAACATGAGAGATGACCCTAGTAGCTTGCTTGGCATATAACCCGATAATCTAGTTCAACCAACAACCAAGATAGCAAATAATAGCAAGCTGGCCATAAGACCACCCATTCAGAATAGGTAATTGCATAATCACAATGATTTGGACAAGTATAACTAAATCAAGGTGGAAAAAAAGTAGTAGTTTAGCTAGACCACAAACATGTGGTGATCAGCTACAGCTCAGTTGCAAATAGCAAAAGCAATCAGAAAAATAAAAGCCAACAAATAATAACCTCAGAAGTAGCCTGCTGGACATAAGATCCAAAAATCCAACAGCCAATAATTAAAACAACAATACAATTATTGCACCCACCATAAGATAAGACAATAAAAAAATAGTGGTACAACATAGACCAAAAGGAGTTCAAAAGGGAGCCATCATTGAAATCCATCAAGACAAAGGAGAACAGGCTTGTAACTAAACTAATACCCTCAGTAAAAGCAAACTGGAAAGAAATCATTAAGTATGTCCAATCCTGCAAAGAGACAATAATAATAACAAGGGTATGGCAGTTTTTCTTCTTATAGATTGGTAAGATGAGGTTAGCAAAAGCAATCAGAAAAATAGCCCCAAAAGCAGCCTACTGGACATAAGACCCAAAAATCCAATAGCCAACAAATAAAATAGCAAAACATTTATTGCACCCACCATAAGATAATCCAGTAAAAAATGGTGGTACAGCATAGAGTTGAAAGTGGTTCAAAGGAAAGCCATCTTTAAAATCCTTCAAGACACAGAAAAGCAGACCAGCAGCTAAGCCCACAACATCAATAAAAAGAGGCTGGAAGGAAATCAAGAAGTAATTCCAATCATGCAAAGAAGAAGTTATAATAGTAAGGGTATTGCGGTTTCTCTCCTTATAGGTTGTGGAGGTGAGGTTAGGGAGCATAAGAAGGGCCACATCCATAATAAAGGGAGAAAAAATAAATAAATTAGGGCCTATCATGAAGCTATACAAAAATATAGCAATTAAACATTGATACAAAAAAGTCATGAGCCCTAGAATAGATTTCCAAAAAAAGAAAAGAGACAGAACATAGCCTTAATCAAATAATGGAAAATAGATATAGTAGGACCCCTTAACAAAATATTGATGGGAAGAAGTCTGTCCCTGTTGATTAGAAAGTAAAGCAAAAAGTAAAGCATATGGTAATACATCTCCCTCCAGCAGATAGGAAACACCTCACCATTAATAGTGGAAACAGCAGAAGTAATAAGACCCCAAAAAAGTTTAGGGTAATTAATCTAATAGTAGATTCCACAGAGATCAAAATTAACTAGAAATGGGTATTAGGAAGATGCATCAACAAAATCCAGAGAAACAACAACACTAAATAGAAGTTGATCATGCAGTTAAACAAGTAATATAACAGGTAAAACCAAGAGGATGGATTAATTTTTGAGGTAAGGGAAACCAGTATTATCCAAATTAACCAAACCACACAAATGTTTAAGAAGTGTAAGTTGATCAAAGAATTTTATGCCATGTAATCTAGCACCCAAATTAGCATGGTAATCAACACATGCATTACCTTCACGCCATACATGAGTGATTTTAAAATAGAGTTGAGAAAGGAGAGCTCTAGTCTGCTTGAGAAGGTAGTAAAATTCTGTATTGCCCATTTTGGTGGAAGTCAAAAGATCAATCGATAATAGGGCATCCACCTCAATCCAAATATTGAGCCAACCTTTTTGAAGGCAAATCTCAATAGCTTTGTAAACTACCATTAGCTCAGCAAAAGGAATAGAGCAAGTATTAAGGGGGTAAGCAAAAGCACATAGGACTTTACCATTAAGGTTTCTGAAAATGCCACCATAGCCAAAAGCATTTTGAGAGACAGAGCCATCAGTGTTAATTTTAATAGTATTAGTATGAGGTTTTACAAAATAAACAATCTTATCATCTTTACAGTTGGGTGGATCCGACAAGTTAAAACCAAATTTATTGGCCACAAATTTACATCCTTTGAATTGATTGTAGTTTATTAAATTGGCATTAAACAAGTCACGGATTCTTTTTTAATTCTAGCAATTATCATTATGTGGTTCATAGGAATCCCATGATGTTTTACATCATTTCTGTCCATCCATATGAACCAAATAAGAGTGATAGCAGTTATGACTTTAATGTGGCCTTTAATAGTGTTTTCAAAATAAACTTGAAGAAGTTGGTATAGAGTTAAGGAGCCATTGAATTTGACAGTATTAAAGAGATCATCATACCAAATCCAAAGTTTGGAAGCAATGGCTCCATTAATAAATACATGATTCACATTCTCAATGTGAAAGCAGTAGCATTTTAAAGGTAAGTAAAAACCTTTACCCCACATCTAGGAGTAAACATGGATAAAGTTTTTCAAAATACGCCAAGTAAGAACATAATTGGAAATAAGAATAGTGTTATTCCAAAGTTTAAAAAACACATTGGAGAAATCATGAGCTTCTTTAATATGAAACCAAACATTTTTAAGGTTGAAATCACCATTTTGGGAAAGCTTAAAAAGGATCTAATCATGATTGCTAGGAATGATAGGAATAATAGTAAGCTTATCTGAAAGAGAGAATCAATCAATAAGCTTAGTATTGTTCACTTATTATTCTTCCAGAAAGAGTTCACTTTAATAGCATCAGTGGATGGGTAGAAAGTAATTCATCAATGGACCCACCTCCAGTCCAGTTATCTTGCCAAAAGAAAGAGTTCAAGAGTTAATCCCCCAAGAGATTAAAGAATTTGCTTCCCATTTAATGGAACAAAGTCTTTTCCATACAGGAGAGTCTCCCACTTTATAGGGGCAAATGAGAGGGTGCTTACCCTGGCAGTATTTGGCATTCATGAAATTAGCCCAAAGACTATTGTTGCTCCTAAAATTCCACCAAAGTTTATAGGAAAAACCAGTGATAGCTTCCCTGATTGGCTTACAGCTAAGCCCACCTTCAGCAAGAGTGCCATAGCTTTTATACCAAGAGGTCCAATGCATTCTTTTAGTAGAATTATTAGAACCCAAGAAGAATTTGTTAAGGAGGCGCTCAATTCTGTTAATGGTAGAATTGGTTGGCACATTGGTTTGAATGAGATATAAAGGCATGGAGTTAAGTGCTCTTAATCAAAGTGAGCCTAACACCAAATGAGAGTAAATGAAATTCCCAAGCAAAAATTTTGTTAGAGATTTTTTGGATTAACTCATCAAAGAGATGTGATCTTTTATGACATTTAAAGAGCAGAGCACCAAGATATTTAATAGGAAGTTATTATTGCTGAAAATTAGTAATTCTCAAGATTTGGTTGATCCTATTACTAGGAATTTTAGAGGAAGGAATGAAACAACTTTTACCTTCATTAAGAAAGAGACTACTTTCATTACCAAATTTATTTAAAAGATTCTTAATAGTTTTAATGTGATGAAAGAGGCATTGTAAAGATTATGAAGAAAACTAAGATGAGAGACAGGAAGACCACCTTGAGTTCTAAAAAACATGGTAGGATTATTATTGAAAAGATCATTAAGGCTCCTCAAAGATATTCAATAGCAATAATAAAAAGAGAGGGAAATAATGGATCTCCTTGTCTCAAACCATGCATAGAAGGAAAAAAAACTAGGGACTCACCATTCATGATAATGGAGAACCAAACATTGGTAATACAATTTTTAATGAGGCAGATAAAATAGTTAGAAAAACCAAACAAAAGAAGAATTTGGAAGAGGAAATTCCAAGAGAGGTTGTCAAAAGCTTTAGAGATGTCTAATTTTAAAAGGATGTTACCACCTCTAGTAGAAGCATCAATGTCATGAATTAGCTCTTGGGCTAGAAGAATGTTGTCAGATATAGCTCTACCTTTAACAAAATTAGTTTGGTTGGGGGAAATAATTTTATGCAGCAGCAGACTAATTCTATTGGCAATTAATTTAACAATGAGTTTATTAAAGAAGGTGCAAAAGCTGATAGGTCTGAAATTGCCCCAAGATTCAAGATTATTAATTATGGGAATGAGAACAATGGAAGTGATAGAAAAATATCTAGGTAAAGGATTGCCATCAAAAAAATCAATGACAGCATCGACAAGGTCAGACTTAATAATAGGCCAACAATGCTAAAAAAATTGAGTCATGTAGCCTTCAGGGCCAGCAACTAAATCAATGTTCATGCTATTGAGAATACTACCAATCTCAGCTTTGTAGGATGCAAATTAAGCAAATGGTTGTCATCATTAGTAATCGTTCAAGGAATCAGGTGAGAGTTAGAGAGAGCTTCTAAGGTAGGGTTGTTGTTTAATAAATTTTTAAAATGATGTATGATAGAATATTTAATATCTTTATTATCTGTGATCCAGCCGCCGTTATCATTTTAAATTTTTTTAATAGAGTTTAAGGCTTTCTTTTTTTTTGAAAAGAGCATGGAAATACTTGGTATTTCTATCACCATTAGCAATATATTTGCTATCAGCCTTTTGTCGCCAGTATGTTTCCTCCATATTCTGATAATTATCCAAGTTATCTTTAGCTTCATTCAACTCTCCAAGTTTATTGGAATCAGTCAAAACAACATCTTCAATAGAACAAACTAATTGTTCCATATTTTTGATATTGGCAAAAAGATTTTTAAAATGATGCTTGTTCCACCAATTTAGGTTTTATTTAAGCCTTTTAAGCTTAAGCTAGAGGTGAATCATGCTCTTAACTGAATTATCAGATGAAGAGGAGCCATCCAGTTAATGGATACAACATTTATGAAATCAATGTGTTGGATCCACATGTTTTGGAATCTGAAAGAAGTTGGGAAGGATAATCTATTGTAGGGATTTTGGACAGAAAACAAAAGCAGAGCATGATCAGACAAAGTTTTGCTCAAATGTTCAATAGAAGTAAGGGGCCACTCATTGATCCAAAGAGAATTAAAAAGAGTCCTATCAAGCTGTTGCCAGAGTCTAGAGTTATGCCACATATAGTCAGAGCTCGAAAAGCCAATATCAATCAGATTGCAATCAAGAATCATATTAGAAAAATCTTCCAAGGAATGAATGTTAGGAAAGCAACCTCCTCTTCTTTCCGAGGAAGAGAGAATAGTGTTAAAATCACCCTCAACTGACCAAGGTTTGTTGACCGAGGAGGCAAATGTTCTTAAGTTATCCCAAAGGATGTTCCTACCAGCTCTATTACAAGAAGCATAAATAAAGGAACCTAAAGCAAAAAATTCACCCAATGAGATGTGGACATTAACCAATTGTTGAAGATCATCAAGGATAGAGATGTTGATTAAATTATTCCAAAAACACCAAATTTTATTGCTAATATTATAAAAGAAATTTTGAAAGCCAAGCATTCTAGCAACATGGTTGATCTTAGAAGAGTGTATGAATGGTTCAATAACAACAAGTAAGGCTATGTTATGAATATGACAAAGACTTCTAATACGATTGCTGATAATGAGAGTCCCAATACCCCGAACATTCTAAATTAGAAAATTGATCATAATAAAATAAGAAAGAAAGGAAAAGAGATAACTAAAGAAATAAAAAATAGAAGAAAAAAAAACTAAAAACAATTATTTATGGGTAGTTAGAGAAGATCTAGTAGTTTTAGTGGAGCTATTAGTGAACGTTCTAGCTTTAAGAGATTTTTTTTAAAAAATAGTTTGAAAAGATCTATTGTTGTCCAAAGTATCACCATCGAAGAGAGACTGATTTGTGATATTCAGAATAGGACCTGTATCAGTCAAAGCATTTCTAATGGTAATTTCCCCTTCTTCAATATCAGACTTAAGCTAAGAAAGTGGGTTAGCATACGTATCACTCTGAAGGGTAGGAGAAGGAGAGGTTGTGAAGCCATTAATAGCATAGATTACATGCTCAGTTTTACAATTACGTTTCAGATTTTGTTCCATCATCAAAGGATCAGCAATTTTCAAATTTTGTTCTTTCATCAAAGGATCAACTCTAGAATTTATTTTTAAATTTTGATCCAACCTGAAGTTTCCATTCAAATCACCACTAGGGTTCATATGAGTCTCCTTGAGCTCACTAGCCAAAAGGGGTAGGTTAGACTGAGTCAAGGTATTATCATGAGAAGCCAAATTATTACAATTAGAAGAAATATTAATTAAGTTATCATTAGCCTCCTCATGAATCTCATAAGCATTATGTTTAACATGCTCAGATTGCTCTCCAATAGGCAAATTAGTGGATAGAAATGGAGTAGGGGTAGGGGGTGATTCCCATTTTGAGTGACTTTAGGCACATAAGCAAATTTATTGGTTTTTTCATTTGATAGAGTTGGATTAGGATCCAACAATTTATTCCTTTGAAGATGAGGATGCAACAAAAAACATTCAGAATGATCATGGCCATCATGAATCTTACAATGTGTACAAAATGTAGGAAAGTTCTCAAATTCCACTTTTTGATTATAACCGAACTTCTAAGCTGATCCAAACTTCTTTAGGATGCTTTTTAGTAATATCAATCTCAACCAAAATACGAGCAACAGAAGGTCATGATCTCACAGCGGTGGCCTGATCAATTTGAAGAGGCCGACCAAAGAGAGCCCCAACCGCAAAGAGAACTTGATGTGTAACATATTATATTCTCATATCAGGAAGAGCTAGCCATATAGGAACAATTGGGGTTCCTCTTTTATGTTAAAAAGGGGTGACCTTTCCAAAAGTCGCATTTGACAATTAAATACAAAGTAAGAGCGACAGGCAAAAACTCTTGAATAATCTAAGTCATTAGAGAGCTGGATTAAAATATGCCTAGGATCAATCAATCCGATAGTGAAAACACCTGAAAGTTTAAGGCTATGAAAAAATGATCGGATGTTATCGAGAATTGGCTGATGTAAGGAAAATTTACCAACTAAAGATAATTCAAAAGGCTTCGCCAACTTTTCCACCTCTAGATCTGAGCACATAACAGCTGGCATCCCATGAAATGAGGTCAAGATCAAATGCACCGAAGCATTAGGGGAAAGGTTCTTACCAGATAATGTATCCTTAAAGGACTTAACTGTAGAGTAGCGGTTAATTTTGGATCCATAATTCCATGTAAATCTGATGCCCTAATCGATGCCTCCAAGATAGATAAGCTGCAAAAAGTGGCTCCTCCGCCATTAAAAGAGAGAAGGGAAACTCACATTAGAGGCCAATCACAAACAAATTATCAAAAGAATTGATCAAGAATGATCAAAAAATCAGCCAAGCTGCAAGGAAAATGAAAGGGAAAAATGCAATCGCTAGAGAGCATCGTGGCCGAGTTTAGTTTTTTTGGATTAGGGTTTAGGGTTTTTTGATTTAGTTTAGTTTATTTTACATTTAGGTTTAGGTTTAGGTTTAGGTTTAGGTTTAGTTTAGGTTTAGGTTTTGGTTTAGGGTTTAGGGTTTAGTGTTTATGATTTACAGTTTAGGGTTTAGGATTTAGGTTTTGGGTTTTAGGATTTAAGTTTTGGGTTTTAAGATTTAGGGTTTAGGTTAGATTTTGGATTTTAAGTTTTGGTTTAGAGGATTTTAAAGTTTAGGGTTTACGGTTTAGGATTTAGGGTTTAGGGTTTAGCATTTTATAGTTTAGGGCTTAGGGTTTAGGGTTGTAGGTTTAGGGTTTGGGTTTTAGGATTTTTTTTATTTTATTTATTTTCCATTTGTTTTGTAATTAGCTAAATTAGTAGGTTTAGGTTTATT
Organism: Cymbidium sinense; assembly: GCA_021442155.1. Taxonomy (NCBI): domain Eukaryota; kingdom Viridiplantae; phylum Streptophyta; class Magnoliopsida; order Asparagales; family Orchidaceae; genus Cymbidium; species Cymbidium sinense. The sequence goes on along the minus strand of CM038214.1, from coordinate 226,272,565 downwards.
TAGTATATTTTTATTTATTTTATTTTATTTTATTTTATTTACTTTTATTTAGGTTTATTTTTATTTTTATTTAGTTTAACTTTTTTTATTTTAGGTTTATTTCTTTTAGTTTATGTTTTAGGTTTAGGTTTATTTTTAATTTAATTTATATTTATTTATTTTTTTTAGGTTTAGGCTTAGGTTTTTACTTTATTTTTTTAGGTTTAGGTTATAGGTTTTTATTTTAGGTTTATTTTTAGGTATTATTTTTTAGTTTAGGTTTATTTTTAGCTTATTTTATTTTATTTAGTTTAGGTTTAGGTTTAGGTTTAGTTTATTTTAGGTTTAGGTTTAGGTTTTATTTATTTTAGTTTAGTTTATCTTAGTTTAGGTTTAGGTTTATTTCATTTTTTTTTTAGGTTTAGGATTTTTTTTAGTTTGGAGTATAGGTTTTATTTTTAAGATTATTTCTTAGGTTTAGTTTTTATTTAGTTTTTATTTTATTTTATTTTAAGTTTATTTTATTTTTATTTTAGGTTTAGTTTTTATTTTATTTAGGTTTTTTTTTCTTAGTTTAGTTTAGGTTTTTGTTGATTTTATTTTATTTTAGTTTTTATTTTTTTATTTTTTATATTGTTTAGGTTTAGGTTTAGGTTTAGGTTTTAGTTTATGTATTTATTTTATTTTATTTTTGTTTAGGTTTTATTTATTTATTTTATTTTTTGGTTTTTTTAGTTTAGGATTAGGTTTTTAGCTTTTTAGGTATTTTAGTTTAGGGTTTAGGTTTTAGGTTTTTATTTCATGTTTATTTTTAGGTTCTATTTTTTAGTTTATGTTTGGGATTATTTTTTGTTTATTTTATTTTATTTAGTTTAGGGTTTAGGTTTACGTTTTATTTATTTTAGTTTAGTTTTAGGTGTATTTTATTTTTTTATTTTATTTTTAGTTTTGGGTTTGAGTTTTATTTTTTATTTATTTTTAGGTTTATTTTTTAGATTTAGGTTTTTATTTAGTTTTTATTTTATTTCATTTTAGATTTATTTCATTTTTATTTTACATTTAGTTTTTTATTTAGGTTTTTATTCTTAGGTTTATTTTATGTTTTAGTTTAGTTAAGGTTTTCATTTATTTTATTTTTTTCATTTAATTTTTTTATTTTATTTAATTTTTAGGTTTAGGTTTATGTTTTAGTTTAGGTTTTATTTTATTTTATTTTATGTAGGTTTATGTTTATTTATTTATTTTATTTTTAGGTATTATTTACTTTAAGTTTAGGTTTGTTTTAACTTAGGATTGAGTTTAGGGTTTAGGGTTTTAGGGTTTAGGTTTAGGATTGTAGGTCAGGTTTAGGGTTAAGATTTAACTTTAATTTGGGTTTAGGGCTTTATGGTTTAGGTTTAGGGTTTAGGGTTTAGGATTAAGGTTTAGTTAATTTAGGGTTTAGGTTTATGGTTTAGCATTAGTTTATCGAAGATTTAGGTTTAGGTTTATATTAGTTTGGTAGGGGGTTAGATTTAGGGTTTGGTTAAGATTTAGATTAGGTTAGTTTAGTTTTAAGGTGGGTTTGGTAGGTGCAGTTTAGGTTTAGGTTTAGGTTGAGTTTAGGGTTTAGGGTTTAGGTGTGTTTAGGGTGTAGGGTTAGTTTAGATTTAGGGTTTTAGTTTAGTGTTTAGAATTTAGGGTTTATGGTTTAGAGTTTTTTAATAGGTTTACCTATAGGTTTAGGTTTTGTTGAGTTTATTTAGTTTATTTTTTATTTATTTTAGTTTATTTTAATTTTAATTTTTATTTAAGTTTATTTTTTTTAGTTAATTATTTTATTTTAAGATTATTATATTTAGTTTAGGTTTTTATTTTAGTTTACTTTTTAGGCTTAGGTTTAGGATTATTTTTATTTTTATTTTATCTTTTAGGTTTAGGTTTTATTTTTTATTTTTACGTTTAATTTTAGGTTATTGTTTTATTTTTTTAGGTTTAGGTTTTAGGTTTTTATTTTAGGTTTATTTTTAGGTTTTATTTTTTAGTTTTGGTTTAGGTTTATTTTTAGTTTATTTTATTTCATTTACTTTAGGGTTAAGTTTTAGTTAATTTTATGTTTAAGTTTTATTTATTTTAGTTTGGTTTATTTTATTTTGTTTAGTTTAGGTTTATGGTTTTTTTAGATTAAGGTTTAGATTTTATTTTATTTATATTTAGGTTTTATTTTTATATTTATTTTATAGGTATAGGTTTTTATTTAATTTATTTTATTTTATTTTAGGTTTATTTTAGCTTTATTTTATTTTTATTTTATGTTTAGTTTTTATTATATTTAAATTTTTTATTCTTAGATTTATTTTATTTTATTTACATTAGCATTTTATTTATTTTATTTTCATTTAGTTTTATTTTTATTTTATTTTATTTTTAGGTTTAGGTTTATGTTTTTGTTTAGGTTTTCATTTATTTTATTTAGGTTTAGGTTTTTTTTTATTTATTTTATTTTTAGGTTTTATTTAATTTAGGTTTAGGGTTTTAGGGTTTAGGGTTTAGGGTTTAGGATTTGGGGTTTAGGGTTTAGGGTTGTAGATTTTAGAGATTACAATTAAGGGTTTAGGTTCTAGGATTTTAGGGTTTAGGATTTTGGGTTTAGGGTTTAGGTATTTAAGGTTTAGAGTTTTTTTAAGGGAAATTAAAGAAATTTTATTGCCACAATGAAAATGTACAAAGTCTTTAGAGGGGGTAAATCTCTAAGCTAATGCTCAAAGATGTACAATAAATCCCAATGAGATAAACCCCCTAATTATTACAATAATAAAGGAAAGAAAGCAAAAGAAAAAACAAAAAATCAACAGCAGAAAATCCATTTGAGCAACAACAAACTTCATTTAGTCCGTCTGATCCCAGCAAGATCCACCTGCAAGACTCTCCCAACCTATAAAAGAAATCTGCAACATACTTTTGAAAGGATGAGTACATTTAAGCAAGCATTAAAAGTAAGAGTAACTAAAAGGAGTAAAGTAAAGAAAAGGCACAGGCTCAATTACAATCATCTCAAGGAGCAACACTATATGTAAGCATCCAAGCTTCAGGAGAAGGGTTACAATTACATATAGCTCTACCAGCCAAAAAAAAAAAAAAATAAAGAGTGAGAAACATCAAGGCCATCATAGCCATCATACCTTGTGTAGCCCATCATCCAAAATTTGTCATCTAGCAAAGCTGCAAAATCCTCCAAACAATAAACATAACAACCAACCACCAAGCCACCAGAATAATTAAGCCTAATAAGGCAGATAATCAACCAACCATGAGGGATAGAAGCAATACAATAGGAGCACCAACAAAGCCACCACCAAAAAGAGTAACAAAATCAAAAGGAGTAATCATCATGACAGGGGTAACAACTCAAACTAGAGACAAACAAAAGCAAAAAAGAAAAACACAAGTGCTCATATTCTCCACCAACAAAGCAAAAAAAGAGTAAAAATAGCCAGCCTAACTGCAAAAGGGGTGGCAGCCTTGCTGCCACCAAAATAGCAAAAAAGGGGTCAGCTATGGCCAAGAGAGAAAAAAATAAAGCAGGAGGAAACCAGAAATATAGGCCATAGAAAGATCACCAATAGGTTCCCATAACAGTCACCAAAGGAGTAAGAAAAATTGACCAAAATAGCCACCCCTACAACCAACCCAAGAAGCCAATACAACCAACCAAACCAGCCAGCTAACATATCCTCCTAGTCAACCACCATAGTAGCAGAAGACCCAAGTCAGTGTAAAGACCAACAGCAATCTCAAGCCAAAATCATCGAAGATAGCCAGGGAATAGGTAGAAGCAGACAACAGCCACCAAAGACAACCAAGGCAAAAGAAAATCTGATCCAGGTAAGTAGAATAGCCAGGCAAAGAAAAAAAGCTACAAATCCCAATAAGAAAAACTATAAGCCAACCAATAGGAACAACAATAATAAAGTCGCCCAGCCAAGCCAATAGCCCCCGAGGCTAACTAACAGCCATAAAATAGCCTTCAACCAGCCAATCCAGAATAATACCCAAACCCAAAGCCCCTGTAGCCAAAAGAGGAAGGCCAGTATAGGAGGAGGTTAAAACCATAACCAAAAGAAACAAAACAAAATCAACAAAACCAACCACGAAGCCCCAATCAAGAAAATAGAGAAAATAATAGCCAACCAACAATTTCCACCATGCCAAAATCAAGCTAGATATAAGCCACTAGGTCCCAGATGATTGTAGCCAACACAACTAGCCATCCAACCAACCAACCAAATGAGAAGAAAGCCACCCTATCAAACATCATAGGAGTAGATCCAACTCAGGTAAGTTAGCAAGCAACATAGAGGAAAAAAAACCCAGAAAGAAAAACTAGAAATTACCATAGCCATAACCCAAAAGGAGGATATAAAAAATAGAGGGAAAATTATATGGTAAGCCACAGACAGGTTAGAAGCTACCAAGCTAAAAAACAAAACCAAAGGATCAAAGAGAGAGAGAAAATAAAGATAACCAAAAAAGGGCTTAACAAGGGCAACCAAAAGCGAAGATCATCAAAAAAAAGAATTTATAATCTGAGATAAGGCAATCCAATATTATCTAGATTAACCAAACCTCTTAATAGTTTAGGCAAAGTTTGCTTGTCAAATAAAATGAACTCAGTTAAGTTGGTACCACAGTTAGCCAAGTAATCAGCACAAGAATTACCTTCATGAAGGATGTGGGAAATTTTAAAATGAACTTGAGAAAGAATATTTTAGTATGATTAAGAAGATAAAATAATTAAGCATTCCATTTCTATTGGAATTAAGCATGTCAAGGAGCAAGATAGCATCAACATCAATCCAGATGTTGTGGAAACATCTATTCAAACAAATTTCAATAGCTTTATTAATAGCCATAAGTTCAAAAAAAATAATAGAATAGGCTTTGAGTGGATAAAAAGCACAAATGATAGTAGCTTTAGAATCCCTACCACCAGGATACCATATTTATCAAAAGCAATAGAACCATCAATATTCACTTTAATAAAATTATCTTTAGGTTTGAGGCAATGAATAATCCTAGCACTTTTATAAGAGTCAAACTCAGGCAGAATGATACCCAATTTTTTAGCCACATAATTTTATAACCTCTAAAATGAATATTACTAATAATATTGGCATTAAAAAGAGCATGAATTTTTTTTTAGTTCTAGCCAGGATCCTTTTATGGTTTATAGGACTACCATGATATTTAGCATCATTTCTATCCATCCAAATGAACCAGATAAGGGTAATAGCAATTAAAACTTTGATATGACCTTTCCATGTATTTTTGAAATAGACTTCAAGAAGTTGATAAAAAGAAAGAGAACCTTGAAAATAGTTGGTATTAAATAAATCATCATACCAAAACCATAATTTAGAAGCAATAGCACCATTGAAAAAAACTCGATTTACATTTTTAGTATGAAAGTAACAATAACACTTTGAAGGTAAGTAGAACTCTTTAGTCTAGAGCAAAGAGTCCATAGGAATAAAGTTATTCAAAATCCTCTAAGCTAAAATGGAATAGGAAATGGAAATGATATTGTTCCAAAGTTTAATAAAAAAACATTAGAGGGGTTTTGTTAATCTCTAATGAAATTCCAAACCTCTTTAAGAACAAAGTCACCATTATAAGAAAGCTTAAAAAGAATTTGGCCAAGTTTCTTAGAAAAAATGGGGATATTTCTAAAGTTGTCAAAAAGAGAAATAGGGATATAATTCATAAGTTTATTTTCATTCCAATTGTTATTAAACCAAAATGAATTAACTTTGATAGCAGCAGTAGAGTGGGTAGATAAAAGGGTGTAAATAGAGCCATTGTCAATCCAATTATTTTGCCAAATGAAGAGAGAACCCGACTGAATACCCCAAGATATTAATGATTTGGAAACCCATTTAATGGAGTAAAGCCTTTTCCAAACTAGAGAGATGCCAACTATATAAGCACGTTTAAGGGGGTGTTTAGCATGGAAATATTTTTCCATCAAAAAATTAGCCCAAAGGCTATCATTCTTTCTAAAATTCCACCAAAGCTTAAGAGAGAAGGCAGTGATAGCTTCACAAATAGGCTTGCAACCAAGAGCACCTTCTCCCAAAGGACCATAACATTTATGCCAAGATGCCCAATACATTCTTTTTGTAGAATTATTAGAGCCCTAAAAAAATTTGTTAAGCAAATGATCAATTCTTATAAGTGTAGCATTAGTAGAGATAATAGTTTGAATCAAATAAAGAGACATTGAGTTAAGAGTGCTTTAAGAATAGTGAGCCTACCACCAAAGGAAAGTAAATGGAATTCTCAAATAGAAATTTTATTTGAATTTTTAATTAACTCGTCAAAGAGATGGGATCATTTCAGACATTTAAAGAGTGGAGCACCCAATTACTTAAGTGGTAAGTGTTGATGTTTAAAATTAGTGATATGTAGGATTTGATTGATTTTATTATTGGAGATACTAGAGGAAGGGATAAAAAAGTTGTTTGTTATCATTTATAGAAAAGACACTTTCTCTACCAATTTTATTTAGAAAGACTTGAGATGCTTGATGTGATAAATAGAAGCATTGCAAAAAATAATGAAATCATATGCAAAACTTAAATGGGAAACAGGAAGACCATCAAGTGTTTTGTAGTACATATTATGATTGTTTAAGAATAAATTCATTGATGCTCCTTGATAAGTACTCAAAAAAAATAATAAATAAAGTAGAGATAAAGGATCCCCTTTTCATAAGCCATGGAAAGAGGGAAAGAAACCCAAGTCTTCCCCATTAAGCAAAATCAAAAACCAAGAATTATTAATACATTTTTAATAAGAAAAATAAAATTATCAGAAAACCCAAATAAATTTAGAATATGGAAAAGGAAATCCCAAGAGATTTTATCAAAGGCTTTGGTAATATCTAATTTGGATAGAATGTTGCCACCTCTAGTCTTGGCATCAAGATCATGAATTAATTCTTGGGAAAGTAAAATATTGTTAGAAATAGATCTACCTCAAACGAAACTAGTTTAGAGAGACAATTCTATTAATTAAAGGACTAGGTCTGTTGGTAAGAACTTTGCAAATCAGCTTATTGAAGAAGGTGCAAAGACTAATATGTCTAAAATCACTCCAAATAGTCTAGATTATCTTTCTTAAGTATAAGAACAATAGAAGTACTAGAAAAATATCTAGGGAAATGATTACCTTTTAAAAAATCAATCACAATCAATCAACATTTTTAATGATAAACCAACATTTTTGAAAAAATTGAGTAGTGAAACCCTCTAGACCAGCAACATAATCTATGTTCATGCTATTTAGAACTTTGAAAATTTCATCTTCATTAGGCACAATGGTAAGCAAATCATTATCATCATTAGTAACAATAGAAAGAATCAACTATGATTGATAAATTGCTTCATAAGAGCAATTGTTATTAAACATATTTCTAAAGTAATTAATAAAAGAATTCCTTAATATTATTATTCTCCATAATCCAATCTCCATTGTAATTTTTATTATTTTGAATATTATTTAAAGGTTTCTTTTTATTAACCAAAGCATGGAAATACTAAGTATTTATGTCACCATCCGCAATATGTTTACTAGCAATTTTTTTGGTGCCAATAGGTCTCTTCCATATTTTGGCTGTTGATAAGTTTATCTTTCACCTCAATCAAATCTATAATCTTTGAAGGGCCAGACATAACAGAGACTTGAAGATCACAAACCAATTTTTCCATATCTTTAATATTAGCAAAAAGGTTTTTAAAATAATGCTTGTTCCACTAGCCTAAATTTTGTTTAAGTCTTTTAAGTTTAAACCAAAGTGTATTTGTCCCATAATCAAATTATCAGGATGTAAAGGAGCTTTCCAATTATTAGCCATAGTAGTAAAAAAAATCAATATGCTAAATCCACATGTTTTGAAATCTAAAAGTAGTGGGGTTTTTTAGTCTATTAGAATTATCTTTAATCGAAACCAGAAGAGAAGCATGATCTAACAAGGTTCTACTTAATATGGTCAACAAAAGTAATAGGCCATTGAGTAATCCAATGAGTATTAAAAAGAATTCGGTCCAACCTTTGCCAAAGTCTAGAGTTTTGCCAAGTATAATTAGAGCTCTTAAAGCCAAAATCAATCAAATTACAATCAAGCATCATGTTGGAGAAATCTTCCATGGAATGAATATTAAGAGAGAAACCACCACTTCGTTCAAAAGAGAATAAAATGGTGTTGAAATGACCACCAACAAATGAAGGTTTATTGACAGAGGTAGCAAAATTCCTCAAATTATCCCAAAGAAGATTTCTACCAGATCTATAACAAGATGCATAAACAAAAGAGCCCAAAACACAATAATCACCATAAGAGATTTGAGCATTGACAACTTGATGAAAGTCATCAAGATTAGAGACCTCAACAAAATTATACCAAAAACACCAAATATTATTATTAACATTAGAGAAAATTTTATTTAAACTGATCATTCTAGTAACATGGTTAATATTATTAGCTTGAATAAGAGGCTCTATAATAATAAAAAGAGAAATATTATGAATGCAAAAAATATTTCTATTATTATTCTGAATATAGATGGTACTGATCCCTCTAACATTCCAAACAAGAAAATTAAACATAAGGAAAATAAAAGGGGGGGGGGGTTAAGCAAAGGTTAATTAAGAGAGGACTGAGAGGCCGCAGCAAATCTAGTGTTTTTGGACAATTTGGGAGGGAAATTTTTAACATTTTTTTTCTTTTAGCATGATAAGTTTGGAAGTCATTTTCATTTCCCATAGAGTCATCATCCGAGTAAGATTTAGTAACATTGGTCATAGATTTAGGAAAATTCTCCAAGTGTTTGGAGGGGAGTTCACCTTCTTCCAAATACATATTTAGTTGAAAAGTAAGATTAACATGATCATCAAGATTAGAAATGAGAGATGGTGATGATTTAGAACCATTTAATGCAGTAGTAAAATCTGGTTCAGAAATGTTTTAAGCATGCTCAACATCATTTAAATCCACTTTAAAAACTTCATTTTCATTGATCAAAGCCAGTATAGATGCAGGAATAGAATCAGAGGAAATAGAATCATCTTCTAATAACTTGGAGAATTTATTATTCTGTGTATTAGAAATATTCAAATTCAAAGAAGGAATAAGAGGTAAATCCTCCTTCCCATTTTGAATATCGGCCAAATCCCTACCAACATTAGAAGCTTAAACATGTTCAACAAGATTAACCCCATATCCAAGGAATCAACCTCAATAACAGCCTTCATACCATCCTTAGGATCTAAGGCCAATTTATGAACATAAGTAAGAATCAGCTTATTGGTAGAGACAACATTTTCATTAGGAGGAATTCATTTTTTTAAGTGGGGATGGAGAATAAAAGATTTTGAACTATCATGACCATGCATTTTACAGTGGGACCCAAAAATTGGAACGTTCTCCAATTCAACCTTTTGCAAATACCTATAATTTTTAGAGCCAATCTAAACTTCCTTCCGGTATTTTTTTAGTTATGTCTAATTCCACGAGATCCGGAGCCATGGGAAAAATCACTCAAGCCACTGGTCGAAGTTACAAAGGCCGACCAAATAAGCCCCAATAGTAAAAAGCACATGATGGGTAACAAAATGAATGTGCATATTAGGAACAGATAACCACACAGGGATAATAGGATATTCCTCCTAAATGTCAAAAAGAAGTGACCACTTCTGCAAACACTTTTGACAATTAATGATGAAATAAGAATGACGTGAAAAAACACATGAATAATCTAGATCATTAGAAAGTTGAATCAAGATATGTCGATGGTTATTAAGACCAATTAGAAGGTACCCGCAAGTTTGAGATTATGGAAAAAAGAATAGATTTTAGAAAAATTCAAACGAAAAGCAAATTTACCAATAAGAGAAAATTCAAAGGGTTTTTATCAACTTTTCAACATCCACATCAAAGCACATTATGGCTGGCAAACCTCTAAAAGATGTCAAAATGAGATTAACAAAATCAACAGAGGGAGAATCTTACCTAAGAGTGCTACCTTAAAAGATTTAGTAGAAGATGCTGCATTAGGGTCACCAATCCACAAAATGTCAGATGCCCTAGCTGAAACATCCATATCTTTAGGTGGAACCCAATGAAACATCACACAAACAGCTAGTTGTCATTCAAGCCTTTGAAATCAGTTGAAATCGAAGCCAAAGCCACATAAATCCCTAGTCAGGGGCGAGCCACCAAGAGGGATTCAAAAATTGCAAGAGAACGAGGGAGCGCTTGGGGGAGGAGGGTTCTTGTTTAGGGTTGTATGTTTAGGGTTTAGGGTTTTTTCTTCATTTTTATTTTTTTTCATTTTTTAAAATTAAGTAAACTGGTAGGTTTAGGATTAGGTTTATTTATTTTATTTTATTTTTTATTTATTTTAGGTTTAAGTTTTTTTTTAAGTTTATACTTTAGCTTTTATTTTTATTTTTTTTAGATTTAATTTTTTTGGTTTATGATTTTATTTAGTTTTTATTTTATATACTTTTAGGTTTATTTCATTTTTTCACTTTTATTTTATATTTTATTTAGGTTTTTTATTTTTAGGTTTATTTTATTTTTCAATTTAGTTTACATTTTTATTTATTTTATTTTAGTTTAGTTTTTATTTTATTTTATTTTATTTTTTAGTTTAGGTTTTAATTTAAGTTTTTATTTTATTTTTTTAGGTTTAGCTTTTTTTATTTATTTTATTTTTAGGTTTAGGTTTTTAGTGTTTAGGGTTTGTTGCCTTTGGGTTACGCTTGTTAGGGTTTAGCATTTAGCATTTTGGGTTTTTATTGTTTAGGGTTTATGATTCAAGGTTTAGGGTTTATGGTTTTTGGTTTTGGGTTTGGGGTTTAGGGTTTTAGTGTTTAAGGTTTAGGATTTAAGGTTGTAGGTTTAGGGTTTAGGGTTTAGGTTTTAGGTTTAGAGTTCAAGTTTTTGTTTAAGTTTATTTTTAAAATAAGCAAACTTGTAGGTTTAGGTTTTATTTAGTTTATTTTTAGGGTTTAGGGTTTTGGGTTAGCTTAGGGTTTAGGTTTTTTTTCTAAAAACAAAATTGTGTAAATCGATTAGTTTAGGTTTATTTAGTTTATTTTTTATTTATTTAGTTTATTTTATTTTTAATTTTTATTTAGTTTAGTTTATTTATTTTAGGTTTATATATTTTAATTAGGTTATTTATTTTAATTTAGTTTTTAGGTTTAGGTTTATTTTTTAGTTGAGTTTTATTTTTATTTTATTTTTTAGGTTTAGGTTTTAATTTTTATTTTTAGCTTTAGGTGTAGTTTTATATTTTATTTTTTTAGGTTTTTATTTTAGGTTTATTTTAGGTTTTATTTTTTAGTTTAGGTTTAGGTTTATTTTTAGTTTATTTTAATTTATGTAGTTTAGGTTTAGTTTATTTTAGGTTTAGGCTTAGGTTTTATTTATTTTAGTTTAGGTTTAGGTTTATTTTACTTTGTTTATTTTATTTTTATTTTAATTTTAGGATTTAGTTTAATTTTTATTTTATTTATTTATTTATTTTATTTAAGTTTAGGTTTATTTATTTATTTTATTTTTAGGTTTTATTTAGTTTAGGTTTAGATTTTTAGGATTTTAGGGTTTAGGGTTTAGGGTTAGAGTTTAGGGTTTAGGATTTAGGGTTTAGGGTTTAGTGTTTAAGCTTTAGGGTTTAGGGCTTTTAGTTTTTATGGTTTACAGTTTAGGAAACTATTCATGGATTACCTGAATAAATGCAAACTACCTCAACAGTAGTTTCAAAAGCCTATCAGATGAAGAAAAGAGCACTTTCCTATACTCTTATGGATGGTGTCTTGTGCCGACGGTCTTTCGATCATATGTGGTTACATTGTCTAGACAAGCATGAAGCCCATAAGAATGTGATTGAGGTACACTCAGTGGATAATCTAGAGATGATCAATCCGATCCAAAGATGAAAGCCAAGATTAAGAGACTAGGATACCACTGGTCGTTGATGATCAAAGATTGCATGGATACGGATAGGTAATGCCACCAATGTTAAATACACCGTGTGGTCCTACACAAACCACCCAACATTCTACATCCTATATTGGCCTCATGGCCATTCGAATATTGGGGTACCAACATAGTGGGTCTGATTGATCCACCTTCTTTTAAGGGTCATTGGTTCATCTTAGCTGCTAATGACTATTTCTCCAAATGGGTGAAGGTGATTTTTCTCAGAGAGGTCACAGCTGAGCATGTGCTCCAATTTTTTAAAAACCATATCGTATATAGGTTTGTAGTTCCTCGATGAATTATATATGATAATGGTATTGCATTCAAGAGCACCAAGAATAACAACTTTGCCTAGAGACACAACATAGATTGGAGATATTCTACCATCAACTACTCGAGGGCAAATGGCTTAGTAGAATCCTTCAACAAAACTCTCATCCAAATACTAAAGAAGACACTCAGCAACAATAAGCGATAGTGGCATGAGAAGATAGACGAAGCCTTGTGGGTCTACCGCACCACATATAGAACTCCAACTTAGTGTATTCAAGTCGCTCTACCATTAGAAGTCTAACTCCCATCACTAAGGATAGCTGTGGGTAGCAAGATCATAGTAGAGTAGAATGTCAAGTTGCGTTAGAAGAGATTGAAGGTTTGGAGGAGAGATGCTTATGGGCTTGCCAAAACCTCAAGTTGTACAAAGAAAAAATGATTCAAGCTCACAACAAGTTGGTCCATTCTAGAGCTTTTTAGGTAAGAGAGCTTATTTTTGTTCTAAGGAGATTGATTGTTGCCCATCATAAGATGGGAGGTAAGTTTGAACCCACGTGGGAAGGCCCTTTTGCCATAGAGAAGGCCTACCAAGGAGGGCATTATCAGCTTATTAATCAAAAGGGAGAGTGCCCAATGCTTCCAATCAATGGGCTCTACTTAAAGAAATAATATAAATCATGCTTTAAAATTATTATCATCAATGAAAATTTCAATTTGAATTCAATCTCTTCCATGTTAAAAGTATTTTTGTTTGTGAATCTACCATGATGTGTTTAAGATAGGTGTAAGGAACCCGAGCATCATCCTATCCTTCATCAACACAAGACAAACTCAAACTACACACAAACATATATAAACAAACACATATCTTTTATCTCAGACTACTCTGAGTTGAGATAATGCCCCTAGTGGCACTCACTCAGTAGCTGCTTTAGGTCGGGCTGACGTGCTACCCTGCTAGTGTGTCACCCCAGTGGTCTACTTGCTTTGGAGGATGTAAGTCTGCTATGCTGTCCTTCCTTACTTGGCCATTGCACACCGATGAGCACCTTGTTAGTGTGGTAGGCACTACTATATGCCCGTAAGCTAACTCTTGTTGGCTTTGTTTAAGAGGATGTGAGTTTACTAGCTTTCTTATTGGATTATCCTTTGTACACTAACTAGGATGTGTATATTTGAGGTTTAGGATAAGTCCCCTAGCATCTCTTTCCCTCCTGAGGTTTAGGGTAAGTCCTTCCTTGGGGTTGGCCACTTAGTAGTTGCTCTACTTCAGATAGCATATGCCCTATCAGTGATAGACTATTCTGATGATTAGATCTGCTTGGAAAGTTGTAAGCCTACAGGCTTTCTTTTTAGATTGATCGTTGCACACTGATGGGTACTTTAGGTTGTTTTATTCTCACTATGCTGACAGATACACCACTCAAGCTACTGGATACACCTTAGGTTGGTTGGTTCTCCCACCTTAGGATACCCTAATCAAGGAAGATGTAAATCTGCTATGCTTTCTCTTTGCGTTGGCCACCGTACACCTATAGGCTTTCTTTTCCAGGGCTTAAGATAATGCCCATAGTAGCACCTCCCCTATTGGCACTATATTTGGGTTACATCCTTTGTGAACCCATTTAGACACTACCTAGGTTAGTATCGGATTAGATAGTTCCCCTTTCCTAGTAACCACCCTGTTGTTGGAGAAATTGTCCTATGGATGTGTAGATTCTCCCTTGGTCCAATAAATCTAAGATAGGTCAAGATTGACATAGCCCCTTCTCAGTGTGGTCCCGTAAACATATAAATAAAATATATATATTCACTTATCAATTAGGAGGACATCCCTAGTGATACCTTTTCCCAAGCAAGTATTCTATCTTTAGGGCAGTGTCAGAAAAATAACCTATAGGAATCGCTTGACTACGCTTGAGTTGATATAAGTCCCCAGTGGGCATTCACTCAGTAGTCACCCCTAAGTCGAGTTTTATTTATTGTACTACTAACAAGTCACCCTAGTAATTGTTCCTTACTTTAGAAGATGTAAGTCTGTTATGTCTTCTTACTAGTACAGTCATTGCACAATCAAAAGGAAACCCCTTAAGTTGGCTAGCTCTGTCATGGCTAGTAGACTATCCCTTTGGATTTGATAAACTGAGATAGAATAAATTTGATAAAGCCCCTCTCAGTGGGCCCATCACACACCAACATGGTCCATAAATTAAATCTATCAAATTTGATCGAGTTCACATCCCAACGGATATGCCCTTAATTCAAAATCAAACTAAACCAAACAAACCATATCAAATCACATGAAATTAAAATAAAATTAATCTTGACAACTTTTGAGTTGACATAAGTCCCCAATGACTTTCATTCAATAGTCGCCCTTGGTCAAGTTTAATTTGTTGTGCATCCAACATGTCACCCCAGCGGTTGTTCCTCGCTTTGGAATATGTAAGTTTGCTACACCTTCTTCCTAGAAAAGCCATTGCACACCGAAAGGCAACCCCTTAGGTTGGCTAGCTCTACCCTACAGTAGGTAGAATATCCCTTTGGATTTGTAAACCTAAGGTAGGTCAAGGCTGATATAGCCCCTTCTAAGTGGGTCCATCACACACAGACAGTGTCCATACATTAACTCAGATTAAATTAAACCCAATCTCATTTTCCCTAATATAGTTAAATCACACCCTTCTCCCTAGTGGATCCCTAAATCATATATAAAGTCAAGCAAAAAATCTAATTCAAAACTAACCTCTAGTGGAGCCAATTTAAACCATCTCCCCCAATAGAGTCTAAATCAAAGAAATCCATCCGAGCTTTTATCCCCAGTGAATAGCCTGAACCTGCTTGCCTAATGTAAGGTTCATATACCTGATCCCCAGCGGACTTGAGCTCATATCTCTAGTAGATATGCCTCTACATCAATTAAAAAAATAAATTAAGTTTGATTAGATCTTAATCCCTAGTGGATTATACATTCTTATCCTCTGTGGATCTTATTTCCATAAATCATATAATCAAATCAAATTCAAACCTTATCCCCAATAGATTTTCTTCTCTATTCCCTTGACATAGACCCCTAACATGTCATGTCCAGTGCATGTGTGATCCCCTAGTGGATCTCCCATGAT
Source organism: Cymbidium sinense (assembly GCA_021442155.1). Lineage (NCBI taxonomy): Eukaryota > Viridiplantae > Streptophyta > Magnoliopsida > Asparagales > Orchidaceae > Cymbidium > Cymbidium sinense. The sequence goes on along the minus strand of CM038214.1, from coordinate 226,257,160 downwards.
GTCCTTGACATAGAATTCTCATCAAATCTTATTTCTTCTCTTATGCACACCTTTAATACTTCAACCAAAAGCCTAACAATGTATTCATTAAAATAACATCATCTTAACATTGTAATCAACATTTTATGATTTGTGATGGTGCAAGCTCAAACTAACTATATAATATCATGCTAAACATATTATAGTGTGAATTGACACACTATATTATATTATAATATATGATGTTATATTATAACTTGCTGTAATATAATATATTGTCTAACATTACACCCCATTAAAATCAATTAAAAGAAACAAATAATAAAATTTTCTCAAAATATGAATAATGTTCATTTTGGATGTAAAATTGTTATTTTTCTATTAGAAATGGTATAAAATAGCATAATTTTGGTGTTTCTTCTTAGTGTGTGCCTTGAATTTGGCCAAATTCTTGCATCTCAACCTTCAAATTAACATTTTTGTGAGATATGACCAAATGTATTATAACGAAAGTAAAACATACTAAAATGTACAATAACATTTAGTAACACACCACCACATTCATATAAATGTGAGGTTATATTGTTATGTACATTATATTTTAATATGTTTTCATATAATATATTATCTTACATTACACCTTAAAATAAATCACTTTAAGAAAAAAAAATTATAAAATTTGGTTGAAAAATGATAATTTATTTTGGATGCAAAATTCGATTCTTTTGATTAAATGAGACACCATAGTATACCCCAATGATGTTCCCTAAAGTTTACCTAAATTTTGGACAAATCCCATCATCTCATCTTATAAATTAGTATTTTATGAATTATACTGATACAAACTCTACCACATCATACTATAACAAACTAAAATATGCTAAACAACAAGTAGTAATACACAATAGTATGCTATAATGCATGATGCTACACTATATTATGACATCCTATATTATAATACACTATAACACATTATCTTATATTATATTTAATATCACATCATAAGGGATTGCTTAAGAAAAATCATAAAATTAGTCTAAATAATAAAAAAACTATATATTTTAATTGTATCACTTATATTTTTTAAATTAAGACAATACATTATGATGACATGCTCTACCTATTATGAATTTGGCCAAATTCCACCATTTTAAAGTCTAAATCAACATTTTTAAAAATAATGCTAGTGTAAGCTTGAGTGCATGATTGTATAATACTAAGAGAATTTAAAATGCATCGAAGAATATATTATGATATATGATGCTATATTATGCTACAACATATAATATTTATTTTGAACATAAAATCTTACTTTTTATACTACAAGTGGCATTGCACACCTTTGGTACTACAACCTAATTCCACTTCAAATTTAACAAATTTCATCATCTAATTTTTTAAATCAGTATTTTTATGATTTATATTAATATAGACTATAGGGCACAATATCATAATATACTAAAACATTTCAAAACATCTTATAACATCCAAAAATGCATCACTATATGCTTAAATATATGATGTTTCATTATACTATAATATACATATTATAATATGATTTAGGATTAGGGTTTAGGGTATTCAAATCTATAATAGTCAAGGGAAAGTCTCTTGAAGACATTTTCTTGAGCTACCATAACTATGTTAAGATTAGGTCATTCTTTAGATCTACTCCTAATGATATCTTTATTCAAGGTTTAGGGTTTAGGGTTTAGGGGTAGGGTTTAGTGTTAGTTTAGGGTTATTTAAGGTTTAAGTTTTGTGGTTTAGGGTTTAGGTTTTAGGGTTTGGGGTTAAGGGTTAAGGGTTTAGGGTTTAGGGTTTAGGGTTTACATAGAACAAATTCAGATTCAACATTTTTTCTTTTTGATTTCATCAACCAAGTAGTACCTTAACTTTTTGAAGACAAAGCGATGACATAGATTAAAAATGAGCACCCATAGAGCAAATCAAGAACATTAAATAAGTAGAACCATCTCTACTATAAAGACAGTTCCATAAGCAGCAGATCAGATCGGTCATTCTTGAATTTCTTCAATTCTCATCTGAACCACCCCCACCTCTTGAGTAGCATGATCTGCCATCATATCCTCGATCTCATCCTCCATCTCCACCATGGTTGTAACCTCCGTCCCTCTTCTTGCCTCCATAACCAGCATTACTCTGACCACCAACTCTATATCCACAAATTCCACATCCCCCACCACCACTACGATAATCGCCACCTCCACCATCACCTCCACCACCAGATCTAGATTGAGCCTAGTTGATGGTGATGTTCCTACCTTCAAGGTTCTGCTCATTCATAGGGTTTAGGATTAAGTTTACGGTTAAGGGTTTGGGGTTTAAGGTTTAGGGCTATATGTTCCATAGTTTAGGCTTTAGGGTTTGAGGTTTATGGTTTAGGGTTTTAGGGTTTATGATTTAGGATTTAGAGTTTAGGGTTTAGGCTTTAGGGTTTAGGATTTTAGGGTTTAGGGTTGTATGTTTAGGGTTTTAGGTTTAGGGTTAGTTTTAGTGTTTAGGGTTTAGGGTTTAGGGTTTTTTTATTTTAAATTAAGTAAATTGAAAGGTTTAAGTTAATTAAAATATATTTTTTATTTATTTGAATTTATTTGAGTTTAATTTATTTTAAAATTTTATTTAGGTTTATTTTATTTTTATTTAGTTTATTTATTTTAGGTTTGCTTATTTTAGTTTAGTTTTTTTATTTTAGTTTATTTTTTAGGTTTATTTTTTTGAGTTTTATTTTTATTTTTATTTTATTTTATAGGTTTAGGTTTTATTTTTTATTTTTATGTTTAGGTTTAGGTATTTATTTTATTTTTTTATGTTTAGGTTATAGGTCTTTATTTTAGGTTTATGTTTAGGTCTTATTTTTTAGTTTATGTTTATATTTATTTTTAGTTTATTTTATTTTATTTAGTTTAGGTTTAGGTATAGGTTTAGTTTATTTTTGGTTTTGGTTAGGTTTTATTTATTTTAGTTTATTTTATTTAGTTTAGGTTTAGGTTTGTTTTAGTTTATTAATTTTATTTTTATTTTAGGTTTAGTTTTTTTAGTTTCGGGATTAGGTTTTATTTTTTATTTATTTTTTGATTTATTTTTTAGGTTTACATTTGTACTTAGTTTTTATTTTATTAGATTTTAGATTTATTTAATTTTTAGTTTTATTTTATTTAAGTTTTTTATTCTTAGGTTTATATTATTTTTTAGTTTAGTTCACATTTTTATTTATTCTATGTTAGTTAATTTTTATTTTTTTATTTATTTAACTTTTAGATATAGGTTTAGGATTTTGTTTAGGTTTTTATAATATTTTATCTAGGTATATGTTTATTTATTTATTTATTTGATTTTTAGGTTTTATTTAGTTTATGTTTAGCTTTAGATTTATGGCTCAGTTTGTGGTTAGGATTTAGTGTTAGGTTTAGGCCCAGGAGGGTCAGGGCTCAGGCCAGGATTAGTGTTTAGGCCTTTAGGTTTAGGCCCAGGGTCAGGTCAACTTTTGAGCTTGGCCCAGTGGTTGCCCAGCCTAGGGCTCAGTGGCCTTGGGCCAGGTGGCCTAGGCCTGAGCCCAAGATCAGCCAGACCCAGCCTCAGGCCCAGGGCCCAGGGCCCAAGCCCAGGGCCCAGACTCCAGGGCCAGTCAGTGGGTCAGTGGCCTAGCTCAGTTGGGGCCTAGGGCCTTTAGCGCCTGTGTCCAAATCCCAACGCCTAAATGCCTGCAGGCCCAGATCAGGGCCTAGTCATATGTTTTAAGGCCCAGGACTCAGGGCCTGGAAGCCTGGTCAGGCCTTTAGGGGGCTCAGGATCAGGTTGTCAGTCATGCCTTGTGGGAGGGCCTGGGTGGCTCAGGTTTGCCTAGGGCCTAGGGCCTGGGGTTCAAGGGGATCAGGGTGAGGGCCTGGGCTCAGTGGCCCAGGGTTTTGGGTGCTCATGGCTCTGGGGCCTGGGGCTAGGGAGCAGGAAGTCAGGGTTGGCTCAGGGTGTGGCCTAGGTTTGAGGTTTAGGGTAGGGTTTTAAAAAAACCCAAGAAACCAGAGGTTTAGGTATTTAGTTTATTTTGTTTTCTTTTTTACCATCTTTTTTTTTTTTTATTTTTATTTTTATTTTGTTTGGTTTATTTATTTTAGGTTTTTTATTTTAGTTAATTTTTTAGGTATAGGAATATGTTTATGTTTATTTTTTTGTTTAGTTTTATTTTAATTTTATTTTTTATTTCTAGGTGTAGGTTTAGATTTTTATTTTATTTTTTTATGTTTATGTTTTAGGTTTTTATTTTAGGTTTATTTTTAGGTTTTATTTTTTAGTATACGTTTAAGTTTTTTTTAGTTTACTTTATTTTATTTAAGTTTGGGTTTAGGTTTAGTTTATTTTAGGTTTAGATGTAGGTTTCATTTAGTTTAGCTTATGTTCAAATTTATTTTATTTTGTTTATTTTAGGTTTAGGTTTTTTTTAATTCACGGTTTAGGTTTAATTCTTTATTTATTTTTAGGTTGAGGTCATTATTTAGTTTTTATTTTATTTTGTTTTAGGTCTAATAATTTTTATTTTACGTTTAGTTTTTATTTTATTTGGGTTTTTTATTTTTAACTTTATTTTATTTTTTTAGTCTAGTTTAGGTTTTTATTTATTTTATTTTTGTTTATTTTTTATTATTGTTATTTTATTTTTAAGTTTAGGTTTAGGTTGAGCTTTAGGCATAGGTTTAGGTTTAGATTTTTATTTTATTTTATTTTATTTATTTTAATTAAGTTTAGGTTCATTTATTAATTTTATTTTTAGGTTTTATTTAATTTAGGTTTAGGTTTTCAGGTTTTAGGGTTTAGTCTTTATGGTTTAAGGTTTAGCATTTAGGGTTTAGGATTTTTTTAGGGTTTAGGGATTAATGTTTTTTAGGGTTTAGGGTTAGGGTTAAGGGTTAAGGGTTTATGGTTTAGGGTTTAAGGATTTTTAGGGTTTAGGGTTTGGGGTTGTACGTTTACGGTTAGTTTTAGGGTTTAGGGATAAGGGTTTAAGGTTTAGTATTTAGGGTTTAGGATTTATGTTTAGGGTTTAGGGTTTTTAAAAAAAAAATGAAGTAAACCAGTATGTTTAGGTTTATTTAGTTTATTTTTTATTTATTTTATTTCTAAATTTTTATTTAGGTTAATTTTTTATTTTTATTTAGTTTTTTCTTATAGGTTTATTTATTTTTAGTTTATTTTTATAAGTTTATGTTTAGGTTTATGTTTATTTTTCTAAGTTAGTTTTAATTTTATTTTATTTTTCATTTTTAAGTTTAGGTTTAGGTTTTTATTTTATTTTTTTATTTTTAGGTTTTGGGTTTTTAGTTTAAGTTTAATTTTTGGTTTTATTTTTAGTTGAGGTTTATGTTTATTTTTAGTTTATTTTATTTTATTTAATTAAGGGTTTAGGTTTAATTTATTTTACATTTAGTTGTAGGTTTTATTTATTTTAATTTTGGTTTATTTTATTTTATTTATTTTATGTTTACTTTTTTTAGTTTATTATTTAGGTTTTTGTTTTTATTTTTTTAAGTTTATTTTTAAAGTTTAGATCTTCATTTAGTTTTTATTTTATTTTATTTTATGTTTAGTTTTTATTTTATTTTGGTTTTCTATCTTTAGGTTTATTTATTTTTTAGTTTAGTTTAGGTTTTTATTTATTTTATTTTAGTTTAGTTTTTTATTTTTATTTTATTTTGTTTTTTAGGTTTAGGTTTAGGTTGAGGTTTCTGTTTAGGTATAAGATTAGGTTTTAGTTTAGGTTTTTATTTTATTTTATTTTTTAAATTTATGTAAGTTTAGGTTTCTTTATTTATTTTATTTTTAGGTATTATTTCGTTTAGGTTTAGGTTTTTATGTTTTGGGTTTAGTGTTTAGGGTTTAAGGTTTAGGGTTTAGGGTTTATGGTGTTTTATGGCACACATTTTAGGGTTTAGGGTTTAGAGTTTAGGGTTAGTTTAGGGTTACAGGTCAGGGTTTGGGTTAGTCAGGGTTTGGGGGGATTTGTGGTTTAGAGTTTATTTGTTTAACTGAGTAAACCAATAGGTTTAGGTGTTTTTAGTTTATTTAGTTTAAAGTTTAGGATTTTGGGTTATTTAAGGTTTAGGTTTAAGGATTTTTTAAGGTTTAGGGTAGTGGGTTTAAGTCAGGGTTTTGTTTTGAAAAATTTATTAAACCAAGAGTTTATTTATTTAGTTTTATTTTTATTTTATTTTGGTTAATTTTTTTTTTGTTTAGTTAGTTTATTTATTTTAGGTTTATTTATTTTATCTTAGATTTTTTATTTTAGTTTATCTTTTAGATTTAGGTTTAGGTTTAGGTTTATTTTTTAGTTAGTTTTATTTTTATTTAATTTTTTAAGTTTAGGTTTTATTTTTTATTTTTAGGTTTAGGTCTAGGTTTTTATTTTATTTTTTTAAGTTTAGATTTTAGGCTTTTGTTTTAGGTTTATTTTTAGGTTTTATTTTTTAGTTTAAGTTTAGGTTTATTTTTAGTTTATTTTATTATATTTAGGTTAGGTTGAAGTTTAGGTTATATTTATTTTAGTTTAATTTATTTTAATTTAGGTTTAGGTTTACTTTATTTTATTTAATTTATTTTTATTTTAGGTCTGGTTTTTTAGTTTAGGGTTTAAGTTTTATTTTTTATTTTTTTAGGTTTTATTTTTTTGTTTATTTTTTAGGTTTAGCTTTTTATTTAGTTTTTATCTTATTTTATTTTAGGTTTTTTGTAGGTTTATTTTGTCTTTATTTTACATTTAGTTTTTATTTTATTTATGTTTTTTACACTTAGGTTTATTTTACTTTATAGTTTAGTTTGGATTTTTATTTATTTTATTTTAGCTTACTTTAATTAGTTTATTTTATTTTCTTTTTAAGCTCAGGTTTAGGTTTTAGTTTAGGTTTTTCTTTTATTTTAGAGTCAAATCTTCAACGAACTCATTCATCATCAAGTCGAATGCTATGTTGATGATCTCATGGTCGAAAGTAGAGAAAAGGAAGGCCATCTCTTTGACTTGAGAGTAGTTTTTGAATAGGTAAGACAATTTATCCTCAAAATGAACCCCCTAAATTGTGCATTTGGAGTAGCTTTAGGAATTCCTTGGGTTTGTTGTCCGACACCAGGGAATTGAAATCAATCCGGAGAAGATCAGGGCGATATTAGAAATGCCACCCCCTAAAGGCTTAACTCAACTCAAATCATTCCAAGGGCGGTTGGCGTATCAAAGATGCTTTATATCTAACCTATCGGGAAGATGTCTATCATTCTCAACAAATGTCAAAAAGGATGCCAAGTTCAAGTGGGATGACAAGTGTGAGCATACCTTCGAAGACATCAAGCATTACCTGATGACGTCGCTAGTTCTAGAAGCTCCTATCTAGGGAAATGGCCTCATACTTAACAATGCTGCATTGGATGACTTCCTTGGTGCTTTTTTGGCCCAAGAAAATGACAAAGGGCAGGAAAATACACTATACTACCTCAACTGTCATCTAATCTCTACTGAGGCTAATTATCCACCCATTAAGAAGCATTGCCTAGCTTTAATCTTTGCATCCCAAAAGCTACAACACTACATGCTTCCTGATAAGGTGAACTTAATTTCTAGGATCATTCCACTATAGTATCTCATGATACGGACAATGGTATCTGGACGGTTGGCACGACGGTCCATGATCCTCTCGCAGTTTGACATTACCTTCGTACCCCATCGTGTGGTAAACGGACAAGCGCTAGCAGATTTCTTAGCAGCACACCCACTTTTTGCTGACTCTCTGCTTAGTGATGATCTCCCCAATGAACAAATCATTAACTTAGGGGATACTAGCATTCACCGCTGGGAGATGTACTTTGGTGGTGTGGTTTCCTCCCAAAGAGGAGAAAAATTAGAATCTACTATTCTAGGAAAGATAGGGGTAAGAATAGTTCTCTTAACTCCAGACCGTGATGTGATGAGATTCTCATGTCATTTATCCAATCCTTGCATTAACAATGAATCGAAATATGAGGCTCTAATTTCCAGTTTGGAGTTATCCGTTGCTTTAAGAATCCAAAACATCAACATCTTCGGGGATTCTCAACTAATTATCAACCAAATCACTGGGTCCTATAATGTTATGAAGCCCAAGCTCCATCACTACCATAAGTACACCATGGAGTTGTTGGCCCAAATCCTAGAGGTTTTTATTTATAAGATTCCTCATGGAGAGAACATCGTAGCATATGCTTTAGCCAAGCTTGCTAAGGAATTGACATGTCCGGAGTATGAGTATATATAATAAAGGTCTAAAATAGAGAAGTCTTATGTTTTATTGATATTGAACTCATCAAAAAGTACTCTCTTAAAGGGGAGGTTGTCATTTTAAAGAAAGATGAGGAGATAGATTGGAGGCAACCATTCATGGATTACCTAAATAAAGGCAAACTACCTCAAGAGAAGTCCCAAGCCCATCAAATGAAGCAGAGAGCACTTTCCTACACTCTTATGGATGTTGTCTTATATTGGTGGTCTTTCAATCATATGTGGTTACATTGTTTAGATAAGCACAAAGCCAGTAAGATCGTGATTGAGGTACACTCAGGATTATGTGAAGCCAACTAATCTTGTTCGAAGATGAAAGCCAAGATCAAGAGACTAGGATACTACTGGCCATCGATGATAAAAGATTACATGGATACAGCTAGGCAAGGCCACCAATGTCAAATACATAGTGTGGTCCTACACCAACCACCCAACATTCCACATCCTCCTCCTTCTAAAGATCATCAGTTCAACTTAGCTACTACTGACTACTTTTTAAAGTGGGCGTAGATGATTTTGCTCAGAGAGGTCACAACTCAACATGTGCTTCACTTTTTTAGGAACCATATCGTATATAGGTTTGGATTGCCTCGACAAATTATATCTGATAATGGTACTACATTCAAGAGCATTGAGGTCAATAAATTTGCCCAGAGATAGCATAAATTAGAGATATTCTACCATCAACTACCCAAGAAAAAACTACTTAGCTGAAGCCTTCAACAAAACACTCATCTAAATACTAAAGAAGATACTCGACAATAATAAGGATAGTGGCATGAGTAGTTAGTTGAAGCCTCATGGGCCTACCGCACCATATATAGAACTCCAACTCAGTCTACTCCTTTCTCTTTAGTGTATGGGTTCGAAGCCATACTACCATTAAAAGTTTAACTCCCATCACTAAGGATAGTTGTGGGTAGCAAGATCTCAACAGAGCAGAATGCCAAGTTGTGGTTAAAAGAGCTTGAAGGTTTATAGGAAAGATGCCTATGGGCATGCAAAAAACTCAAGTTGTACAAAGCTAAAATGATTCAAGCTCATAACAAGTTGGTCCATCCTAGATCTTTTAAAGTACTAAAGCTTATTTTAGTTCCAAAGAGATTGATTATTGCCCGTCGTAAGATGGGAGACAAGTTTGAACCCACTTGGGGAAGCCCTTTTGCCATAGAGAAGGCCTTTTAAGGAGGATCTTATCAGCTTATTAATCATAAATGAGAGTGCCCAATTCTTCCAATCTATGGGCTCTACTTAAGAAAATCTTATAAATCATGTTTGAAAATAATTATCATCAATAAAAATTCTCTTTTGAATTCAATCTCTTCCATGTTGAAAGTATTCTTGTTTGCGAATCTGCAATGATCTATTTAGTGTAGGTGTAGGAACCCGAGTGGCATCCTATCCTTCATTGACATAACACCAACACAAACTACACACAAACCTATAAAATAAATACATATCTTTTGTCTCGGGCTACTCTGAGTTGAGATAGCATCCCCAGTGGCACTCAATCAGTAACTACTCTAGGTTGGGCTGACATGCTACCCTGCTAGTGTGTCACCCCAGAGGTCTTCTTGCTTTGGAGGATGTAATTCTACTATGCAATCCTTCTAAACTTGGGCAATACACATCGATGAGTGCATTCTTAGTTTGGTAGGCCTTACTACATGATTGGTAAGCTACCTCATGTTGGCTTTGTTTAAAAGGATGTGAGTCTGCTATGCTTTCTTCTTCGATTAGCCTTCGTGCACTAATTAGGTTGAGTACATTTGAGGTTTAGGATAAGTCCCCTAGTGGCTCCTTCCCTCCTGACTACTTCAAGTCTGGGTCCAATCCTTCCTCGGGGCTCCCAGCTTAATAGTCACTCTAGGTTAGATAACATATGGCTTGCTTATGATAAACGATCCTGATGATCAGTTTCGCTTAGAAAGTTGTGAGGCTACACACTTTCTTTCTAGATTGATCTTTGCACACCGTTGGGCACCTTAAGTTGGTTCATTTTCCCTATTCTGATGAATACACTACTCATGTTGATCGATACACCTTAGGTTGGTTAGTTCTCAAACCTTAGGATACACCACTTATGGTAGATGTAAGTCTACTATGCTTTCTCATTGAGTTAGCCACTGTACACCTATAGGTTTTCTTTTCTAGGGCTCTAGATAATGCCCCTAGCAGCACCTCCCCTTTGGGCATTATATTTTAATCATATCCTTTGCAACCCCATTTAGACACTACCTAGGTTACTATCAGATTGGATAGTTGCCCTTTCCTAGTAACAACCTGTGTGGTTGGAGAATCCATCTCGTGGATGTGCAGATTCTCTTGGTTCAGTAAATCTGAGATAGGTCAAGGAGGACATAGCCCCTTCCCAGTGTGTTCCCTCGTACACCAATAGGGTCCACGCAAACATATAAATAAAATATATATTCACTTATGGATTAGGAGGACACCCCTATTGGTACCTTATCCCAAGCAGGTATCCTATCTTTAGGGTAGTGTCAGCAAAACTCCCTATAGGAATTTCCTGGCTAATTTTGAGTTGATATAAGTCCCAGCAAAGATTCACTCAAGAGCCCCTAAGTCGTTTGAATTATTCTACCAATAGGTCACCCGAGTGGTTGTTATCTGCTTTAGAAGATGTAAGTCTGCTAAACCTTCTTCATAGCGCAATCGTTGCACACCGAAAGGCAACCCCTTAAGTTGGCTAGCTCTACCCCATAACAAATAGACTATCCCTTTGGATTTACAAATCTGAGATAGGATAAGTCTAATATAACCCCATCTCAGTGGGTCCATCGCACACCTAGAAGGTCCATAAATTAAATCTATCAAATTTGATCGAGCTCACATCCCCGACGGATATGCCCTTAATTTGAAATCAAACTAAACCAAACAAACCATATCAAATCACATGAAACTAAGATAAAATTAATTTTGATTACTTTTGAGTTGACATAAGTCCCCAGCGGCATTCACTCAATAGTTACCCTAGGTCAAGTTTGCCTCCACATTAATTAAAGCAAAATAAACTAAAGTTGATTAGTTCTTAATCGTCGATGGATTATAATCCTTATCCCTAACGGATCTTCTTTTCCACAAATCATATAATCAAATCAAATTTAAACCATATCCCTAGCAGATTTTCTTCTTCAATGCCCTCGACATAGACTGCTCACATGTCATGTCTATTGCATGTGTGATCCCATAGCGGATCTCTCCAAGTCCTTGACATAGAATTCTCATCAAATTTTATTTTTTCTCTTATGCACACCTTTAAACTTCAACCATATGCCTTACAATGTATTCGTTCAAATTACATCATGTTAACATTGTAATCAACATTTTATGATTTATGATGGTGCAAGCACAAACTAACTATACAATATCGTGCTAAACAAATTATAGTGTGAATTAACACACTATATTATATTATAATATATGATGTTATATTATGATTTGCTATAATATAATATATTGTCTAACATTACACCAAATTAGAATCACTTAAAAAGAACAAATAACAAAATTTTATCAAAATAAGAATAATGTTCATTTTGGATGTAAAATTATTATTTTTCTATTAGAAATGGTACGAATTAGCATAATTGTGGTGTTTCTTTTGGTGTGTGCTGTGAATTTGGCCAAATTCTTACACCTCAACCTTGAAATTAACATTTTTGTGAGTTTTGACCCAATATATTATAACAAAAGTAAAACATACTAAAATGTATAATAACATTTAATAACACACCACCACATTCATATATATATGAAGTTATATTGTTATGTACATTATATTTTAATATGCTTTTATATAATATATTATCTTACACTACACCTTAAAATGAATCACTTTAAGAAAAAAATTTATAAAATTTGGTTGAAAAATAAACATTTATTTTGGATCCAAAATTCCATTCTTTTGATTAGATGGCACACCATAGCACACCCCCAATGATGTCCCATAAATCTTACCTTAAATTTTGCCAAATACGATCATCTCTGCCTATAAATCAATATTTTTATGAATTATACCAGTACAAACTCTACTACATCATATTATAACATATTAAAATATGCTAAATAACAAGTAGTAGTAACAATAGTATGGTATAATGCATCAGGCTACATTATGTTATGGCATCCTATGTTATAATACACTATATCATATTATATTATATTATATTGCATATCACATCACAAGGAATTACTTAAGAAAAATTATAAAATTGGTCTAAATAATAAAATTTATATTTTTAATTATGCGGCTTAAATATTTTAAATTGAAATAATATATTATGATGCCATGCTCTACCTATTATGAATTTGGCCAAATTCTACCACTTTAAAGTCTAAATCAACATTTTTATAAATAATGCTAGTGTAGGCTCGACTACATGACTGTAAAATATTAAAAAATTTAAAATGCATAGAATAATATATTATGATATATTATGCTATACTATGTTACAACATATAATATTTATTTTGAACATAAAATCTTACTTTTTAGACTACAAGTGGTGTAGCACACCTTTGGTACTACAACTTAATTCCCTCTTCAAATTTAACAAATTTCATCATTTGATTAATTAAATCAATATTTTTATGATTTAATTTAGTATAGATTATAGGGGCAATACCATAATATACTAAAACATTTCAAAATATCTTATAAAATTAAAAAAAACATCACTACATGCTGAATTATATGATTCTTCATTACACTATAATATGTGGTATTATAATACGATTTAGGGTTAGGGTTTAGGGTATTCAAATCATTAATAGTCAAGGGAAAGACTCTTGAAGACATTTTCTAAAGCTACCATAATTATGTTAGGATTAAGTCATTCTTTAGATCTATTATTAATGACATCTTTATTTATGGTTTAGGATTTATGGTTTAAGGTTTAGGGTTAGGGTTTATGGTTTGTGCTTAGTTTATGGTTTAGGGTTTAGGGTTTGGGGTTTAGGGTTTAGGGTTTAGGGTTTGGGGTTTAAGTTTAGGGTTTATTGTTTAGGGTTTAGAGTTTAGGTTTTAGTGTTTAGGGTTTAGGGTTTAGGGTTTAGGGTTTAGACTTAGAGTTTTAGTTTTAATTTAAGGTTCTACGGTTTAGGGTTTATGGTTTAATGGAGAAAAAATTTTGATTCAATATTTCTTCTTTTTGATTTCCTTAACCAAGTAGGACCCTAAGTTTTCCAAGACACAAGCTATGACATAGATAAAAAATGAGCACCCATAGAGCAAATTCAAAACCCTGGATAAGTAAAATTGTCTCTACTATAAAGGCAATTCCATAGGTAGCAGATCCAACCGGCCGTTATTCAATTTCTCCAGTTCCCATCAGAACCACCCCCGCATCTCGAGTAGATGGATCGTCCATCATATCCCTGATCTCTCCCTCTGCTACCACCATAATTTGAGCCTTCGTTGCTCCTCCCGCCTCCATAACCACAACTACTTCGGCCATGATCTCCCTATCCACTAGCACCTCCAAATCCCCCATCACCACTGCGATGATCGACGCCGCCACCTTCACCTCTACTACCAGATCTACACTGAGCCTAGTTGATGGTGATGTTCTTGTCATCAAGGTTCTGCATTCTTTGGGTTTAGGGTTAGTTTAGGGTTTGGGCTTTAAGGTTTACTGTTTAAGGTTTAGGGTTTAGGATTTATGGGTTAGCGTTTATGGTTTTAATGTTTAGGGTTTAGGGTTTAGGGTTTAAGGTTTCGGGTTTAGGGTTTAGGGTTTTAGGGTTTAGGGTTTAGGGTTGTAGGTTTAGGGTTTGGTATTTAGGGTTAATTTTAGGGTTTAGGGTTTAAAGTTTATGGCTCAGAATTTAGGGTTTAGGGTTTCTCATTTTAAATTAAGTAAATTAGAAGGTTTAGGTTTATTTAGTTTATTTTTTGTTTATTTTAGTTTATTTGAGTCTATCTTATTTTATATTTTATATCTTTATTTAGGTTTATTTTCTTATTTTGATTTACTTTAGCTTATTTATTTTAGGGTTTTTTTGTTTTAGTTTAAGTTTTTTATTTTATTTTTTTTAGGTTTAGGTTTAATTTTTAATTGAGTTTTATTTTTATTTTATTTTATTTATTTAGGTTTTATTTGTTATTTTTATTTTTTAGGTTTAGGTTTAGGTTTTTATTTTATTTTTTTAGGTTTAGGTTTTAGGTTTTTATTTTAGGTTTATATTTAGGTTTTATATTTTAGGTTAGGTTCAATTTTTTTTAGTTTATTTTATTTTATTTTGTTTATGTTTAGTTTAAGTTTAGTTTATTTTAGGTTTAGGTTTACTTTTAGATTTTATTTATTTTAGTTTAGTTTATTTTATTTTAGGTTTAGGTTTATTTTATTTTAATTATTTTATTTTTATTTTAGGTTTAGGCTTTTTTTGTTTAGAGTTTAGGTTTAATATTTTTATTTATTTTTAAGTTTTACTATTTAGGTTTAGATTTTTATTTAGTTTTTATTTTATTTTATTTTAGGATTATTTTATTATTATTTTAGGTTTAATTTTTATTTTATTTAGGTTTTTTTAATTTAGTTTAGATTTTAATTTTTTTATTTTAGTTTATTTTTTATTTGTTATTTTATTTTCATTTTAGGTTTAGGTTTAGGTTTTAGTTTATGTTTTTATTTTATTTTATTTTATTTATTTTATTTTTTTTTATATTTTTTATTTATTTTATTTTTCAATTTTATTTAATTTAGGGTTAAGTTTTTAGCTTTTAGGGTTTATTGTTTAAGGTTTATGGTGTGGGGTTTAGGGTTTGAGGTTTAGGATTTAAGGTTTTCGCTTTAAGTTTAAGATTTAAGGTTTTTTTAACAGAGAACAAATTCATTTCTTCTTCTCGATTTCATCAACCAAGTATCACCCCAAGTTTTCTAAGAGACAAAATATGATATAGACAAAAAATGAGTACCCATAGTGGAAATCAAAATCCTTAGATAAATATAATCATCTCTACTGAAAAGATAGTTCCATAAGCAGCAGATTGGATTGGCCATTCTTCAAGTTTTTTTAGTTCACATTAAAACCACCCCCGCCTCTTGAGTAATTGGATCCACCATCATATCCCCGATCTCTCCCTCCATCACCACCACTATAACCTCTGTCACTTGTCCCGCCTCCATAACAACCACTACTCTGACCAGCACCTCCAGATCCCCCACCACCACTGCAATAACCATCTCCTTCACCTCCATCGCTAGATCTAGACTGAGCCTAGTTGACGGTGATGTCCCTCCCTACAAGTTTCTATCTATTCTTAGGATTTAGGGTAAGTTTATGTTTTAGGGTTAGTTTAGGGTTTAGGGTTTAGGATTTAGTGTTTATGGTTTAGGGTTTAGGGTTGTAGGTTTCAGAGTTTAGGATTTAGGGTTTAGGATTTTAGGGTTTAGGGTTTAGAGTTTAGGGTTTAGGGCTTAGAGTTTAGGGTTTAAAGTTTTAAGGTTTAGGGTTTAGGGTTGTAGGTTTAGGATTCATGATTTATGATTTAAGATTAGGGTTTTTTTATTTATTTTATATTTTTTAAAAAATTAAGGAAACTCATAGGTTTAGGTTTATTTAGTTTATTTATTATTTATTTTAGTTTATTTATTTTCAATTTAGGTTTTAGGTTTTTATATTAGGTTTATTTTTAGGTTTTATTTTTTAGTTTAAGTTTAGATTTATTTTTAGTTTATTTTATTTTATTTAGTTTTGGTTGAGGTTTATGTGCAGTTTATTTTAGGTTTAGGTTTAAGTTTCATTTATTTTAGTTTAGTTTATTTTAGTTTAGGTTTAGGTTATTTTTTTATTTAGGTTCATATAGATTCTTATTTTTATTTATATTTAGGTTTATTTTTTATTTTTATTATTTTGGTTTATTTATTTTAGGTTTATTTATTTATAGTTTAAATATTTGATTTTAGTTTATTTTTTAGGTTTAGGTTTAGTTTTATGTTTATTTTTTAATTTAGTTTTATTTTTGTTTAATTTTTTAGGTTTAGGATTTTATTTTATTTTTTTAGGTTTAAGTTTTAGGTTTTTTTATATTAGGTATACTTTTAAGTTATATTTTTTAGTTTAGATTTCGGTTTATTTTTAGTATATTTTATTTTATTTAGTTTAGGATTTAGGTTAAGTTTATTTTAGGTTTAGGTTTTATTTATGTTAATTTAGTTCATTTTTCTTTAGGTTTAAGTTTATTTTAATTTATTTATTTTAGGCTTAGGTTTTTTTCGTTAGGGTTTAAGTTTTATTTTTTTTATTTTTTTTAGGTTTACTTTTTTAGATGTAGATTTTTATTTAGTTTTTATTTTATTTTACTTTAGGGTTATTTTAATTTTATTTTATGTTTAATTTTTATTTTAGTTTAGTTTAGGTTTTCATTTATTTTATTTTAGTTGTGTTTTTATTTTTTATTTTATTTTATTTTTAAGTTTAGGGTTAGGTTACGGTTTAGGTTTTAGTTTTGGTTTTATTTTATTTTGTTTAGGTTTAAGTTTTTTTTATTTTATTTTTTTGTTTTTTTTAATTTAGGTTTAGGTTTTTAAACTTCAGGGTTTAGGGTTTAAGGTTTAGGGTTTAGGGTTTAAGGTTTAGGGTTTGGAGTTTAGAGTTTAGTGTTTAGTGTTTAGGGTTGTAGGTTTTAGGGTTATAGGTTTTAGGGTTTAGGGTTTAGGGTTTAGGTTTAGTGTTTAGGGTTTAGGGTTTAGGGTTTTAGTGTTTAGTGTTTAGGGTTTAGGGTATTAGGGTTTAGGGTTTAGGGTTTAGTATTGTAGTTTTAGGGTTTAGGCTTTATGGTATAGGGTTTAAGGTTATTTATTTCTTTTATTTTATTATTTGTATTATTTTTTAAATTAAGTAAACTGGCATGTTTAGATTTATTTAGTTTATTTTTTATTTATTTTAGTTTATTTTATTTTTTTATTTATATTTAGTTTTATTTTAATTTTTTATTTAGTTTAGTTTTTTTATTTTAGTTTATTTTTTAGGTTTAAGATTATTTTTTAGTTTAGTTTTATTTTAATTTCATATTCTTGGTTTAGGTTTTATTTTTTATTTTTAGGTTACTTTATTTTTTTAGAATAGGTACTATGTTTTTATTTTAGGTTTATTTTTAGGTATTATTTTTTAGTTTAGGTTTAGGTTTATTTTTAGTTTATTTTATTTTATTTAAGGTTTAGGTTTAGGTTTAGGTTTATATTATTTTAGGTTTAGGTTTAGCTTTTAATTATTTTAGTTTAGTTTATTTTAGTTTAGGTTTAGGTTTATTTTATTTTTATTTTAGGGTTAGGGTTTTTTTTAATTTAGGATTTAGGTTTTATTATTTATTTTTTAGATTTTATTTTTAGGTTTAGTTTTGTATTTATTTTTTATTTTATTTTATTTTAGTTTTATTTTATTTAGGTTTTTTATTTTTTACTTTAGTTTAGGTTTTTCTTTATTTTATTTTAGTTTAGTTTTTATTTATTATTTTATTTTCTTTTTTAAGTTTTGGTTTAAGTTTAGGTTTTAATTTAGGATTTAATTTAATTTAATTTTTTTTATTTTGGTTTAAGTTTTTTATTTATTTTATTTTTACATTTTATTTCTTTTAGGTTTCGCATTTTAGCTTTTTAGGGTTTAGAGTTTATGGTTTAGGGTTTAGCATTTGGGCTTTAAGATTTAGGGTGTTTAGGGTTTAGGGTTTAGGTTTTAGGGTTTAGGGTTTGGTGTTTAGGGTTTAAGGTTTTAGGGTTTAGGGTTTAGGGTTTAGTGTTTTTAGAGTTTAGGGTTTAGGGTTTATGGTTTAGGTTTTATGTCTAGCTTTTGGTTTTATTCTTTCAACAAAGAACAAATTCAGATTCAACATTTCTTCTTTTTGATTTCATCAACCAAGTAACACACTAAATTTTCTAAGACACAAATGACGACATAGATAAAAAATGAGCGCACATATAGAAAATCAACAACCCTAGATAACTAGAACTATCTCTAGTGTAAAGACATGGTTCCATAAGCAGCAGATCTGATCGGCCATTATTTATTTTCTCCAGTTCCCATCAAAACTACTCTGGCCTCTCGAGTAGCGGGATCTAAAATCATATCCTTGATATCTCCCTTTACCACCACCATGACTGTAACCTCTGTTGCTTCTCCTGCCTCCATAACCACCACTGCTCTGACCACCAACTCCATATCCACCAGCACCTCAAGAACCCCCACCACCACTGTGATAATTTGCCTCCACCTTCGCCTTCACCACCAGATATAGACTGAGCATAGTTGACATTGATGTTCCTGTCGTCAAGGTTCTGCCCACTCTTAATGTTTAGGTTTATTTTTAGGTTTATTAGTTTTTAGGGTTTAGGTTTATTTTTTATTTATTTAGTTACTTTTGGATTAGGTTTAAGATTTGGGGTTTAGGGTTCAGGGTTTAGGATAAGGGTTTAAGGTTTAGGGTTTAAAGTTTAAGGTTCAGAGTGTAGGGCTTATGGTTTAGGGTTTAGGGTTACGGATTAGGGTTTAGGGTTTAGGGTTTACAGTTTAGGGTTTAGGATTTTTTAGGGTTCAGGGTGTAGGGTTAGTTTTAGAGTTTAGGGTTTAGGGTTTAAGGTTTAGGGTTTATAGTTTATGATTTTGAGTTTGTGTTTTTTTTAAATTAAGTAAACTAGTAGGTTTAGTTTTATTTAGTTTATTTAGTTTAGGGTTTTTTAGGGTTTGTCATTTAGGGTTTAAGGTTTAAATTTGTAGGTTTTTTGTTTAGGGTTTATGGTTTAGAATTTAGGATTTAGAGTTTAGAGTTTTTTTTTAAAATTGAGTAAACTCATAGGTTTAGTTGTATTTATTATATGTAGTTTATTTTTTATTTATTTTAGTTTATTTTATTTTATTTATATTTATTTAGGTTTATTTTTTATTTTTATTTTGTACAATTTATTTATTTTAGGTTTATTTATTTTAATTTAGGTTTTTCATTTTAGTTAACTTTTTAGGTTTAGGTTAAATTTTTTGTTGAGTTTTATTTTTATTTTATTTTTTAGGTTGAAGTTTTATTTTTATTTTTAGGTTTATGTTTAGGTTTTTAATTTATTTTCTTAGGTTCTAGATTTTAGGTTTATTTTTAGGTTTTATTTTTTAGTTTAGGTTTAAGGTTATTTTTAGTTTATTTTATATTATTTAATCTAGGTTTAGGTTTAGGTTTTATTTATTTTAGTTTAGTTTATTTTTGTTTAGGTGTAGGTTTATTTTATTTTATTTTTATTTTAGGTTTTGGTTTTTTTCAGTTTAGGGTTTTGGTTTAACTTTATATTTATTTTTAGGTTTTATTTTTAGATTTATTTTTTAGGTTGAAGTTTTTATTTAGTTTTTATTTTAGGTTTATTTTAGGTTTATTTTTTTATGTTTTGTATTTATTTTATTTAGGTTATTTATTTTGAGGTTTATTTTACTTTTTAGTTTAGTTTTAGTTTTTATTTATTTTATTTGAGTTTATTTTTATTAGTCTATTTTATTTTATTTTTATGTCTAGGTTTTTATTTTATTTTAGACTTGAATCTTTGATGAACTCATTCATCATCAAGTTGAATGCTATTTTGATGATCTCATTGTCAAAAGTATAGAAAAGGAAGACCATCTCTTTGACTTGAGAGTAGTTTTCGAACAGTTAAGATAATTTAATCATAAAATGTACCCCCAAAAGTGTGCATTAGGAGTGTCTTAAGGGAAATTCCTTGGGTTTATTATACGATACCAAGGAATCAAAATAGATTTGGAGAAGATCAATGCGGTATTAGAAATGTCACCCCCTAAAAGTTTAACTCAACTCAGATCATTTCAAGGGCAATTGACATATCTAAGAAAATTTATATCCAACCTATCAAGAAGATCTCAGCCATTCTTAGCTCTTGTTAAAAAGGATGCCAAGTTCAAGTGGGATGATGAGTGTGAGCATGCCTTCGAAGACAACAAGCATTACCTGATGATGTCGCCAGTTCCAGCAGACCCTATCCCGGGCAAGCCACTCATACTTTACACTACTACGTTAGATGACTCACTTGGCTCTTTGTTGGCCCAAGCCAGTGATGAAGGGAAGGAAAACACACCCTACTACCTCAGCCATCATCTAATCTCTACTAAGGCTAATTATCCAACTATTGAGAAGTATTTCCTAGCTTTAATCTTTGCATCCCAAAAGCTACAACACTACATGTTTCCTCATAAGGTGAACTTAATCTCTAGGATTAATCCCCTATAGTATCTCATGACATGGCCGACGCTATCCTAATAGTTGGCACGATGGTCCATGATCTTCTCACAGTTCGACATTACTTTCATACCCCTCCGTGTGGTGAAAGGATAAGCACTAGTGGATTTCTTAGCAACACACCCACTTATTGCTGACTCTCCGCTTAGTGATGATCTCCCCGATGAACAAATCATGAACTTAGGGGATACTAGCATTCACCACTGGGAGATGTACTTTGATGGTGCAGCTTCCTCTCAAAAAGGAGAAAAACTGCAATCTACTATTCCAGGAAAGGTAGGGGTAGGAATAGTTCACTTAACTCCAGACTATGATGTGATAAGGTTTTCATATCATCTGTCCAATCCTTTACCCACAATGAAGCCAAATATAAGGTTCTGATTGTAAGTTTGTAGTTATTTGTTACTCTAAGCATCCAGAACATCAATATCTTTGGGGATTCTCAGCTAATTATTAACCAAATCACTGGGTCCTATAAGGTTATAAAGCCCAAGCTCCATCACTACCACAAGTACACCATGGAGTTGTTGGCCCAAATCCCAGAGGTTACCATTTATAAGATTCCTCGAGGAGAAAACATCGTAATGTATGCTTTAGCCAAACTTGTGTCTGAAGGATTAGTCCTTATCAATAAATGTCCAAATAGATAAGTTTTATTCCTAATTGATATTGAACTCATAAAAAAGTACTCTCTTGAAGGGGAGGTTGCCATTGCCAAAAAGGATGAGGAGTTAGATTGGAGGCAACCATTCATGGATTACCTAAATAAATAATAACTACCTCAAGAGAAGTCCCATGCCCATGAGATGAAGTAGAGAGCACTTTCCTTCGCTCTTATGGATGGTGTCTTATATAAGTGTTCTTTCGATCATATGTGGTTACGTTGTTTAGACAATCATGAAGTCCATAAGATCATGATCGAAGTACACTCTAGATTATGTGGGTTCAACCAATCTGATCAAAGATGAAAGCCAAGATCAAGAGACTAGGATACTACTGACTGTCGATGATCAAATATTGCATGGCTATGGCTAGGCGAGGCCACCAATGTCAAATACACAGTGTGGTCCTACACCAACCACCCAACATTCTACATCTTAAATTAGCCTCATGTCCATTCGAGTGTTGGGGTACTAACATAGTGGGTCTGATTGATCCTCCTTCTTCCAAGGGTCATCGATTCATCTTAGCTACTACTAACTACTTTTCCAATTGGGTGAAGGTGACTCGCTTAGAGAGGTCACAGCTCAGCATGTGCTCCAATTTTTTAGGAACCATATCATATATAGGTTTGCAGTGCCTCGATGAATTTTATCTAATAATGGTATTGCATTCAAGAGCACTGAGACCTACAAATTTTCCCAGATATACAACATAGATTGGAGATACTCTACCATCAACTACCTGAGGGAAAATGACTTATCAGAAGTCTTCAGCAAAACTATAATCCAAATACTAAAGAAGACACAGGACAATAACAAGTGACAGTGGCATGAGCAGTTAGTTGAAGCCTTGTTGGCCAGCCGCACCGTATATAGAACTCCAACTCATTCTACTCCTTTCTCCTTAGTGTATGGGTCTGAAGTCATTCAACCATTAAAAGTCCAACTCCCAACACTAAGAATTGCAGTGGGTAGCAAAATCATAATAGAGTAGAATGCCAAGTTGCGATTAGAATAGCTCAAAAGTTTGGAGAAAAGATGCCTGCGAGCATGCTAAAATCTCAAGTTGTATAAAGCTAAAATGAATCAAGCTCACAACAAGTTGGTCCATCCTAGAGCTTTTCAAGAAGGAGAGCTTATTTTAGTTCTAAGGAGACTGATTATTGCCCTTTGTAAGATGGGAGGCAAGTTTGAACCAACTTAGGAAAGCCCTTTTACCATAGAGAAGGCCTACCAAGGAGGATCTTATTAGCTTATTAATCATAAGGGAGAGCACCTAATGCTTCCAATCAATGGGCTCTACTTAAATAAATATTATAAATCATGTTTGAAAATAATTATAATCAATGAAAATTCCATTTTCAATTTAATCTATTCCATGTTGAAAGTATTCTTATTTTCAAATCTGCCATGATGTTTTTAGGGTTGGTGTAAAGAACCTGAGTAGCGTCCTATCCTTCATCGACACAACACAAACACAAAATGCACACAAAAATATAAAAAAAATGCATATCTTTTGTGTCGGGCTACTCTGACTTAAGATAATGCCCCAGGGCACTCTCTCCGTAGCTGCTCTAGGTCGGGCTGACATGCTACCCTCCTAGTGTGTCACCCTAGTGATCTTCTTGCTTTGGAGGATGTAAGTCTGCTACACTTTCCTTCCTTACTTGGCCACAACACACCAACGAGTGCCTTGTTAGTTCGGTAGGCCATACTATGTGGCCAGTAAGCTACCTCATGTTAGCTTTGTTTAAGAGGATTTGAGTCTACTATGCTTTGTTCTTATATTAGCCTTTATACACTAACTAGGTTGAGTATATTTGAGGATAAGGATAAGTCCCCTAGATGCTCCTTTCCTCTTGACTGCTTCAAGTCTGGGTTTAGTCCTTCCTTAGGGCTCCCCACTAAGTAGTCACTCTAGGTCAGATAATATATGTCACGCCAATGACAGACTATCCCAATGATCAGTTCCACTTGGAAAGTTGTAAGCCTGCATGCTTTATTTCAAGGTTGATCATTGCACACTGACCGATACCTTAGGTTTGTTAGTTCTCACTATGCTGATGGATACACCACTCATGCTGATAGATACACATTAGGTTGGTTGGTTCTCACACCTTAGGTTTTACCATTAATAGCAAATTTAAGTCTGTTATGCTTTCTCCTTAAGTTGTCCACCGTACACCTATAGGCTTTCTTTTCCAAGTCTCAGGATAACGCCCCTGGTAGCACCACTCCTGTGGCACTATATTTGGATCACATGCTTTGCGACCCCATTTAGACACTACCTGGGTTACTATCGAATTGGATAGTTCTACTTTCTTAGTAAACAACACTATGGTTGGATAATCCATCTTGTGGATTTGCAGATTTTCCCTTTGTCCAGTAAATCTATGATATGTCAAAACTAGCATAGGCCCTTCTCAGTGTGGTCCCTCGCACACCAACAAGGTCCATGAAAACATATAAACAAAATATATATTCACTTATGGATTAGGAGGACACCCCTAGTGGTATCTTTTCCCAGGAAGGTAACCTATCTTTAGGACAATGTCAGCAAAACTCCTTATAAGAATCGCCTGACTACTCTAGAGTTGATATAAGTCCCTTGCAAAATTCTCTTAGTAGTGGCCCCTAAGTTGAGTTCGATTTATTATGCTACCAATAGGTCATCCCAACGATTGTTCCCTATATTAGAAGATGTAAGTCTGCTATGCCTTCTTTAGCACAGCCGTTGCACATCGAAAGGCAACCCCTTAGGTTGGCTAGCTTTACCACACAATTAGTAGACTATCCCTTTGGATTTATTTACCTAAGGTTAGTCAAGGCTGATATATCCCCTTCTTAGTGGATCCATCGCACTCCTACAGGGTTCATGCATTAACTCAGATTAAATTAAACCTATTTTAATTTTCCCTAGTGGAGTTAAATCACACTCTTTTTTCTAATGGAGCCCTAAATCATATATAAATAAGTCTGGAAAATAAATCAAATTCAAAACCTACTTTCCTAGTGGAGCTAAACTGAACCAACTCCCCTAGTAGAGTCTAAATTGAAGAAATCCAGCCAAACTCTTTTCCCTAGCAGATACATCTCCCAACAAATCTATGAAATCAAACTCAAATCCCAATCCCTAATAGATAGCCTGAACCTGCTTCCCTAGTGGAATGTTCATATGATCCCCATCCGACTTGAGCACTTCTCTCTAATAGATATGCCTCCACATCAATTAAAACAAAACAAATTAAAGTTGATTTAGTCTTAATCCCTGGTGAATTATAGATTCTTATCCCCAATATATCTTCTTTCCATAAATCAAATCAAATTCAAACCTTACCCCCATAAAATTTTCTTCTTCCATGCCCTTAACATAGACCCCTCTCATGTCATGTCCAATGCATGTGTGATCCCCTAGTGGATCTCCCTCCATCTCTTTGAGATGGAATTCTCATCAAATCTTATTTCTTCTCTTATGGAAACTTTTAATACTTCAAATAAAAGCATAATATTGTATTCATTCAAATTACATCATCTTAACATTGTAATCAATATTTTATGATTTGTGATGGTGCAAGATCATATTAACTATACAATATCATGCTAAACATATTATAGTGTGAATTAACACACTATATTATATTATAATATACGATGTTATATTATAATATGCTATAATATAATATATTGTCTAACATTAAATCTCATTAGAATCACAAAGGGAACAAAAACAAAATTTCTCAAAATATGAATAATGTTCATTTTGGATGTAAAATTTTTATTTTTCTATTAGAAATGGTACAAAATAGCATAATTTTGGTGTTGCTTCTTGGTCTATTCCATGAATTTGGCCAAATTCTTCCATCTCAGCCTTTAAATTATCTTACATTAGACCTTAAAATGAATCACTTTAAGCAAAAAATTTATAAAATTTAGTTGAAAAAGGAACATTTATTTTGGATGCAAAATTCCATTCTTTTCATTAAATGACACACCATAGCACACCCCCAATGATGTTCCCTAAAGCTTACATTAAATTTTTCCAAATCCTATCATCTCTGCCTATAAATTAACATTTTTATGAATTATACCAGTACAAACTCTACTACATCATACTATAACAAACTAAAATATGCTAAACAACAAGTAGTAATACACAATAGTATGCTATAATTTATGATGCTACACTATGTTATGGCATCCTATAATATAATACACTACAACATATTATTTTAAATTATATTGCATATCACAACATAAGGGATTGCTTAAGATAACAAATTATATGTTTTATTCATATAACTTACATATTTAAATTAAAATAATATATTATGATGCCATGCTCTACCTATTATGAATTTGGCCAAATTCTACCATTTTAAATTCTAAATCAACTTTTTTATAAATAATTCTAGTGTAGGCTCGACTGCATGATTGTAAAATACTAAAAGATATTGAAATGAGTAGAACTATATATTAATATGTATGATTTTATTCTATACTACAACATATAATATTTATTTTGAACACAGAATCTTACTTTTTAGACTATAAGTGGTGTAGCACACCTTTGGTGCTACAACCAAATTCCCAATTCAAGTTTAACAAATTTCATCATCTGATATATTAAATCAATATTTTTATGATTTATGTAAATATAGACTATAGGGCACAATACCATAATATACTAAAACATTTCAAAACATTTATAACATCCAAAAACCCATTAATACATGCTCAAATATGTGATGCTACATTATACAATAATATATGGTATTATAATATGATTTAGGCTATTCAAATCTCTAATAGTCAAGGGAAAGTCTCTTCAAGATATTTTCTTTAGCTACCATAACTATGTTAGGATTAGGTCATTCTTTAGATCTACTCCTAATAACATCTTTATTCAAGGTTTAGGGTTTAGAGTTTAGGGATAGTTTTGGGTTTAGAGTTTATGGTTTAGGGTTTAAAGTTTAGGATTGTAGGTTTTAGGGTTTAGGGTTTATGGTTTTAGGGTTTAGGGTTTAAGGTTTAGGATTTAAGGTTTTAGGGTTTAGGGTTTAAGCTTTCAGATTTAGGGTTTAGGGTTTAAGGTTTTTAGGGTTTTGGGTTTTGGTTTTAGGATCAGGGTTTAAGTTTTAGTTTAGGGTTTAGAGTTTAAGGTTTTTTTTTAACAAAGAAAAATTTTAGATTCAACATTTCTTCTTTTTAATTTTATCAACCATGTAGCACCCCAAGTTTTCTAAGATAGAAGTGATGACATAGATAAAATAATGAGAACCCTTAGAGGTAATAAAAAACCCTAGATAATGGCACAGTTCAATAAGCAGCAGATCAGATAGGCCGTTCTTCAGTTTCTCTAGTTCCCATCAGAACCACTCCCACCTCTCGAGTAGTGGGATTCACCATCATATCCTCGGCACCACCGTGGCTATAACCTCCATCACTCCTCCCACCTCCATAATCACCACTACTTCGACCACCACCTAGATATCCACTAGTATCAACAGATCCCCCACCACCACTATGATAACCACTTCCTCCGCCTTTGCCTTGACTGCCATATATAGACTGAGCCTAATTGACAATGATGTTCCTACTGTAAAGGTTCTACCCATTCTTAGGGTTTAGGATTAATTTAGGGTTTAGGGTTTACGGTTAGCTTAGGGGTTAAGGTTTAAGGTATAGGGTTGTAGGTTTTAGGGTTTAGGGTTTAGAGTTTAGGGTTTAGGGTTTAATGTTTAGGGTTTAGTATTTAGGGTTTTTTAGGGTTTAAGGTTTAGAGTTTAGGGTTTAGGTTTTAGGGTTGTAGGTTTAGGGTTTAGGGTTTAGGTTTTAGCGTTGTAGGTTTAGGGTTTAGGGTTTAGTATTTAGGGTTTAGGGTATAGGGTATAGGGTTTAGGATTTATGATATAGGGTTTAGGGTTTATTTAGTTTATTTTTTTTAATTTTAATTCATTTTATTTTTTTATTTAGGTTTATTTTTTATTTTTGCTTAATTTTGTTTATTTATTTTAGGTTTATTTCTTTTAGTTTAGGATCTTTATTTTAGTTTATTTTTTAGGTTTAGGATTAGGTTTATGCTTATTTTTTAATTAAGTTTTATTTTTATTTTATTTTTTAGGTTTAGGTTTTATTTTTTATTTTTAGGTTTAAGTTTAGGTTTTTATTTTATTTTTATTTTAGGTTTTAGGTTTTTATTTTAGGTTTTATTTTTTAGTTTAGGTTTAGGTTTATTTTTAGTTTATTTTATTTTATTTAGTTTATAGTTTAGGTTTTGTTTATTTTAGGTTTCAGTTTAGGTTTTATTTATTTTATTTTAGTTTATGTTAGTGTAGGTTTAGGTTTATTTTAGGTTTAGGTTTCATTATAGTTAAGGGTTTAGGTTTTATTTATTATTTATTGTTAAGTTTTAATTTTATGCTTCTTTTTTAAGTTTAGGTTTTTATTTAGTTTTTATTTTATTTTATTTTTATTTTATGTTTATTTTTTATTTTATTTAAGTTTATTTTATGTTTTAGTTTAGTTTAGATTTTTATTTATTTTATTTTAGTTTAGTTTTTATTTTTTTATCTTATTTTATTTTTATGTTTAGGTTTTGGTTTAAGTTTACATTTAGGTTTAGGTTTAGGTATAAGCTTTAGGTTTAGTTTTTATTTTATTTAAGTTTATTTTTTTATTTTTTATTTTTAGCTTTTATTTAGTTTAGGTGTAAGTTTTTAGGTTTTTAGGGTTTGGGGTTTAGGGTTTAGGGTTATAGGTTTTAGGGTTTATGGTTTATGTTTTACGGTTTAGGGTTTTAGGGTTTAGGGTTTAGGGTTTATGATTTAGGGTTTAGGGTTTTAAGGTTTAGGGTTTAGGGTTAGGGTTTTTTATTTTTTATTTTTTATTTTTAATTTTTTAAAATTAAGTAGACTTGTAGGTTTACGTTTATTTAGTTTATTTTTTATTTTAGTTTAGTTTATTTTTTATTTTATTTATGTTTATTTTTAATTTTATTTAGTGTAGTTTATTTATTTTAGTTTAGGTTTTCTGTTTTAGTTTATTTTTTTGGTTTAGGTTTAAGTCTATTTTTTTAGTTTAGTTTTATTTTTAATTTATTTTTTAGGTTTAGGTTTTATTTCTTTTTTTTGGTTTAGGTTTGGGTTTTTATTTTATTTTTTTAGGTTTAGGTTTTTGGTTTATTTTTACGGTTTAATTTTTTAGTTTATGTTTAGCTTTATTTTTAGTTTATTTTATTTTATTGAGGGTTTAAGTTTAGGTTTAGGTTTCATTTATTTTAGGTTTTGGTTTAAGTTTTATTTATTTTAGTTAAGTTTATATATTTTAGGTTTAGGTTTATTTCATTTTTATTTTAGGTATATGGTTTTTAGTTTAGGGTTTAAGTTTTATTTTTAGGTTTTTATTTTAGTTCAAGGTTTTTATTTAGTTTTTATTTATTTTAAGTTTATTTTATTTTATTTTAAGTTTAGTTTTATTTTATTAGGTTTTTTATTTTTTACTTTAATTTAGGTTTTTATTTTAAATTTTACTTTCTTTTTAGGCTTAGGTTTAGGTTTTAGTTTAGGTTTTTATTATATTTTAATTTTTTTTATTTTATTTTGGTTTAGGCATTCAAATTTCTTTTATTTTTAGGTTTTATTTAGTTTAATTTAGGTTTTTAGCTTTTTAGAGTTTAAGATTTAGGGTTAAGGGTTTAAGGTTAGTTGAGGCTTTAGGGTTTGGGGTTTAGGATTTAGGGTTTAGAGTTTAGGATTTGTGGTTTAGGGTTTAGCATTTAGGGTTTAGATTTTAGGGTTTAGGATTTAGGGTTTAGGGTTTACGGTTTAGGGTTTAGGGTTTTTAGGGTTTAGGGTTTAGGTTTTAGGTATAGAATTCAGGTTTTAGTTTAGAGTTTAAGGCTTTTGGTTTTTTTTAAACAAAGAATAAATTCAAATTCAATATTTTTTCTTTTTGATTTCATCAACCAAGTAACATGCCAAGTTTTTTCAGACATAAGAAATGACATAGATAAAAAATGAGCATGCATAAATCAAAAATCCTAGATAATTAGAACCATCTCTACAATAAAGACATAATTCCATAAACATTAGATCGAAGAGGCCATTCTTTAGTTTCTCCAGTTGCCATCAGAACCACCCCCGCCTCTCGAGTAGCAGGATCTGCCATCATATCCCTGATCTCTCCCTTGACCACCACTTCAGCTATAACCTAGATCACTCCTTCCACCTCCATAACTGTCAGTACTCTGACCACCACCTTCATATCCACCATCACCTCAAGATCCACCCCCACAAATACGATAATTGCTGCCACCGCCTACACCTCCACCGCCTGATCTAAATTGAGCCTAATTGACAATGATGTTCTTTCACAAGGTTATGCCCATTCTGGGGGTGTAGGTTAGGGTATAAAAATTTTGGTTTATTTTTTAATTTATTTAGTTACTTTAGGTTTGGGTTTAGAGTTTAGGGTTTAGGGTTAGGGTTTAGGGTTTAGGGTTTAGAGTTTATGATTTAGGATTTTAGGGTTCATGCTTTTAGGGTTTAGGGTTTCAGGGTAAGGATTAGAGTTTAGGGTTTTAGGGTTTAGGGTTTTAGGGTTAAGGGTTTAGGGTTAGGGTTTAGGATTTAGGGTTTAGTGTTTAGGCTTTAAGGTTAAGGGTTTTGAGAGTTAAGGGTTTAGGGTTTACACTTTTTAGGGTTTAGGGTTTAGGGTTTAGGGTTTTTAGGTTTAGGGTTATAGGTGTAGGGTTAGTTTTATGGTCTAGGGTTTAGGATTTAGTATTTTTTTTTAAATTAAATAAACTAGTAGGTTCAGGTTTATTTATTTTATTTTGTCTATTTTTTATTTATTTTAGTTTATTTTATTTTTTATTTTTATTTAGGTTTATTTTTTTATTTTTAATTAGTTTAATTAATTCATTTTAGGTTTATTTATTTTAGTTTAGGTTTTTTATTTTAGTTTATTTTTTAGTTTTAGGTTTAGGTTTATGCTTATTTTTTAGTTTATATTTATTTTTATTTTGTTGTTTAGGTTTAAGTTTTATTTTTAATTTTAGGTTTAGGTTTAGGTTTTTATTTTATTTTTTTAGGTTTAGTTTTAGGTTTTTATTTTAGGTTTATTTTTAGGTTTTATTTTTTATTTAGTTTAGGTTTTATTTTAGTTTATTTTATTTTATTTAGTTTAGTGTTTGGTTTAACTTTAGGTTTTATTTATTTTATTTTAGTTTATTTTAATTTAAGATTTGGTATATTTTATTTTGTTTAATTTGAGTTCAGGTTTTTTTTTACTTTAAGGTTTAGGTTTTATTTTTTATTTAATTTGAGGTTTTATGTTTCGATTTATTTTTTTGGTTTAGGTTTTTCCTTAGTTTTTATTTAATTTTATTTTAGGTTTATTTTATTTTTATTTGATGTTTTGTTTTATTTTATTTAGACTTTTTGGTTTAGGTTTATTTTATTTTTTTAGTTTAGATTAGGTTTTTAATTTTTTAATTTTATTTGATTTTTACATTTAGGTTTAGGTTTATGTTTAGGTTTTTATTTTATTTAATTTTTTAAATTTTTTTAGGTTTAGGTTTTTTAATTTATTTTATTTTTAGGTTTTATTTAGTTTAGGTTTAGGTTTTTAAAGTTTTAGGTTTTTAGGTTTTAGGGTTTAGGGCTTAGGATTTGGCATTTAGGGTTTAGGGAGTAGGGTTGTACATTTTAGGATTTAGGGTTTACAGTTTAAGGATTACCGTTTTAGGGTTTAGGGTTTAGGGTTTAGGGTTTAGGGTTAGTTTTATGGTCTAGGTTTTAGGGTTTAGGATTTAGGGTTTAGGATTTAGGGTTTAGGGTTTTTTTTTTTAAATTAAGTAAACTAGTAGGTTTAGGTTTATTTAGTTTATTTTGTCAATTTTTTATTTATTTTACTTTTTATTTTTATTTAGGTTTATTTTTTATTTTTATTTAGTTTAGTTAATTTATTTTTGGTTTATTTATTTTAGTTCAGGTTTTTTATTTTAGATTATTTTTTAGGTTTAGGTTTAGGTTTATGCTTACTTTTTATTTTAGTTTTATTTTAATTTTATTTTTTAGGTTTAGGTTTTATTTTTATTTTTAGGTTTAGGTTTACGTTTTTTCTTTATTTTTTAGGTTTTGGTTTTATTTTTTATTTTAGGTTTATTTTTAGGTTTTATTTTTTAGTTTAGGTTTAGGTTTCATTTTAGTTTATTTTATTTTATTTAGTTTAGTGTTTAGGTTTAGGTTTAGGTTTTATTTATTTATTTTAGTTTATGTTTAGGTATATTTTATTTTATTTATATTAAGTTCAAGTTTTTCTTTAGTTTAAGGTTTATGTTTTATTGCTTATTTAATTTTAGGTTTTAGTTTTAGGTTTATTTTTTTGGTTTCTATTTTTATTTAGTTTTTATTTTATTTTATTTTAGGTTTATTTTATTTTTATTTGGCATTTAGTTTCTATTTTATTTAGATTTTTATTTTTAGGTTTATTTTTTTATTAGTTTAGTTTAGGTTTTTTATTTTTTATTTAATTTTATTTTTACATTTCGGTTCAAGTTTAGGTTTAGGTTTTAGTTTAGGTTTTTATTTTATTTCATTTTTTTAATTAATTTAGTTTTAAGTTTATTTATTTATTTTATTTTTAGGTTCTTAGGGCTTTAGATTTTATGTCTTTAGGTTTTAAGGTTTAAGGTTTAGGGATTAGGGATGTACATTTTAGGGTTTAGGGTTTACGGTTTAGGGATTAGGGGTTTAGAGTTTTGAATTTCTGGTTTAGGGTTGTAGGTTTAAAGTTCAGGGTTTATGGTTTAGGGTTAGGGTTTTTTTTAATTTTTTTTAATTTCTTTATTTTTTTAAATATGTAAACTAGTAAGTTTAGGTTTATTTAATTTATTTTGCATTTATTTTAGTTTATTTTTTATTTTTATTTTTATTCTATTTAGTTTTTTATTTTAGGTTTATTTATTTTAGTTTAGGTTTTCTATTTTAATTTGTTATTTAGGTTTAGGATTAGGATTAAATTTTTAATTTAGTTTTATTTTTATTTTATTTTATTTAGTTTAGGTTTTATTTTTTATCTTTAGGTTTAGGTTTTGGTTTTAATTTTATTTTATTTTTTTGGTTTATGTTTTAGGATTTAACTTTAGGTTTACTTTTAGGTTTTATTTTTATTTTATTTTTGTTTAGGTTTGGGTTTAGGTTTATTTTTAGTTTATTTTATTTTATTTGGAATTTAGGTTTAGGTTTAGGTTTAATTTATTTTAGGTTTTGGTTTATGTTTTATTTATTTTAGTTAAATTTATTTTAGTTCAGGTTTAGGTTTATTTTATTTTTATTTTAGGTTTAATTTTTATTTAGTTTAGGGTTTATGTTTTATTTTTTATTTATTTTTAGCTTTTATTTTTATTTAGTTTTTAATTTATTTTGTTTTACATTTATTTTATTTTTATTTTAGGATTAGTTTTTATTTTATTTAGGTTTTTTATTTTTTTACTTTATTTTAGGTTTTTCTTTAGTTTAGGTTTAGGTTTATATTTATGTTTATTTTTTAGTTTCATTTTATTTTTATTTTATTTTTTTAAGTTTTAGTTTTATTTTTTATTTTTAAGTTTAGGTTTAGGTTATTATTTTATTTTTTTAGGCTTAGGTTTTAGGTTTTAATTTGAGGTTTATTTTTAAGTTTTGTTAGGCTTTAGGCTTTAGGGTTTAAGGATAACTTAGGGTTTAGTGTTAGTTTAGGGGTTAGGGTTTAGGGTTTAGGGTTTAGGCTTTAGGGTTTAGGGTTTTTAGGGTTTAGGGTTAATTTATAGCTTAGGGTTTACGGTTTAGGGTTTTGGATATTTTGGTTTTGGGTTTAGGGTTGAGGTTTAGTGTTTATTATTTAGGGTTTAAGGTTTAGTGTTTATGCTTTAGGGTTTAAGGTTTTTAGGGTTTAGGGTTTAGGGTTTATGGTTTAGAGTTAGTTTATAGCTTACGGTTTAGGGCTTCAGGGTTTATGGTTTATGGTGTCGGGTTTAGGGTTAGGGTTAGGGGTTAGGGTTTAGGGTGTAGGGTTTAGGGTTTAGGGTTTAGGATTTAGTGTTTAAGGTTTAGGGTTTAGTTTTTAAGGTTTTTTTTTAAAAAAAATTATGTAAATTGGTTGGTTTAGGTTAATTTATTTATTTTTTATTTATTTTAGTTTCTTTTATTTTTATTTTTATTTAGGTTTATTTTTTATTTTTATTTAGTTTAGTTTATTAATTTTAAGTTTATTTATTTTAATTTAAGTTTTTTATTTTAATTTATTTTTTAGGTTTAGGTTTAGGTTTAGGTTTAAGTTTATGTTTATGTTTATTTTTTAGTTTAGTTTTATTTTTATTTTATTTTTTTGGTTTAGGTTTTATTTTTTATTTTTAGGTATAGGTTTACATTTTTACTTTATTTTTTTAGGCTTAGGTTTCAAGTTTTTATTTGAGGTTTATTTTTAGGCTTTATTACAATTTAGGGTTTAGTGTTTAGGTTTAGCTTAGTTTAGAGTTTAGCATTTTTAGTGTTTACGGTTTAGGGTTTAGCATTTTAGGGTTTTTAGTCTTGTGAGTTTAGGGGTAGGGTTAGGGATTAGGGTTTAGGGTTTAAAGTTTAGGGTTTACGATTTAGGGTTCTAGGTTGAGGGTTTAGGGTTTAGTTTTTTTTTTAAATTTAAGTGAACCTGTAAGTTTATGTTTATTTAGTTTATTTATTTAGTTTTTATTTATTTTAGTTAATTTTATTTTATATTTTTATTTAGGTTTTTTTTATATAGTTTAGTTTATTTTTTAGGTTTTTTTATTTTAGTCTATTTTTTAAGTTTAGATTTAGGTTCATGTTTATTTTTTATATTAGTATTTTATTATTCTTTTTAGTTTTCTATTTTATTTTTAATTTTTAGGTTAAGGTTTTATGTTTTATTATAATTTTTTAGGATTTTAGATTTTTATTTTAGGTTTATTTTCATGTTTTCTTTTTTAGTTTAGGTTTATGTTTATTTTTAGTTTATTTTATTTTCTTTAGTTTAGGGTTTAGGTTTAGTTTATTTTAGGTTTATGTTTTATTTATTTTAGTTTAGTTTATTTTAGTTTTGGTTTAGGTTTATTTTATTTAGTTAATTTTAATTTTTGGTTTTTTTAGTTTAAAGTTTTGGTTTTATTTTTTATTTTTTTAGGTTCTATTTTCATGTTTTTATTTAGTTTTTATTTTATATTACTTTTGGCTTATTTTATTTGTATTTTACATTTGGGTTATATTTTATTTAGGTTTTTTATTTTTAAGTTTACAATTTTTTAATTTAGTTTAAGTTTTTATTTATTTTATTTTAGTTTAGTTTATTTTATTTTATTTTATTTTTAGGTTTATGTTTAGGTTTAGGTTTAGGTTTTAATTTTGATTTCTATTTTATTTTATTTTTTAATTTATTTATGTTTAGGTTTTTTAATTTATTTTATTTTTAGGTTTCATTTGATATAGGTTTAGGTTTTTAAGTTTTTAGTTTAGGGTTTAGAGTTTTTAGGGTTTATGGTTAGGGTTTTTTATTTTATTTTTTATTTTATTTAGGGTTTAAAATTAAGGGCTTAGGGTTTATGGTTTTTAGGGTTTAGGGTTTAGTGTTTAGGGTTTGGGGTTTAGGGTTGTAAGTTTAGGGTTTAGGGTTTGGGGTTTAGGGTTATAGGTTTAGGGTTTAGGGTTTAGAGTTTAGGGTTTAGGATTTGGGGTTTAGAGTTTTTTTTAATATTAATTAAACCAGGAGGCTTATGTTTATTAGTTTATTTATTTTAGGTTTATTTATTTTAGTTCAAGTTTTTTATTTTAGTTTATGTTTTAGGTTTATGTAAATTTTTTAGTTTAGTTTTATTTTTATTTCATTTTTGTAGGTTTAGGTTTTATTTTATATTTTTAGGTTTAGGTTTTATTTTTTTAGTTTTGGTTTAAGTTTATTTTATTTTATAAAGTCTATATTTAGGTTTAGTTTATTTTAGGTTTAGGCTTAGGTTTTATTTATTTTAGTTTTGGTTTAAGTTTATTTTATTTTATATAGTTTATGTTTAGGTTTAGTTTATTTTAGGTTTAGGCTAAGGTTTTATTTATTTTAGTTTAGTTTATTTTAGTGTAGGTTTAGCTTTATTTTACTTTAATTTTAGGTTTTGGTTTTTTTTAGTTTAGGGTTTAGGGTCTTTGGTTTTTTTTTAACAGAGAACAAATTCAGATTCAACATTTCTTATTTTTGATTTCATCAACCAAGTAACATAAGTAGTTTTCTAAGACATAAGTGATGAGATAATTTAAAATTGAGCACGCATAGAGAAAATAAAAAACATTAAATAACTAGAATTGTCTATAATGTAAAGACACAGTTCCATAAGCAGCAGATCGGATCGGTCGTTCTTTAGTTTCTGTAGTTTCCATCAAAACCACCTCAACCTCTCGAGTAGCAGGATCCACCATCATATCCCCGATCATATCCTCTCGAGTAGGTTTATTTATTTATTTAGTTTACTTTATTTATTTTATGTTTATTTATTTTAGTTTAGGTTTTTTATTTTAATTTATTTTTTTAGTTTATTTTTATTTTTATTTTATTTTTTTAGCTTTAGGTTTTTTTTAGGTTTAGGCTTAGGTTTTTATTTTTCTTTTTTAAGTATAGATTTTAGGTTTTAATTTGTGGTTTATTTTTTGGTTTTATTAGGGTTTAGTGTTTAGTATTTGGGGTTTAGGGTTTAGGGTTTAGTTTTTAGGGTTTAGGGTTTAGGGTCTATTATTAGCTTAGGGTTTAATGTTAGTTTAAGGCTTAAGGTTTAGGCTTTAGGGTTAGTTTAAAGCTTATAGTTTAGGGTTTCAGAGTTTAGGATTTAGTGTTTTGGGTTTAGGTTAAGGTTAAGGTTTAGGGTTTAGGGTTTATGGTTTATGGTTTATGGTTTAGAGTTTAGGGTTTAAGGTTTAGGCTTTAAGTTTTAGGATTTTTTTAGTTTAGGGTTTAAGTTTTAGGGTTAGTTTAGAGCTTAGGTTTTAGGGTTTCAGGGTTTAGGGTTTAGGGTTTCGGGTTTAAGGTTAGGGTTAGGGTTTAGGGTATATGGTTTATGATTTAGGGTTTAGGGTTTAAGATTGAGTGCTTAGGGTTTAGGTTTTAGTGTTTAAGGTTTTTTTTTAAAAAAAATAAGTAAATTAGTAGGTTTAGGTTTATTTAGTTTATTTTATTTTTCATTTTTATTTAGGTTTATTTTTATTTTTATATAGTTTAGTTTATTTATTTTTGTTTAGGTTTTTTAATTTTATCTATTTTTAGGTTTAGGTTTAGGTTTTGGTTTTTTTTTTAGTTTAGTTTTATTTTTATTTTTATTTTTTATGTTTAGGTTTTATTTTTTATTTTTAGGTTTAGGTTTATGTTTTTATTTTATTTTTTTAGGTTTAGGTTTTAGGTATTTATTTAAGGTTTATTTTTAGGTTTTATTAGGGTTTAGGGTTTAGGGTTTGCTTAGGATATACGATTAGTTTAGGGGGTTTGGTTTAGGGTTTAGGGTTTAGGGTTTAGGTTTTTTAGGGTTTAGGGGTTTAGGGTTAATTTAGAGCTTAGGGATTAGGATTTTAGGGTTTAATGTGTAGGGTTAGGTTTAGGGTTTAGGGCTTAAGGTATAGGGTTTAGGGTTTAGGGTTTAGGGTTTTTGTTAAAAGAATTTAAGTAAACCTATAAGTTTATGTTTATTTAGTTTATTTTTTATTTATTTTAATTTATTTTATTTTTTATTTTTATTTAGCTTTATTTTTGATTTTCATGTAGTTTAGTTTATTTATTTTAGGTTTATTAATTTTTAGTTATTTATTTTAGTTTAGCTTTTATTTTTTATTGTATTTTATTTTTAGGTTTAAGTTTAGGTTAAGGTTTAGGTTTAGGTATAGGTTTTAGTTTAGATTTTTATTTTATTTTATTTTTTATTTTATTTATGATTAGGTTTTTTAATTTATTTTATTTTTAGGTTTTATTTGATTTAGGTTTAGTTTTTTAGGTTTTTAGGGTTTAAGGTTTAATGTTTAAGGTTTAGGGTTTGGGGTTTAAGGTTTATGGCTTAGGGTTGTTACTTTTGGGTTTAAGGTTTAGGGTTTAGGGTAAAGGTTTAGTTATTTAGGGTAAAGGTTTTTTTTATTTTTTTTTAGGGTTTACGCTTTAGGGTTTAGGGTTTAGGGTTTTTTAGGGTTTAGGGTTTAGGATTTTTTAGGGTTTTAGGTTTAGGGTTTAGGGTTTAGGGTTTAAGGTTTATACTTTAGGATATAGGATTTGGGGTTTAGGGCTTTTTTAATATTATGTAAATCGGTAGGCTTAAGTTTTTTTAGTTTATTTTTAATTTATTTTAGTTTGTTTTATTTTTTTATTTTTATTTAGGTTTATTTTGTTTTTATATTTAGTTTAGTGTATTTATTTTAGGTCTGTTTATTTTAGTTTAGGTTTTTATTTTAGTTTATTTTTTAGGTTTATGTTTAGGTTTTGTAACTTTTTTAGTTTAGTTTTATTTTTATTTTATTTTTGTAGGATTAGAATTTATTTTTTGTTTTTAGGTTTAGGTTTAGGTTTTTATTTTATTTCTTTAGGTTGAGCTTTTAGGTTTCTATTTGAGGTTTATTTTAGGTTTTATTTTTTTTGTCTAGGTTTAGGTTTCTTTTACATTTATTTTACTTTATCTAGTTTATGTTTAGTTTTAGTTTAATTTAAGTTTAGGTTTAGGTTTTATTTATTTTAGTGTAGTTTTAGGTTTATTTTATTTTTATTTTAGGTTTAGGATTTTTTTTTTAGTTTAGGGTTTAGGGTCTTTGGATTTTTTAAACAGAGAACAAGTTCAGATTCAATATTTTTTCTTTTCGATTTCATCAACCAGGTAACACACCAAGTTTTCTAAGACATAACTGATGACATAGATAAAAAATGAGCACACATAGAACAAATAAAAAACCTTAGATAACTAGAACCGTCTCTACTGTAAAGACACAGTTCCATAAGTAGCAAATTCGGTCAACCATTCTTCAGTTTCTCCAGTGTCCATCAGAACCTTCTCGACCTCTCTAGTTGTGAGATCCACCATCAAATCCCTGATCTGTCCCTCTGCCACCATCACAGTTATAACCTCTGTTGCTCCTCCTGCCTCCATAACGACCACTGCTTCGACCACCACCTCATATCTACAAGCACTTACAGATCTCCCACCACCATTGTGATAATCCTCGCCTTCGCCTTCGCCTCCACTGCTAGATCTAAAATGAGTCTCGTTGAAGGTGATGTTCATGCTATTAAGGTTCTGGCCATTCTTAGGATTTAGGGTTAGGTTTAGGTTTATTAGGTTTTAGGGATTAGGTATATTTTTTAATTTATTTAGTTACTTTAAGTTTAGGTTTAGGGTTCGGAGTTTAGAGTTCAGGGTTTGGGGTTTAGGGTTTAGGATTTAGGGTTAGGGTTTAGGGTTTAGGATTTAGGGTTTTAAGGTTTATGCTTTTAGGGTTTAGGGTTTAAGGTTAAGGTTTAGGGTTTATGGTTTATGGTTTAGGATTTAGGGTTGTAGGTGTAGGGTTGTAGGTTTAGGATTTTGGGTTTTGGGTTTAGGATTTAGGTTATAAGGTTTTTTTTTAATTAAGTAAACTGGTACGTTTAGGTGTATTTGGTATATTTAGCTTATTTTTTATTTATTTCAATTTACATTATTTTTTATTTTCATTTTCATTTTTTTATATTTTTATTTTATTTTGTTTATTTACTTTAGGTTTATTTATTTTAGTTTATGTTTTAGGTTTAGGTTTATTTTATAGTTTAGTTTTATTTTTTATTTTACCTTTTAGGTTTCAGTTTTTTTTAGGTTTAGGTTTATGTTTTGTTTTATTTTTTTAAGGCTTAGGTTTTAGGTTTTTAATTTAGGTTTATTTTTAGGTTTAGATTTATTTTTAGTTTATTTTATTTTATTTTATTTAGGTTTAAGTTTAGGTTTACTTTATTTTTGGTTTAGGTTTAGGTTTTATTTATTTTAGTTTAGGTTTAGGTTTATTTTATTTTGTTTATTATATTTTTATTTTAAGTTTAAGTTTTTATTTTAGTTTAGGGTTTAGGTTTAATTTTTTATTTATTTTTTGGTTTATTCTCTAGGTTTAGGTTTTTATTTAATTTTTATTTTTTTTATTTTAGGTATATTTTATTTTTATTTTCATTTAGTTTATATTTTATTTAGGTTTTTTATTTTTAACTTTATTTTATTTTTAGTGTAGTTTAGATTTTTAATTATTTTATTTTAATTTATTTTATTTTTGATTTTAGGTTTAGGTTTTAATTTATGTTTTTATATTATTATTATTATTTTAATTTTTTTTATGTTTATTTATTTATTTTATTTCTAGGTTTTATTCAGTTTAGGTTTAGATTTTAAGGTTTTTAGGGTTTAGGGTTTAGGGATTAGACTTTAGGGTTTGGGGTTTAGAGTTTAGGTTTAGGGTTTATGATTTTTGTGTTTAGGGTTTAGGGTTTGGTTTTAGGATTTAGGGTTTAGTGTTTAGTGTTTAGCCTTTAGGGTTTACGGTTTATGTTTAGTTTAGGGTTTAGGGTAAGGTTTAGGCTTTAGGGTTTTTAGGGTATAATGTTAGTTTATAGTTTAGGGTTTAGGGTTGTAGTTTTAGGGTTGTAAGTTTAGGGTTTAGGATTTAGTGTTAGTTTTAGGGTCTAGAGTTTAGGGTTTAGGGTTTAGGACTTAGGTTTCATGGTTTAGTGTTTATGGTTTAGGGTTTATTTATTTTTTTATTTTTAAATTAAGTAAATCAATAGGTTTAGGTTTATTTAGTTTAATTTTTATTTATTTTAGTTTAATTATTTTATATTTTATTTTGGTTTATTTTGTATTTTTTTAGTTTAATTTAGTTTATTTATTTTAGGTTTATAGATTTTAGTTTAGGTTTTTAATTTAGTTTATTTTTGAGGTTTAGGTTTAGGTTTAGGTTTATTTTTTAATTGAGTTTTATTTTTATTTTATTTTTTAGGTTTAGGTTTTATTTTTAATCTTTAGGTTTAGGTTTATGTTTTTATTTTATTTTTTTAGGCTTAGGTTTTAGGTTTTTATTTTAGGTTTATTTTTAGGTTTTATTTTTTAGTTTAGGTTTAGGTTATTTTTAGTTTATTTTATTTTATTTAGTTTAGGTTTTGGCTTAGGTTTACTTTATTTTTGGTTTAAGTATAGGTTTTATTTTTTTTTTAAAGTTTAGTTTATTTTAGTTTAGGTTAATGTTTATTTTATTTTATTTATTATATTTTTATTTTAGGTTTATTTTTTTATAGTTTAGGGTTTAGGTTTTATTATTTATTTATTTTTAGGTTTTATTTTTAGTTTTAATTTTTAGGTCTAAGTTTTTATTTAGTTTTTATTTTATTTTATTTTAGGTTTATTTTATTTTTATTTTATGTTTAGTTTTTATTTTATTTAGGTTTTTTCTTCTTAGGTTTATTATATTTTAGTTTATTTTAGGTTTCTAACTATTTTCATTATTTTTTTATTTTTTTATTTTAATTTATTTTTAGGTTTAGGTTTAGGTTTTAGTTTAGGTTTTTATTTTAATTTATTTTATTTTACTTAGGTTTAGGTTTATTTATTTATTTTATTTTCAACTTTTATTTATTTTAGGTTTAGGTTTTTTGGTTTTAAGGGTTTAGGGTTTGGGGTTTAGGGTTTAGGGTTTAGGATTTAGGGTTTAGGGTGTAGGGTTTTATGGTTTAGGGTTTAGGGTTTAGGGTTTTGGTTTTTCGGGTTTAGGGTTTAGGGTTATAGGTTTTAGGTTTAGGGTTAGTTTTAGGGTCTATGATTGAGGGTTAGGGCTTTTATATTTTCAAATTAAGTAAACTGGTAGGTTTAGGTTTATTTTATTTATTTAGTTTTATTTTAGGTTTATTTAGTTTATTCATTTTTATTTAATTTAGTTCAAGTTTAGGGTTTATGGTTTTGGTTTTTTCTTTTTAATAGAAAACAAATTCAGATTCAACATTTCTTCTTTATGATTTCATTAACGAAGTAACACACTAAGTTTTCTAAGACACAAGTGGCGAAATAGATAAACAATGAGGACACATAGAGCAAATCAAAAACTCTAGATAACTTGAACTATCTCTACAATAAAGACACAATTTCATTAGTAGATCGGATCATCTATTCTTCAGTTTCTCTGGTTCCCATCATAGCCACTTAGACCTCTCGATTAGAGAAATCCAACATCATATCCCCGATCTCTCCCTCCGCCACCATAATGGCTGTATCTTTTGTCGCTCCTCCTGCCTCCATAACCACCACTACTCCGACCACCACCTCCATATCAACCAGTCAGATCTAGACTAAGCCTGGTTGACAATGATGTTCATGCCGTCAAGGTTATGACCAATCTTAGGTTTAGGTTTAGGTTTAGGTTTATTACGTTTTAAGGTTTAAGTCTATTTTTTAATTTATTTAGCTACTTTTGGTTTAAGCCTAGGGTTTGGGGTTTAAGGTTTAGGGTTTAACATTAGGGTTTATGGTTTCTTGTTCGTTCAGTTACATGTGCTGGTTTTGTGCTTTTAGGGGTTTAGGGTTTAGTGTTAACGTTTAGGGTTTAGGGTTTAAGGTTTTTTAGGGTTTAGGGTTTAGGATTTAGTGTTTAAGTTTTTTTTTTTTTAAATTTAAGTAAACCAGTAGGTTTAGGTTTTTTTTAGTTGAGTTTTATTTTTATTTTATTTTTCATGTTTAGGTTTTATTTTTATTTTTTTAAGGTTTAAGTTTAGGTTTAGGGTTTTATTTTATTTTTTTTTAGGTTTGGGTTTTAGGTTTTTATTTTAGGTTTATTTTTAGGTTTTATTTTTTTACTTTGGGTTTAGGTTTATTTTTAGTTTATTTTATTTTATTTAGTTTAGGTTTAGGTTTGGGTTTAGTTTATTTTTGGTTTAGGTTTAGGTTTATTTTATTTTAGTTTTTATTTATTTTAACTTAGTTTATTTAGTTTAAGTGTAAATTTATTTTATTTTATTTATTTATTTTTATTTTAGGTTTAGGTTTTTTTTAGTTTAGGGTTTAGGTTTTATTTTTTATTGATTTTTAGATTTATTTTTCAAGTTTAGGTTTATATTTAGTTTTTATTTTATTTAATTTTAGGTTTATTTTATTTTGATTTTATAGTCTAGGTTTAATTATTTAGGTTTTTTATTCTTAGGTTTATTTTATTTGATTTAGTTTAATTGAGGTTTTTATTTATTTTATTTTAGTTTTTTTTATTATTTTAATTTATTTTTAGGTTTAAGTTTAGGTTTTTATTTTATTTTATTGGGTTTTTTTATTTATTTTAGTTTTTTAGGTTTTATTTAGTTTAGGTTTAGGTTTTTAGGTTTTTAGGGTTTAGGGTTTAGGGTTTAAGCTTTAGGGTTTAGGGTTAGGGTTTAGGGTTTAGGATTTAGGGTTTAGGGTTTAGGGTTTATGGTTTAGTATTTAGGCTTTAGGCTTTAGGGTTTTTAGGGTTTAGGGTTTAGGGTTTGGGGTTTAAGGTTTAGCGTTTAGGGTCTTTTTTTTGGTAAAAAGGGGAATTTTTATTACCAAAAGAAAAGGATACAACATCCTTAAAGGGGATAAATCTCAAGGACTATTGCTTAAAGAGCTATGGAAAGACCTAGAGAGAAAATTCCCCTAACTAATAGAAAAGAAAATGAAAAGGAAAAGGAAAACTATTAAAATAATAGCAACACATAGAATCCCTAAGTAGGTCAACATACCACCTGAAAAGGCCCAAGAACAAATGAAGGAAACCTGTAAGAATAAACCAAAGCAGAGATAAGCACAATTAAAAGAAAATAAACAAAGATAAAGAGAAAGGAAAGAAAATCCAAAGAAAAGGCTCAAACAGTCCATATAAGAAGGGGCAAAAAAATTTGTGACGACTAAACTCAAAAAAAGGGGTTCTGATCACAAAATGCAACCAATAGAAAATTGTAAACATCTTAGCCATCATAACCAACAAACCTCACAAAGGCACCAGAGCACACACCACTAACCAGCAAAGATCTAGAGCTAGCCACCAAAAAAGAAAGAACAATAACAAAAGACCAAAGGGGTAACAAAAAAAAAAAGACAAAGAAAAAAAATTCTAAGCCAATACAACCATCCAACCACCCTTGTAGGAGTAAGAAACAAAGTCACTAACCAATAAAGAAATACCAAAAATAGAAGCAAGGGGGGAAGAAGAGAAGCAACTAGCAAGCTCACCAACTCCAACTAGACTAAAGGAACAAAAAAGACCACAGTAGCTACCAACCAAAATAAGTAACAACACAATAATCAAACATAAAACAAAAC
Source organism: Cymbidium sinense (assembly GCA_021442155.1). NCBI lineage: Eukaryota > Viridiplantae > Streptophyta > Magnoliopsida > Asparagales > Orchidaceae > Cymbidium > Cymbidium sinense. The sequence goes on along the minus strand of CM038214.1, from coordinate 226,213,625 downwards.
AAATACACCCAAAACCAAAGCAGCCCAACCAACTAAAAGAAAATAGAAGGAAGAGAAGCACGACCAACATCACCTCTAGAGAAGGCACCCAAACCCAGGAAGCTCACGGTGACCAACTACAAAGCCAACAAGCAAAGCCAACCAACCAACCAAAAGCCAAAAAAACCCCACAAGAGATACCATAATAAAAATAGGAACAGTAATCGATAATAGCTTGACAACCAAAATAGTAGAAGCCGACATTACGAATTGTAAAATATAGGAATAAAATAAGAAAAAAAGCCCCCAAAAAGAGCAGGAGCAAACAGCAACCAAACAAACCAAAACCACCAGAAGCTCCCAAACAAAATCCCCAAGAAAACCACCAACATAAAAGAAAGAAAAAAAACTAATAAAATCTAACATAAGGAAAATCAGATTTATCTAAATTAGACAGCCCTCTTAATTGCTTAGGAATATTCACATTGGTAAACAAAGTAAAATATGAGAGATTACACCACAAACTAACTAAGAAATCCGCACAAGCATTACCTTCGCTTAAAATATGAGTAATTTTAAAAGAAAGTTTAGAGATAATAGCTTTAATATTTCTAATTAAATAAAAATGCTTAGCAGTACCCTTATGGTTAGAATTGATCATAGCAATAACCATCTCAGCATCAGATTCCAACCAAATAGTATGAAAATTTCTATCCAAATAAAGCTTAAGAGCATGATAAACAACCATCAATTCGGAAAAAATTAATAGAATTAGTAGAGAGAGGAGTGGAAAAAGCCAAGATAATATTCCCAAGATTATTTACAAAAATACCACCACAACCTGACTTATTTTGTGCAACAGAACCATCAGTATTAATTTTAATACAATAATTAAGAGGCTTAATCCAATGAATAATTTTATGATCTGGAGATGAGTCATAATAAAGAAAACTGATCCCCAATTTAGAGGCAACAAACTTGCAACCTCTAAAATGAGTACCACTAAGAAGAGCAGCATTATATAAAGAATAAATCTTATCTTTAGTTGTAGCAGTAATTCTCTTATGATTCATAGGCACATTATGATTCTTAGCATCATTTCTATCAAGCCAAAATAAACTAAATCAAAGTAACAACCACCACAATTTTGATATGCTCTTTAACAATATTAAGAAAATAAGAGTCAAGAAGTTACATTAAAGTAAAATTACCATTAAAACAACTTATTTTAAATAAATCCTCATACCAACCACAAACTTTAGAGGCAATGGCACCATTAACAAAAACATGACTAATATTGTGAATATGAAAGAAACACATGCATTTAGAGGGTAGAGGAAAACCTTTGTCCAAAAGTAAAGAATCAATCGTAATATAATCCCTTGAAATTCTCCATCTAATAATAGAATAAAAAGTAAGAATAATATTATTCAAAAATTTATGGAAAATAGAAGAAGAGGATTTTTTAACTCTAATATAGTGCCAAGTATCTTTAAAAGAAAATTCTCCATTACTAGAAAATTTTAAAGAAATTGATTCAGAAAATTACCATCAATAGGCATATTAATGATGCTATTACTAATGAAATCTTGAATAAAATCATTCAAAAGAGAGAAATTCCATTCAACATTATAAATAAAATGACTAACTTTCAAAGAAGAACTAGAGTGAGTATTAAGCAAAAATCAATGGAAAAATGCCCCATCTAGTTATCTTGCCAAAAAAAAAGAAGATCCATTATTAAAACCCCAAAAACTGAGAGGTTCCTCTTTCCATTTAATATCACAGAGCGATTTCCAAACAATAGAGTTTCCATGTTTATAATTGCAAATTAAAGGATGCTTACCTTTGCAATATTTAAATTTCAAGAATTTAGCCCAAAGACTTTCATTTTTCTAAAAATTTGACCAAAGTTTATAAGAAAAAACATTGGTGGAATCCATCAATGATCTACACTCAGTACCACCTTCATAAATAGTACCCAACATATTAGACCAAGAAGTCCATTGAAGCCTTTTGGCCTAATTCCTAGAGCCCCAACAAAACATATTAAAAAGTCTTTCAATCCTGGTAAGAACAAGAGAAATAAGAATAAGCAACAAGTAAAAAGGAAGAGAATAAAGAATAGTTTTAATAATAATTAAACTACCACCAAAAGATAAACAATAAAATTCAATGATAGAAATTTTTTTTGAATATTAAGAGTTACCTCATCAAAGAGATGGGATCTCTTATGGCCATAATAAAAAGGGGAGCCTAAAAATTTAATAGGAAGATTTTGATGAGAAAAACTAGTGATATCATTTATCTTGTTAATTCTATGAACATAAATAGAAGTAGAAGTGATAAAAACAACTTTTATCTGTACTAATCAAAAGGCCACTTTCCTTTTCAAATTTATTTAAAAAATCTTTAAGCTTTTTAACATAATGTAATGAGCCATTACCAAAAATTATGAAATCATCAACAAAGCTTAAGTGAGAGATAGCCAAACCACCATGATTCCTGAAATACATAATAGAATTCTTCTCAAAAAAAAAAGATTAAGCCAACGAGACAAATATTCAACCACAATAATAAAAAGTGATGGAGAAAGAAAGTCAGCTTGTCTTATACCTTGAGAGGAATTAAAGAAACCAAAGTTTTCACCATTGATAATTAATGAAAACTAAACATTTCTAATTGTATTGTTAACCCAATAAACAAAATGATTAGAAAAACTAAATAAAGTAAGAATGCTATTAAGAAAATCCCAAGAAATGTTATCATAAGCTTTGGTGATGTCAAGCTTAAAATGTAAATTGTCACCTTTAGTTTTAACATTCAAATCATGAATCAATTCTTGAGCAAGCAATATGTTATCTAAAATAGTTCTACCTTTCACAAATCTAGTTTGATTAGGAGAGATAATCTTAGGGAGAAACTTACTAAGCCTATTAGTCAAAATTTTAAAAATCAATTTATTGAAAAAAGAACAAAGACTAATAGGTCTAAAGTCATTCCAAAAGTCTGGATTATCTTTCTTAGGAATAAGAATAATAGAAGTGCTAGTAAAATATTTAGGAATAGAATTTCCTTGAAAAAAATCCTTACCAGCATTAACAAGGTCAATTTTAATAATAAACTAATATTTTTAAAAGAATAAAGTACTGTAATAATCCAGCCCTACAACAGAATCAACATTCATACCATTAAGAATATCAAAAATTTCCTCATCAGAAGGAGGAGTAACCAAACACTCATTGTCATAAGTAGACATAATATAAGGGATGATAGAGGGATTGGATAAATGCTCAAGTTGACAATTTTTATTTAAAAGATCATTAAAATAATTAAGAGAAAAAGAAAATATATCCTCTTTGTCGGTAAGCCAAGAACCATGCAAGTTCTTAATTTTATGAATGTGACCAAGAACTCTTCTTTTCATTACCAAAGCATAAAAATATTTAGTGTTTCTTTCCCCCTTAGGCAGAAATGCTACTTTTTGTCTCTAATAAGTCTCCTCCATATCTTAAAACTTAATGAGATTATCTTTAGCTTCAGAAAGATTAGAACAAAAAGAAGAATCAGTAATAACAAGTTCTTTCAAATCTTTCACCTTTCGTCCCATATTCTTGATATTATCAAAAAATATTTTAAAGTAGTTTCTATTCCACCAAGTGATATCATCAGGAGAAAGGGTAGCACAACAATTATAAGCAATAACATCAAGAAAACTTTAATCTTGTAACCACATTTTGAAAATAAGAATTTTTAATGACATTATTATTATGAATAACATCCTTAATAGTAATCAAAAGAGGAGCATGATCCGAGAAAGTTCTATTAAGATGCTCCACCAAAGTTAAAGGAAACAGTTTAATAAATAATTATTAAATAAAGCATTATCCAACGATGCCATAATCTATGATTATTCCAAGTAAATTGAGAACCAATGAAACCAACATCCTGAAGATTACAATCCAAAATCTTATATTCAAAATCTTCCATTGAATGTAAATTTGGTAAAGAACCTCCTTTCCTTTCATTCATAGAAAGGACCGTATTAAAATCCCCACCAATAATCCAAGAATCATTAACAATAGAAGCAAAATTAGATAATTGATCCCAAGGAATTCTCTTCTCTAACATGTTACAAATAGCATAAACAAAAGAGCCAAAAGCAAGATAATCACCAAATGAAATATACACATTAATAACTTGATTAAAATCATTAATAAAGAGAATTATTCCAAAATAACCAAATCATATTATTCTTATTGAAATAAAAGTTGTTAAAACCAATAATCTTGGCTGCATGCAATATTTTAGAAGAAAAAAATAAGAGGTTCCAGAATAACCAAAAAAATGAACATTATAAATTCTACAAAGATTCCTAATTCTATTTCTAACAGTAAGAGTACCAATACCCCTCACATTCCAAATAAGAAAGTTAAACATTTATTTTTATTAGGTAAAGAAGATGTAGAAGATCTAGTTGATCTAGAAACTTTAGGACGATAATTTTTAAAATTTTTTCCTTTTCACAAAAATAGTTTGAAAACTGATCTCATTCTCCATGGACTCATCATCAGAAAAACTTCTGTCATCAATATTAATAATAGATTTAGGAGAAGATCTGATTTGATAAGAAGATAAATCCTCTTTCTACATTAAATGAGAATTATCACTAAGCAAAATACCATCCAGAATAACAGTTAAAGAAGGGGGAAAATAGATTTATTAATCAAACAAACACTTAGTTGCACATTATCAACAAGCTCCATACCATCATTTTTGTCCAAATTCAAAGAAAATAAAACAAGATTTTATTTTAATGATTTTTGAGGAAAAATAACAAAAACATTTTCTATGAGATTTTTAGCAACTTATCACAAATCTCCTTAGAATTAAAAACTAAAATAGGAAAATCATCCACTTGTAAATGTTCAGGAATAATAGAAATAATAGCAGGCGAAACCTGATTACTCTCCAAAATAGTTTCAGAAGAATTTTTAACAAGCTTATCACTACCCCTTACATTAGGAACAACTTTAGAAACATTAGGAACATCATTATAAACATCAATAATTTCATTAACAGTGCCATTTCTCCTGATTACTCTCCAAAATAGTTTCAGAAGAATTTTTGACAAGCTTATCACTACCCCTTACATTAGGAACAACATTAGAAACATTAGGAACATCATTATAAACATCAATAATTTCATTAACAGTTCCATTATCCATTTTATTTAAATTAGAATTTCTTTTATCAAATTTTCAATCTCTAATTTTTCCAGCAACCTTAGGATTTTTAACCACTTTCTTTCGAAGATGTTGATGAGTAACAAAACATTTTGATACATTATGGCCATGAGTTTTGCAATGATTGTAGAAAGCAAGTAAGTTTTTAAACTCGACCTACTAGAAATATCCATATTTCTCCAATCCAATCCACACCTCCATAGGAAATTTCTTTAATACATCAATTTCAATAAGGATCCGAGCAACCTACGGCCTAGATTTGGTTGTGGTTTCTTGATCAATTTGGAAGGGTCTACTAAAAATAGAACCTACATCATGCAAGAATTGATAATTAATAAAGTGAACCTGAAGATTTGGTAAAGATAACCAAACTAGTGCTATAGGAGATTCCTCTTTAATGTCAAAAAAATGGAGTTCATTTAAGAATACACATTTGATAGTTTTTAACATAATAAGTTCGGAAACATATGACTATAATCAAGGTCATTAGATAATTTAATTTACATGTCTACCATCCAAGTCAAAAAAACACCAAGATTCAAGTCATGAAAGGAAAATTGAATTTCCTCCATACTAGGATGACAAAAAGAAAATTTCCAATCAAAGTATATGCATAAGGTTCAGCTAGTTTTTCAATATCCAAGTCAAAGCAGATAATAGTTGGAACACCTATGAAGGTCGTATGAACCAAGTTTAAAGAAACATCAGAAGAAGTTGAAGAGTCCTTACCAGATAATGCATCTTTGAAGAATTCAGAGGCAAAAGGTTTAGCTATACCTAATAAATCGAAAGCCCCAGATGGAGCAGCTAGAACATTTGGTTTTCCCCAAGTATTCATAGAACCTGATGCCATGGAAAATTGTGCCACTTAAGAACTGAATAAGGATCGGCTGAGAGCTGAAGATCCGAAGCCAAACCAAAAGAAATTTCTGGAAAACCAAGCCAGAAATGTTGAGAAATAAAATAAAAAGGAAAGGGATTTATGAATCACTAGAGCTCGAGATGGGAAGGGAATGCAGGATGGGTCTAGGTTTTCATATTTTTTTTAGTTTATTAGGGTTTAGGGGTTTAGGTTTTTTTAGTTATTTTTTTAGTTTAGTTATTTTTTTTGGTTTAGGGGTTCAAGGTTTTTTAGGGTTTTTTAATAATTTTATTTGTATGGATTAGGATTTTTAGTTATTTATTATTTATTAGTTTTTTGTTTTTAGTTTAGTTTTAGTTTTTATTTGGTTTATTATAATATTATTATTATTTAAGTTTAGTTTTTTTTGGTGGTGGGGGCGGTGTTGTGGGGTGTAAATGGTGGGGGTGTGATTTACTTATTTTTGTTTAGTTTTTAGTTAATAAGGGTTTTAATTTTGTTTTTTTATTAGTTTTATTTTAGCGTTTTGGTTTTTTATTAGTTTTCATTTTATTTAAGGGTTTTTATTATATTTGTTTTAGTTTTTTATTAGTTTTGGGGGGCAGGGGCTTAAGGTTTACATTTTTTATAGTTTTATTAGTTATGTTTTTGTGTTTTATTTAGTTTTTTTATTAGTTTTTTTATTATTTTTTGTTTTTTATTAGTTTTATTAATTTTATATTTTTTAGCGTTTAACTTTTAGTTTTAGTTTTATTGGGGGGGTTTAGTTTTGTTAATTTATTAATTTATTAATTATTGTTTAGTTTTGTGTTTTTTTTATTAGTTTAGTTATTATTATATTTAGTTTTTTTTTTTGGGTGGGGTTTCAATTTTATTGCTGGGTTTAGGTTTAGTTTTTTTTAGGGTTTAGGTCTTTATTAGTTTTTATTAGGGTTTTAGTTTAGTTTTAGTTTTTAGTTTTTTTAGTTTTACTTTTAGTTTTATTTTTTTTAGGTTTTAGTTTCTTAGTTTCAGTTAGGGGTTTTGGGAGGGGGAGTTAGTTTAATTTTATTTTATTAGTTTTAGTTTTTTAGTTTTCTAGTTAGGGGGTTTAGGGTTTAGGATTTTGGGTTTAGGGTTTAGGCTTTAATGATTAGGGACTTTTTTTAAATTAAGTAAAATAGTAGGTTTAGGTTTTTCTAATTTATTTTATATTTTATATTTTATTTAGTTTAGTTTATTTTTTTATCATTATTTATTTTAGTTTAGGCTTTTCATTTTAGTTTATTTTTTAGATTTAGGTTTATCTTTATGTTTATTTTTTAGTTTACTTTTATTTTTATTTTATTTTTTAGGTTTAGGTTTTATTTTTTAAAATTAAGTTTAGGGCTTAGGTTTCATTTAGGATTAGGTTTAGGTTTTTATTTTATTTTTTTGGGTTTAGGTTTTAGGTTTATTTTTAGTTTATTTTATTTTATTTAGTTTAGGATTTAGGTTTAGTTTATTTTAAGTTTAGGTTTATGTTTTATTTATTTTAGTTTTGTTTATTTTAGTTTAGGTTTAGGTTTATTTTATTTTGTTTATTTTAAGTTTAGGTTTTTTTTAGTCTAAAGTTTAGTTTTTATTTTTTATTTATATTTAGGTTTATTTTTTAGGTCTATATTTTTATTTAGTTTTTATTTTATCTTTATTTAACATTTAGGTTGAATTTTATTTAAGTTTTTTATTTTTATGTTTATTTTTTTATTTAGTTTAGTTTATGTTTTTATTTATTTTATTTCAATTTAGTTTTTATTTTTTATTTTATTTTATTATTAGGTTTAGGTTTTGGTTTTAGTTTAGGTTTTCCTTTTCTTTTATTTATTTTATTTTAGTTAGGTTTAAGTTTTTTTATTTATTTTATTTTTAGGTTTTATTTATTTCATGTTTAGGTTTTTAGGTTTTTCGAGTTTGGGGTTTAGGGTTTAGGGTTCAGGGTTGAGGGTTTAGTGTTAGTTTTAGGGTTTAGGGTTCAGGGTTAGGATTTTCTTTTTAGTTTTATTTTTTATTTTTATAAATTAATTAAACTCGTAGGTTTAAGTTTATTTATTTTATTTATTTTAGTTTTTTTATTTTTATTTTTATTTTGGTTTATTTTAGATTTTTATTTAGTTTAATTTATTTATTTTAGGTTTATTTATTTTAGTTTATGTATTTTATTTTAGTTACTTTTTTTAGGTTTAGGTTTATTTTTTTAGTCTAGCTTTATTTTTATCTTATTTATTAGGTTTAAGTTTTATTTTTTATTTTTAGGTTTAGGTTTACGTTTTATTTTATTTTTTTATGTTTTAGTTTTAAGTTTTTATTTTAAGTTTATTTTTAAGTTTTATATTTTAGTTTAATCTTAAGTTTATTTTTAGTTTATAATATTTTATTTAGTTTTGGTTTAGTTTTTTTTAGGTTTAGGTTTTGGATTTATTTATTTTAATTAAATTTAGGTTTATTTTAGTTATATTTTAGGTTTAGGTTTTTTTTTTTAAATTTAGGGTTTAGTTTTACTTTTTTATTTATTTTTTGTTTTATTTTTTAGGTTTACATTTTTATGTAGTTTTATTTTATTTTTTAAAGTTTATTTTATTTTTATTTAAGGTTAAGTTTATATTTTATTTAGGTTTTTTAGTTTTTAGTTTAGTTTAGAGATTTATTTATTTTATTTTATTTTAGTTTTTATTTTTATTTTTTAGGTTTAGGTTTAGGTTTTAGTTTATGTTTTTATTTAATTTTATTTATTTATTGTATTTTGGTTTAGGTTTTTTTATTTATTTTATTTTAATGTTTTATTTAGCTTTGGTTTAGGTTTTTAGCTTTTCAAGGTTTAGGTTTTAGGGTTAGTTTATGGTTTTGGGTTTGGGGTTTAGGGTTTAAATTTTAACATTTAGGATTTAGTATTTAGGCTTTATAGTTTACAGTTTTATGGTTTAGGGTTAGCTTAGGGTTTTAGGTTAGTTTAGTTTTTAGGTTTAGGTTTAGGTTTTAGTTTATGATTATATTTAATTTATTTTTTTATTTTATTTTGCTATAGGTTTTTTTATTTATTTTATTTTTAGGTTTTATTGAGCTTAGGTTTAGGTTTTTAGCTTTTTATGGTTTAGGTTTTAGGGTTAGTTTAGGGTTTAAGGTTTAGGGTTTAGGGTTTGGGGTTTATGGTATAAAGTTTAGGATTTAGTGTTTAAGCTTCAGTGTTTATGGTTTTAGGGTTTCGGGTTTAGGTTTAGGTTCAAGGTTTAAGCTTTAGTGTTTAGGGATTTTAGGGTTTTAGGTTTGTGGTTTAGGGTTAGTTTAGTCTTTAATCTCTAGGTTTTTTTAAGGTTTAGGGTTTAGTGTTTAGGTTTAGGGTTAGTTTAGTGTTTAGGGTATAGGTTGTTTTTAGGGTTTTGGATTTTTTAGGGTTTTGGGTTTTGTGTTTTGGGTTATAAGTTTAGGGTTTAGGGTTTAGGGCTAGTTTTAAGGTTTAAGGTTAGTTTTAAGGTTTAGGGTTTTGGGTTTAGGATTAGAGTTTAGGATTTAAAGTTTAAGGCTTACAAAAAATTAAGTAAATTGCTAGGTTTAGGTTTATTTATTTTTTTTACTTTATTCTTTATTTATTTTAGTTTATTTTATTTTTTAGTTTTAAATAGGTTTTATTTTATTTAGTTTAGTTTATTTATTTTAGTTTACATTTTTAATTTTAGTTTATTTTTTAGGTTTAGGTTTAGGTTAATGTTTATTTTTTAATTTAGTTTTATTTTTATTTTATTTTTTAGGTTTAGGTTTTATTTTTTATTTTAAGGTTTATGTTTAGGTTTTTTTTTTAGGTTATTGGTTTTAGGTTTTTATTTGATGTTTATTTTAAGGTTCATTCTTTTAATTTAGAATTATGTTTATTTTTATTTTATTTTATATTATTTTGTTTAGGCTTAGATTTATTTTATTTTAGGTTTTGGTTTAGGTTTTACTTATTTTAGTTTAAGTTTAGGGGTTTTTTATATAGTTTAGGGATTAGGTTTAAATTTTTATTTATTTTTACGTTTGTTTTAGGTTTAAGTTTTTATTTAGTTTTTATTTTATTTTATTTTAAGTTGATTTTCTTTTTCTTTTACATTTGGGTTTTATTTTATTTAAGTTTTTATTTTTAGGTTTACTTTATTTTATAGTTTAGTTTAGGTTTTTATTTATTTTATTGTAGTTTAGTTTTTATTATTTTATTTTATTTTAATTTTAAGTTAAGGTTTAGGTTTTATTATTTTTATTTTTCTTATTTTATCTAGGTTTAGGTTTATTTATTTATTTTACTTTTAGGTTTTATTTAGTTTAGGTTTAGGTTTTTAGGTTATTATAGTTTAAGGTTTAGGGTTAGCTTAGAGTTTAGGGTTAGTTTAGGGTTCAGGGTTTAAGGTTCAAGGTTTAGGCTTTAGGGTTTAGGGTTTTTAGGGTTTGGGGTTTGGGGTTTAGGGTTTAGGTTTTAAGGTTTTAGGCTTTGGGATTTAGGGTTTAGGGTTCAAGGTTAAGGTTAGGGTTTACAGTTTAGGGTTTATGGTTTAAGGTTTAGGGTTTCTTAGGGTTCAGGCTTTTTTATGATTTAGGGATTAGGGATTAGGGGTTTAGGGTTGCAAGTTTAGGGTTTAGGGTTTAGGGTTAGTTTTAAGGTTTAGGGCTTAAAGTGTAGGGTTTAGGATTTAGGGATTAGACTTTAGTGTTTAGGAGGGTTATTTTTTAAATAAAAATTAAGTAAATCGATAGGTTTTTATTTATTTAGGTTATTTTTTATTTATTTTAGTTTTTTTTATTTTTTATTTTTAATTAGGTTTATTTATTAATTTAATTTAGTTTAGTTTATTTATTTTAGGTTTATTTTTTTTACATTTTTTATTTAAGTTTATTTTTTAGGTTTAGGTTTAGGTTTATGTTTATTTTTTAGTTTAGTTTTATTTTTATTTTATTTTTTAGGTTAAAGTTTTATTTTTAATGTTTAGGTTTATGTTTAGGTTTGTATTTTATTTTTTAGGTTTGTATTTTATTTTAGGTTTATTTTTTAGGTTTATTTTTTAGTTTAATTTTAGGTTTATTTTATTTTATTTAGTTTAGGGTTTAGGTTTATTTTATTTTATGTTTTGGATTAGGTTTTATTTATTTTTGTTTAGGTTAAGTTTTTTAGTTTAGGGTTTAGGTTTTAATTTTTATTTATTTTTAGCTTTTTTTAGGTTTAGGTTTTTTTTTAGTTTTTATTTTATTTTATTTTTTTATGTTTGTGTTTTATTTTATTTAGGTATTTTATTTTTAGGATTATTATATTTTATAGTTTAGTTTAGGTTTTTATTTATTTATTCTATTTCATTATAGTTTTTATTTTATTATTCTATTTCATTTTTAGGTTTAGGTTTAGGTTTAGGTTTTAGTATAGGTTTAATTTTTTTTATTTTATTTAGGTTTAAGTTTTTTTAATAAATTTATTTTAAGGTTTTATTTAGTTTAGGTTTAGGTTTTTAGCTTTTTACGGTTTAAGGCTTAGGGTTTAGGGTTTGGGATTTAAGGTTTATGGTTTAGGGTTATGTGTTTTAGGGTTTAGGGTTTAGGGTTTAGTGTTTAGGGTTTATGTTTTAGGGTTTAGGGTTTATGGTTAATGGTTAAGTGTTTAGGCTTTAAGGTTTTAGGCTTAGGGTTTAGGGTTTAGTGTTCAAAGTTTAGGGTTAGTATTAGCATTTAAGGTTATGGTTTTTTTAGTTTTTTTAGTTTTTTAAATTAAGTAAATTGGTAAGTTTAGGCTTATTTAATTTATTTTTCATTTATTTTAGTTTATTCAAATTTTTTATTTTCATTTTAATTTTTATTTTATTTTATTTTAGGTTAATTTATTTTTATTTTTATTTTAGATTTTATTTTATTTAGGTTTTTTATTTTCTAATTTAGTCAGGGTTTTTATTTATTTTATTTAATTTAGTTTTAATTTTTAATTATTTTTTAGGTGTAGGTTTAAGTTTATTGTTATGTTTAGATTTTTATTTTATTTTGTTTGGGTTTAGCTTTTTTTATTTATTTAATTTTTTAGGTTTAGTTTAATTTAGGTTTAGATTTTTTTACTTTTTAGGGTTTAGGGTTTACGGTTATCGGTTTAGGGTTTAGTGTTTAGGGTTTAGGGTTTAGGGTTTAAGGTTAGTTTAGGATTTAGGTTTAAATTTTTTTAAACAAAAATTAAGTAAACTGGTAGGTTTATGTTTATTTTAGTTAACTTTTTTTTATATTGGCTTATTTTTTATTTTTATTTAGTTTAGTCTATTTATTTTTTGGTTTATTTATTTTAGATTAGTTTTTTATTTTATTTTATTTTTTAGGTTTAGGTTTATTTTATAGTTGAGATTTATTTTTATTTTATTTTTTAGGTTTAGGTTTCATTTTTATTTTTAAGTTTAGGTTTAGGTTTTAAAATTATTATTTTAGGTTTAGGTTTTAGGTTTATTTTTTAGGTTTTATTTTTTAGTTTAGGTTTAGGTTTATTTTTAGTTTATTTTGTTTTATTTAGTTTAGGTTTAGTTTAGGCTTAGGTTTAAGTTATTTTAGGTTTAGGTTTAGGTTTAATTCATTTTAGTTTAATTTATTTTAGTTTAGGTTTATTTTATTTTATTTTATTTTTATTTTAGTTTTAAGGTTTTTTTTAGTTTGGGGTTTAGGTTTTTTTTTTATTATTTTTTAGGTTTAGGTGTTTATTTAGATTTTATTTTATTTTTATGTTATTTTAGGATTATTTTATTTTTATTTTAATTTAGTTTTGATTTTATTTAGGTATTTTATTCTTAGGTTTATTTTATTTTTTAATTTTAGTTTAGATTTTTATTTATTTTATTATTATTTTTTATTTCTTTATTATATTTTTTTTTAGTTTTAGGTTTAGATTATAGCTTAAATTCTTATTTTATTTTATCTTTTATTTTATTTAGGTTTATGTTTTATTTATTTATTTTATTTTTAGGTTTTATTTACTTTAGGTTTAGGTCTTTATGTTTTTAGGGTTTAGGGTTTAGGGTTTAGGATTTAGGCTTTATTGTTTAGGGTTTTGGGTTTAGGGTTTAGGATTTAGGCTTTATTGTTTAGGGTTTATGGTTAGGGTTTAGGGTTAAGGGTTTAGGGTTAAGGGTTTAAGGTTTAGGGTTTTAGGGTTTAGGGTTTAAGGTTTGGTGTTCAGGCTTTAAGGTTTAGTGTTTTTAAGGTTTAGGGTTTATAATTTAGGGTTTAGGGTTTAAAGTTTAGGGTTAGATTAGGGTATAGGGTTTAGGCTTTAGGCTTTAGGATTTAGGGCTATTGGGGTTTGGGGTATATGTTGGCTTAATTAGCCTCATGTTCAATTCAATTAATTTTGATGATAACAAACAAATGCTTGGATGTTCTAATGAATATTTTTATGTGTTTTAGATATATTAATTGCTAATTACATATCTAATACATTAGAGGAAATTGCAAGAGTAGAAGAATGAAAAGGATAATGTGAAGCTCAAGATATAATATTTTGGGTTACATGACTATTCATATGAGTTCATTGGCATGAATCAATTTGCTCACAACTTATCATATTATTTTAATGAGGTTAATTTATATAAATCTTTATTTAATTAACATTCAATTCCTTGGACTTTTTCCTTTAATTTAAGAGGTTACATGACCCACTTTTGATTAAAATTGAATTTATTATGATTTTCTAAACATTAGTTGATTTTTATAATGAATGCATGCTACATGGTTTGAATATATTAAGAGCCATATTTGATTACTTTTGACTTACCCATGTGAATAGCAAAATTTTGGCTGCTAAATTTAATATTTATTTAATATAAATTATATTTTTATTGAATATTAAATTATTAGATGGTAATATGAGGTTAGCATCATATATTTTTAAAATATGATCTTCTTGCCTATAAGTTGCCCTCATTCTCTTCATGAAAGCATTCCTCATTCAAAATTCAAAATCCCTCCAGCAGATCTAAGAGAAAAATTCTTAGATTTTTCTTCCAAGTGTTCTCCAAATATTGCAAGATCAAATCCTTGGTTTGCAAGCTTCAACATCTTCAACTAAGCAGGCCTTCTCAAATTACTTGAGTTTATTTTCTTGATTTTAATCCTCTTTAGTTGTTCATGCTATTTTCACCATCTATTTATTCTTTCCAATTTATACCTTTTCGTGGATTAGTCTTTGGAAATTATTATTCACATCAAAGTTTCTCAATCATTTTTTTGTGATAAACTCTTGTGATAGTTTGTAGGATCTATTTCAACTTGCTAAAAATTTTAACTTCCTAAAAATTTATTTTGGGTTCTTGAAATATTTCTTCATGAGTCTTATTTTGAAAGATCATTTATTCTTAGATCTATTTTAGAAGTATATTTTTAACCATTTAAAAATAAATTATTGTGCTGAAATTATTTTTATATTTGCTAGATCTCTCTTTTTAATTAAAAGCTTACTAGCATACTTAGATCTATCATATACACATTTTATTTAAGTACTTTGTGATCATTAGCATTAATTGAAAGAATCTTTTTGGTAAAAAATAAAATAAATTATTCCTTGCTGAAATTTATTTTATTGTGTAAAAGAATATTGTGAAATTATTTTGAAATAATTTTTAAACATCTTACTAAGATCACTTTAAGATATTTATTTCAATATTAAGTTAGCATATTATCTTGCCAAAATTTTTAAGTTGTAAGTGATCATTTATAATTTGTGATATCATTTTTTGAATTGGACAGCTTGGTATATTTGTGAGAAATTTATTTTATCAAAATTTATTATTTTTTATATTTTTTTGTGCTGTAAAATTTATATTAGGGTTGTACTCGGCCCTTTGTAGGAGAGTACATATTATTGTAGGGATTGTACTCGCCCCGTTATAGAAGAGTACTATTTGTAAGCTATTTTTGAATTTAGTGGATTCCTAGCTAGGGGTGGCTAGGCGTGGACGTAGGCCAATTTTGGTATCAGAGCCTAGGCTCTTTTATTAGCTTAACATCCAAGAGTAGATCTTTTCACTATGGCATAAGGTTTCCCAAAGGGTTCACTACCAAAGGGTCAATCCACTCATAGACCTCCACTTTCATATAGTGTACCATTTGACTATTGAAAAAATAGAATTATTACATTTTTAAGAGGTCAAGATGCATGCATATGGTATATGTTGACACATGATTATCATACACCCACAGTAGAAGTAAATGGAATTAATGTAAAAAACCTTTTGAGGAATGGTCTGTAGCTGAAAGAGAACTTGATGAATTAAATGCTACGGCTTGTAATACTTTACATTGTGCTTTATTACCTGATGATTACATGAAAATTTTTATGTTAAGTACAACAATAGAAATATGGGATAAACTCATTATAACTTATGAAGGAACTAGTGAAGTTAAAGATGCTCTCATAAATAAACTTGTTCATGAATATGAGTTATTTCATATGTCTCCTTCTAAATCTATTTCTGATATGTATACTAGATTCATGAATATAATTAACACATTGCATTATCTTGGAAAAACATATAGGAATCAAGACTTAGTCTATAAGATTCTTAAATGTCTTCCGAAAGAATGGGAAGCTAAAGTAACAGCTATTAGTAAAGCTAAGGATTTTTCTTCTTATCCACTTGATCAGCTTTTGGGTTCTTTGATAGCTCATGGACAGGTTATTGCTCAAAGGGATAAGATGGATAACTCAACAAAATGGGAGAAGGATAAAGGAAAAGCCATTGCATTACAAGTTGATGACAGTGATGAGCATAACACCTCAAGCTCGGATGGTGATTGAGATGAGGTGGTCATGCTATCCAAAAGGCTTGGGAACTTGCTAAAGAAAGAAAATCAAAGGAATAAAAATTCTAAAAACTATAAATTTTAAACTAAAAAATTTCCTACAGGTGAGGGGATCATTTGCTACCATTGTAAAAAGCTTGGACACATAAGAGGTGATTATCCAAAACTTACTGAATCAAAGAAGAAAGATACTGATGTGAAAAGAAGAAAAAATATGAAGGAGAAAAAGTACCATAAGAAGAAGAAGACAGCTTTATGGGCCAATCCAGATTCAAATGAATCAAGTACTTGCTCATCCGATGAAGAGGTCAACATATGTCTTATGGAAAATGGAGAATCTGACTTAGATTCTCAAGAGGTATGTAATGATATATCTTATGATGAATTAGATGATGCTTTTAATTATTTAGTTATTGAATATAAAAAATTAAAAAGAAAATACAAAACCTTAGAAAAAGAGCATAGAAATTTAGATATGCATTTTTTGATTAAAAAATGAATGTGATAATTTAAAAAGTAAAAATACTTCTTTATTAAATTATTCCTTACTTGTATGTAAACTTGAAAGAGAGAATATCTTGTTAAAACCAAGATTAGAATTATTTTTGAAATCACAAGTTCATTATAATACTCCATCAAGAAAAACATTTAATAGAAATTATTTGCGTGATACACATCCCACTCATGTACCTTATAATTATCATGCTAAGTCATATGCAAACACTAATGTTTGGTGCAACTATTGTGATAGAAAAGTTCATATTTCATTTGATTGCTATGAACGTAAATTACAAAATTCTAAGCAATCATCTTATGTATGGGTACCAAAAGGTACAAGCACTACACAAACCACGCATGCTAGATATCTTGCTTCAAATGTAGAATGTGGACCCAAACATGTTTGGGTTCCAAAAGTTAACATTTGAGTTTCTTTTGTAGGAATGCCTTTAAAGAGAAATCAAAGAATGCATGTGGTACTTGGACAGTGGATGTTCAAGGCATATGACAGGAGATAAAGATAAATTCACAACTTTAGAATCAAGTGATGGAGGATTTGTTACATATGGAGATAATGCAAAGGGAAAGATCATCGGCATTGGTTCTATTTATAAGAATTCTATCACTTTATATAAAGTTTTTCTAATAGAAGGATTAAAACATAATTTAATTTCTATTAGTGAATCATGTGATAAAGGTTTGAATGTAGTATTCCATGCATCATGTTGCATTATAAAAAATAATGAAAATGTTTTGTTAGTAGGACAAAGATATAAAAATATTCATGTCATTGATTTAGATAGCTTTCATGATGTGAATTTGAATTTACTTTGTTTTAAAAGCACTCATGATGATATATGGTTATGGCATAGGAGACTATGTCATATTAACATGCACACACTTAATAAAATTGCCAAACTTGATTTAGTGGTTGGATTGTCTAAATTAAATTTTCATTCAATCTATGTTTGTGATGCATGTTTTCATGGTAAGCATTCTAGAAGCTCATTTAAAAGTAAAAAAATTATTTCTACTTCTAGACCTATAGAATTATTGTACATGGATTTATTTGGTCCTATTAGCATCACTAGCTTAGGTGGAAAAAATTATGGTTTTGTGATTGTTGATGATTTCTCTAGATATACTTGGGTTTTATTTGTAACTTACAAGGATGATGATTTTGGTGAGTTTAGAAAGTTTTCTAAATATATTCAAAGGGAACAAGGACTTTTGATTAATAGGGTTCAAACTGATCATGGTGGCGAATTTGAAAATAAATTATTTGAGGATTATTGTGATGAACATGGGATTAGACATAATTTGTTTGCACCTAGAACTCCCCAACAAAATGGAGTAGTAGAGAGAAGAAATAGAATATTAATTGAATTAAGTAGATCTATGCTTGATGAGTATAAATTACCAAAATATTATTGGGCAGAAGCAGTAAATACTACATGTTATGTGATGAATATGATCTATTTTAGACCAATTTTGAAGAAGACACCCTATAAATTGTTTTTTTTGGAAAGAAGCCTAAGATTAAACACTTTCATGTATTTGGATGTAAATGCTTTATTTTGAATAATGGAAAAGATCATTTAGGTAAGTTTGATTGCAAATCAGATGATGGTATTTTCTTAGGTTACTCTCTTTCTAGTAGAGCTTATAGAGTTTTCAATAAGAGAAAAATGACTATAGATGAATCAATACATGTTATTTTTGATGAAAATTTAATTGATCCTATTAGAAATGAAGTGATTGATGAAGATATTGATAATTTTAAGAAAATATCTTTAGAAGATAATGTGGATGATTCATTGCCTAAAGAATGAAAATATAATAAAAATCATCAAAAGGAACTAATTATAGGAGATCCTACAAAAGGAGTTATGACCAGAAGACATAGTAGAGAGGTTGTAGATCATTCAAGATTTTTATCTGAGGTTGAACCTAAAAATTTAGAAGAAGTATTAAATGATAATTTTTGGATTATTGGTATGGAAGAGGAGTTGAATCAATTTGTAAGAAATGATGTTTGGGAATTAGTCCCAAGACCCAAGATCAAAATGTCATTGGAACAAAATGGGTCTTTAGGAATAAGCTAGATGATTCATGTTGTATTGTTAGAAATAAAGCTAGGTTAGTTGCACAAGGGTACACACAAGTTGAAGGTATAGATTTTGAAGAATATTTTGTACCCGTAGCAAGACTAGAAGCTATCAGGTTACTCCTTGCTTATATTTTTAGAAATTTTAAACTTTTTCAAATGGATGTCAAAAGTGCATTTTAATGGATTTATTGACCAAAATGTATTTGTAGAGCAACCACCTGGATTTGAGAGCCTTGATTGTCCAAATCATGTGTATAAATTAAAGAAAGCCTTATATGGTTTAAAACAGGCTCCTCATGCTTGGTATGATAGGTTAAGAAACTTTTTGAAAGATCATGGATTTAGAAAGGGTAGAGTAGATACCACCTTATTCCTTAGGAGCATAGATAATGATTTGATTGTGGTACAAGTGTATGTAGATGATATATTATTTGGAAGTACAAATGAATCTTTATGCCATGAGTTCTCATCATTGATGTCTAAAGAGTTTGAAAAGAGTATGATGGGAGAACTTAATTTTTTCTTAGGTCTTCAAGTGAAGCAACAGGAAAATGACACATTCATCTATCAAACCAAGTACACAAATGAATTGCTTGAGAGGTTTGACATGAAAAGATTTAAATCTATAAAAACTCTATGAGCCCATCTATAAAATTGGATTTAGATAAATTAGGAAAATCTGTTGATCAAAAACTTTATAGGAGTATGATAGGTTCACTTTTATACCTTGCTGCTAGTAGACCTGATATTATGTTTGTTGTTTATTTGTGTGCTCATTTTCAAGCCAACTTGAAAGAATCTCATTTAATAGCAGTCAAGTGTATCTTTTGGTATTTGATAGGCACTTCTAAATTAGGTTTATGGTATCCTAAAAATTCTTTATCATGTGATTTGGTTGCTTATTCTGATGTTGATTTTGCATGATGCAAAGTAGATAGAAAAAGCACTTCTGGCACATGTCATTTTTTAGGATCATCACTTGTGTCTTGGTCATCTAGGAACAAAATTATGTAGCTTTATCCACTGCTGAGGTTGAGTACATAGCTGCCGGTAGTTGTGTTTCTCAGGTCCTTTTGTTAAAGCAATAATTAGAAGATTTTGGTATTAAGCAAGATTACATTCTAGTTCACTGTGACAATACTAGTGCTATTAGTTTGACTACAAATTCTATCCAGCACTCACGAACCAAGCATATAAAAATTATACATCATTTTATTAGGGATCATGTTTTGAAAGGTGATGTTAATATTAATTTTATTAGCACCGATTTACAAATTGTAGATATTTTTACAAAACCATTATCATAAGAACATTTTTGTACTTTAAGGCGCATGCTTGGAATGTTAGATCCTAATATTTAAAATTATATGTAGTTTATTCCCTTTTTGATGTTGTCAAAAGGGGGAGAAGAGTAAAATGTTGGTTAGTATTAAGTCTATTTCAAGCATACATTTAGGGGGAGCAAAATTATTCATCTCTTATGCATAAATTTTTTTAAAGAGAATTTTTTTTCAAAAACTATGATGAAAGGTCAATTTGCACCTTCATCAAAATCAATACACAACATTAGTTTGTCATCATCAAAAAGGGGGAGATTGTTGACTTAATCAGCCTCATGTTCAATTCAATTAATTTTGATGATAACAAATAAATGCTTGGATGTTCTAATGAATATTTTTATGTGTTTCAGATATGTCAATTGCTAATTACATATCTAATACATTAGAGGAAATCACAAGAGTAGAAGAATTAAAAGGATAATGTGAAGCTCAAGATATAATATTTTGGGTTATATGACTATTCAAATGAGTTCATTGGCATAATCAATTTTCTCACAACTTAACATATTATTTTAATGAGGTTAATTTATATAAATCTTTATTTAATTAACATTCAATTATATGTTTCATACAAAGCATTAAAATTGTCAAAGTAATAAATGATACAAACTATTAAGTATAATTATTTTTATTTACTTAATATAATTACGTATTTTAATTTAATTTATTGGTTATAAGATAACTAACATATTTATGATTATACATAAATTATATAATAATTTTTAAATGTCACATGTCAAAATTAATAAAAATATATAAAATATTGTATTTTAGCCAAAGTCATTTTTTAATTAAAGAATTCATATCTGATTTCATCTCCAACGGATTCCTTGGATTTTTTTTCCTTTAATTTAAGAGGTTACATGACCCACTTTTGATTAAAATTGAATTTATTATGAATTTCTAAACATTAGCTGATTTTTATAATGAATGCATGCCACATGCTTTGAATATATTAAGAGCCATATTTGATTACTTTTGACTTACCCATGTGAGTAGCCAAATTTTGGCTACTAAATTTAATATTTATTTAATATAAATTATATTTTTATTGAATATTAAATTATTAGATGATAACATGAGGTTTGCATGATATATTTTTAAAATATGATCTTCTTCCCTATAAATAGCCCTCATTCTCTTCATGAAAGCATTCCTCATTTAAAATTCAAAATCCCTCCAGCAAATCTAACAAAAAAATTCTTAGATTTTTCTTCCAAGTGTTCTCCAAATATTGCAAGATCAAATCCTTGGTTTGGAAGCTTCAACATCTTCAACTAAGCAAGCCTTCTCAAATTACTTGAGTTTGTTTTCTTGATTTTAATCCTCTTTAGTTGTTCATGCTATTTTCACCATCTATTTATTCTTTCCAATTTATACTTTTTGGTGGGTTAGTCTTTGGACATTATTTTTCACATCAAAGTTTCTCAATCATTTTTTTGTGATAAACTCTTGTGATAGTTTCTAGGATTTCAACTTGCTAAAAATTTTAACTTCCTACAAATTTATTTTGGTTTATTGAAATATTTCTTCATTAGTTTTATTTTGAAAGATCATTTATTCTTAGATTTATTTTAGAAGTATATTTTTAAGCATTTAAAAATAAATTATTATGCTGAAATTATTTTTATATTTGCTAGATCTCTCTTTTTAATTAAAAGCTTACTAGCATACTTAGATCTATCATATACTCATTTTATTTATGTAATTTGTGATCATTAGCATTAATTGAAAGAATCTTTTTGGTGAAAATAAAATTAATTATTCTGTGCTGAAATTTATTTTATTTTGTCAAAGAATATTGTGAAATTATTTTGAAATCATTTTTAAACATCTTAGTAAGATCACTTTAAGATATTTATTTCAATATTAAGTGAGCATATTATCTTGCCAAAATTTTTAAGTTGTAAGTGATCATTTATAAGTTGTGAGATCATTTTTTGAATTGGACTGCTTGGTATATTTTTGAGAATTTTATTTTATCAAAATTTATTATTTTATCTTTTTTTTTGTGCTGTAAAATTTATATTGGGGTTGTACTCGCCCCTTTATAGGAGAGTACATATTATTGTAGGGGTTGTACTTGCCCCGTTATAGGAAAGTGCTATTTGTAAGCTATTTTTGCATTTAGTGGATTCCTAGCCAGGGGTGTCTAGGCGTGGATGTAGGCCAGTTTTGGGGTTTGGCCGAACCACATAAACATTATGTGCCTATTGCCTCTCTTTACTTTACTGCACTTTTATTTTTGCTGCATTAAGAATTGTGTCCTATCATTATAAAATCAAAAATTAATTTTCTACTAAACATTAATATTTAAGTTTTAAGTTTTAAAATTTTTAATATCACCCAATTCACCCTCATGGGTGCTATAGTGACTCACAGTATAGGGTTAGTTTAGGGTTTAAGGTTCAGAGTTTTAGGGTTTTAGGGTTTAGGCTTTAGGGTTTAATGTTTAGGGTTAGGGCTAGGGTTTAGGGTTGAATGTTTAGTATTTTGGGTTTAGAGTTTAGGTTTAGTTTAGGGTGTAAGGTTTTGGGTTTTTTAGGGCTTAGAGTTGTAGGTTTAGGGTTTATGGTTGTTGCTTCAGGGGTTAGGGTTAGTATTAGGGTTTAGGGTTTGGGATTTAGTGTTTAGGGTTAAGGATTTTTATTTTATTTAATGTTATTTTAGGTTTATTTTATTTTTCTTTTACATTTAGTTATTATTTTATTTAGGCATTTTATTCTTAGGTTTATTTTATTTTTTAATTTTAGTTTAGGATTTCATTTATTTTATTATTATATTTTATATCTTTATTATATTTTATTTTTAGTTTTAGGTTTAGGTTATAGGTTAAATTCTTATTTTATTTTATCTTTTATTTTGTTTAGGTTTATGTTTTATTTATTTATTTTATTTTTAGTTTTATTTTGTTTAGGTTTAGGTCTTTATGTTTTTAGGGTTTAGGGTTTAGGGTTTAGGATTTAGGCTTTATTGTTTAGGGTTTATGGTTAGGGTTTAGGGTTAAGGGTTTAGGGTTAAGTGTTTAAGGTTTAGGGTTTTTAGGGTTTAGGATTTAAGGTTGGTGTTCAGGCTTTTAAGGTTTAGTGTTTTTAAGGTCTGGGGTTTATAATTTAGGGTTTAAGGTTTAAAGTTTAGGTTAGATTAGGGTATAGGGTTTAGGGTTTAGGCTTTAGTCTTTAGGGCTATTGGGGTTTGGGGTATAGGGTTAGTTTAGGGTTTAAGGTTTACAGTTTTAGGGTTTAGGGTTTAGGATTTAGGGTTTAAGGTTTAGGGTTAGGGCTAGTGTTTAGGGTTTATGGTTGTATGTTTAATATTTAGGGTTTAGGGTTTAGGGTTCATTTAGAGTTTTGGGTTTTGGGTTTTTTAGGGCTTAGGGTTGTTGGTTTAGGGTTTATGGTTGTTGCTTTAGGGGTTAGGGTTTGTTTTAGGGTTTAGGATTTGGGATTTAGTGTTTAGGGTTAAGGTTTTTTTTTTAAAAAAAAATTTTATGAACAAATAGGTTTAGGTTTATTTATTTTTTTATTTTTTTTATATTTATTTAGTTTAATTTATTTGTTTTAGTTTAGGTTTTTTATTTTAATTTATTCTTCACGTTAAGTTTAGGTTTATGTTTATTTTTTTAGTTTAGTTTTATTTTATTTTATTTTTTATGTTTAGGTTTTGATTTTTATTTTTAGGTTTAGGTTTAGGTTTTTATTTCAGGTTTCTAGGTTTAGGTTTTAGGGTTTTATTTTTGGTTTATTTTTGGTTTTATATATTAGTTTAGTTTAGTTTAGTTTAATTTATTTTTATTTAGGTTTATTTTTTATTTTTATTTAGTTTAGTCTATTTATTTTTGGTTTGTTTATTTTAGTTTAATTTTTTATTTTAGTTTATTTTTTAAGTTTAGGTTTACTTTATAGTTGAGATATATTTTTATTTTATTTTTTAGGATTAAGTTTTATTTTTTTTTAAGTTTAGGTTTAGGTTTTAAAATTATTATTTTAGTTTTATGTTTTAGGTTTTTATTTTAGGTTTATTTTTAGGTTTTATTCTTTAGTTTAAGTTTTGGTTTATTTTTAGTTTATTTTATTTTATTTAGTTTAGGTTTAGGTTTAGGCTTAGGTTTAAGTTGTTTTAGGTTTAGGTTTAGGTTTTATTTATTTTAGTTTAATTTATTTTAGTTTAGGTTTATTTTATTTTATTTTATTTTAATTTTAGTTTTAGGTTTTTTTTTGTTTGGGGTTTAGGTTTTATTTTTATGTTTATTTTTTAGGTTTAGGTTTTTATTTAGTTTTTATTTTATTTTATGTTATTTTATGTTTATTTTATTTTTATTTTACATTTAGTATTTATTTTATTTAGGTATTTTATTCTTAGGTTTATTTTATTTTTTAATTTTAGTTTAGATTTTTATTTATTTTATTATTATTTTTTATTTTTTTATTATATTTTATTTTTAGTTTTAGGTTTAGGTTATAGTTCAAATTCTTATTTTATTTTATCTTTTATTTTATATAGGTTTATGTTTTTTATATTTATTTTATTTTTAGGTTTTATTTTATTTTGGTTTAGATTTTTATATTTTTTAAGGTTTAGGGTTTAGTTTAGGATTTAGGCTTTAGTTTTTAGGTTTTATGGTTAGGGTTTAGGGTTAAGGGTTAAGGGTTTAGGGTTTTAAGGGTTTAGGGTTAAGGGTTAAGGGTTTAGGGTTTTAAGGGTTTAGGGTTTAGGTTTGTGTTTAGCTTTAGGTTTCTTTAAGTTTAGTTTATAATTTAGGGTTTAGGGTTTAAAGTTTCAGGTTGATAGGCTATAGGTTTTGCTTTAAACTTTAGGGTTTAAAATTGGGGTTTGGTTATAGGTTAGTTAGTTTAAGTTCATGTTTTAAGGTTTAGGTTAAAACTTTAGGTTTAGTTTAGTGTTAGTGAGTTTAGTTTAGGGTTGTTGGTTTAGGGTTTAGTTTAGGATTTAGGGTTGGTTTAGTTTAGTTTAGGGTCTTTTAGGAGGGAGGTTGTAGGTTTAGGATTTATGTTTTTTAGAGTTTAGGTTAGATTTAGGGTTTAGGGTTTGGTTTAGTGTTTAGGTTAAGTTTTAAAAAATTTGCAAAATAGGTCAGTTTTAGATTTATTTATTTTTCATTTAGGTTTTTTTATTTTTTATTATTTTATGTTTATTTGTTTTAATTTAGGTTTTTTATTTTATTTTATTTTTTTACGTCAGGTTTAGGTTTATGTTTATTTTTTTAGTTTAGTTTTATTTTATTTTATATTTTATGTATAGGTTTTGATTTTTATTTTAGGTTTAGGTTTAGGTTTTTATTTTATTTTTCTAGGTTTAGGTTTTAGGGTTTTATTTTTGGTTTATTTTTAGGTTTTATTTTTTAGTTTAGTTTTAGGCTAATTTTAGTTTATTTGATTTTATTTTTTTGGTTTTAGTTTTTAGTTTAGGTTTAGGTTCATTTTTAGTTTATTTTATTTAGTTTTGATTTTAGGTTTAAGTATAAGTTTTATTTATTTTAGTTTAGTTTATTTTAGTTTAGGTTTATTTTATTTTATTTATTTTAGGTTTAGGTTTTTTTTAGTTTATTTTAGTTTAGGTTTATTTAATAGGTTTAGTTTTTTATTTAGTTTTTATTTTCATCTTACTTTAGGTTTATTTTATTTTTATTTAACATTTAGGTTTTATTTTATTTAGGTATTTTATTTTTAGTTTTTTATTTTCTATTTTATTTTATTTTTAGGTTTAGGGTTAGTTTAGGGTTTTGGGTTTAGGGTTTTCTAGGGCTTAGGGTTGTAGGTTTAGGGTTTATGGTTGTTGCTTTAGGGTTTAGGATTAGATTTAGGGTTTATGGTTTGGATTTAGTGTTTAAGGTTAAGGATTTTTTAAAATTTTTTTTTGTAAACTAGCAGGTTTAGGTTTATTTAGTTTATTTATTTTTTTTATATTTTTATTTAGGTTTTTTTTTTATTTATTTTACATTTATTTATTTGAGTTTAGGTTTTTTATTTTAGTTTATTTTTTACGCCAGGTTTTGGTTTATGTTTATTTTTTAGTTTAGTTTTATTTTATTTTATATTTTATGTTT
The DNA here is from genome assembly GCA_021442155.1 of Cymbidium sinense. NCBI lineage: Eukaryota > Viridiplantae > Streptophyta > Magnoliopsida > Asparagales > Orchidaceae > Cymbidium > Cymbidium sinense. The sequence goes on along the minus strand of CM038214.1, from coordinate 226,187,728 downwards.
AGGTTTTGATTATTATTTTTAGGTTTAGGTTGAGGTTTTTATTTTATTTTTCTAGGTTTAGGTTTTAGGGTTTTATTTTTAGTTTATTTTTAGGTTTTATTTTTTAGTTTAGTTTTAGGCTCATTTTAGTTTATTTGATTTTATTTTTTAGGTTCTAGTTTTTAGTTTAGGTTTAGGTTCATTTTTAGTTTATTTTATTTTATTTAGTTTAGAGTTTAGTCTTAGGTTTAGGTTTTATTATTTTAGTTTTATTTATTTTAGTTTAGGTTTATTTTATTTTATTTATTTTAGGTTTAGGTTTTTTTTTAGTTTATTTTAGTTTATGGTTATTTAATAAGTTTAGATATTTATTGAGTTTTTATTTTCATTTTACTTTAGGTTTATTTTATTTTTTTATTTTAGGTTTTATTTTATTTAGGTATTTTATTTTTAGTTTTTTTTATAGTTTTATTTATTTCTTTTATTTATGTTATTTTAGTTTTGTTTTTTATTCTCTATTTTATTTTATTTTTAGGATTAGGGATTAGGGTTTAGGGTTTAGTGTTTAGGGTTTAGGGTTTTTAGGGTTTAGGAGTTAGGGTTTAGGTTTAGGGTTTAGGGTTTAGAGTTTAAGGTTTAGGGTTAGGGTTTAGGGTTTAGGGTTTAGGGTTTTGGTTTTTTTTTCAATAGAGAATAAATTCATATTCAATATTTCTTCCTTTTATTTTCATCAGCCAAGTCACACACTAAGTTTTCTAGGACACAAGTGACATAGATCAAAATGAGCACTCGTCAAAACCCTAGATAACTAGAATTGTCTACCAGACAAAGTTCCATAAGTAGGTCGGATCGGCCGTTCTTGGTTCTCCAGGTTGCCATGAACCACCCCGGCTTTGAGTGGGATCCACCATTATATCCTTGATCTCTCCATCCACCACCACCACCACGGATATAACCTTGCTCCTCCGCCTCCACCATCGCTTTCCACCACCTCCATATCTACCGGAACCTCAAGATCCACCACCTTTGCCTCCACCTTGGATGAGGCACTGGTTGATGGTGATGTTCCTGTCATCAAGGTTCTATTCATTCGTAGGGTTTAGGTTTGGGTTTATTAGGTTTTAGGGTTTAAGTTTATTTCTTACTTTATTTAGTTACTTTAGGTTTAGTTTTAGGGGTTGGGGTTTAGGGTTTAGGGTTAGGGTTTAGGGTTTAGGGTTTAGGATTCAAGGTTTTAGGTTTTAGGGTTTACGCTTTTAAGGTTTAGGGTTTGGGTTAAGGGTTCAGGGTTTAGGGTTTAAGATTTAGGGTTTATGAGTTTTTTTTTAAAAACTATGTAAATTGATAGGTTTAACTTTATTTCGTTTATTTAAATTATTTTTTATTTATTTTAGATTATTTTATTTTTTTTATTTAGGTTTATTTTTTATTTTTATTTAGTTTAGTTTATTTATTTTAGGTTTGTTTAGTTTAAAATAGGTTATCTATTTTAATTTATTTTTAAAGTTTAGGTTTAGGTTTATGTTTACTTTTTAGTTGTGTTTTATTTTATTTTATTTTATAGGTTTGGGTTTTATTTTTTATTTTTTGGTTCAGGTTTAGGTTTGTATTTAATTTTTTGAGTTTAAGTTTTTACTTTTGGGTTATTTTTAGGTTTTACTTTTTTTAGTTTAGGTTTACGTTTATTTTTAGTTTATTTTATATTATTTACTTTAGGTTTAAATTTAGGTTAAGTTTATTTTAGGTTTAAATTTTGGTTTTATTAATTTTAGTTTAGGTACAAGTTTATTTTATTTTATTTATTTTATTTTTATTTTAGGCATATCTTTTTTTTTAGTTTATAGTTTAGGTTTTATTCTTAGGATTATTTTATTTTTTTAGTGTAGTTTAGGTTATTATTTATTTTCTTTTAGATTATTTTATATTATTTTTAGGTTTAGGTTTTGGATTTAGTTTAAGTTTTTATTTATGTTATTTTATTTTGGTTTAGGTGTTTATTTACTAAATTAATTTTTAGGTTTTATTTAGTTTAAGTTTAGATTTTTAGGTTTTTAGCTTTTAAGGCTTAGGGTTTAGGGTTTAGACTTAGCTTAGGGTTTAGGCTATAGGGTTTAAGGTTGTTATGGCTTAGGGTTTAGGGTTTAGGGTTTGTTTAGTGTTTTGGGTTTAGGGTTGTAGGTTTAGGGTTTATGTTTTATTATTAGTTTTAGGGTTTAGGGTTTAAGGTTTAGGGTTTAGGATTTAGGGTTTAGGGTTTAGGGTTTAGGGTTTAGGGTTTTGTAGAAAAAAAGTAAATCTATAGGTTTAATTTTATTTAGTTTATTTATTTTTATTTTTTTTATTTTTATTTAAGTTTTTTATTTTTGTTTAGTTTAGTTTATTTATTATAGGTTTATATATTTTAGTTTAGGTTTCTATTTTAGTTTTTTTTTATTTAGGTTTAGGTTTATGTTTATATTTTAGTTTAGTTTTATTTTTATTTTATTTTATAAGTTTAGGTTTTATTTTTATTTTTAGGTTTAGGTTTAGGGTTTTATTTTTTTATTTTTTGGTTTTAGTTTTAGGTTATTATTTTAGGTTTATTTTAAGGTTTAATTTTTTAGTTTAGGTTTAGGTTTATTTTTAGTTTATTTTATTTTATTTAGTTTAGGGTTTAGGTTTACTTTATTTTAGGTTCATGTTTAGGTTTTGTTTATTTTAGTTTAGTTTATTTTAGTTTAGGTTTAGGTTTATTTTGTTTTCTTTTTTTATGTTTAGTTTTTTTTTTAATTTAGGGTTTAGGTTTTATTTATTATTTTTTAGGTTTATTTTTTAGTTTTAGCTTTTTATTTAGTTTTTATTTTATTTTATTTTATTTATGTTTTACTTTTAGGTTTATTTTATTTTTTAGTTTAGTTTAGGTTTTTATTTATTTTATTTTATTATAGTTTTTTAGTCTTTTATTATATTTTATTTTTTGGTTTAGGTTTTAGTTTAGATATTTATTTATTTTTTTTATATTATTTAGCTTTAAGATTTTATATTTATTTTCTTTTTAGGTTATATTTAGTTTAGGTTTAGGTTTTTAGGTTTTTAGTGTTTAGGGTTTATGATTTAGGGTTTAGGGTTTGGGTTTAGGGTTTGGGGTTTAGGGTTTAGGGTTTACGGTTGTAGGTTTTAGGTTTTAGGATTTAGGGTTTAAGGTTTAGGGTTTAGGGTTTAAGGTTTAGGGTTTAGGGTTTAGGGTTTAGGGTTTTAGATTTTGGGTTTAGGGTTTAGGATTTTAAGGTTTAAGGTTTAGGGTTTAGAGTTGCAAGTTTAGTGTTCACGGTCTAGGGTTTAAAGTTAGTTTTAGGGTTTAGGGTTTATGGTTAAGGGTTATTTTATTTTATTTTTTTTATTTTTATCTTTATTTAATTAAGTAAACTAGTAGGTCTATGTTTATTTAGTTTATCTAGTTTAATTTTTTTATTTTTATTTAGGTTTCTTTTTATTTTTTTTGGTTTTGTTTATTTATTTTAGTTTATGTTATTTTATTTTAGTTTATTTTTTAGGTTTATGTTTTTGTTTAAGTTTATTTTTTAGTTTAGTTTTATTTTTAATTTTTTTTAGCTTTAGCTTTTATTTTTTATTTTTAGGTTTAGGTTTAGGTTTTTTTTTTGGTTTAGGTTTTAGGTTTTAATTTTAGGTTTATATTTAAGTTTTATTTTTTAGTTTAGGTTTAGGTTTATTTTTAGTTTATTTTATTTTATATAGGGTTTAGGTTTAGTTTATTTTAGTTTAGGTTTAGGTTTATTTTATTTTGATTTTAGGTATAGGTTTTTTTTTAGTTTAGGGTTTAGGTTTTATTATTTAGTTATTTTTAGGTTTATTTTTAAGTTTAGGTTTTTATTTAATTTTTTTAATTTTAAGTTTATTTTATTTTTATTTTAGGTTTAATTTTTATTTTATTTAGGTTTTTAATTTTTTAGTTTAGTTTCAATTTTTATTTATTTATTTCATTTTAGTTTTTATTTTTTATTTTATTTTGATTTTTAGGTTTAGATTTAGGTTTAGGTTTAGGTTTTATTTTATTTCATTTTTTTATTTTATTTATGGTTCAGTTTTAGTGGTTTGGTGTGTTAGGGTTTGGGGTTTAGTGTTTGTGGTTTAGGGTTTAGGATTTAAGGTTTAAGTTTTAGGTTTGTGATTTAGGGTTTTAAGGTTTTGGTTTCTTGGGTCGAGGGCTTAGTTTTGTGTCAGTGCTTCGTTTTAGTTTAGGGTTTTAGGGATTTTGGATTTTATTTTATTTTAACATAGAACAAATTTAGATTCAATATTTCTTCTTTTTGATTTCATCAACCAAGTAACACCACAAGCTTTCTAAGACACAAGCGACGACATAGTTCAAAACCAAAGGATCAGTTCCATAAGCAGCAGATCGAATCGGTCATTCTTCATTTTCTCTGGTTCCCATCAAAACCACCCAGGTCTCTCGAGTAGCTGGATCCACCATCATATTCCTGACTTCTCCCTCGGCCACCACCACGGCTATAACCTCTATCGCTCCTCCCGCCTCCAAAGCTACCACTGCTCTGACCACCACCAACAGCTCCAAATCCCCCACCACCACTGTGATAACTGCCGCCTCCACCGATAGATCTAGATTGAGTTTGGTTGACGGTCATGTTCCTATCATCAATGTTCTGCCCATTCTTAGGGTTTAGGTGTAGGTTTAGGTTTATTTGGTTTTAGGGTTTAAGTTTATTTTTTTTAATTTTTTAGTTACTTTAGGTTTAGGTTTAGGGTTTTGGGTTTGGGTTGTGGTTTAGGGTTGGGTTCGTGGTTTAGGGTTTAGGGTTTATGGTTAGTTTAGGGTCTGGTTTAGTGTTTGGGGTTTAGAGTTTATTATATTTTAGGGTTTGGGGTTGTTTAGGGTTTAGTCTTTAGGGTTTAGAGTTTAGGATCAGGTTTAGGTCAGGGCTGTAAGGTTAATTTTAAGGTTGAGGTTTAGGGTTTTTTTAAAAAAATAAGTAAAACCCGAAGGTTTAGTTTATTTAGTTATTTAGTTTACTTTATATTTATTTTAGTTTATTTTATTATTTATTTTAGTTAAGTTTATTTTATTATTTTTATTTAGTTTAAATTATTTATTTTAGTTTTGGTTTTCTTAATTTATTTTTTAGGTTTAGTAGTTTATTATTTAGTTAAGTTTTATTTTTATTTTGTTTTTAGGTTTATGTTTCATTTTATATTTAAGTTTAGGTTTAGGTTTTATTTTATTTTAGGTTTAGCTCGTATTTATTTTACCTTTTATTATTTCATTTAGGTTTAGGATTTTTAGTTTATTTTTATGTTTAGTGCAGATTTTAGCTTTTTTAGTTAGGGTTAGGGTTTAGGGTCACTTTGGGGTTTAGGGTTTAGGGTTTAGGGTTTAGGTTTTTATTTTTAGGGTTTAAGATTTAGGATTTTAATGTTTAGGGTTTAGGGTTTAGGATTTTAGTGTTTCGAGTTTAGGGTTTAGGGTTTAGGATTTAGGTCTAGGGTTCAGGTTTTAGTTTAGGGTTTAGAATTTTTGTTTTTTTGATAGAGAACAAATTTAGATTCAACATTTCTTCTCTTCGATTTCATCAACCAAGTAACACATTAAGTTTTTGACTCAGCGATGACATAGATAAAAATGAGCTTGCATAGGAAATCAAATACACTATATAACTTGAACCGTCTACTATAAAGACATAGTTCCATAAGCAATAGATCGGATTCCATTCATCATTTTCTCAGCTCCCATCGTAACCACCCCGCCTCTCAGTAGTAGATCCACCATCATATCCCCAATCTCTCCCTCACCACCATAATGGCTATAACCTCGCTCTCCTCCCTCCTCCATAATTACCACTGCTCCAACCTCCACCTCCATATCCACCAGCACCTCTAGATCCCCCACCACCACAATGATAACCACCGCCTTTTCAATCGCCTCCACCACCAGACCTTTACTAAGCCTAATTGATGATGATGTTCTTGTCATGAAGGTTCCGCCAATTCTTAAGGTTTAGGTTTAGGTTTAATAGGTTTTAGGGTTTAGGTTTATTTTTTTATTTATTTAGTTACTTTAGGTTTTGCTTTAGGGTTTGACATTTAGGGTTTGAGGGGGTTTAGGGAGGTTTAGTGTTAGGGTGGGTTTAGGTTTAGTGGTTTAGGTTGTGGAGGTTTAGGTTTATGCTAAGGTTTAGGTTAGGGTGTATGGTTTAGGTTTAGGGTTTAGAGGGTTTAGGTTGTAGGTCAGGTCAGGTGTATGGAGGTTTAGGGTTTAGGTTTAGGTTAGTTTTAGGGTTTGGGTTTCTTTGGAAAAGAAAAAACAAGGTAAGTTTGTTTAGTTTATTATTTTGTTTTAGTTTATTTTATTTTGATTTTCATTTAGTTTTTTATTTATTTTAGTTTAGGTTTTATTTTATTTTATTTAGGTTTGGCTTTATGTTTATGTTTATTTTTTAATTAATTTTTATTTTATTTTATTTTTAAATTTTATGTTTTATTTGTTATTATTAGTTTTAGATTTTTTATTTTTATTTCAAGTTTATTTTTAGGTTTTATTTTTTAGTTTATGTTTAAGTTTATTTTTAGTATATTTTATTTTATTTAGTTTAAGGTTTAGGTTTAATTTATTTTAGGTTCATGTTTATGTTTTATTTATAATAGTTTATTTTATTTTAGGTTAAAGTTTATTTTATTTTTGTTATTTAAGTCATTTTAGTTTAGGATTAGGATTTATTTTTTTTATTTTAGGTTTATTTTTTAGGTTTAGGTTTTATTTTTTAGTTTATTTATTGTATTTTTATTTTACATTTAGTTTTTATTTTATTTAGGTTTTTTATTTGTAGGTTTATTTTATATTTTACTTTAATTTAGTTTTTTATTTATTTTAATTTATTTTAGTTTTTATTTTTAATTTAATTTTTATATTTAGGATTAGGTTTAGGTTTAGGTTTTAGTTTTAGTTCAGGTTTTTATTTTATTTTATTTTATTATTTTCTTTAAGTTTAGATTTTTTTATTTATTAGATTTTTAGGTTTTATTAAGTTTAGGTTTAAGTTTTTAGGTTTTTAGGGTTTAGGGTTTAGGGTTTGGGGGTTTGGGGTAGGGTTTAGGGTTTAGGGTTGTAGGTTTTATGGTTTAGGTTTAAGGTTTAGGGTTTAGGGTTTAAGGTTTTGGGATTTAGGTTTATGGTTTTAGGGTTTTAGCATTTAGGGTTTGGGTTTAAGGTTGTAAGTTTGGTTTATGGTTTTTTTTATTTTTTTTATTGTTTTTTTATTTTTTTAAATTAAGTAAACCGGTAGGTTTAGGTTTATTTAGTTTAACTTTATTTATTTTAGTTTATTTTTTTTTTAATTTTCTTTATTTTATTTTTATTTTTATTTAGTTTGATTTTACTTATTTTAGGTTTATTTATTTTAGTTTAAGTTTCTTAATTTAGTTTATTTCTTTAGGTTTTGTTTAAGTTTTTTTTTAGTTTAGTTTTATTCTTATTTTATTTTTAGGTAGGTTGTATTTTTTATTTTAGTTTTAGGTTTAGGTTTTTATTTTATTTTTTTAGGTTTAGGTTTTAGGTATTTATTTTAGGTTTATTTTTATGTTTTATTTTTTTAGTTTAGGTTTATTTTTAGTTTATTTTATTTTATTTATGGTTTAGGTTTAGGTTTAAGTTTTATTTATTTTAGTTTAGGTTTAAATTTATTATTATTTTACCAGTTTTTTTTAGTTTAGAGTTTAGGTTTTATTGTTTATTTATTTTAAGTTTTATTTTTAGTTTTATTTTTAGGTTTATGTTTTTATTTAGTTTTTATTTTATTTTATTTTAGGTTTATTTTATATTTATTTTAGGTTTAGTTTTATTTTATTTAGGTTTTTTATTTTTTAGTTTAGTTTTGGTTTTTTTTATTTTATCTTTATTTATTTATTTTTATTTTTTCTTTTAGGTTTAGGTTTAGTTTTAGTTTAGCTTTATTTTATTTTATTTTGTATTTTATTTTGGTTTATGTTTTTATTTATTTTCTTTTTAGGTTTAGGTTTTAACTTTTTATGGTTTAGTGTTTAGATTTTGTTGATTTTAGTTTAGCTTTTATTTTATTTTATTTATTTATTTTAGGTTTAGGTTTTTTTTATTTTATTTTATTTTTTTATTTAGTTTAGGTTTTTCAATTTTAGGGTTTAGGGTTTGGGTCAGGGGTTTTAGGATTTGTGAGTTTATAGAGATGGGGCAGGATAGGAGATAAAAATTTTAAAACTTAAATCTTAAATTTTAAGTTTTAGTAGAAAATTAATTTTGATTTTATAATGACAAGATACAATTCTTAATGCAGCAAAATAAAAGTACAGTAAAGATGAATAGACACAAAAACTAACTCACCCACTAGCCACCGGCTAGGAATCCATTAAATGCAAAATAGCTTACAAATAGTACTCTCCTATAATTGAGTACAACCCTACAATAATATGTGTTTCCTACAAATGGGCGAGTACAACCCCATTATAAATTTTACAACACAAAAGAAAAAATTAAAAATAATAAGGTTTGATAAAATAAATCTCTAACAAATATACCAAGCTATCCAATTCAAAATATGATCTCACAACTTACAAATGATCACTTATAAAATTTTGGCAAGATAAAATGATAACTTAATATTGATAAGAAATAATAAAATAAATATATTAAATTGATCTTACTAAGATGTTTATGTTATTACAATTTATAGACTAATATAAAATTATTTAAAATAAATTCACAATATTCTTTTGCACAATAAAATAAATTGTAAAAGGAATAATTTATTTTATTTTAATCAAAAATATTTATTCAATTAAAGCTAATGATCACATAATACTTAAATAAAATGAGTATATGATAGATCTAAGTAGGCTAGTAAGCTTTTAATTAAAAGAGAGATCTAGCAAATATGAAAATAATTTCAGCATAATAATTTAATTTAAAATGCTTAAAATATACTTATAAATTAGATCTAAGAATAAATGATCTTACAAAATGAGATTAATGAAGAAATATTTCAAGAAACCAAGAAATTTGTAGGAAGTTAAAATTTCAATAAGTTGAAATAGATCCTATAAACTATCACTGAGTTTTCACAAAAGATGATTGAGAAACTTTGATGTGAAAACAATGTCCAAAGACTAATCCACCAAAATAATATAAATAGGAAAGAATAAATAGATGGTAAAAATAGCATGAACAGCTAAAAAGGATTAAGATCAAGAAAGCAAACTCAAGTAATTTGACAAAGCTTGCTTAGTTGAAGATGTTGAAGCTTCAAACCAAGGATTTGATCTTGCAATAATTGGAGAACACTTGGATAGAAAATCTAAGAAATTTTCTCTTAGATTTACTGGAGGGATTTTGAATTTTGAATGAGGAATGCTTTCATGAAGAGAATGAGGGCTATTTATGGGCAAGAAGGCCATTTTGAATTATTTCAAAAAATATATTATACTAACCTCATTTATCATGTGATAATTTAATATTCAATAAAAATATAATTTATATTAACTAAATATTAAATTAAAGCATAAAAATTTGGCTATTCACACAAGTAAGTAAAAATAATCAAATATGGCTCTTAATATATTTAAAGCATGTAGCATGCATTCATTATTAAAATCAGCTAATGTTTGAAGTCATAATAAATACAATTTTAGTCAAACGTGGGTCATGTGACCTATCAAATTAAAGGAAAAAAAATCCAAAGAATCTATTGGAGATGAAATCAGATATAAATTCCTTGATTATATTTTTGTTAATTTTCACATGTGACATTTAAATATTATGATATAATTTATATATAATTGTACATATGTTAGTTATCATATAATCATCAAATTAAATTAAAATATTTAATTATATTAAGTAAATAAAATAATTACACTTAATAGTCATTATCATTTATTATTTTGACAATTCAAATGCTATGTATGAAACATATAATTGAATGTTAATTGATAAAAATTAACCTCATTAAAATAATATGTTAAGTTGTGAGCAAATTAATTCATGCCAATGAATAAATGCATATAACCTAAAATATTATATTTTGAGCTTCACATTATCCAATTTGATCTATCTATCATTCTTCTCCTCTTGCAATTTTCTCAAACATATTATGAGATGTATTAGATATGTAATTAGCAATTGATATATCTCAAACACATAAAACATTCATTAGAACATCCAAACATTCATTTGTTATCATCAAAATTGATCGGATTGAACATGAGGCTCATTAAGCCAACAATCTCGCCTTTTGATGATGACAAACTAATGTTGGTATTGATTTTGATGAAGGTGCAAATTGGCCTTTCATCATAGTTTTGGAAAAAATTCTCTTCCAAAAAAAATTTATGGACAAGAGATAAATAATGTTACTCCCCTAATTGTATGCATAAAACACTTAATACTAACTAACATTTTACTCCCCACAACATCAAAAGTGAGAACAAGCAACATACAATTTTAAATATTAGGATCTAGCATTCCAAGCATGCATCTTAAAGTACAAAAACATTCTTCTGGTAATGCTTTTGTAAAAATATCTGCAATTTGTATATTGGTACTAATGAAATTAATATTAACACGACCTTTCGAAACATGATCCCTAATAAAATGATGTTTAATTTCTATATGCTTGGTTCATGAGTGCTGGATAGGAATTTTAGACAAACTAATAGCACTCGTATTATCACACTGAACTAGAATGTGATCTTGCTTAATACCAAAATCTTCTAATTGTTGCTTTAACCAAAGGACCTGAGCAACATAGCATGAACAACTAAAAAGGCTTAAGATCAAGAAAACAAACTCAAGTAATTTGAGAAAGCTTGTTTAGTTGAAGATGTTGAAGCTTCCAAACTAAGGATTTGATCTTGCAATATTTGGAGAACACTTGGAAAGAAAATCTAAGAAATTTTCTCTTAGATTTGCTAGAGGGATTTTGAATTTTGAATGAGGAATGCTTTCATGAAGAGAATGATGGCTATTTATAGACAAGAAGGTCATTTTGAATTATTTCAAAAAAATATATTATTCTAACCTCATGCTATCATGTGATAATTTAATATTTAATAAAAATATAATTTATATTATTAAATTAAAGGCCAAAATTTGGCTATTCACATGGGCAAGAAAAAAATAATCAAATATGGATCTTAATATATTTAAAGCATATAGCATGCATTCATTATTAAAATCAATGAATGTTTGAAAAGTCATAATAAATTCAATTTTAATCAAACGTGGGTCATGTGACATATCAAATTAAAGGAAAACAAATCCAAGGAATCTATTGGAGATGAAATCAGATATAAATTCCTTGATTATAAAATGACTTTGGCTAAAATACAAAATTTGATATATTTTTGTTAATTTCAACATGTGACATTTAAATATTTTGATATAATTTATATATAATCATACATATGTTAGTTATCATATAGCCATCAAAATAAATTAAAATATTTAATTATATTAAGTAAATAAAATAATTACACTTAATAGTCATAATTAATTATTTTGACAATTCAAATGCTATGTATGAAACATATAATTGAATCTTAATTTGATATAAATTAACCTCATTAAAATAATATATTAACTTGTGAGCAAATTGATTCATGCCAATGAATAAATGCATATAACCTAAAATATAATATTTTAAGCTTCACATTATCCAATTTGATCTATCTATCATTCTTCTCCTCTTGCAATTTTCTCAAACATATTATGAGATGTATTGAATATGTAATTAGCAATTGATATATCTAAACACATAAAACATTCATTTGTTATCATTAAAATTGATCGATTTAACATGAGGCTCATTAAATAGGTTTAGGGTTTAGAGTTTTAGGGTTAGGGTTTATGATTTAGGGTTTAAGGCTTAGCTTTAAGGTTAGGGTTTATGGTTAAATGATGAAATTTATGTAATTTAGGGTATGGTGGGTTTATTAGGTTTAAGTTGGTTAAGGTTTAGAGGAGGGTGGTTGGCTAGGGAAAAGAGGGTTTAGGAGTTTAGTTTATGATTTGGTGGGTTTATGGTTTAGGGTTAAGTTAGGGTAGTATTTAGGATTTAGAGCCTGGGTAGGTTTAGGAGTTGTTGGTATAGGTTTAGGGTTTATTTAGGGAGGATTTAGACTGGGAGATTAGGGTCAGGGGCATCCAGGTCAGGTTTTTAGTCAGGTTTAGGTGAGTTTAGGGTTATCTTTAGTAGGGTAGGTAGTTTTAGCATTTGGGTAGGTTTTAAGATTTAGTTAGTCAGTTATTATTAGGGTTGGAGGGTTAGATTTAGGATAGGTTAGTAGTTTTGAATGAGTATGGGCAAAGGTTTATATGTTTAAGGTAGTAGAGGCTCAGCCTTAGGTTATTATAAATGGTTTGGGTAGAGAGGGTTTAGGGAGTTGTTGTAGCCTAGTTTAGTAAGAATGAAGTCATAAAAAGTTTATAGTTTAGTAGTGCCTGCCTGAGTTTATTTATTTGGGTTTATGGAAAGTGTTTATCATTTAGCTTTAGGTTATGTCAGGCTTTAGGTATTAATTTTAGTGACAACGATTCACCATCATAAGATTTAGGGAAAGTTTAGGATCACCTGTGGAGGTTTAAGTTTCACTAGTTTTAGGGTTTAGTTTAGTAGGTAGTTTAGGATTAGGGTGGGTAGGGGTTTAAGTTTAATTGGGTAGCTCAGTTTTAAGTTTGCAAACTTTATTTAGTTTAGGAGTTCTCAGGTTAGATTGGTTGATAGAGTTTAGGAGGAGTTTAGTGTGGATGATTGATATGGTTTTTTTTAATATGGGTTAGGTAGTTTAGGGAGGATTTAGTTAGTTAGAGTTAAGAGAAGTAAGAGGATTAGGGAGTAGGGTTTAGAGGTTTAGGTTAGGGTTATGGATTTGAGTAGGGTGGGTGATTGTGGATTGTTTATTTTAGTTTAAGTGCTAGGTTTTATTTATTTTATTTTAGGTTTTATTTGTGTAGGTTTAGTTTCATGACTTTTAGGGTGTAGGGTTTTGGGTTTAAGGTTTAGGGTTACTTTAAGGTTTAGGGTTTAGCATTTATGGTTAGAGGTTTAGGATTTAGCGAGGTTTAAGGGTTTAGGTTTTATTTAAGGTTTTAGGGTTTAGGATTTATTAGGGTTTAGGGTTTAGCTTTTAGGTTTAGGGTTCAAGATTTAGTTTAGGTTATCTTTCTTTAAAAAAAAATAGAACAAATTGATTCATTTCTTCTTTTCTTCATTTAGATTATTTAGTTTATTTATATTTATTTAAGTTTATTTTAGTTTTATTTTATGTAAGTTTATTTTTTTTATTTAGTTTGATTATTTATTTTAGTTATTTATTTTGTTTAGCTTTTATTTTAATTTATTTTAGGCCCAGTTTATTTTTTAACCGAGTTTATTTTTTTTTATTTTTTAGGTTTTATTTTTTATTTTAGATTTAGGTTTAGGTTTTATTATATTTTTTAGATTTCGGTTTTAGGTTTTATTTTGGTTTATTTTAGGTTTTATTTTTTTAGTTTTGGTTTAAGATTATTTTAATTTATTTTATTTTTTTTTTAGTTTAGTATGTTTAGGTATTTAATTTATTTTTAAATTATTTTAGTTTATTTTATTTTTAAATTTATTTATGTTTATTATCAATTATTTTAGTTTAGTTTATTTATTTTAGGTTTATTTATTTTTGTTTAAGTTTTTTAATTTAGTTTATTTTTTAGTTTTAGGTTTATGTTTAGGTTTATTTTATTTTGTTTATTTTATTTTTATTTTAGGTTTAGGTTTTTTTTTTGGGTTTAGGTTTTATTTTTTAATTATTTTTATGTTTATTTTTTAGGTTTAGTTTTTTATTTAGTTTATATTTTATTTTATTTTAGGTTTATTTTATTTTTATTTCACATTTAGTTTTCATTTTATTTTTTTTATTCTTAGGTTTATTTTATTTTTAATTTTGTTTAAGTTTTATTTACATCATTTTAGTTTATTTTATTAGTTTTATTTATTTTATTTTTAGGTTTTAGTTTAGATTTTAAATTATTATTTTATTTTATTTTTGAGGTTTTATTTATTTTATCGGTTTAGTTTGGGGTTAGGTGTGATTTAAGAGGGTGGGCTGGTTGGTGATGAAGTGGATTTAGGGTTAGGTCAGAGGTTTGGGCTTTTACTTAGGTTTGAGTTTAAGACATGTGGCTAGGTTTAGTGTTTAGTGTTGGCCTGGGTGATTTTAGGGTTTATGATGGGTGTAGGTTTAGGGTTTTGGGTTAGGGTGGCTGGAGTCATCACCATTTATGGAGGGTTTAGTTGAGTTTAGGGAGGGTAGGGTCTGGTAGTCAGGTGGGGTGAGGGTTTATGGAGGTTTAGTTTAGGGAGCAGAGGGGTCAGGGTTTAGGGTTTAGTGAGGATGGCTCCAAACAGTGGTTTAGGATTTAGGGTTTAGTCTGGGTGAGTCAGGATCTGGGCCAGTAGGTGGTTGATTATTTTTTTGTTTTATTTTTTTTTTAAATTAAGTAAACTGGTAATCTTAGTTTTATTTAGTTTATTATCTATTTATTTTCATTTACTTTAGTTTTTATTTTGATTTAGGTTTATTTTTATTTTAGTTTAAGTTTTTTATTTTAGTTTATTTTTTAGGTTTAGGTTTAGCTTTAGGTTTATTTTTTAGACTACTTTTATTTTTATTTTATTTTTTAGGTTTAGGTTTTCTTTTGTATTTTTAGGTTAAGGTTTAGGTTTTTAAATTATTTTCTTAGGTTTAGGTTTTAGGTTTTATTTTAGGTTTATTTTAGGTTTTTTTTAGTTTAGGTTTATTTTAGATTATTTTATTTTATTTAGTTTAGAAGGTTTAGTTATATTATTAGGTTTAGGTTTAATTTATTTTAGTTTAGGTTTAGGATTTTTTATTTTATTTACTTCATTTTATTTTAGGTTTAGTTTTTTTTTAGTGGGTTTAGGTTTTATTTCTTTTATCTTTATGATTCTTTAGGCTTAGGTTTTATTTAGTTTTTATTTTACTTTATTATAAGTTTATTTCATTTTATTTTACATTTAGTTTTTATTTTATTTAGGTTTTTTTTAGGGTTATTTTATTTTTTTAGTTTAGTTTTGGTTTTTATTTATTTTATTTTAGTTTATTTTAGTTTATTTTATTTTATTTTTAGGTGTAGATATAGGTTTTAGGGTTGTAAGTTTAGGGTTTAGGGTTTAGGGTTAGTTTTAAGGTTTAGGGTTTAGGGTTTTTTTTCAATTAAGTAAACGTATAGGTTTAGGTTTATTTTGTTTATTTTTTATTTATATTAGTTTATTTTATTTTATTTTTATTTAGTTTAGTTAATTTATTTTAGGTTTATTTATTTTAGTTTAGGTTTTTTATTTTAGTTTTTTTTTTTTTTTTGTTTAGGTTTAGGTTTATGTTTATTTTTTAGTTTAGTTTTATTTTTATTTTATTTTTTAGGTTTAAGTATTATTTTTTATTTTTAGGTTTAGGTTTAAAATTTTATTTTATTTTTTTAGGTTTAGGTTTAGGTTATAAGTTTTTATTTTAGGTTTACTTTTAGTTTTTATTTGTTAGTTTAGGTTTAGGTCTTTTTTTTAGTTTATTATATTTTATTTAGTTTGGGGTTTAGGTTTAATTTACTTTAGGTTTAGGTTCTGGTTTTATTTATATTAGTTTAGTTTATTTGAGTTTATGTTTATGCTTATTTTATTTTGTTTATTTTAAGTTTAGGCTTTTTTTTAGGGTATAGGTTTTTTTTTTAATTAATTGTAAATTTTATTTTTAAGTTTATTTTTTCAATTTAGGTTTTTTTTTGTTTTTCTTTTATTTTATTTTAGGTTTATTTTATTTTTATTATAGGCTTAGTTTTTATTTTATTTAGGTTTTTAATTTTTTTTAGTTTAGTTTAGGTTATTATTTATTTTATTTTATTTTATTTTTTATTTTTTTATTTTTTATTTAGTTTTAGGTTTTGGTTTTAGTTTATGTTTTATTTTATTTTATTTTATATTAATTTATGTTGGTTTATATTTTTTCTATTTATTTTATTATTAGGTTTGGTTTTTTTTGTTTAGGTTTTTAGGTTTTTAGGGTTTAGGGTTTTGGGTTTAAGGTTTAAGGGTATGTTATGGTTTAGGGTTTAGGGTTTTTTTTGGTTTAGGGTTTAAAGTTTAAAGTTTAGGGTTTAGGGTTTTGGATTTAGGGTTTAGGTTTTAGGTTTAAGGTTCAAGTTTTAGTTTAGGAATTAAGGTTTTTGGTTATTTTTTTAATAGAGAACAAATTCAAATTTAACATTTCATCTTTTGTTTATTTAGCTTATTTAGTTCTTTTTTTATTTATTTTAGTCTATTTTAACTTTAATTTTTATTTATGTTTATTTTAAAATTTTATTTAGTTTAACTTTGTTATTTTAGGTTTATTTAATTTAGTTTAGTTTTTTTATTTTAGATTATTTTTTAAGTTTGGGTTTAGGTTTATCTTTTAGTTGTATTTTATTTTTGTTTTGTTTTTAGGTTTAGATTTAGGTTTTAGGGTTGTAGGTTTAGGGCTTAGGGTTTAAGGTTTAGGATTTTAGGTTTAGGGTTTAGGGTTTAGGGTTTAAGGTTTAGGGTATTTTTAAAACAAAAGTAAGTAAATAGGTGGGTTTAGGTTTATTTAGTTTATTTTATTTTTCAATTTTATCTAATTTAATTTATGTTCTTTAGGTTTATTTATTTTCCTTTAGGTTATTTATTTTAGTTTATTTTTTTTGGTTTATGTTTAGGTTTATGTTTATTTTTTAGTTTACTTTCATTTTTATTTTATTTTTTAGGTTTAGGTTTTATTTTTTATTTTTAGGTTTATGTTTAGATTTTTATTTTATTTTTTTAGGTTTTGGTTTTAGGTTTTTATTTTAGGTTCTCTTTTTTAGTTTAGGTTTAGTTTTATTTTGTTTAGGGTTTTGGTTTAGTTTATTTTAGGTTTAGGTTTATATTTTATTTATTTTTGGTTAGTTTATTTTAGTTTAGGTTTAGATTAATTTTATTTTGTTTATTTTATTTTTATTTATGGTTTAGGTTTTTTTTAGTTTAGGGCATAAGTTTTATTTTTTATTTATTTTTAGGTTTATTTTTTAGGTCTAGGTTTTTATTTAGTTTTTATTTTATTTTTTAGTTTAGTCTAAGTTTTTATTTATTTTATTTTAGTTCAGTTTTTATTAATTTATTTTATTTTATTTTAGGTTTAGGTTTAGGTTTTAGTTTAGGTTTCTATTTTATTTTATTTTATATTTTATTTAAGATTTAGGTTTCTAATTTATTTTATTTGAAGTGTTTATTTAGTTTAGGTTTAAGTTTTTAGGTTTTTAGGGTTTAGGGTTTATAGTTTTACGGTTAAGGGTTTTATGGTTTAGGGTTATGATTTGGGTTTAGGGTTTAGGGTTTAGTATTGAGGCTTTAGGGTTTAAGGTTTATTGTTAGCTTAGGGTTTAGAGTTAGTTTAGGGTTTAGGGTTTAAGGTTTAGGGTTCAAGATTTAGGGTTATGGCTTTAGGGTTTATTATTATTAGGGTTTAGTGTTAGTTTAGGGTTTAAAGTTTAGGGTTTTGGGTTTAGGTTTAGGGTTAGTTTAGAGATTAGGGTTTAGGTTTAGTTTAGGTTTAGGTTTAAGTTTTAGGTTAGGTTTAGTTTAAGTTTAGGTTTAGGTTTGATTTAGGATTTAGGTTTTAGGGTTTAGTTTAGAGTTTAGGAGTTTAGTTTAGGTTAGGTTTAGGTTTAAATTTAGTTTTAGGTTTAGGTTTTACATTTAGGTTTATTTTTTTTAGGTTTAGTTTAGGTTTTGTTTAGGTTTAGGATGAGTTTTTAGTTTATATTTTGTTTATTTTAGGGTTTAGGTTTGTTTATATTTTATTTATTTATTTAGGTTTATTTTATGGTTTAGGGTTTGGTTTAGGTTTAGGTTTAGGGTTTAGTTTAGTTTAGGGTTAGTTTATTTATTTATTTATTTTATTTTTATTTTTTTTATTTTTTATTTATTTTTTAAATTAGGTAAACTTTAGGTTTAGTTTATTTAGTTTATAATTTATTTATTTTTTATTTATTTTATTTTATTTTATTTTAATTTGAGTTTATTTTTATTTATACTTAGTTTAGTTTATTTATTTTAGGTTTATTTAATTAAGTTTAGTGTTTAGGTTTAAGGTTTAGGGTTTATTTAAGTTAATTTAAGTTTAGATTTTTGTTTCTTTTAATAAGTACAAATTTAAAAATATCTTGCATAAATCAAAACCAAACTTGAGCTGTCTCTCTCTTGTAAAACAATTTAAGAAGATCATTGGCCTTTAAATTATTCTCATTCCCATCAGAACCTCTCTTGAGATCCACCATCATATCCCCAATCTCTCTTCCTCACCACAATGGCTATAACCTTAGTCTCCTCCCTCCTCCATAATCACTTGCTCCAACCACCACCTCCATATCCGGCACCTCATATCCCCACCACCATAATGATAACCACGCCTCCCATTGCCTCCACCTTAGGCAGTGTTGATGATGATGTTTTTATTGTGAAGGTTCTGCCAATTCTTAGGGTTTACATTTAGGTTTAGGTTAATTTTTTTATTTATTTAGTTACTTTAGGTTTAGGTTTAGAGTTTGGCATTTAGGGTTTAAAGTTTGGGGTTTAGGGTTTCGTGTTTATGGTTGGGGTTTATGGATTTACGGTTTAGGGTTTAGGGTTTTAGGGTTTATGCTTTTAAGGTTTAGGGTTAGGGTTTAGGGTAGAGGGTTTCGGTTTTAGAGGTTAGGGTTTAGGATTTAGGGTTTAAGGTTGTAGGTTGTAGGTTGTATGTTGTAAGTTTAGTGTTGTAGGTTTAGGGTTTAGGGTTTAGGGTTAGTTTTAGGGTTTAGGGTTTCGTTTGAAAAAGAAATTAAGTAAACCGGTATGTTTAGGTTTGTTTAATTTAATATTTATTTGTTTTAGTTTATTTTATTTTTATTTTCATTTAGTTTGGTTTATGTATTTTAGGATTATTTATTTTAGTTTAGATTTTTCATTTTAGTTTATTTTTTAGTTTTGGGTTTAGGTTTATGTTTATTTTTTAATTTATTTTTCTTTTTATTTTATTTTTAATGTTTAGGTTTTATTTGTTATTCTTAATTTTAGGTTTATCATTTTTATTTCTAATTTATTTTTAGGTTTTACTTTTTAGTTTATGTTCAGGCTTATTTTTAGTATATTTTATTTTATTTAGTTTAGGGTTCAGGTTTAGTTTATTTTATGTTTAGGTTTAAGTTTTATTTATTTTAGTTTAGTTTATTTTAGCATAATTTTAAGTTTATTTTATTTTTTTTATTTTAGAATAATTTTTTTTAGTTTTAAGATTAGGAATTATTTTTTATTTATTTTTAAGTTTAAATTTTAGGTTTAGGTTTTTATTTTATTTTAGTTTAAGTTTATTTTATTTTTATTTTATGTTTAGTTTTTATTTTATTTAGGTTGTTTGATTTTTAGGTTTATTTTATATTTTAGTTTAGTTTAGGTTTTTATTTATTTTAGTTTTTATTTTTAATTTAATTTTTGATTTTAGGATTAGGTTTAGGTTTAGGTTTTGGTTTTAGTTCAGGTTTTTATTTTATTTTATTTTATTATTATCTTTAAGTTTAGATTTTTTTTTATTTATTACATTTTTAGGTTTTATTAAGTTTAGGTTTATGTTTTTAGGTTTTTAGGGTTAAGGGTTGTAGCATTTATGGTTAAAGATTTAGGGTTTAGGGTTTTGGGATTTAGGTTTATGGTTTAGGGTTTTAGCATTTAGGGCTTAGGGTTTAAGGTTGTAGGTTTAGGGTTTAGGATTTTTTTAATTTGTTTTTACTATTTTTATTTTTTCTATTTTTTAAAATTAAGTAAACTCGTAGGTTTAGGTTTATTTAGTTTATTTTTTATTTATTTTGGCTTATTTTTTATTTATTTTAGTTTATTTTATTTTTTGCTTTTCTTTATATTTATATTTATTTTTATTTAGTTTAGTTTATTTATTTTATGTTTATTTATTTTAGTTTAGGTTTTATAATTTAGTTTGTTTTTTAAGTTTAAGTTTAGGTTTATTTTTTAGTTTAGTTTTATTTTTATTTTATTTTTTAGGTTTAGGATGTATTTTTATTTTTAGTTTTAGGTTAGGTTTTTATTTAGTTTTTTTAGGTTTAGGTTTTAGGTAAATATTTTAGTTTTATTTTTATGTGTTTTTTTATTTTAGGTTTAGGTTTATTTTTAGTTTATTTTATTTTATTTATGGTTTAGGTTTAGGTTCAAGTTTTATTTATTTTAGTTTAGGTTTAAATTTATTTTATTATTATTTTACGTTTAGGTTTTTGTGTTAGTTTAGAGTTTAGGTTTTATTGTTTATTTATTTTAAGGTTTTATTTTTAGGTTTACTTTTTAGGTTTACATTTTTATTTAGTTTTTATTTTGTTTTATTATAGGTTTAATTTATTTTTATTTTATTTTTATTTAGTTTTTATTATTTTTTTAATTTTCTTTTTAGGTTTAGGTTTAGGTTTTAGTTTAGCTTTTTATTTTAATTTTATTTTAGTTTATGTTTTTATTTATTTTATTTTTATTTTTTATTTAGTTTAGGTTTAGGTTTTTAACTTTTTAGGGTTTATGATTTAGTGTTTAGGGTTTAGGTTTTGATTTTAGTTTAGTTTTTTATTTTATTTTATTTATTTATTTTTTAGGTTTAGGTATTTTTTATTTATTTTATTTTTAGTTTTTATTTAGTTTAGGTTTAGGTTTTTCAATTTTTAGGGTTCAGGGTTTAGGGTTTGGGGTTTAGGGTTTAGGGTTGTAGGTTTTAGGGTTTAAGGTTTAGGGTTTAGCATTTAGGATTTTAGGGTTTAGGGTTTACGGTTTAGGGCTTGGCTTTACCATTTAAAGATAGGGTTTTAGGTTTAGGGTTTATGGTTTAGTGTTTAGGCTTTATATTTTAAGGTTTTTAGGGTTTAAGGTTAGCTCAGGGTTTAAGGTTTAAGGTTTATGGTTTAAAGTTTAATGTTCATGGTTTAGGATTTAGTGTTTAGGCTTTAGGGTTT
The DNA here is from genome assembly GCA_021442155.1 of Cymbidium sinense. Taxonomy (NCBI): domain Eukaryota; kingdom Viridiplantae; phylum Streptophyta; class Magnoliopsida; order Asparagales; family Orchidaceae; genus Cymbidium; species Cymbidium sinense. Next base: position 226,166,682 of record CM038214.1, on the reverse strand, counting down.
ATGGTTTTAAGTTTGAGTTTAATGTTAGCTTAGAGTTGAGTGTTAATTTAGGATTTAGAGTTTAAAGTTTAGGGTTTATGGTTTAAGCCTTAGGGTTTTGGGCTTTTAGGTTTTAGGGTTTTAGGGTTTAGGGTTTAGGGTTTAAGGTTTAGGGTTTATGTTTAGGTTATTTTAGGGTTTGGTTATTAGGTTAGTTTAATTTATTAGGTTTAGTTTAAGAGTTAGGTTTAAGGTTTAGTGTTTTAGGGTTTAGGTATAAGGTTTAATGTTAGGGTTATAGTTTAGGTTTAGAGTTTAGGTTTAGGTTTAGAATTTAAGGTTTAAGTTTAGGGTTTAAGTTAGTTTAGGGTATAGGGTTTGAGTTTAGGTTTAGGCTTTAGTTTAGGGTTTATGTGCTAGTGTTTAAAGTTTAGGGTTTAGGGTTTAGTGTTTAGGCTTTAGGGTTTATCATTTTTAGATTTAAGGTTTAGGTTTTAGGGTTTAGGTTTATATTTTAGGTTTTTGGTTTAGGATTCAAATTTTAGTTTAGCGTTTAGGGTTTAGGCTTTAGGGTAAGGTTTTAAGGTTTATGATATAGGGTTTAATTTTAGAGTTTAGGGTTTACTGTTTAGGCTTTAGGGTTTATTATTTTTAGGGTTTAGGGTTTAGGGTTTAAATTTTAGGGTTTAGGGTTTATTGTTTAGGCTTTAGGGTGTAGTCTTTAGGATTTAGGATTTATTAATTTAGGGTTTAGGGTTAGGTTAGGGTTTACAGTTAGTTTAGGGTTTAGGGTTTAAATTTTAGGGTTTAGGTCTTAGGGTTAGGGTTACTATTTTAGGATTTAGGAATTTATGGTTAAGAGTTAGGGTTTAGGATTTTGGGTTAGTTTAGCATAGGGTTTAGGTTAGCTTAGGGTTTAAGGTAAGTTTAGTGTTTTTAGGGTTTAGGGTTTAGGGTTTTTGGGTTTAGCATTTAGGGTTTAGGATTTAGGATTTATGGTTTAGGGTTTAGGGTTTAGGATTTACAATTTATGGTTTTAGGGTTTTTTAATTTAAGGTTTAGCATTAGGGTTGGGGTTTAGGGTTTAGGGTTTAGGGTTTAAGGTTAGTTTAGAGTTTTGAGTTTAAGGTTTAAGGTTTAGGGTTTAGTGATTAGGCTATAGGGTTTACGATTTAGGGTTGTAGGGTTTAGGGTTTAGGGTTTAGGATTTGGGGTTTAGGATTTTAGAGTTTGAGTTTTTTATTTTATTTAATTTAGATTATTTATTTTACTTCTATTTTTTATTTTAGGTTTTTTATTTTAATTTATTTTTTAGGTTTTCGTTTATTTTTTAGCTGAGTTTTCTTTTATTTTTTAATTTTTTTAGATTTAGGTTTTATTTTTTATTTTTAGATTTTAGTTTAGGATTTTATTTTATTTTTTTAGGTTTAGGTTTTAGGTTTTTATCTTTGGTTTGTTTTTAGGTTTTATTTTTAGCTTTGGTTTATGTTTATTTTTAGTTTATTTTATTTTGTTTATTTTAGTATGTTTAGGTTTATTTAGTTTATTTTTAAATTATTTTAGTTTATTTTATTTTTTTAATTTATTTATTTTTATTATTATTTTTTTGAGTTTAGTTTATTTATTTTATGTTTAATTTTTTGTTTATGTTTTTTATTTTGGTTTATTTTTTATGTTAAGGTTTAGGTTTATGTTTATTTTATTTTATTTATTTTACTTTTTTATTTTTATTTTATGTTTTATTTATTATTTATTTTTATGTTTATTTTTTAGGTTTAGTTTTTTATTTATTTTTTATTTTATTTTATTTTAGGTTTATTTTATTTTTATTTTACATTTAGTTTTCATTATTATTTATTTTATTCTTAGGTTTATTTTAATTTTTAGTTTAGTTTAGGTTTTTATTTACTTTATTTTAGTTTATTTTTATTAGTTTAATTTATTTTATTTTTAGGTTTAGGTTTAGATTTTTCAAATTATTATTTTTATTTTATTTAGGTTGAAGTTTTTTATTTATTTTATTTTATTGGTTTTATTTAGTTTCAAATTAGGTTTTTAGGTTTTTAGGGTTTACGATTTAGGGTTTAGGGTTTAGGGTTTAGTGATTAAGCTTTAAGATTTAGGGTTTTTAGGGTTTAGGGTATGCTTAGGGTTTAGTAATAGTTTAGGGTTTAAGGTTTAGGGTTTAGGATTAGTTTAGGATTTGGAGTTTAAGGTTTACTATTAGCTTAAGGTTTAGGGTTAGTTTAGGGCTTAGGGTATGGCTTTATGGTTTAGGATTTTTAGGGTTTAGGGTTTAGGATTTAAGGTTTAGGGTTTTTTGGTTTAGGGTTTAGGATTTAGGTTTAGGGTTTACAATTTTTAAGGTTTAGGGTTTAGGGCTTAGGGTTTCAGGGTTTAAGGTTTAGGGTTATGGTTAGGGGTTTGGGTTTTGTATTTGGGGTTTTGTTTTGGGAAATGCAGAGTGTGAAATTGCCACAAAAGAGGTCCAAGGGATAAACTCCAAAACTACTCCTCAAAGAGCTACAATCAGCCTAAGGAGTAAATACCCTATCTAAGAACATCCAAAAGCAAAAGAAGGCATTAAAGCAATCAAAAGATACAATGAGATTAACATAAAAAAGCCAAAAGAAGATTAGGGCCAATGCTCTGCAGGATGTGAGAATGCATGACACTATGGAGCAAGCCTGCAAGAGGACAATAGAGAAGCACCTATATAGCATCTATTTGGTAAAAGTCTTGATATCCTTAGTACACCGCAAATACAATCAAAACCATATAAAAGGGTAGATGTCGAAAGCGAATGAGAAAGGGGTTCCCATCCACGGTTATAGAACCGATATAAGACACCATGTCAATGAATTCCCAACACCAATACAAGTAATTCATCATATTCAGCATTAGGCAGCAAGCTCACTATAAGTCCACCCATTCAAATAGAGCATGATAAGGTTTGAATATGAATTAGTTAAGATCATCTTAATAGTGATCTGCATAAGTCTAACAAAGCTTGGCAAAAGATAAGAGAAGAAAAAGTAAAATGGTTTTAGAATCAAAGACCATAGCGACAAACAACAAATAGGCAACACCACATTGGCAGCCAGGTGAATTAAGGAAGCTGCAAGAAACCAGAAAGTCAGCAAACCCCCAGCCCAAACGAGTTGGAAAGAAAGTAGCAGATATTCAAAATAAGGTAGAGAGCAGCTTCTCCTTTATTTGGATGCTCTCCCCACCACAAAAAAATTCCAGTAAGAGATAATCAGAGCAAAAAGTTCAATAACAGGTTGCTTAGTAGCAGAAACAGTAATCTAGTTTTGCCAAAAGAAATAACAGTAACAACCAGATGGGTGACCAATAACCCAACTATATATAATAGTTAAAATAGTGATTAAGGCCAGGTAAAGCAAAAGAGTACTTCTCATGAATCTGCATGTTCTCATCATAGTCAAGAGAGGGAAAATAACAACAGGAAATATCAGCAACAGCCCATATATTAGCAGCAAAATAAGACAAAAAAATAAAGAGCACTTGCGGAGCAAGGTACTCTAAAACCTAATTCCAGTCCTGCAAAGAGATATTAAAGTAGACATGGATTTAACAAAAATGGAATAAGGATGGTTGCAACCATTTGATCCTCAATTGTCTACCTTGGACAAAAGTAATTAAAAGAGAAGCAAGAAAAGCAAAACACTCAAACTGATTCAAAAATAGTAGGAATGAGTAGAAAGTAGTAGATATGAAGGATAGGTAATGAAAAGCACCCCACCACAAGCCAATCTAGTAAGAGACATTGATTCAAAGCAGTTAGCTTGAGGTTGCTTAGCAGAACATTAATCCAATTACGCCAAAGATAATGACAATAATAACCAAGAGGTTGGCCGAACCCAATTATGCATATAAGATAAACCATTGATTAAGTTCAAGTAGAATAGAATAATGATCTTCAAGATTTGCATGTTCCCATCATAGCATGAGGAAAACAGGAAGACCAACAGATCCAGATGTTAGCGGCAACAGAAGAAAAACAAAGAAAACTTGCTGGGCAAGGTACTCAAAATTCCAAAAACCAATAGTGGAGACATTGTTATAGTTTTTACACCCATTAAGAAAAGCAATCTTTAAGAACAAAGATATAAAATAGAGAATGAAAGAGTTCAAGTAATTCCCACCAGAGTAAATAGTAGTACCCACAACCTCAGCAAAGGCAGAATGAAAATCCATTAAGTAACTCCAAACCTGCTGAGCATGGGAAACAAGTCCAGAAATAGCAAGATTGATAGTAGCCTCAAGGGTCCAATTCAGCCAACAACTAAGAAAGGAGATACCAACAAGTTGACCATAGGAAAAGCCATTAAGTGTAGAGAGTGCATAAAAATGATCCCATAATAAAAGAGAAGAATTCTGACTATGGCAAACAGAACCAAGATGAAAAGGGCAATAGCATGTGTGATCAAAAATAGCCCAGTTGATAATAACACAAACAGTTGGAAAATTGAAAAATAAAAAACATCCATAAGTCATAAAGACAATAATCTGGAAACAGGTCCCAAAAAACCAATGACTAACATTGAAAGGAGTAATAATAACTTTCAGTCGAGAAAATCTGATCTAGCGAAGGCCAATGAGAGGGAAAACAAAGTAAAACCAAAGAGAGCAAACATGAAAACCCGATCCCATGGAGCAAGAGAAAATAGCCGACAAAACAAATTCTCTCAGACAAGAACAGAAAAGAGATTGAAAAAGCCCCAATCTCGAAACATCACCAGGATCTGGAACAAAATAGCCCAAATCAATCAAGAAACTCCATCCAGTTCAAAAAATAAACGAAGAATGATTCCACCAGAAAAGTAAAGAAGCATAAAAGATATCAAAGAAGTAGTATCAAAGTTCTATAATAAGTCTAGAAGGGGTAAGGAAGACAAGAAGAAAACCCAAAAAAATAACCTTGGCGGTGGAAGAAAAGAAGAAAGCCTCCCAAGATCCCACCAAAGGGACCAATCATGGTTTCCAAAGAGCGGTGAATGGGGTCCATTCTAGTATAGCAACAACCAAGAAGATAAATATCAACAAAAAGGCCAAAAAACCTTTTCATGCAGAAAAATAAAATAAAAGATAACTCCTAGAAATAAAAGAAAAATGTCAGCTCAAAGCTAGAGTCAAAGAGAATATCAGCAGCAGCCCAAGATCTAATAGGGGAGATAAGCAACATGTTAAAAGCCAGCCACCAATCATTATCAGCTAAAATCCAATAACCTAACAATAAATCATCAAAGTGAATACGCACAAAGATAATGAACACTAATACAATGCATAGAAACAACATAGGTAACTAAGATGCTCCAAGCAAGAATATCTTTGAGAAATAGTCGTTGCAAAATTAATGACAAGTAAACCCATCAAAATAAATATCTCCATCCAAAGAATGATTAAGCCCCTAGGATTAGAATGAAGGCATTGATATTAAAATCCCAAATAGGAGTGGTGTTATAAAACCAATAGCAGCTGACCCATAGCTCAACAAAATTCCAATGTAGGGTATTAGTATGCACATAGCTCAATAGTAGCCCTTTATCAGTGTAAATGCCAGAAGCAGAGAGCCTCTAAATAAAGGAGAAGATATTAAAACACAAAATCATTGCATAGAGATCAAGACAGTAAATAATATCCGTGTGAAGCATCCACAAAAGTCACAAAAAGGAACAGAAAGCCATAAAATAAAGAGGCAACAGTTAAAAGATGAACGGATAGTATACATCAAAAGGTTAGATTAAATTTTGAGATAAGGAAACCTAGAAATGTCCAAGTTAACCAGCCCACGTAAGTGTTTGGGTAAGGTGAGTTGATCAAAGAAGATGATACCATCGGATCTAGCACCCAGATTGGCAAGGTAGTTAGCACAAGCATTTCCTTCACACCAAACATGAGTGATGTTAAAATTCAGTTGGGAAACAAGGGCTCTAGTTTGCTTGAGGAGGTAGTATAATCAGTGCATCATTTTGGTGGAAGTCAAGATCAATAAGAGCATCCACCTCAATCTAAATATTGTTTATTTTGGAGGCAAATCTCAAGAGCTTTGTAAACTGCCATAAGCTTAGTAAATGGGACAGTGCAGGAAATAAAGGGATAAGCAAAAGCACATAGTACTATACCCTTAGAGTTCTTAAAAATGCCACCACAACCAGAGCCATTATGAGAGATAGAGCCATCAGTATTAATTTTAATAATATGGTCAAGAGGTTTTTTCCAATAAACAATCTTGTCATTTTGACAAGAAGGTTGGTCCAAGAGTTAAAGCCGCCATACAAATTAGACTTTGAATTGTCTTCAATGAATGATATTGGCTTTAAACAAGTAACGAATTTTGTTTTTAGTTCTAGCAATAACCCTCACATGGTTCATAGGGATCTCACAATGTTTTGCATCATTTCGGTCCATCCATATGAACCAGATAAGAGTGATAGCAGTGATGACTTCAATGTGACCTTTAATAGTATTATCAAAATATACTTCAAGAAGTTGATATAAAGAAAGAGAGCCATTGAAATTGATAGTGTTAAAAAGATCATCATACCAAATCCAAAGCTTAGAAGCAATGGCCCCATTAATAAAAACATGATTAACATTCTCAATATGGAAACAACATTGACATTTAGAGGGTATATGGAACCCTTTACCCCACAACAAGGAATCAATAGGGATAAAATTTTTTAGAATATGCCAAGTAAGAATAGAATAAGAAGTAGGGATATTGTTATTCCAAAGTTTGGAGAACACATAGGAGGAATCATGAGTATCTTTAATGTGGAGCCACACATTTTTGAGGTTGAAATCACCATTATGTGAGAGCTTAAAGAGAATCTGGTCTTGATTGTTTGGAGTGATAGGAATAGTAGAAACCATATTCAAGAAAGTAAAAGGGATAAAATTAGCAAGCTTACTATTGTTCCACTTGTTGTTATGAAAGAAAGAGTTTACACTAATAGTGGTAGTGGAATGGGTGGAGAGTAAGTCATCAATGGATCCACATCCACTCTAGTTATCTTGCCAAAATAAAGCAGTTTTAGTTAATGCCCCAAAAAATTAAGGATTTTGCATCCCATTTGATAACAACAAAGTCTTTTCCACATAGGAGAATCACCCGCTTTAAAGGGACAAATGAGGGGTGCAATATTTAATAGAAATCATGAAATTAGCCCAAAGACTATGATTACTCCTAAAATTCCACCAGTTTATAGGAAAAGGCATTGATAGCTTCTTTTATGGATTTACAACCAAGACCACCTTCACAAAAGTGCCATAACTTTAAACCAAAGGGTCTAGTGCATTCTTTTAGAGGAGTTATTGGAGCCGTAAAAAATTTGTTTAGAGATGCTCAATTCGTTGATGATAGAAATGGTCGACAATGGTTTGATGAGATATAAAGGCATGGAATTAAGAGTGCTCTTAATCAAGGAGAGCCTACCACCAAAAGAGAGTAAATGAAATTCCCAAACCAAAATTTTATTAAATATTTTCTGAATAAGGTCATCAAAAAGATGAGATCTTTTCTGCCTTTAAAAAAGTGGAGCGCCAAGATAATTAATGGGAAGTTGATTTTGCTTAAAATTAGTAATTGAGATTTGATTAAGTCTATTGGTAGGAATCTTAGTGAGGAATAACATAGCATTTTCTTTCATTGAGAAAGAGACCACTAACCTTGCCAAAATCATTTAAGAGATTCTTAATAGTTTTAACATGTTGAAGAGAGGCATTGCAGAAGATTATAAAATCATCAGCAAAGCTAAGATGAGAAATAGGGAAACCACCATGAGTTTTAAAAAACATGTTAGGATTTTTAATGAAAAGATCATTGAGGCTCCTCAAAAGATATTCTACAACAATGATAAAAAGAGAAGGAGAAAGCAGGTCACCTTGTCGCAAACCATGGCTCGATGTAAAGAAACCAAAGGACTCACCATTCATGATAACAGAAAACCAAACATTAGTGATACAACTTTTAATAATCTGGATAAAATTATCAGAGAAACCAAATAAATGTAAGATTTGAAAGAGGAAATCCCACGAGAGGTTGTCAAAGGCTTTAGAGATGTCCAGAAGATGATATTACCTCCTCTGAAGGAACATCAATGTCATGAACCACTTGAAAGAAGAATATTATCGATATGGCTCTATTTTAATGAATTTGGTTAGGGAGATGATTTTAGGGAGTAGAGGGTTAATCCTATTATTAATTAATTTAGCAATGAGGTTTTGGAAAAAAGGTGCAAATAATAAAAATCACCCCAAGATTCAGGATTGTTGGTTTTGGGAATAAGGAAAATAAAAGTACTTGAAAAATATCTAGGAATAGAGCTTCCATCAAAGAAATTAATAACAACATCAACAAGATCAAATTTAATAAAAGGTAAATAATACTGAAAGAAATGAGCTGTATAGCCATCATGGCCATGTAATCGATTCATGCTATTGAGAGTACTCCTCCGAGGGATGCATAGTGAGAAAATGGTTATCCTCATTGTTAATCATATAAGGGATTAGACGGGTGTTAGAGGGGGTTTCTAACAAAGGATTAGAGTTTAATAAATTTTGAAAGTGATGTATGATAGATTCCTTAATTTCATTGTTATCCATTTATCAGCCACATTAGAGTTCTTAATTTTCTTAATCGAAGTTTAATGCTTTTCATTTATTACAAATAGCATGGAAATACCTGTGTTTCTATCTCCATCGAATATATTTAGCTTTTTGACACCAGTTTCCTCCATATTTTGGTAATTAATCAAGTTATCTTTGGCAATGCCCAACTCATCAAGTTTATTGGGATCGCTTAAGATAGCCTCTTCAAGAGAAAAAACAACTTGTTCCATAGCTTTAGGATTGGTAAAAAGATTTTTAAATATATGTTTGTTCCACCAATTGAGATTTTGTTCAAGTCTTTTGAGCTTAAGCCAAAGCCGAATCATGCCTTTAACGGAATTATCCGGGTAAACAGGAGCCATCCAATTAGTGAAAACAACATTAATGAAATCACCATGTTGGGTCCACATATTTTGGAATCTAAAAGGTGAGGGAGTATAGGGTTAAGGGGAGTTTTGATAGAGATCAAAAGAGGAGCATGATCCACAAAGTTCGCTCAAATGCTCAACAGAGGTAAGAGGCCATATTGATCCAAAGAGAATTAAAGAGGGTCCTCAAGATGTTGCCAAAGTCTAGAGTTACACGGTAATCGTAATCACCCGAAACCAATGTGAATCGATTGCAATCTAGATCATATTAGAGAAGTCTTCCATGGAATGGAGATTAGAGAACATCCTCCCTCCTTTCAAGAAGCAATAATAGTGTTGAAATCACCCCAACCAACCGTGGAAGGTTAACCAAGGAGGCTAAGGTTCTTAAGTGATTCCAAACAATGTTCCGCTCTATTACAAGAAGCAGATGAACCAAAAGTCAAAAACTCACCTAAGGAGATTTTGACATTAACCAATTGATCAAGATCATCAATGATGGAAATGGTGATGGAATTATTCCAAAAACACCAAATTTTATTATTAAGAGTGAAGAGAAAATTTTGAAATCCAAGTGATCTAGCAACATGAGCAATCTTGGAAGAGTTAATGAAAGGCTCAATAATAACAAGTAATTTGATGTTATGAGCAGGCTCCTAACATGATTGAAGGGAGAGTCCCACAACGGATATTCCAAATAAGAAAATTAATCATAATAAGAAATCCAAAAAGGAAAAGGTAAAGAAAAGAAATGGAAAAAAGGAAGAGAGGAGGACATAATTATTTGTGAGGTGTTAGAGAAGAACGTATGGTTTGAGTGAAGTTATTATTAGTCATTTTGGCTTTATAAGATTTTTTTTAAATAATAGTTTAGAAGGGTCTATCAAGATCCAAAGTATCCATCGAAAAGGGATTGGTTTTGGTATCCGAGAGCAAAATCAATATTTTAGTAGGGTGATTTCTCCTTCTTCAAGATCGAGTAAGAATGAGAAATTGGGATTACGAGTATCACTAGAGAGAAATAGAAGGGAGGTTCTTGCACCATTAATAGTACAAATATCATTCACATTGCCATGATGAATATTCATTTTGGTTCCACAAGGATCAACATTATTTTGATCCAATATAAGATTCTCATTCAAATTATCATCAAGATTCAAATGAAGCAAAGGATTATCATGAGAAGATAAATTATTACAAGTAGGAGTAGTGCTAGGTAAGTTATCATTAGTTTCTTTATACACCACAAGTGGTATTTATACCGCTCAATGTTTTCATTAGACAAATCAAGAGGTAATAAAGGAGTTGGTGTAGGAGGATGAGTTCCATTATGAGTAGCTTTTAGGCAATAAGCTAACTTATTGGTTCTCCGCCCAAGAGAGGTATTGTGTGATATATTCTTTTGAGGTTAGGGTGTAACACAAAGCATTCAGAGTGATCATGACCATGGATCTTACAGTGAGTGCAAAAGATTGGGAAATTTTCAAATTCTACTTTCTATTTATATCTGAATTTTTTTCAAACTGATCCAAACTTCTTTGGGGTATTTTTTATTAATGTCAATCTTAACCAAGATAATGTATGGTCGAGATCTAGTGGCTTTGATCAATTTGAAGGGGTCTACCAAATAGAGCCCCAACCGTAAATAGAACTTGGTGAGTAACATAGTGAATTCTCATGTTGGGAAAAGCAAGCCATAAAGGAACAATAGGGGATTCCTCTTTGACATCAAAAAGGGGTGACCATTTCAAGAGCCGCATTTGACAATTATACACAAAATAGGAGTGATGAGCAAAGACTTGAGAATAGTCTAAATTATTTGATAACTGATTAAGGATATGTCGAGGATCAATCAGCCCAATAGTGAAGACTCCTGAAAGCTTTAAGCTATGGAAGAAAGATCGATATTATCTAGAGTAGGTGTCATAGGGAGATCAGTTACATGTACTTTATAGGTTATTTTTAGCTAATTTCTCCACACACAGTCGAGAACACATGACATCAATGGAATGAGGTAGAAATTAAGTTAACCAAGGCATTAGAGCAAGGGTTCTTACCAGAAAGAGCATCCTTAAAGGACTTGATAGCAGGCGCATTAATGGATGCAATCAGATCCAAAATACCTTTAGGATCAGTGGGCAAATCCGGCGCATCCAGGAGCGATGAGCTCGGTTGTGCGGAGAGTGATGCCTCTGCCATTAAATGATCCAGTGAGAGTCACATAAGCAACCAAGCAGAGAGAGGAAGCGTAACCATGCAATAAAATAGTGATCACGATCGGGGTAGCCCGAAATGCGGCCAAACCCCAGAAAATTACACGGGAACACAAAATTGCCTAAGAGGGAGCACAACCAAGAGGAGGAAGAAGGGGTCTTTTGGGTTTTGTATTTAGGGTTTAGGGTTTATTGGTTGGTGTTTAGTGTTTAGGGTTTAGATTTTAGTGTTTATGGTTTCAATTTGTAGGGTTTAGGATTTAGGGTATAGGTTTTAGTGTTTAGGGTTTAACGGTTAGTTTTAGGGTTTAGGGTTTAAGGTTAGGGTTTTTTTTTGTTATTTTATTTTATTTTTAAATTAAGTAACTTGGTTGGCTTAGGTTTATTTAGTTTATTTTCTATTTATTTTAATTTACTTTACTTTTTATTTTGATTTAGGTTTATTTTTATTTTTATTTGGTTTAGTTTATTTATTTAGGTTTAGGTTTTTTATTTTATTTTATTTTTTAGGTTTAAGTTTAGCTTTAGGTTTATTTTTAACTTAGATTTATTTTTATTTTATTTTTTAGGTTCAGGTTTTATTTTGTATTTTTAGGTTTAGGTTTGGGTTTTTATATTATTTTTTTAGGTTTAGGTTTTAGGTTTTTATTTTAGGTTTATTTTTAGGTTTTATTTTTTAATTTAGTTTTAGGTTTATTTTTAGCTTATTTTATTTATTTAGTTTAGGGTTTAGGTTTAGTTTATTTTAGGTATAGGCTTTGGTTTTATTTATTCTAGTTTAGTTTATTCGAGTTTATGTTTATGATTATTTTATTTTATTTATTTTAAGTTAGGTTTTGTTTTTGTTTAGGGTTTAGGTTTTATCTTTTTATTTATTTTTAAATTTTATTTTTTAAGTTTACTTTTGAGGTTTAGGCTTTTATTTTATTTTTATTTTATTTTATTTTAGGTTTATTATATTTTTATTATAAGTTTATTATTTTATTTAAGTTTTAATTTTTTTTAGTTTAGTTTAGGTTTTTATTTATTTTATTTTAGTTTAGTTTTTATTTTTTATTTTCATTTTAGGTTTATGTTATGGTTTTAATTTATGTTTTTATTTTATTTTATTTTATTTTAATTTATTTTGGTTTAGATTTTTTTTTTATTTTACTTTTAGGTTTTGTTTTATTTAGGTTTAGGTTTTTAAGTTTTTAGGGTTTAGGGTTTTGTGTTTAAGGATTAGGGTTATGGTATGGTTTAGGATTTAAGGTTTTTTTGGTTTAGGGTTTAAGGTTTAAAGTTTAGGGTTTAGGGTTTTTTTGGTTTAGGGTTTGAGGTTTAAAGTTTAGGGTTTAGGGTTTAGGATTTAGGATTCTTAGGGTTTAGGGTTTAGGATTTAGGTTTTAGGGTTTGAGTTTTAGCTTTAGGGTTCAAGTTTTAGTTTAGGATTTAGGGTTTTTGGTTTCGTTTTTAATAGAGAACAAATTCAGATTTAACATTTCATCTTTTTTTATTTAGCTTATTTAGTTCATTTTTTATTTATTTTAGTCTATTTTAACATAATTTTTATTTATGTTTATATTTTATTTTTATTTAGTTTAATTTAGTTATTTTAGGTTTATTTAATTTAGTTTTAATTTTTTATTTTAGATTATTTTTTAGGTTTAGGTTTAGGTTAAACTTTTTGTTGAGTTTTATTTTTGTTTTATTTTAGGTTTAGATTTAGGTTTTAGGGTTGTAGGTTTAGGGCTTAGGGTTTAAGGTTTAAAATTTTGGGTTTAGAGTTTAGGATTTAATATTTAGGGCCTTCTTTAGAAAAATTAAGTAAACTAGTTTAGGTTTATTTAATTTAATTTATTTTTTAATTTTATATAATTTAGTTTATGTACTTTAGGTTTATTTATTTTACCTTAGATTTTTTATTTTAGTTTATTTTTTGGTTTAAGTTTAGGTTTATGTTTATTTTTAGTTTACTTTGATTTTATTTAATTTTTTTTAGCTATTATTTTTAAATTTTAGGTTTATGTTTAGGTTTTATTTTATTTTTTTTTGATTTAGGTTTTAGGTTTTATTTTAGGTTCTATTTTTTAGTTTAGGTTTAGGTTTATTTTATTTTATTTTGTTTAGCGATTAAGTTTAGTTTATTTTAGGTTTAGGTTTAGGTTTTATTTATTTTTGTTTAATTTATTTTAGTTTAGGTTTAAGTTAATATTATTTTGTCTATTTTATTTTTATTTATGGTTTGGTTTTTTTTCGTTTAGGGTTTAGGTTTTATTTTTTATATATTTTAAAGTTTATTTATTAGGTCTAGGTTTTTATTTAATTTTTATTTTACTTTATTTTAAGTTTATTTTAGGTTTACTTTTTAATTTATTTATGTTTTTATATTCTTAGGTTTAATTTATTTTTTTAATTTAGTATGTTTTTTATTTTATTTTAGTTTAATTTTTATTAGTTTATTTTATTTTATTTTTAGATTTAGGTTTAGGTTTTAGTTTAGATTTCTATTTTATTTTATTTTATATTTTATGTAGGTTTAGGTTTTTTTATTTATTTATTTTATTTTTAGGGTTTATTTAGTATAGGTTTAGGTTTTTAGGTTTTTTGGGTTTAAGATTTAGGGTTTAGGGTTTATAGTTTAAGGGTTAAGGGTTACGGTTTAAGGTTTAGGGTTTAGGGTTTAGTGGCTTTAGGTTTTTTATGGTCAGGGTTTAGGAGTCAGTTTAGGGTCCAAGTTTAGTTATGGATTTAGGGTTTATTATTTTTAGGGTTTAGGGTTTAGTGTTAGTTTTGGATTTTTAAGGTTTAGGATTTCAGATTTTGGGTTAATTTAGAGTTTAGGGTTTAGGGTTTTAGGTCAGTGATTTAGGGTGGGGTTAGGGTTTAGTTTAATTAGGCTTTAGGGTTTAGGGTTTAAGTTTATTTTAGGGTTTAGGTCCAGTTTAGGTTAGAGTTTAGGGTTTAAGGTTTAGGATTTCAAGTTTAGTATTGGATTTAGAGTAGGTTTGGGGTTATGGGTTTAGTTTGCAGTTTGAGGTTTTGGTTTGGGTTTAAATTAGGGTTTAGGATTAGGGTTTAGTGTTTAGGGTTTAGGGTTTTAGGGTTTAGGGTTTAGGATTTAGGATTTAGGATTTAGGGTTTAGGGTTTAGGGTTTTATGGTTTAGGGTTTAGGGTTTGGGGATGTAGTTTTAGTGTTTAGAGTTTAGAGTTTAGGGTTACTTTTAGGGTTACTTTTAGGGTTTAGGGTTTAAGGTTAGGGTTTTTTTATTTTTTATTTTTTTATTATTTATTTATTTTTTAAATTAGGTAAACTCATAGGTTTAGCTTTATTTAGTTTATATGTTATTTATTTTAGTTTATTTTATTTTTTTATTTTGATTTGAGTTTATTTATACTTTTATTTGTATTTAGTTTATTTATTTATTTTAGGTTTATTTATTTAAGTTTAGGTTCTTATTTTAGTTTATTTCTTAGGTTTAGTTTTTTTTTAGTTTAGTTTTATTTTTATTTTATTTTTTAAGTTTAGGTTTTATTTTTTATTTTTAGGTTTACGTTTAGGTTTTTATTTTATTTTTTTAGGTTTTAGTTTTAAATTTTTATTTGATGTTTATTTTTAGGTTTTACTTTTTAGTTAAGTTTAGGTTTATTTTTAGTTTATTTTATTTTTTTTAGTTTAGGTTTAGGTTTTGGTTTAGTTTATTTTAGGATTAGGTTTAGGTTTTATTTATTTTAGTTTAGTTTATTTTAGTGTATGTTTGGGTTTATTTTGATAATATTTTAGGTTTAGGCTTTTTTTTTTAGTTTTGGGTTTAGGTTTTATTTATTATTTATTTTTAGTTTTATTGTTTAGGTTTAGGTTTTTATTTAGTTTAAATTTTATTATATTTTAGGTTTATTTTATTTTTATTTTAGGTTTAGTTTTTAATTTATGTATGATTCTTATTTTTTAGTTTAGTTTTGGTTTTAAGTTATTTTATTTTATTTTAGTTTTTATTTTTTATTTTACTTTCTTTTTGGTTTTGTTTTAGGTTTTAAATTATGTTTTTCTTTTATTTTTTTTTATTTTGGTTCAAGTTTTTTTATTTATTTTATTTTTAGTTTCAATTTTTGATCTTTTTAGGGTTTAAGGTTTAAGGTTTAGTGTTTAGGGTTTATTTAGGGTTTAGGATTTAGGGTTTTAGGGTTTAGGGTTTTTGGGTTTGGTTTTGGTTTAGCGTTAGGGTTTTGGGGTTAGGGTTAGGTTTATGGTTTAGAGTTTAGATTTTGTTTATAGGGTTTTGGTTTAGGTTTAGGGTTTTATTTAATTTTATTTTTTAGTTTAGGTTTAGGTTTATGTTTACTTTTTAGTTTAGTTTTATTTTTATTTTATTTTTTAGTTTCAGGTTTTATTTTTTTATTTTTATGTTTAAGTTTAGGTTTTTATTTCATTTTTTAAGGTTTAGGTTTTAGGTTTTTATTTTAGGTTTATTTTAAGGTTTTTTTGTAGTTTAGGTTTATTTTTAGTTTATTTTCTTTTATTTTGTTTAAGGTTTAGGTTTTGTTAATTTTAAGTTTAGGTTTAAGTTTTATTTATTTTAGTTTAAGTTTATGTTTATTTTAGGTTTAGGATTTATTTTTTATTTATTTTTGGTTTAGTTTTTATTTTATTTTAGGTTTAGGTTTATTTTATTTTTATTTTACTTTATTTACATTTTTTATTTTTAGGTTTATGTTATTTTTAGTTAAGTTTACATATTTGTTTATTTTATTTTATTTTAGTTCTTATTTTTTCTTATTTTTTATTTTTTAGGTTTTGGTTTAAGTTTATGTTTTAGTTTGGGTTTTTATTTTACTTAGGTTTAGGTTTTTTTTTAATTTATTTATTTTTCAAGTTTTATTTAGTTTAAGTTTAGGTTTTTACGTTTTTAGGGTTTAGGGTTTAGGGTTTAGGGATTAGGGTTTAGGGTTTAGAGTTTGAGGTTGAGGGTTTAGTGTTTAGACTTTTAGGTTTAGGATTTTTAGGGTTTAGGCTTTAGGGTTTAGGGTTTAGCTTTTAGGGTTTGGCTTAGGGTTTAGGGTTAGTTTAGAGTTTAGGCTTATTTTTATTTTAGGGTTTATGGTTGGTTTTTACTAGATACCTAAAGATCTATCCCATGATTTAATTAGTTAAGGTGTGATGCGATTATGATTTTGATTTAATTAAGTGATTTAATTAATTAATAAAATCTTAATTAATTCCATTTTAAAAATAAGTGAAATGAACTTAGGGAAAGGGGTCCCAACCATATTCCTTAGTTCACTTATGTTGAACAATGATTAATAAACTTAATTAACCAATTTGTTATGTTCATGGAATTAATTAATCATTAATTAACTTAAAGAGTTGTTAAGATTTAATTAGCCAATTTTCCTAATTAAGAGAGCAATAAATCTCAGCAAAATCATGGGAGATAGAGCTCATCCCATTAAATTACAAAATTTGGGATTAATTGCTCAAGTAATTAAGGAGTAATTAAGAAAATTAATTTTGTAGCTAAACCTTAATTAGCATTTAAAGTTAGTGAAGATAATTTTTAATTAATTCTCCTCTTAAATACCTTTAAAATGAGTATTTATTTGCATTTTTCTTTATTTCTCTATGTTTTATTATGATTTTTAGAAGTTTCAGCCATTAAAATGATTAATTAAAGCTAATTAAAGCCTAATCCTGTTGGCGCCACATGGCGCGCTGACGCGGTGATGGACGTGCTTTCTCCTCCGTCGTTCGATCTAAAATTGAACGGCTACGATTAATCCCATAGCTTAATAGGATTAAATCATATCGATCAAACGAATCTAATCATGATCGTCTATTCTGATCACACGGAACAAATGGTGCGTGATCTAACATCATGCGAGTGAGGGAGAATGGAGTCCATTCGCCATTGCTCACTTGATCCAAGCTTACCCAAGCTCGGATCAACTCCATAAAGATCCCTCACCTTCACGACATCAATCAGCTGAGATCTAACGGTCAAGATCACATGAGATGCAAAGTTTTCTTGAAAAAGCTCCAAGCAATTTTTGCCTAAGGATCGATTTTGGAAGCATACCTTGCCAAAGCTTAAGACCGAAATAATGATTGAGGAAGCTTCATCTAGTGGAGATGAAGCCCTTGAGCAATAATTGATCACTCGATGTTCTCTCAAGCCCATGAACTGATGATTTGGAGCTCAGCTTTGATCGAAGTCCCACCTCTAGTGTTTGAGCTTTTTAGTAGATGATTCATTCTTGCTTGACGAGGCCTAAAGAAGGTGCATGAAAAGTTAATTTGGGTTTGATGGAGAAATGGGGAAGTTAGGTCTGAAATGAGAGTTTATTTTGAGATGGATGGGAATGGCATTTTTTGATCGAGGAACAAGCGCTTAGGAGCTTAAGGAATGGCTCTAGCAGCTCATCTTAGGTAGCTAAGGCTCTAAGGAATAATTTTTTTGAGTGTTTAAGTGGAAATGAGGGGGTGTATACATCCCCCCCCCCCCACCTTGATCGGATGGTGGGATCAGGTTTTGCTTATGGTAGGCCATCTCGTGGGAATCATGGTCGGAAGGAGGACGGAGTTGGCTCGCTTGGTTGAAGGTGTGGTGCCAAGGAGGAATCATGGGTGTCCTATGGGTTTCAAAAGCCTTGATGGGAGGGTGAGGTGATTTCACCTCCCATGGGTCATGGACCCAACCACCCCTCGGGTCGTTGGCAAGTCCTGGTGCCTAGGTGATCATTGGGAGAGTAGTGGCCAAGGAATGAAAATGACCACTTACATGGGTGATTTATCTCATGTGATGCCCTTGACCTAAGAAAAATGATCATTTAGCATTGAATTTGATTTGGGCATATTTGAAATGAGCCAAAAGTGGGTTATCCCAAATTTCAAGTCAATTGGAGTTGATTGGATTAGTTTGGCTCAATTTGACTCATTTAGGTCAAATTGGGTTAGGTTCAAGTTGACCAATTGGTCAAATTGGGTCAAACCAAGGGATGGGTCAAGTTCATATGATCATTTGGGATCTTTTGGTTCAATTGGTTTGGTTTAGTTTAGCTTAGATTTGATTTTGGCTCATTTGAATTCTTTTGGGTCAAATGGGTTAAGTTGACCAATTTGACCAAACTAGCCAAATTGGCTTGGGTTAGGTGTTGGTTTGGGTTTAGTTAAAAAATTAAAGATGATTATAGGCTTCAGTTTCAATTAATTTGGATTTGGTTTTGATTTAGGCAACTTGGCCCTTTAGGTCAATTTGGGCTAAGTAGGCTAATTGGGTACAATTGGGTCCAATCATTGTTTTGGTCAAGTTAAACAATCAATTTGGAGTAACTTGAGACATTGGTTGCAATCAATTTGGTTTATATTTTGATTTAGCATAATTTGATCTTTTAGGTCAATTTGGGTCAACTTGGATCAAGAGTGCCAATTGGGTTTGACTCAAAAGGTCAAGTCATATTTAAATATTGATTTTGATTTGGTATGAATCATTCGTTTCAAGGATTTGACATAGGATCCAATTTGGCTAGTTTTCATATGGGTTAAGGGGTTGACTTGGTCAAATGATTAAGTTGACTTGGTTTGTCCCAATTTGTGACAATTGATTAATTTAGGGTGATCAATAATCGTGATGGGAGGTTTTGATGGGCTTGGTTCAATCTAATTTAGGTAGGATTAGAACGCTCAAATAGTCAAATTGGCTACTTTGGGTCAAGTTGACCAATTGGGTTTAGTTGGCTTGATTTTTGGTTGAGTTTGATTTAGTTGAGTTTATATATGGATTTGAGATTGATATATAAATTCAATTGCAATTTGCTTGGGTTCAAATGGGTTTTGGTTCATTTGAACATTTCAAGTCAAAAGGGTTAAGTTAGGTTTGACTTGGGATGATTTTGGTTTGGCTTGATGATTGTAGATTTCATTTATATTTGTGAATATGATTGAAGGTATGATTGATTCATGAGAAAATCAATTGAATTTGGGTTTTGGAATGAAGGAATTTGTTTAAGACCATGGAGTTGGGTCATGTGGCTTAGGTATGGATTTTTATTTGGTCTAGTTTGGTTTGCTTTAGTTTTGATGATTTAAATGTATATTTTATTTAAATTTGTGAAGATGATTGAAAATAGGATTGATTCATGAGAAAATTAATTGAGTTTGACTTAATTTGGATTAAGATTTGGCTAAGTCCATGGGATAGGTCATATGGGTTTGGAATGGTTTTGATTTAATTTGATTTAGTTTAATTTAGTTTGATCATTTGAATATAGATTTGATTTATTTTTAGGAAGATGATTGAAGAAATAAATTGATTATGAGAAAATCGATTGATTTTAGATTGATTTGGATTATGATTTGCTAAGACCATGAGATAGGTCATATGGCTTAGGAAGGGTTTCAAGTTTAAATTTGATCATGGGCTTCAATCATTTAGTTTTGGGCTTTGGATTTGGATTTGGATTTGAATTTGATGTTTGAATTGAACTTGATGTTTAGTTTGAGAAGCTGAACATGGATTGGATTTTAGGGTGGTGGATTATCCTAATTCCTAAGGCATCACCTAATCCTATGGTTAACCCTTCTAAGTCTTTAGGGTTAGGTTAAGTGTTTACCTAATTATTAGAAGTGTCTTATGACTAGGGAAGTCTTAGTGTCAGAAGACTCTAAGTCTAAGATGGGAAGATTAAATCTACACTCCAAAAGTGAGGTCAATAGGCCTTAGCCATAGTGTTGCCCTTGGATATAGATGATTGGAAGACCGAAGCTAAGTTTCACATTATAGACTCATATACATCTTTCAACGCTTTGTTTGGAAGATCATGGATTCATGAGAACAACATAGTTCCATTCTCTCTACATCAGTGTATAAAGTTTGTGAGAGGTGGGATCGTCTATTGTGTCAAAGGAGATCTCAAACCATTTACAATTCACGAGGTCTGCATATATGAGGATGCTTACTACCTCCCTCGAAATCAACAAGTCTATTCTCATGAACTTGGCTAAAGTTTAAAAATAAAATAAAAAGAAAAGGAAAGAATAAAAAAAGAAAAGAAAAGAGAAAATGAAAAAAGGGGAGAGAAAATAGACTTGGAGGAGGAAGTGGAGAATGACATTAGATTCCACCCACATTTCACTGCTCCATTGGAACATATGGGTAGGATGACCTGACCTCCACTAGGCAGAGGAAGAGGCTAGTTTAGAGGTAGTCCCAGGCATGGAAAACTTCCTTATTGACCATCCAATAGAAGATATGTCCCAGCCACAAGGAGTACCCATATTATCCATATAGACTTAGAATCTAATTCATAGGATGAGTCTTATATATTTAGCACACCAGCCAGCTCTTTTCAATAGTAGATTTCCTTAGAGGTGACACTTGAGCCAGATAGCGATGAAGATCGAGCTCCAAAGCAAAGCATAAGTGTATCCAAGTCTATATGTGAAACAGTTAGGCATCAGTTGGAAAGCTTAGCTCTAACCCCACTTTCCTCTCAAAAATATGAGGGTTTGGTAGTTAAGGAAGTCTCTAAGTCATTCATAGGTGTGAAGACTTAGAGGTTCTTTCTAGGAGCATCACTCTTAAGTCAAGAAGTTGATGTAGAACTTGAGGATAATTCATATAATGATTTAATAAAATTACCTTTTGATTGGGACTTTCCTTGTGCTCATAATTTAGTAAAGAAAGGGTTAATCCCACATACTTTGTCAAAGCATAGGTCAGATACTCTGAAAAAATATGGAAGAATAAATGCAAAAGCTCTCAATCAAAATAAAGACTGGATTTGGTACAGTGAGTCCAGTCGATGATGATGATTACTGCATAGCCATCACCAATTATTTTGAATTAGATAGGTCCTTTTCAAATCACATTAACTCATATGAGGAGCTGTGCTTAAAAACTTCAAATGATCGATTATTTTGAAGTCAAAGATGCACCACTAGTGTTCGAAGAAGAGATCAAGTCAACCATCAATGAGCTCAAAGGAAATCAACTTACAAAATAAAGAAGATCCACACCCAACATACATCAGCTCTTTGTTGAATGAAATTGAAACCAACGACTTAGTTAGGCTATTGACTGAGTTTAAGGACTACTTGGCATGAAGTTATGAAGAGATGCTTCGATTGGATCCTGACATAGCAGTCCATAAACTAGCAAAATAGCCTACTGCTAACCCTATCAAGCAAGCTTCTAGATGCATACAATTAGTCATAGAACAATAGGTCATTTCTACAGTCAAGAAATTGATTGATGCTGGCTTCATCCGAGAACAAAAATACACTACCTGGTTAGCTAACATCATCCCAATTAAGAAAAAGATTGGCCAAATTCACATATGAGTCAATTTTAGGGATTTAAATAAGGCATGTCTGAAAGATGAACTTCCACTATGAATCTTAAAGCTGATGGTGAAAATTTCCTCATCTCATACAGTCTTCTCTTTCATGGATGACTCATCTAGATATAACCAAATAAAGATGGTTCATGAAGATGAAAAAAATACTACTTTTAGAACCACGATAGAATCTCTATAAGGTGTCATGCCTTTAAAATGTCGTCCTACATACCAAGACTATGACTCAAATCTTTGATGAACTCATTCATCATCAAGTCAGTCAAATGATCTCGTGGTCAAAAGTAGAGAAAAGGAAGACCATCTTATTGACTTGAGAGTAATTTTTGAACAGTTAAGATAATTTAACCTCAAAATGAATCCCTTAAAGTGTGCTTTCAGGGTTGCTTTAGAAAAATTCCTTGGATTTGTTATCCGACACCAGGGAATTGAAGTTGATCCAGAGAAGATCAATGTGATATTAGAAATGCCACCCCCTAAAATTTTAACTCAACTTAGATCATTTGAAGGGCGATTGGCATATCTAAGATACTTTATATCTAACTTATCGAGAAGAAGTCAGCCATTCTCAGCACTTGCCAAATAATACATGAAGTTCAAGTGAGATGACAAGTGTGAGAATGCATTCAAAGACATCAAGCATTACCTAGTGATGCCGCCAGTTCTAGCAACCCCTATCTGGGGCAAGCCACTCATACTTTAGACTGCTATGTTAGACGACTCCCTTGGTGCTTTGTTGGCCCAAGCCAATGATGAAGGGAAGGAAAATGCACTCTACTATCTCAGCAATTATCTAATCCCTGTTGAGGCTAATTATGCACCCATTGAGAATTATTTCCTATCTTTAATCTTTCCATCCCAAAGCAACAGCACTACATGCTTTCTCATAAGGTGAACTTGATATCTAGGATCAATCCACTATAATATCTCATGACACGTCTGATGCTATCTGGATAGTTGGCATGATGGTCCATGATCCTTTCACAGTTTGACATTACCTTTGTACCCCTCCGTCTGGTGAAAGGATAAGCACTAGTGGATTTTTTTAGCAGCACATCCACTTCCTGTTATCTCTTGACTTAATAATGATCACCCTGATGAACAAATAATGAACTTAGGGGATACTAGAATTCACTGCTAGGAGATGTACTTTGATGGTGCGACTTACTCTCAAAAAGGAGAAGAACAATAATCTACTATTCCAAGAATGGTAGGGGTAGGAATAGTTCTCTTAACTTTGAACCGTAATGTGATAAGATTCTCATATCATCTATCTAATCCTTACACTAACAATGAACCCAAATATTAGGCTCTAATTGCCAGTATGAAATTAGTTACTCTAAGAATCCATAATATCAACATCTTCGAGGATTCTCAGTTATCAACCAAATTGCTGGGTCCTATAAGGTTATAAAGCCCAAGCTCGATGATTACCACAAGTACACCATGGAGTTGTTGACCAAAATTCTAGAGGTTACCATTTTTAAGATTCCTCTATGAGAGAATGTTGTAGTGTATGCTTTTGCCAAGCTTCTGAAGGAGTTGTGATGTCCAAAGGATGAGTCCATATCAATAAAGGTCCAAAATAGACAAATCTCATTCCTTATTGATATTAAAGTCATAAGAAAGTACTCTCTTGAAGGGAAGGTTGCCATTCTAATGAAGGATGAGGATTTAGATTAGAGGAAACCATTCATGGATTACTTAAATAAAGGAAAACTATCTCAAGCCCATCAGATGATGCAGAGAGCACTTTCCTATGGTCTTATGGATTGTGTCTTATACCGGGGATCTTTTGATCATATGTGGTTACATTGTTTAGACAAGAATGAAGCTGGTAAGATCATGACTGAGGTACACTCAGGATTATGTGGAGCCAACCAATCCAATCTGAAGAAGAAAGCCAAGATCAAGAGAATAGAATACTACTAGCCATTGATGATAAAAGATTGCATGGATACGGCTAGGAGATTCCACCAATGTCAAATACATGGTGTGCTCCTTCACCAACCACACAACACTCTACATCCTACATTGGCCTCATGACCATTCGAGTGTTGGGGGTACTGACATAGTGGGTCTGATTGATCCTCCTTCTTCCAAGGGTCATCAGTCCATCATAGCTGCTACTGACTACTTTTCCAAATGGGCGAAGTCCATTTGAGTGTTGGGGTACCGACATAGTGGGTCTGATTGATCCTCCTTCTTCCAAGGGTCATCGGTTCATCCTAGCTGCCACTGACTACTTTTCCAAATGGGTGAAGGTCATTCTACTCAGAGATGTCACAGCTCAGCATGTGCTTCATCTTTTTAGGAACCATATCATATATAGGTTTGGAGTGCCTCGATGAACTATATATAATAATGGTATTGCATTCAAGAGCACCAAGATCAATAACTTTTCTGAGACACAATATAGATTAGAGATATTCTACCATTAACTAACTAATGGAAAATAGCTTAGTAGAATCCTTCAACAAATCTCTCATCCAAATACTGAATAAGACACTTGACAACAATAAGGGATAGTGGCATGACCAGTTAGTTGAAACCTTGTGGGCCTACCGCACCACATATAAAATTCCAACTCAGTCTACTCTTTTCTCCTTAATGTATGGGACCAAAGTTGTTCTACCATTAGAATTCCAACTCCCATCACTAAGGATAGTTATGGGTAGTAAGGTCACAATAGAGCAGAATGCCAAGTTGCAGTTAGAAGAGCTCAAAGGTTTGCAGGAGAGACTTATGCGGGCATGCTAAAATCTCGAGTTGTATAAAGCCAAAATGATTCAAGCTCATAAAAAATTGTCCTGTTCTATAGCTTTTCAAGTAAGAGAGATTATTTTAGTTCTAACGAGACCAATTGTTGCCCGTCGTAACATGGGAGGCAAGTTTGAACCCACTTAGGAAAGCCCTTTTACAATAAAGAAGGCTTACCAAGGAGGATCTTATCAACTTATTAATCATAAGGGAGAGCGCCCAATGCTTCCAATCAATGGGCTCTACTTAAAGAAATAATATAAATTATGTTTAAAAATAATTATCATCAATGAAAATTTTATTTTCAATTCAATCTCTTCCATATTGAAAGTATTCTTATTTGTGAATCTAGCACGATGTGTTTAGGGTAGGTGTAAGGAACCCAAGCAGTGTCTTATCCTTCATCGACACCACAAAAATATAAACTACACATAAAGTTATAAAACAAACACATATCTTTTGTCATGGGCTACTCTGAGTTGAGATAATGCCCCTAGCAGCACTCACTTAGTAGCTGCTCTAGGTCAGGTTGATGTGCTACCCTGCTAATGTGTCACCCAAGTGGTCTACTTTTTTGAAGGATGTAAGTCTGCTATGCTTTCCTTCCTTGCATGACCATTGCACACCGATAAGCACCTTGTTATTTTGATAGGTCATACTACATGACTGGTATGCTACCTTAAGTTTGTTTCATTTAAGAGGATGTGAGTCTGCTATGGTTTCTTCTTGGATTAGCCATCGTGCACTAACTAGGTTGAGTAGATTTGAGTTTTAGGATAAGTTCCTTAGGAGATCCTTCCCTCCTTACTACTTCAATTTTGGGTCTAGTCCTACCTCAGGGATCCCCACTTAGTTGTCTCTCTAAGTCCGATAGCATATATCCCGCCGACGATAGACTATCCCGATGATCAGTTCCACTTGGAAAGTTATAAGCCTACATGTTTTCTTTATATACTGATTGTTGCACACTGATGGGCACCTTAGGTTGGTTGGTTCTCACTATGCTGATGAATACATCTCTCATGCTGATAGATACACCTTAGGTTAGTTGGTTCTGGCATCTTAGGATACACTACTCATGACAGATGTAAGTTTTCTACGCTTTATCCTTTAGTTTCCCACCATACACTTATAGGCTTTCTTTTTTAGGGCTCAGGATAACACCCCTAGAAACACCTCCCCTGTGGGCACTATATTTGGATCACATTCTTTACAACCCCATTTAGACACTACCAAATTTACTACTGGATTGAACATTTCCCCTTTTCTTGTAACCACCCATGTGGTTAGAGAAATTGTTCTATGGATGTGTAGATTCTCCCTTGGTCCAGTAAATCTAAGATAGGTCAAAGCTGGCCTAGCCCCTTCTCAGTGTGGTCCCTCGCACACCAATAGGATCCATGCAAACATATAAACAAAATAAATATTCACTTATGGATTATGAGGACACCCTTAGTCGTACCTTTTCTCAAGCAGGCATCCTATCTTTATGGTAATATCAGCAAAACTCCCTATAAGAATTGTCTGACTACTCTTGAGTTAATATAAGTCCCCAGTGGTATTCACTTAGTAGTTTCTCCCAAGTCAGGTTTGATTTGTTGTGCTACCAACAGGCCACCCCAACGGTTGTTCCTTACTTTAGAAGATGTAAGATTGCTACGCCTTCTTCTTAGGATAGTCGTTGTACATTGAAAGACAACCCCTTAGTTTGGCTAGCTCTACCATACGACTAGTAGAGTATCTCATTAGATTTTTAAATCCGAGATAAGACAAGTCTGATATAGCCCCTTATGAGTGGGTCCATCGCACACTAACACGGTCCATAAATTAAATCTATCAAATTTGATTGAGCTCACCCCCAACGAATATTCCATCAATTCAAAGTCAAACTAAACTAAGAAAACCACATCAAATCACATGAATTTATGTTGACAGAAGTCCTTAATGGCATTCACTCAGTAATCACCCTAGGTCAAGTTCAATTTGTTGTGCATCCAACAGGCCACCCATGATTGTTCCTCGCTTTAGAAGATTTATGTCTACTTTGCATTCTTCCTAGCATAATCAATGCATACCAAAAGGAAACCCCTTAGGTTGGCTAGCTCTACCCCATAGCTAGTAGACTATCAGTTTGGAATTGTAAACTTGAGGTAGGTCAAGGATGATATAGCCCCTTCTTAGTGGATCCATCTCACACCGACATGGTCCATACATTAACTCAGATTAAATTAAACCCAATTTAATTTTCCCCAGTGGAGTTAAATTGCACACTTCTCTCTAGTGGAGCCCCAAATCATGTATAAACAAGTCAAGAAAATAAATAAAACTCAAAACCAACTTCATAGTGGAGCCAAACTAAACCAACTACCATAGTAGAGTCT
Source organism: Cymbidium sinense (assembly GCA_021442155.1). Lineage (NCBI taxonomy): Eukaryota > Viridiplantae > Streptophyta > Magnoliopsida > Asparagales > Orchidaceae > Cymbidium > Cymbidium sinense. The sequence goes on along the minus strand of CM038214.1, from coordinate 226,140,014 downwards.
AAATCAAAGAAATCCAACCAAACTCTTATCCCTAGTGGATACATCCCAAATAAATCTATGAAATCAAACTCAAATACCAATTCTTAGCGAATAACCTAAAGCTACTTCCCTAGTGGAAAGTTCATATACCCGATCCTTAGTGGACTCGAGCCCATATCTCTAGCAGATATGCCTCCACATCAACTAAAACAAATCAAATTAAAGTCGATTTGATCTTAATCCTTGGTGTATTATGGATTCTTATCCTTAGAGGATATTCTTTCCAAAAATTATATAATAAAATCAATTCAAACCTTATCCCAACAGATTTTTTTCTTATATGCCCTTGACATAGACCCCTCACATAACATGTTCAATGCATGTGTGATCCCCTAGCGGATCTCCCTCCATGTCATTGACATGGAATTCTCATCAAATCTTATTTCTTCTCTTATGCACACCTTTAATACTTCAATCAAAAGCCTAACATTATATTTGTTCAAATTTCATCATCTTAAAATTGTAATCAACATTTTATGATTTGTGAGGGTGCAAGCTCAAACTAACTATACAATATCATACTAAACATATTATAGTGTGAATTAACACACTATATTATATTATAATATATGATGTTATATTATAATTTGCTATAATATAATATATTGTCTAACAGTACACCTCATTAGAATCACTTAAAAGGAACCAATGACTAAAAATTTCTCAAAATATGAATAATGTTGAATTTGGATGTAAAATTGTTATTTTTCTATTACAAATGGTATAAAATAGCATAATTTTGGTGTTTCTTCTTGGTGTGTGCCTTGAATTTAGCCAAATTCTTCCATCTCAACCTTCAAATTAACATTTTTGTGAGTTTTGACCCAATGTATTATAACAAAAGTAAAACATACTAAAATGTACAGTAATATTTAGTAACACTCACCCACATTCATATATATGTGAAGTTATATTATTATGTATATTATATTTAATAGGCTTTCATATAATATATTATCTTACATTACACCTTAAAATGAATCACTTTAAGAAAAAAATTTGTAAAATTTTTGTTGAAAAGTGAACATTTATTTTGAATGCATATTTCCATTCTTTTGATTAAATGACACACCACAGAACACCCTAATGATATTCCCTAAAGCTTACCTTAAATTTGGCCAAATCCCATCATCGCAGCTTATAAATTAGTATTTTTATGAATTATATGAGTGCAAACTCTACTACTTCATACTATAACAAACTAAAATATGCTAAACAAAAAGTAGTAATACATAATATTATGCTATAATGCATGATGCTACATTATGTTATGGCATCCTATATTATAATACACTATAACATATTATATTATATTATTTTTCATATCACATCACAAGGGATTGCTTAAGATAAAAAAATGTAAAATTTGTCTAAATAATAAAAAATTATATATTTTGGAAGAAATATAATATGATGCCATGCTCTACCTATTATGAATTTGGCCAAATTCCACCATTTTAAAGTCTAAATAAACATTTTTATAAATAATGCTAGTGTAGGCTCGACTGCATGATCATAAAATACTAAAATAATTTAAGATGCACAAAACAATATATTATGATATATGATGCTATACTATGCTACAACATATAATATTTATTTTCAACATAAAATCTTACTTTTTAGACTACAACTGGCATAGCACACCTTTGGTACTACAACCTAATTCCCACTACAAATTTAATAAATTTCATCATCTGATTTATTAAATCAATATTTTTATGATTGATGTTAATACTGACTATAGGGCACAATAGCATAATATACTAAAACATTTCAAAACATCTTATAACATCCAAAAACACATCACTACATGCTCAAATATATGATTCTACATTATACTATAATATGTGGTATTATAATATGATTTAGGGTTAAAGTTTAGAATATTCAAATCTCTAATAGCCAAGGGAAAGTCTCTTGAAGACAATTTCTTTAGCTACCATAACTATGTTAGGATTAGGTCATTCTTTAAATCTACTCCTAATGATATATTTATTCAAGGTTTAGGGTTTATGGTTTAGGGTTAGAGGTTAGGGATGATTTAGGGTTAATTTAGAGTTTAGGGTTTTAGGGTTTAGGGTTTTCATGTAGCATTTAGGTTTAGTAGGGGGTGGGTTTAGGTTTATTTTGTGGTGCCCAAAGTTCTTTAAGTGGTTTAGGGTTTAGGTTTAGGGTTTTTGTGGCCCAGGTTTAGGGTGGTTAGAGGGTTTAGTGTTTATGATGCTTATTTAGTCAGGCCTCAAGATCTGGGCCCAGGGCCTTGAGTTAATTATAGTTGGTTTAAACCAGGGAGGGTCAGGTTTAGATCTAGGAGGGTATGATCTTTATGGTTTAGGGTGGCTTTAGTTTAGTTTAAAGCCCAGTAGGCCCAGGGTTAGGTTTAGTGCTCAGTGTTTAGTGTTTAGGACTGGGTGGTGTAGTCAGGGCATGATTTATTTAGTGCCTAGGGTTTAGGGTTTAGGGTAGTTGTGTAAGCTTAGTTTTAAGGTTTAGTATTTTATAAACTTTTAAAAAAAAAAAATTAAGTAAACTGGTATGTTTAGGTTTATTTTATTTATTTTGTCCATTTTTGTTTATTTTAGTTTATTATATTTATTTAGGTTTAGTTTTTATTTTTCTTTAGTTTAGTTTATTTATTTTTAGTTTAGGTTTTTTATATTAGTTTATTTTTTTTGGTTTAAGTTTTTATTTATGTTTATTTTTTAGTTTATTTTTATTTTTATTTTATTTGTAAGGTTTAGGTTTAAATTTTTATTTTTTGGTTTAGGTATAGGTTTTTATTTATTTTTTAGGTTTAGGTTTTAGGTTTTTATTTTAGGTTTATTTTTAGGTTTTATTTTTTAGCTTAGGTTTAGGATTATTTTTATTTTATTTTATTTAGTTTAGGGTTTAGGTTTAGGTTTAGGTTTTATTTATTTTAGTTTAGGTCTAGGTTTATTTTATTTTATTTATTTTAGGTTTAGGTTATTTTTTCTTAGTTTAGGGTTTATCTTTTATTTCATTTTTTTTTTGGTTTTACTTTTAGGTTTATTTTTTAGTTTTAGGTTTTTAATTAGTTTTATTTTTATTTTAAGTTTATTTTATTTTTAATTCATGTTTAATTTTTATTTATTTTGGAATTTTATTTTAAGTTTATCTTATTTTTTAGTATAATTTTGGTTTTTATTTATTTTATTTTAGTTTAGTTACTATTTTTAAATTTATTTAATTTTTAGGTTTAGGTTTATATTTTAGTTTAAGTTTTTATTTTATTTTATTCTATTTAGGTTTAGTTTTTTTAAGATTTCTTAAATTTAGGTTAAGGTTTTGAGGATTTAGGGTTTAGAGTTTTTTAGGGTTTAGTGTTATAGGTTTAAGGTTATAGGTTTAGAGATTTTGGATTTAGGGTTAGTTTTAGGGTTTTGGGTTTTGGGTTTTGGGTTTTGGGTTTTTGGTTTAGGGTTTATGGTTTATTTTTTATTTTTAGGTTTAGGTTTAGGTTTTTTTATTTTTTTAGGTTTATGTTTTAAGTTTTTATTTTAAGTTTATTTTATTATTATTTTACATTTATTTTTAATTTTATTTAATTTTTTATTTTATTTATTTTAGTTTAGTTTAGGTTTTATTTATTTTATGTTAGTTTAGTTTTATTTCTTTTATTTTATTATTTAAGTTTAAGTATAGGTTTTTAGTTTAAGTTATTTTATTTTATTTTTTATTTTGTTTAGTTTAGGTTTATTTATTTATCTGATTTTATATATTTTGTCATAGTGTCAGTTTTTTGGTATGCCTTTGGTAGGTTTAGGACTCAGGGCCTGTGGTCTGGTAGGCTCAGGATTAGGGTAGGTCCAGGGCCTGGGGGGCTCAGGGCCAGGCCCCAGAGCCTGTGGCTCAGTGATGGGTCCAGGTCAGGATCTTAGTGGCCTGCCCAAGTCTGGCTCAGTTAGGGCCCAGATGGTGGCTGTGGCCCAGTCCTGTGGCCTGGTCAGGGCTCACCTCAGTTTAGTAGTCTTGGTTTAGGGTCAGGTTTTATTATCTTTTAGGCCCAGGTAGGCCTTAGCCTCATTTTATTTAATTTATTTTTATCTTATCTTGGTTAGTCATTTATCTTATCCAGTCTTATTTAGTCAGGTTGCTATTGGATTGGGCCTGGGGCTCAGTCTGGAATCAGGGTTTGGGTTTAGTGCTCAAGATTGGGTGTGGCTCAATTTGGCCTGGCCTTTGTTCAGGTCATCAGGCCTATGGTTTGTTTAGGGTTTATGATATGGTTTAGGGCCTAGGTTGGCTTTATTTTATGTTTGTGTTTGGGGTCTGGTTTAGTTTAGGCCTAGGGCTCAGGGTCTGGGGTTGTTTTGTTTTGGGCTCAGGTTGTTGGTTTGGGGTGGGTGTATGGTTAGTTTAGTTTTAGGGTTTAGGGTTTCTTTAAAAAAAGAAAAAAAAAAGTTTAGGTTTATTTAGTTTATTTTATTTATTTAGTTTATAATTTATTTAGGTTTAATTTTATTTTATTTAGTTTAATTTTATCTTTATTTATTTATTTTAGTTTATGTTTTGTATTAGTTTATTTTAAGATCAGGTTTGGTTAATGTTTATTTTTAGTTTAGTTTTATTTTTATTTTATTAGTTTAAGTTTTATTTATTAGGTATAGTTTAGGTTTTATTTATTTTTTTTAAGTTTTAGGTTTTAATTTAGGTTTATTTTTAGGTTTATCTCTTTAGTTTAGGTTTAAGTTTATTTTAGTTTATTTAATTTTATTTAGTTTAGGGTTTAAGTTTATTTTATTTTTGGTTTTTTATTTTATCTTATTTTATCTCATTTAAGGTTTAAGTTTTTTAGTTATTTTATTATTTAGTTTAGATGCTTTTTAGTTTTAGGGCCTAGGGTTTAGTGTTTTAGGGTTTGGGTGCTCAGATTTGTCAGTGGATTTAGGGCTAGGGTTTGTTTAGGGATCAGGGTTTAGGCCTAAATTTAGGGTTTACTTTTTATTTTACCTAGGTTTTATTTTTTTATTTTTAGGTTTAGGTTTAGGTTTTTATTTTACTTTTTTAGAATTAGGTTTTAAGTTATTATTTTAGGTTTATTTATTTATATTTTCTATTTAATTTTTATTTCATTTAGGTTTTTTATTTTAGGTTTATATTATTTTTTAGTTTAGTTTAGGTTTCTATTTATTATATTTTAGTTTTATTTTTATTTTTTATTTTATTTTATTTTTAGGTTTAGGTTTTAGTTTAGGGTTAGATTTTAGTATATGTTTTTATTTTATTTTATTTATTTATTTAATTTAGGTTTAGGTTTATTTTTTTATTTATAGGTTTTATTTAGTTTAGGTTTCAATTTTTAGGATTTATGGCTGAGGGATTAGGGTTTAGGGTTTAAGGTTTCGGGTTCAGGGTTTAGGGTTCAGGTAATAAGGTTTAGGTTTATGGTTTAGGGTTTTAGGGTTTAGGGTATAGGTTTTAGGGTTTTAGGGTTTAGGGGTTAGTTTTAGGGTTTGGGGTTTAGGGATAGATAATTTTTTTTTATTTTCTTAAATTAGGGAAATTGGTAGGTTTAAGTTAATTTAGTTTCAATTTTTTATTAATTTTAGTTTATTTTATTTTTTATTTAAGTTTAATTTTATATTTATTTATTTTTAATTATTTATTTTAGTTTATGTTTTTTATTTCAGTTTATTTTTTAGGTTTAGGTTTTGGTTTATGTCTATTTTTTAGTTTAGTTTTATTTTTTTTATTTTTTTTAGGTTTAGATTGATGTTTATTTTTTATTTTTTATTTTAGATTTAGGTTTTATTTTTATTTTTAGGTTTAGGTTTAGATTTTTTTTTGGTAGGTTTAGGTTTTAAGTTTATATTTTATGTTTTATTTTTTAGTTTAGGTTTATGTTTATTTTTAGTTTATTTTATTTTATTTAGTTTTTGATCAGGTTCATGTTTAGTTTATTTTAGGTTTAGGTTTAGGTTTAGGTTTTATTTATTTAGTTTAGGTTTAGGCTTATTTTATTTTTATTTTTTATTCATTTTTAAGTTTATTTTTTAGGTTTAAGTTTTTATTAGTATTTATTTTTGGTTTATTTTATTTTTATTTTAATTTAGTTTTTATTTTATTTAGGTTTTTTATTTTTAGGGTTTTTTAGTTTAGTTTAGGTTTTTATTTATTTTATTTTAATTTATTTTTTATTTTATTTTAATTTTATTTTTAGGTTTAGGTTTAGGTTTTAATTTAGGTTTTAATTTTGTTTTATTTTTTATTTTATTTAGTTTATGTTTTTTTAGTTATTTTTTGTAGGTTTTAAATAGTTTAGGTTTAGGTTTTAGGTTTTATAGTTTAAAGTTTAGGGTTCAGAGTTTATGGTTTAGGGTTTGGGATTTAGGGTTTAGGGTTTAGGGTTTAGGGTTTAAGATTTAGGGTTTTGGGTTTTGGGTTTTAGGGTTTAGGGTTAGTTTTAGAGTTTAGGTTTTAGGACTAGGGTTTTTTTTTAATTTAATTTTTTTTAAATTAAGTAAACAAGTAAGTTTAGGTTTATTTAGTTTATTTTTTATTTATTTTAGTTTAATTTATTTTTTATTTTTATTTAGTTTTATTTTTATTTTTATTTTTATTTAGTTAAGTTCTTTTTTAATTTTATATTTAGGTATAGTATTATTTTTTAGTTTGGTTTTATTTTTATTTTATTTGTTAGGTTTAGGTTTTATTTTTTTTATTTTTAGGTTTAGATTTAGATTTTTATTTATTTATTTAGGTTTAGGTTTTAAGTTTTTATTTTAGGTTTATTTTTAGGTTTAGGTTTATTTGTAGTTTATTTTATTTTATTTAGTTTAGGTTTGGGTTTAGGCTTAGGTTTTATTTATTCTAGTTTAGGTTTAAGTTTATTTTATTTTTATTTTATATAGTTTTTTTTGGTTTAGGGTTTAGGTTTTATTTTTAATTTATTTTTAAGTTTTTTTTAGGTTTATTTATTAGGTTTAGGTTTTTATTTAGTTTTAAATTTATTTTATTTTAGGTTTATTACTTATATATATATATATTAGGTTTAATATTTATTTTATTTAGGTTTTTTATTTTTTAGGTTAGTTTAAGTTTTTATTTATATTATTCTAGTTTAGTTCATACTTTTATTTTATTTTCTTTTTAGGTTTAAGTTTAGGTTTAGGTTTTAGTTTAAGGTTTTATTTTATTTCTGTTTAGGTTTTTTTGTTTATTTTATTTTTAGGTTCTATTTAGTTTAGGTTTAGGCTTTTAGTTTTCTAGGGTTTTGGATTTAGAGTTTAGGGTTTAGGTTTTGGGGTTTAGGGTTTAGGATTTAGGGTTTAGGGTTTAGGGTTTAGGGTTTTAGGGTTTAGGGTTTAGGGTCTAGGTTTAGGGTTTAGGGTTTAGGTTTTAGGTTTAGGGTTTAGGGTTTAGGGTTTAGGATTTAGGGTTTTAGTATTTAGGGTTTAGAGTTTAGGGTTTAGGTTTTAGGTTTAGGGTTCAAGTTTTAGTTTAGGGTTAAGGGTTTAGGGTTTTTTTAATATAGAACAAATTTAGATTCAAGATTTCTTCTTTTTGATTTCATCAACCAAGTAATATACCAAGTTTTCTAAGATATAATCAACAACATAGATAAAAAATGAGCACACATAGAACAAATCAAAAACCCTAGGTACATAGAACCCTCTCTCTATAAAGACACAATTCCATAAGCAGCAGATCGGATCGACCATTCTTTAGTTTCTCTAGTAATGGGATCCACCATCATATCCCGATCACTCCCTCGCCACAACCTCGGCTATAACCTCCACTGCTCCTCTCACCTCCATAACAACCACTACTCTAACCACCACCTCAACATCCACCAGCACCTCCAGATCCCCCACCACTAATATGATAACCGCCACCTCTGCATTCGCCTCCATCGCCAGATCTTGACTGAGCTAGGTTGACGGTGATGTTCCTATCATCAAGGTTCTGCCCATTCTTATGGTTTAGGTTTAGGTTTCAGTTTATTAGGTTTTAGGTTTTAGGTTTATTTTGTAATTTATTTAGTTACTTTATGTTTAGGCTTAGGGCTCGGGATTTTGGGTTAAGGGCTTAGGGATAGGGTTTAGGGCTTAGTGTTTAGGGTTTAGTGTTTAGGGTTTTAGGTTTTGTGCTTTTAGAGTTTAGCATTTATGGTTAGTGTTTAGGGTTTAGGGTTTATGATTTAGTGTTTAGGCTTTAGGGTTTAGGGTTTTTAGGGTTTAGTGTTAGTTTAGGGTTTAGGGTTTAGGGTCAATTTTAGGGTTTAGGTTTTAGAGTTTAGAGTTTAAATTTAGGTTTAGGGTTAAGGTTTAGGGTTTAGGTTTAGGGTTTAGAGTTTAGGTTAAGGGTTTCAGGGTTTAGGGTTATTTAGGTTTTAGGGTTTATGGTTTAGGGTTTTGGGTGATAAAATGAAAAAGATACAATGTCCTTAAAAGGGGTAAAGCTCTAAAATTCTACTATTCTTAGAGTGATAAGAAACATAAAGAGCTAAACTCTCATCTAAGTACATTAGAAAAAGAAAAGAAAATAAAAGAGAAAATAGAGTAGCTAGAAAGCGTAACAGAAAAAGACACAGAGTAAGACTAAAATAAATCCTTAAAATAGTAAAAAAAGATGAGTCATCAAAGTTTATGATATCTTTGAGAAAGCAAGATAAGCAAGGTCCACAGTAAGAACACTTGGGTTGACTGAGTAAAGACCATTCCATCTATAAAGTTCCAAGCTGTAAAAGAAACCTGTAAAACACTACAAAGGAAAAAGTCATAGCTAAAAAGGATAAGGAAAATGAGAAGAAAAGGAGAGAGAGAAAGTGAATGATTAGGCTTTGATAGGATTATCTTAAGGGGCAACAATACATATGAGCATCCAAACTTCATAAAGAAGGATTACAATCATATGTAATGCTACCAACCAGAGATAAGAGGTAAGTAAAAACAAAGCCATCATAGCCATCAAACTTAATACAAGCAAACATCAAAGGCCAGTAGTCATAGAGTTCTAGATCCTGCACCATTAAACAAAGAGCAATTGGATAGCAACCTAGCAACCAAACCACTAAACAAAAACTATAATAAACTAATCATAATAACCTAGAGAGAGGCTAGAACAGAGTCAGAACACCAACAATAGACATTATCCAAATACCCATCCAAGCTATAAACAGGGAAAATTAGAACTAGCCATCAATAAGCACTAGGCCAATGCCAATTAACATAGAAATAACCAACAAAATAAAGATAAGAGCACCCAAGCCAAAGTCCCAACAAGTAGCAGTCACCAAGCTAAACAGGGTGAGCAACCACAAATGACTAAACAACTCATAAATGAAACCATCAACTAGCAAAGTAATTTGAGTTTAAGAGGAGAGCCAACCAACCAACCAATGCAAAAAAAAAAGAATAAAGATAGAGCAGAAACCATCTCATCCACCAGTAGCCCGAGTAATAAGGTAGAGAAGACAGCAACCATAAGGCTGAAAATACTAAGCCAACCTAATCTAGAAAGATAGGAACCACCAAGTTGCAACCACCAGGCCAACCCAAAAGCAAGAGGTCAAAAACATAACCCAGCTCAGGCCAAAAATTTAAAAAAAAATTAGTATTTAGGCTTTAGGATTAGGGCTAAGGGTTTAGTGTTTAAGCTTTAGGGTTTTGGGCTTTGAGGGTTTATGGTTTAGGGTTTAGGGTTTAGGGTTATAGAGATTTTTAAGGTTTAGGGTTAGTTTAGTGTTTACAGTTTAGGGTTTATGTTTTTTTTGGGTTTTAGGTTTAAGGTTTAAGGTTTTTTAGGGTTTAAAGTTTAGGGTTTAAGGTTTAGGTTTATTTTAGGTTTAGGGTTTTTTTAAATTAAGTAAAATGGTAGGTTTAAGTTTTTGTAGTTTATATAGTTCATTTTTATTTATTTTAGTTTTTATTATTTAGGTTTATTTTTTATTTTTATTTCATTTTGTTTAGGTTTTTTTAGTTTAGTTTATTTTTTTGGTTTAGGTTTAGGTTTAATTTTAAGTTTATTTTTTATTTGATTTTTATTTTCATTTTATTTTTAGGTTTAAGTTTTATTTTTTATTTTTAGGTTTAGGCTTAGGTTTTTATTTTATTTTTTTTAGTTTAGGTTTTTATTTTAGGTTTATTTTTAGGTTTTATTTTTTTAGTTTAGGTTTAAGTTTATTTTATTTTGTTTATTTTAGGTTTAGGCTTTTTTTAGTTTAGGATTTAGGGTTTATTTATTTTATTTATTTTTATGTTTATTTTTTTAGGTTTAGGTCTTTATTTAGTTTTTATTTAGTTTTTATTTTTATTTTACATTTTGTTTTTATTTTATTTAGGTTTTTTAGGTTTATTTTTTTTAGTTTTGTTTAGGTTTTTATATATTTTAGTTTAGTTTAATTTTATTTATATTTTATTTTAGTTGTAAGTTTAGGTTTGGGTTTTAGTTTAAGTTTTATTTTATTTTAGTTTATTATTTTATTTAGGTTCAGTTTTTTATTTATTTTATTTTTAGGTCTTATTTTATTTTATTTTTTTATTTTAGGGTTTAGGGTTTAGGGTTTAGGGTTTAAGGTTGTAGGTTTTAGAGTTTAGGGTTTAGGGTTTAAAGTTTAGGGTTTAGAGTTTTAAAGTTTAGCATTTAGGGTTAGGGTTCTTTTATTTTATTTTTTATTTTTTTTATTTTTTCAAATTAAGTAAACTCATAGGTTTAGGTTTATTTAGTTTATTTATATTTTTTATTTATTTTTATTTATTTTATTTTTTATTTTTATTTAGGTTTATTTTTTTATATTTAGTTTAGTTTGTTTATTTTAGTTTAGGTTTTTTATTTTAGTTTATTTTTTAGGTTTAGGGTTTGGATTAGGTTCATTTTTTAGTTTAGTTTTATTTTTATTTTATATTTTAGGTTTAGGTTTTATTTTTTATTTTAGGTTTAGGTTTAGATTTATATTTTATTTTTTTAAGTTAAGGTTTTAGGTTTATTTTAAGGTTTTATTTTTTTTAGTTTAGGTTAAGGTATAATTTATTTTGTTTTAGGTTTACGTATTATTTATTTTAGTTTAGCTTTAGGTTTATTTTTTATTTATTTTAAGTTTAGGGTATTTTTAAGTTTATGGCTTAAGTTTTATTTTCTATTTATTTTTAGGTTAATTTTTTAAGTTTAGGTTTTTTTAGTTTTTATTTTATTATATTTTTATTTTAGGTTTAGTTTTATTTTATTTAGGTATTTTATTTTTTTGTTTAATTTAGGTTTTTATTTATTTTACTTTATTTTAACTTTTATTTTATTTTATTTTCTTTATAGGTTTAGGTTTATGTTTAGGTTTTAGTTTAAGTTTTAGTTTAGGGTTTTAATTTATTTTATGTTTTAACTTATTTTGGTTTAGGTTTTTTTATTTATTTATTTTTTAGGTTTTATTTAGTTTAGGTTTAGGTTTTTAGCTTTTTAGGATTTAGGGTTTAGGGTTAGTTTCAGGTTTAGGGTTTAGGGTTTATGATTTAGGGTTTAGGGTTTAGGTTTTAGGATTTAAGGTTTGGAGTTTAAGGTTTAGGGTTTTAGGGTTTAGGGTTTAGCGTTTAGGGTGTAGGGTTTTTAGGGTTTAGGGTTTAGGATTTAGGCTTTAGGTTTTAAGTTTTTGGTTTAGGGTTCAAGTTTTAGTTTAGGGTAGGGTTTTTTTTTAATAGAGAATAAATTTAGATTCAACATTTCTTCTTTTTGATTTCATCAACCAAGTAACACAGCAAGTTTTCTTAGACATAAAACAAAAACCTTAGATAACTAGAACCATCTGCTGTAAATATACACTTCCATATGCAGTAGATCGGATTTATCGTTCTTCAGTTTCTCCAGTTCCCATCAGAACCACCCGATCTCTCAAGTAGTGGGATCCATCATCACATCCCCAGTCTCTCCCTCTGCCACCACCACGGTGGTAACTTCCATTTCTCCTCTCACCTCCATAACCACCACTACTCTGACCATCACCTCCATATCCACTAGCACCTCCAGATCCCCCACCAGCACTGTGATAACTTCTGCCTCTGGCTTCACCTCCACTACCAGATCTAGATAGAGCCTGGTTGATAATGATGTTCTATCAAGGTTCTGCATTCTTAGGGTTTAGTTTTATGTTTAGATTTATTTTCTTTTATGGTTTAGCTTTATTTTTTAATTAATTTATTTACTTTAGGTTTAAGTTTAGGGTTAGGGTTTAGGGTTTAGTGTTTAGGTTTTTAGGTTTTATGCTTTTAGGGTTTAGGCTTTATGAATAGGGTTTAGGGTTTACGGTTTATTATTTAGACTTTAGGGTTTAGGGTTTAGTGTTTAGCTTTTAGGGTTTAAGGTTTAGGGTTTTTAGGGTTCAGGTTTAGATTATGTTTTAGGGTTTAAGATTTATGGTTTAGACTTTAGGGTTTCAGGATTTAAGGTTTAGTATTTAGGGTTTAGGGTTTTAGGTTTTAGGGTTATTTAGGATTTAGGGTTTAGGGTCTAGAGTTTAGGGTATTTTGGGCGGGGTGATGTTAGAATTTTATTACCATAGAAGGAAAAGATACAATGTTCTTAGAAGGGTTAAAGCTCTAAAATTCATAAAGAAGGGTGTTGAGAAAGAGAATGCTCAGGCTCAATTAGGATCATCTCAAGGGGCAACAATACATATGAGCATCCAAAATTCATAAAGAAGGGTTACAATCATATGCAATGCTACCAACCAGAGAGAATAGGTGAGTAACATCAAAGTCATCATAGCTAGCATACCTGATACAAGCAAACATCTAATGCCAGTTGATCGGTGTTCTAGATCCTGCACCATTTAACAAAGAGAAACCATCCAACAACTAGCTAGCAGCCAAACCACCAAATAAAAACCACAACAAACAAATCACAATAACCCAGAGAGAGGCTAGAACAAAGTAAAAAACACCAACAACAACCATTATCCAAATACCAATCAAAGCTCCAAACAAGGGAAAACCAGAACCAACAATCAACAAGCACCATACCCATGCTGATTAATAGAGACATCTTCGAATAAAGTATTTTTTATGGTGGCGCCATGAATAGCACATAGCAGAGCAGCTCCTAAAACTCCAGCAACTCCCATCATATGAAATGGGTTCAACATCTAATTATGAAACCCTTGGAAAAAAAGGATGAATCCAAATATAGCTGCTACACCAAAACTGGGTGCAAAGAACCAACCAGATTAACCCAGTGTATAAATCAAGAATACGGAAACAAAAATAGCCAACACAACCAAGATAAGAGCCCTCAAGCCAAAGTCCCAACAAGTAGCAGTCACCAAGCCAAACCAGGGTGAGCAACCACAAATGATTAAACAGCTGAGAAATGAAACCATCAACTGAAGGAAACATAAGCTGTAGCCAGTGAAAATCAATAGAAGATAAGACAGCCACACAAAAGGGGGCCAAAGGCCACTAAGCACAAGAAACCAAAAAGTCCAATCCAAAAGGATCAATAAAGGTTCAACCACCACAGCAAAAGGCTCCAACAAAATTTTCCAAGAAGAAGGAAAAGACCAATAAGGAAAATATCAACCAACCAAGATTCCAAGGATAACTAAAAGTCCTCCAACCAAACAAGATACATAAAATAGCCATAGGGCAACCACCAGAGAACAACCCATAATATGTAACCAATAAAAGAAGTATCCCTAACAGCCAAGGAAAAGTAGAAAACTAACAAAGTACCATAAAATAAAGGTATAAAAGAAGCACAATCATAGAAAGGTAATAGTAGTAGCTAGCCAGGACATACCGAAAAACCAAACATCCCTAGTAACAAAGACTAACCCGACATGAAGCATAATAACAACACAAAATGTGCTGCAAATAATGCACCCAATAGAGGCTAATCCCAGGAGAATAACCAAATGCAAAACCAAGGCAAAAGAAGGATCTAGCAATAAACAATAAGGAACTGGAAGCAAACCCAAAAAAGTACCAGAGTAATAAGGCACATGATCTAGTCTCTTTAGGGAGTGAGTTTAAAGACTTATTCTCTTTCTAATAAATAAACAACCTAGCTATCTTGCATAAGCATAAAGACTTGCCTACATGTATTTAAAATCGTAGGAGGAGTTGGTTGGCGACCACCCCCAGGTAGTTGTAAGTCCAAGCTGTCGGGTGGTTTGTCCTCTCTTGTGAAGGCAAACCAAATACACATTTTTACCTTAGATTTAGGTTGTGCTTCCGGCCATCACCGAAGCTCCCTAGATTTAAGTTCTGAGGTTACTTTTCCCCTTTTGGCCCATATCCATAATTCCTCACCTCTTAGACATTTCCTTAATCTTGTGTTAAGGGATCTTAAGTCCTAAATTTCTAATGAAAAGATCCAACTCAAAGAAACTAAATCAATTTATAAAATATAAAGCCCAATTATAGGATAGTTTGAGATGCTTGCTAGGTTTCCTAGTATCATGGGCATCTCCTACTTATCTTCCATTTTGGCTTCGATAATTACTCCCTATTTTGACCAATCCCAGTTCATCTTTAAAATAAACCACTCGATTGATAGTCCTTCCTATTGAAATCTTCAAAGATAATGATCATTTACCTTAATTGAGAGCTTTCTTAAGGGATCCTATCCCTTAGGACGTAATTAACTATGGGGGCTTGCCCTTATAGGGAACTTAACGAACCTAATTTAAAATAAACCCTGCATTATTTTTCCATATGAAGTAGGGGAAGAATCTTTGGTACGTATGTAGACCCATCATCCTTAAGAGTCCTTACATAGGTGATTAGGTCCATTAAAGGGTAGTGACTTCTATCTTTTGAGATAATACACTATTCTGATGACGTACTTGATCACCTGAATAAGTACATATGTAGATCTGCGGGCATTTTAAAAATAAGACAAATTTCTATAAGGTCTCCTATTTCTTTTCTAACCAACAGATTTGAGAGGTGGCTCCCTAATAGGAATTTATTCACCACAATATTATAACAAAACTAAAACAAACTAATATGTACAATAACATTAGTAACACACCACCACATTCATATATATGTGAAGTTATATTGTTATGTACATTATATTTTAATATTCTTTTATATAATATATTATCTTACATTACACCTTAAAATGAATCACTTTAAGCAAAAAATTTATAAAATTTTGTTGAAAAAAAATGTTTATTTTGAATGCAAAATTTCATTCTTCTGATTAAATGAAACACTATAGAACACTCCCAATGATGTTCCCTAAAGTTCAACTTAAATTTGATCAAATCCCATCATCTCATCTTATAAATTAGTGTTTTTAAGAATTATACCAGTACAAACTATACTTCATCATACTATAACAAACTAAAATATGCTAAACTACAAGTAGTAATACACAATAGTATGTTATAATGCATGATTCTACATTATGGTATGGTATCGTGGAAGGATAATACACTATAACATATTATATTATATTGTGTCATATTGCATTTCACATCACAAGGGATTTCTTAAGATAAAAAATCATAAAATTAGTCTAAACAATAAAAAACTATATATTTTAGTCGTATCACTTACATATTTTAAATTGAAATAATATTTTATGATGTCATGCTCTACCTATTATGAATTTGGCCAAATTCCTCCATTTTAAAGTCAAAATCAAAATTTTTATAAATAATGCTAGTGTAAGCTTCACTGCATTATTACAAAATAATAAAAGAATTTAGAATGCGAATAATGTATTATGATATATGATGCTACACTATGCTATAACTTATAATATTTATTTTTAACATAAAATCTTACTTTTTAGAATACAATTGGCATAGCACACCTTCAGTACTACAACCTAATCCCAATTCAAATTTAACAAATTTCATTACTTGATTTATTAAATCAATATTTTTATGATTTATATTAATATAGACTATATGGCACAATACCATAATATACTAAAATATTTCAAAACATATTATAACATCCAAAAACACATCACTACATGCTCAAATATATGTTGCTACATTATACTATAATAAATTATATTACAATATGATTTAGGGTTAGGGTTTAGGGTATTCAAATATCTAGTAGGCAAGGGAAAGTCTCTTAAAGACATTTTCTTTAGCTACCATAACTATGTTAGGATTATGCCATTCTTTATATCTACTCCTAATGGGATCTTTATTCAAGGTTTAGGGTTTAGGGTTTAGGGTTAGGGTTTAAGGTTAATTTAGGGTTTAGGGTTAGTTTAGGGGTTAGGGTTTAGGGTTTAGGGTTTGTGGTTTAGGGTTTAGGGTTTAGGGTTGTAGTTTTAGGGTGGTTTTAAGTTTTAGAGTATTTTGTTTAGGGTTTTAGGGTTTAAGGTTTAGGGGTTAGGGTTTAGGGTTTAGGGTTTAGGGTTTGAGGTTTATGGTTTACAATTTAGGGTTTATGGTTTAGGGTTTTGAGTTAAGGTTTTGGTTTTAGGTTTAGGGTTTACATTTTAGTTTAAGGTTTAGAATTTATGGTTTAAGATTAGTTTTTTAATAGAGAATAAATTCAGATACAACATTTCTTCTTTTCAATTTCATCAACCAAGTATCACCCCATGTTTTCCAAACACAAGCGACGACATAGATAAAAAAATGATCACCCATAGAGCAAATAAAAAACCCTATATAAGTAGAACTGTCTCTACAATAAAGATAGTTCCATATGCAACAGATCAGATCAACTGTTCTTCAATTTCTCCAGTTCTTATCACAACCACCCCTACCTCTCAAGTAGCGGGATTCACCATCATATCCATGATCTCTCCCACCACCAACCCCACAGTTGTAACCTCCATCGCTCCTCCCACCTCCATAACCACCACTACTCTAACCACCACCTCCATATCCATCAGCACATCCAGATCCCCCACAACCACTATGATAACCACCGCCTTTGCCTTCCCCTCCACTACCAGATCTAGACTAAGCTTAGTTGATGGTGATGTTCCTACCATCAAGGTTTTTCCCATTCTTAGAGTTTAGGGTTTAGGGACTCGGGTTTAAGGTTTAGGGTTGTAGGTTTTTGGATTTAGTGTTTAGGGTTTAGAGTTTATGGTTTAGAGCTTAGAATTTTAGAGTTTTGGGTTTAGGGTTTAAGGTTTTAGGTTGTAGCTTTAGGGTTTAGAGTTTAGGGTTTTAGGGTTTAGTATTTAAGGTTTAGGGTTTAATGTTTAGGTTTGAAGGTTTAGGGTTTAGTGTTTAGTGTTTAGGGTTTAAGTTTTGGGTTTAGGGTTTAAGTTTTATTTTTTTATTTATTTTTAGGTTTTATTTTAAGGTTTATGATTTTACTTTAAGTTTTTATTTCATTTTTATTTAATTTTCTTTTAGGTTTATTTTATTTTTATTTTACATTCAGTTTTTATTTTATTTAGGTTTTTTATTTTAGGTTTATTATATTTTTTTAGTTTAGTTTAGGTTTTTATATATTTTATTTTTGTTTAGTTTTTATTTTTTTATTTTATTTTATTTTTGGGTTTGGGCTTAGGTTTTTTTTTTTATTTTATTTAGGTTTTGGTTTTTTTTATTATTTTATTTTTAGGTTTTATGTAGTTTATGTTTAAGTTTTTAGGTTTTTAGGGTTTTGGGTTTTAGGGATTTTGGTTTAGGGGGTTTAGGGTTTTGGGTTTAGGGTTTAGGGTTTAGGGTTTAGGGTTTAAGATTTAGGGTTTAGTGTTTGAGGTTTAGGGTTTTTAGGGTTTAGGGTTTAGGGTTTCAGGTTTAGGGTTTAGGTTTTAGTTTAGGGTTTAGAATTTAGGATTCAAGGTTTCTTTTTACGAGGAAGAAATTCAAAATCAAAATTTCTTCTTTTCAATTTCTTCAACCAAGTAGCACCCCAAGTTTTCTAAGACAGAAGTGATGACATAGATAAAAAATAAGCACCTGTAGAGCAAATCAAAAACCCTATATAAGTAGAACTGTCTCTACTATAAAGAAAGTTCCATAAGCAACAGATCATATCAACTTTTCTTTTATTTCTCTAGTTCCTAACAGAACCACCCCTGCCTCTCGAGTAGCGGGATTCACCATCATATCCCTGATCTCTCCCTCAGCCACACCACAGTTGTAACCTCTATCGCTCCTCCCACCTCCATAACCACCACTGCTCCAACCACAACCTCCACATCAACCAGCACATCTAGATCCCCCACCACCACTACGATAACTTCAGCCTCTGGCTTCCCCTCCACTGCTAGATCTAGACTGAGCTTAGTTGACGGTGATGTTCCTGCCATCATGGTTTTGTCCATTCTTAGAGTTTAAGGTACAGGGATTCAGGTTTAGGGTTTAGGGTCATAAGTTTTAGGGTTTAAGGTTTAGAGTTTAGGATTTTAGGTTATAGGGTTTAGGGTTTAAGGTTGTAGGTTTAGGGTTTTAGGGTTTAGGGTTTAGGGTTTAGGGTTTAGGGTTTAAGGTCTAGGGTGTAGGGTTAGGTTTTTTTAATTATTTTTTTATTATTTATTAAAATGAAGTAAACTCGGAGGTTTAGGTTTATTTTGTTTATTTTTATTTATTTTAGTTTATTTTATTTTTTATTTTAATTTAGGTTTATTTTTATTTTTATTTAGTTTAGTTTATTTAAGTTAAGTTTATTTATTTTACTTTAGGTTTTTTATTTTAGTTTATTTTTTAGGTTTAAGTTTAGGTTTAGGCTTATTTTCTAGTTTAGGTTTAATTTTATTTTATTTTTTTGGATTTAGGTTTAAGGTTTTTATTTTAGGTTTATTTTTACGTTTTATATTTTAGTTTAGGTTTAGGTTTATTTTTAGTTTAATTTATTTTATTTTGTTTATGTTTTAGTTTAGGTTAAGTTTATTTTAGCTTTAGGTTTAGGTTTTATTTATTATAGTTTAGTTTATTTTAGTTTAGGTTTAGGTTTTATTTTTTAGTTTAGTTTTATTTTTATTTATTTTGAGGTTTTATTTCAACGTTTATTGTTTAGGTTTATGTTTTTATTTAGTTTTATTTTAAGTTTATTTTATTTTAGTTTTACTTTTCATTTTTTTATTTAGTTTTTTATTTCAGGTTTTATTTTAATTTTTTTTATTTAGTTTTAATTTTTATTTATTTCATTTTAGTTTAGTTTTTATTTTTTATATTTTATTTCATTTTAGGTTTGGTTTAGGTTAAGGTTTTGGTTTTAGTTTAGGTTTTTATTTTTATTTTATTTTATTTAGGTTTTGATTTTTTCTCTATTTTAAATTTTATTTAGTTTACATTTGAGTTCTAAGGTTTTTAGGGTTTAGGGTTAGGGTTTTAGGGTTTAGGATTTAGGGTTTAGTGTTTGAGGTTTAGGATTTATGATTTAAGGTTTAGATTTAGGGTTTAGAGTTTAGGGTTTACAGTTTAGGGTTTAGTGTTTAGGGTTTTAGGGTTTAGGGTTTACAGTTTAGGGTTTACGGTTCATGGTTTATGGTTTTATGGTTTAGGGTAAGGGTTTAGGTTTGTAGGCTTAATATTTAGAGTTTAGGGTTTAGGGTTAGTTTCAGGGTTTAGGGTTTAGGGTAAGGGTTTTTTTAATTATTTTATTATTATTATTTTTTAAAATTAAGTAAACTCGTAGGTTTAGGTTTATTTAGTTTATTTTTTATTTTTTATTTATTTTAGTTTATTTTATTTTTAGTTTTGATTTAGGCTTATTTTTTATTTAGTTTAGTTTATTTATTTAGGTTTATTTATTTTAGTTTAGGTTTTTTATTTTAGTTTGTTTTTTAAGTTTAGGTTTAGGTTTATTTTTTATTTTAGTTTTATTTTCATTTTATTTTTTAGGTTTCAATTTTATTTATTATTTTTTTGTTTAGGTTTAGTCTGTATTTTATTTTTTTAGGTTTAGGTTTTAGGTTTTTATTTTAGGTTTATTTTTAGGTTTAATTTTTTAGTTTAGGTTTAGGTTTATTTTTTGTTTATTTTATTTTTTTCACTTTAGGTTTAGGTTTAGTTGATTTTAGGTTTAGGTTTTATTTATTTTAGTTTAGTTTAGGTTTATTTATTTTTATTTTAAGTTTATGTTTTTTTTAGTTTAGGGTTTAAGTTTTATTTTTTATTTACTTTTAGTTTTTATATTTAGGCTTTTTCTTTAGGTTTAGGTTTTATTTAGTTTTTATTTTATTTTATTGTATGTTTATTTTATTTTTATTTTACTTTTAGTTTTTATTTTATTTAGGCTTTTGTTTATTTAGTTTAGTTTATTTTCTTATTTAATTTATTTTAGTTTAGTTTTTTTTCTTTTTAGGTTTCGGTTTAGGTTTTAGTTTATGTTTGTAATTTTTTTTAAATTCTTTTTTATTTTGTTTAAGTTTTTAAGTTTTTAGTGTTTAAGGTTTAGTGTTTTGGGTTTGGGGTTTAGGGTTTAGGGATTAGGGTTTAGGGTTTAGGGTTGAAGATTTTAGGGTTTTAGGGTTTAGGGTTTAGGGTTTAGGGTTTAGGATTTAGGATTATTTTAGGGTTTTGTTTTCAAGCTTCAAGAAATAAACCTAACATATAAAGCTAAAAGTTCAAAATAGAAAAAATTTGAACTTGTTTGCTTTAATAAAAGATGGATCTTAAGAAAAAAGGTTAAAACCATAGTACAAACACAAAGATGCTAAGTGCCCAAAATGAGGGCGTAGACTAGCTATTTTTCTTCTTGTCTTTAGAAATAGCCAAGAGGGACACACCAGAAACCTTCACAACCTTGAACCTAACTCTGGGAATATTTCCTACAACATTCCCTTTACGGCCAAAACTAGCAATCAATACCTCATCATTTTCCTCGATGAAGTTCAAACAACCATCATTTGGAATAAAGAATGCAATCTTTATCCCATTCTTGATCAATTGGGCACTGGGCACTAGCATAATTTTTGATAGCAGAGTTGGGTTGCTTTGCCTCAATGCCAATTTTTTCAAGCACAATGGCCTTTGCAAGAAAAGATCATGTGAATGGCTTCTTCCATTCATTTCCAAGGTGACTTTTCTTGTATGATTTGTCTGGCCACCTCTGATTTCTTCTATGTCTTCAATTTTTGACCAGCTCCTATACCACGTGTTTTCCACATGTTAAAGAAATGAAAGAAGAGCCTCTACGATCTAATTCGGGGAGTTATGTGAGCCACAACGATGACAGAAGGGTTGAGAGCTCAATAGTTGAGAATTATTTAGCTTATTTAGTTATTAGTTAGTTTTAGTTTTTAGTTAGTTAGTTATTTGTTAGTTTAGTATTTAGTTGGCATTTAGGGTTTAGGGTTGAAGGTTTAGGGTTTAGGGTTTTTTTTATTTATTTATATTTATTTTTATTATTTTTATTTTTTTAAATTAAGTAAATTGGTTGGTTTAGGTTTATTTAGTTTATTTAGTTTATTTTTTAGTTATTTTAGTTTATTTTATTTTTTATTTTTATTTAGGTTTATTTTTTTTGGATTTAAGTTTTATTTTTTATTTTTATGTTTAGGCTTTTATTTTATTCGTTTAAGTTTAGGTGTTATGTTTTTATTATAGGTTTATTTTTATGTACTATTTTTTAGTTTAGGTTTAGGTTTCTTTTTAGTTTATTTTTAGTTTATTTTATTTTATTTAGTTTAGGTTTAGGTTTAGGTTTAGGTTTTATTTATTTTAGTTTAGTTTATCTTAGTTTAGGTTTATTTTATTTTATTTTAGGTTTGGGTTTTTTTTTAGTTTACGGTTTGGTTTTATTTTTTATTTATGTTTATGTTTTATTTTTAGGTTTATTTTTTAGGTTTAGGTTTTTATTTAGTTTTTATTCTATTTTATTTTAGCTTTATTTTATTTTTATTTTAGGTATAGTTTTTTTTAATTTGGTTTTTACTTTTTTAGTTTTGTTTAGGTTTCTATTTATTTTAATTTTGTTTATTTTTTATTTTTTATTTTAATTTTATTTTAAGTTTAGGTTCATGTTTAGATTTTAGTTAATGTTTTTATTTTATTTTATATTTTTCTTTTATTTTAATTTAGGTTTACTTATTTATTTATTTTTAGATTTTATTTAGTTTAGGTTTACATTTTTTTAGCTTTTAGGGTTTAAGGTTTAGGATTTAGGTTTTAGGTTTTTATTTTATGTTTATTTGTAGGTTTTATTTTTTAATTTAGGTTTAAGTTTATTTTTAGTTTATCTTATTTTATTTAGTTTAGGGTTTAGGTTTTGCTTATTTTAGGTTCAGGTTTAAGTTTTATTTATTGTAGTTTTGTTTATTTTAGTTTAGGTTTAGGTTTATTTGATTTTGTTTAGTTTATTTTTATTTAAGGTTTAGTTTTTATTTTTAGTTTAGGGTTTGGGTTTTATTTTATATTTTTAGGTTTATTTTTTAAGTTTAGGTTTTTATTTAGTTATTATTTTATTATATTTTAGGTTTATTTTATTTAGATTTTATGTTTAGTTTTTATTTTATTTAGGTTATTTATTCTTAGGTTTATTTTATTTTTTAATTTAATTTAGGTTTTTATTTATTTTATTTTAGTTTATTTTTACTTATTTTATTTTCTTTTATTTTTAGGTTTAAGTTTAGTTTATTATTATTATTTTATATTTCTATTTTAATTATTTTAGGTATTTTCATTTATTATATTTTTTAGGTTTTATTAACTTTAGCTTTAGGTTTTTATGTTTTTAGGTTTTTAGGGTTTAGTGTTTAGGGTTTAGGATTTAGGGTTTTATGTTTTGGGTTTTGGGTTTGGGGTATAGGGTTTAGGGTTTAGGGTTTAGGGTTTAGAGTTTTGGGTTATAGGTTTAGGTTTATGGTTAGTTTTAGGGTTTATGATTTAGGGTTTTAGGGTTTAGGGTTTATGGTTAAGGTTTAAGGTTCAATGTTTAGGCTTTTTAGGGATTAAGTTTAGGGGTTTTAGGGTTTTGGGGTTTAGGGTTTTGGGTTGGGGTTTTGGGTTTAGGGTTTAGGGTTTAGGGTTGTAGGTTTAAGTTTTAGGGTTATTATTATTATTTATTATTTTTTATTATTATTTATTATTATTTATTATTTATTTATTTTAATTATTTAAGATTTAGGGTTTATAGTTTAGGTTTTAGGGTTTAGTGCTTAAGATTTAGGGTTTAGGGTTTAGGGTTGTAAGTTTAGTGTTGTAGGTTTAGGGTTTAGGTTTAAAATTTAGTTGAGTTTTATTTTTATTATTTTTTTAGGTTTTTAAGGTTTAGGGTTTTAGGGTTTTAGTGTTTTAGGGTTTAGGGTTTAGGGTTAGTGTTTAGGTTTTAGGGTTTACTATTTTGGCTTTGGGGTTTTGGGTTTTCAGCACATAGGGTTTAGGGTTAGCTTAGGGTTTAAAGTTAGTCGAGTGTTTATACTCTATGGTTTAGGGTTTAGTGTTTATGCTTTAGGATTTAGGGTTTTTAGGGTTTAGGGTTTATGGTTTAAGGTTAGTTTAAGGTTTAGGGTTTTAGGGTTAGGGTTATGTTTTAGGGTTTAAGGTTTAGGGTTTAGGGCTTAGGGTTTAAGGTGTAGGGTTTAGGATTTTAGGGTTTTAGGGCTTTAGGGTTTTATGGTTTAAGTTTAAACTTAAGGTCAGGTTTAGAACTTATTGTGTTTAGCTCGAGGTTTATGATTTTTAGGGTTTAGGTTTAGGGTTTATGGTTTATGGTTTATGGTTTAGGGTTTAGGATTTAGGATTTAGGGTTGAAGGTATAGGGATTATGATTTTGGGTTTAGGGTTTAAGGTTTTTAGATTTAGAATTTACAGTTAGGGTTTTTTATTTTTATTTTTTAATTTTTTTAGGGTTTAGGATTTATGTTTAGGTTTAGGGTTTTGGTTTTAGTTTAGGTTTATTTTTAAATTAAGTAAAGTAGTAGCTTTAGGTATTTTTAGTTGATTTTAGGGTTTACGGTTAGCTTATGGTTTAGGGTTTTAAAAAATTAACTCTATAAGATTTAGTTTATTTAGTTTATTTTTTATTTATTTTAGTTTATTTTATTTTTTATTTTTCTTTATGATTATTTTATATTTTTATTTAGTTTAATTAATTTATTTATTTTAGTTTAAATTTTTTATTTTAGTTTATATTTTAGGTTTAGGTTTAGGTTTATTATTTAGTTGAGTTTTATTTTTATTTTATTTTAGGTTTAGTTTTAGGTTTTAATTTAGTTTTTTATTTTATTTTATTATATTTAATTTAGTCTTATGTTATCTTATTTATTTTATTTTTATATTTTATTAAGTTTAGGTTTAGGGTTTAGGGTTTAAGGTTTTAGTGTTTAGGGTTTTTGAATTTAGGGTTTATGATTGTGGTTTATGTTTAGGGTTTAGGGTTTAGTGTTTAAGCTTTAGTGTTTAGGGTTTTTAGGGTTTTGTGTCATGGGTTTAGTGTTAGCTTAGTGCTTAGGGTTTAAGGTTTAAAGTTTAAGGTTTTAGGTTTAGGGTTTAGGGCTTAGGGTTTAAGGTTTAGAGCTTAAGGTTTTAGGTTTAGGGTTTAGGGTTTAGAGTTAGTTTTAGGGTTTTTGGTTTTAGGTTTAGGGTAAAGGATTTTGGTTTAGGTTTTATTTTAGTTTAGGTTTAGGTTTATTTTATTTTTTTATTTTAAGGTTAGGTTTTTTTTACTTTAATGTTTAGGTTTTATTTTTAATTTAGTCTTAGGTTTTCTTTTTAGGTTTATTTTTTGGTTTAGGTTTTTATTTTATTTTTTTAGGTTTATCTTATTTTTATTTTTTATTTAGCTTTTTTAAATTTAGATTTATTTTATTTTATTTTATTTAGTTTAGGTTTTAATTTTTTTTGTTTATTTTTTACTTTTATTTTTTTTATTTTTAGGTTTTGATTTAGGTTTAGGTTTTATTTTGTTTTAGTTTAGGTTTTTATTATATTTTGTTTTTTATTTTATTTAGGTTTAAGTTTATTTATTTATTTTATTTTAAGGTTTTATTTAGCTTAGTTTTAGTTTTTAGGTTTTTAGGGTTTAGGGATTAGGGTTTAGCGTTTAGGGTTTAAGGTTGTAGGTTTTAGGTTTTAGGGTTTAAGGTTTAGGGTTTAGGGTTTAGGGTTTTAGGGTTTTGGGTTTTGGGTTTTGGGTTTAGGTTTGTAGGTTTAGGGTTTAGGATTTAGGGTTTATGGTTTAGGGTTTAGGGTTTAGGGTTTAGGTTTAGGGTTAGGGTTTTATGTTATTTTACTTTCATTTTTAATTGTAGGGTTTAGGTTTATATTTTAGGTTTAGGGTTTCGAGTTTTTGGTTTTTTTTAATAGAGAACAAATTTAGATTCAACATTTCTTCTTCATGATTTCATCAACCAAGTAACACACCAAGTTTTTTATGACACAAGGGACAACATAGATAAAAAATGAGCACGCATTGAGCAAATCAAAAACCTTAGATGACTAAAATCTTCTATATTATAAAGATAGTACCATAAGTAGCAGATCAGATCGATTGTTCTTCATTTTCTCCAGTTCCCATCTGAACCACCTCGGCCTCTCAAGTAGTGGAATCCACCATCATATCTCCGATCTCTCCCTCTACCATAACCACAGCTGTAAACTCCATCGCTCCTCCTACCTCCATAACCACCACACCTCTCACCACCACCTCCATATCCACCAGCACCTCCTACTTCCCCTCCACCGTTAGTCTAGACTAAGCCTAGTTGACGGTGATGTTCCTATCATCAAGGTTCTACCCATTCTTAGGGTTTATGTTTAAGTTTAGGTTTATTAGGTTTTAGAGATTAGGTTTATTTTTAAAATTATTTAGTTACTTTAGGTTTAGGCTTAGGGGCTGGGGTTTAGGGTTTAAGGTTTAGGGTTTAGGGGTAGGGTTTAGGTTTTATGGTTTACAGTTTAGGGATTGAGGTTTATGCTCTTAAGTTTAGGGTTTAAGGTTAGGGTTTGGGGTTTAAGGTTTAGGCTTTATGCTTTACAATTTAGGGTTTAGGGTTTTTAAGGGTTTAGGGTATAAGGTTGTAAGTTTAGTGTCATAGGCTTAGGGTTTAGGGTTTAGGGTTAGTTTTTGGGTTTAAGATTTTGGGTTTAGGGTTTAGGATTAATGGTTTAGGGTTTTTTTTAAAAAAGCTAAGTGAATTAATAGATTTATATTTATTTAGTTTACTTACTTTATTATTTATTTATTTTTATTTATTTTATTTTTTAATTTTATTTAGGCTTATTTTTACTTATATTTAGTTTAGTTTATTTATTTTAGGATTTTTTATTTTAGTTTAGGATATTTATTTTAGTTTATTTTTGAGGTTTAGGTTTAGGTTTAGGTTTATTTTTAGTTGAGTTTTATTTTTTTATTTATTTTTTTAGGTTTAGGTTTATAGGTTTTTAGGGTTTAGGGTTTAGGGTTTAGGGCTTTAAGGTTTTATGCTTTGCGGTTTGGGGCAAGGGTTTAGGGTTTAGGGTTTTGAATTTAGAGTTTAGGTTTTTGGGTTTTGGGTTTAGGGTTTAGGGTTTATGGTTTAGGGTTTAGGGTTTAGTATTTTAGGGTTTATGCTTTTAGGGTTTAGGGTTTAGGGTTAGGGTTTAGGGTTTAGTGTTTAGGCTTTTGGGTTTAGGGTTTGAGGTTCAGAGTTTAGGGTTTAGGGTTCAGGGATTAGGGTTTAGGGTTTAGGATTTAGGGTTTATGGTTTATTTTATTTATTTATTTTAGTTTGTTTTAATTTTTTTATTTTCATTTAATTTTATTTTTTATTTTTATTTACTTTAATTTATTTATTTTAGTTTGTGTTTTTTATTTTGTTTATTCTTTAGGTTTAAGTTTAAGTTTATTTTTTAGTTAAGTTTTGCTTTTATTTTATTTTTAAGGTTTAGGTTTTATTTTTTATTTTAAGGTTTAGGTTTAGGTTTTTAATTTATTTTTTTAGGTTTAGGTTTTAGGTTTTATTTTAGGTTTTATTTTTTAGTTTAGGTTTAAGTTTTTTTTTTAAATTATTTTATTTTATTTAGTCTAGGTTTAGGTTTAGGTTTAGTTTATTTTATGTTTATGTTTAGGTTTAATTTATTTTAGTTTTGTTTATTTTAAGTTTAAGTTTAGGTTTATTTTATTTTTTTATTTTATTTTTCTTTTAGGTTTAAGATTTTTTTACTTTACAGTATTGGTTTTATTTTTTAATTATTTTTAAGTTTAGGTTTTTATTTAGTTTTTATTTTTTTATTTTAAGTTTAATTTATTTTTATTTTACCTTTAGGTTTAGTTTTATTTAGGTAATTAATTCTTAGGTTTAATTTATTTTTTAATTTAAATTAGGTTGTTATTTATTTTATTTATATTTATTTTTATTAGTTTATGTTTGGTTATTTTCAGGTTTTGGTATAGGTTTTAGTTTAGGTCTTTATTTTGTTTTATTTTTTTTATTTTAAATAGGTTTAAGTTTTTTATTTTTTTTATTTTTAGGTTTATTTAGTTTAGCTTTTTTAGGTTTTCAGGGTTTTGGGTTTGAGGGTTTATGGTTTTTTTAAATTAAGTAAATCGCTAGGTTTATGTTTATTTAGTTTATTTTTTTACTTATTTTAGTTTATTTTATATTTAATTTTTATTTAGGTTTATTTTTTTTATTTAGTTTAGTTGATTTATTTTGGGTTTATTTATTCTTGTTTAGATTTTTTATTTTAGTTTATTTTTTATGTTTAGGTTTTGGTTTATGTTTATTTTTTAGATGAGTTTTATTTTTAATATATTTTTAAGGTTTTGGTTTAATTTTTTATTTTTAGGTTTAGGTATAGATTTTTGATTTATTTTTTATTTTAGGTTTTAGGTTTTTATTTTTGGTTTACTTTGAGGTTTTATTTTTTAGTTTATCTTTAGGTTACTTTTAGTTTATTTTATTTAGTTTAGGTTTAGGTTTAAGTTTAGTTTATTTTAGGTTTATGTTTAGGTATTTTTTTAGTTTAGTTTTATTTTAGTTTAGGTTTAGGTTTATTTTATTTTGTTTATTTTATTTTTTACTTTAGGTTTATGTATTTATTTTAGTTTAGGGTTTAGAATTTATTTTTTATTTATTTTTTGGTTTACTTTTTTAGGTTTAGGTTTTTATTTAATTTTTATTGTATATTATTTTAGGATTATTTTTTTTACATTTAGTTTTTATTTTATTTAGGTTTTTTATTTTGAGGTTTATTTTATTTTTTAGTTTAGTTTAGGTTTTTACTTATTTTATTTTACTTTAGTTTTATTAGTTTATTTTATTTTAATTTTAGGTTTAGGATTAGGTTTTAGTTTAGGTTTGTATTTTTTATTATGTTTTTATTTTATTTATGTTTAGGTTTTTCTATATATTTTATTTAGTTTAGGTTTAGGTTTTTAACTTTTTACGGTTTGTAGCTTAGGGTTTTAGGGTTTAAGGTTTAGGGTTAGGTTTAGTCTTTAAGCTTTAGGTTTTAGGGTTATTAGGGTTTAGGGTTTAGGGTTAGGGTTTAGTGTTTGGGCTTTAGGGTTTAGGGTTTTTAGGGTTTAGGGTTTAGGGTTTAGGGCTAGCTTAGGATTTTATGTTTTTTTTTAAATTAAGTAAGCCTTTAGGTTTAGGATTATTTAGTTTATTTAGTTTATTTTATTTTTTATTAAGTTTATTTATTTATTTTAGATTTATTTATTTTAGTTTATCTTTGAGGTTTAGGTTTAGGTTTTTATTTATATTTTAGTTTAGTTTTATTTTTATTTTATTTTACAGGTTGAGGTTTTATTTTTTATTTTTAGGTTTAGGTTTAGGTTGTTATTTTATTTTATTTAGGTTTAGGATTGAGATTTATTTTTTAGGTTTATTTTTAGGTTTTATTTTTTAGTTTGGGTTTAGGTTTATTTTTAGTTTATTTTATTTAATTTAGTTTAGGGTTGGGTTTAGGTTTAGTTTACTGTAGGTCTAATTTTAGTTTTCATTTATTTTAGTTTAGTTTATTTTTATTTGGGTTTAGGTTTTTTTTATTTTTTTATTTTATTTTTAATTAGGTTTAGGTTTTTTTAATTTATGGTTTAGGTTTTTTTATATTAATTTTTAGGTTTATTTTTTAGGTATAGGTTTTTTCTATTTTTATTTTATTTTATTTTAGGTTTATTTTTTTATTTCATGTTTAGTTTTTATTTAGTTATTTATTCTTAGCTTTATTTTATTTTTTTAGTTTAGTTTAGGTTATTATTATTTTTAGTTTAGTTTATTTTTATTAGTTGATTTTATTTTATTTTTAGGTTTAGGTTTTATTTTATTTTATTTATTTTACTTTATTTAGGTTTAGGTTTTTTTATTTATTTTATTAATATGTATTATTTATTTTAGGTTTAGGCTTTTAGGTTTTTAGTGTTTAGGGTTTAAGGTTTTGGATTTAGGGTTTAAGTGTATAGGGTTTTAGTGTTTAGGGTTTAGGGTTAGGGTTTAGTGTTTAGTGTTTATTATTTAGGCTTTAGGGTTTAAAGCTTTTATGGTTTTTAGGGTTTAAGGTTTAGGGCTTTGGGTTTAGGGTTAGGGTTTAGTCATTAGTGTTAAGTGTTTAGGCATTAGGGTTTATGTCTTTTTTAATTTATAGGGTTTAGGGTTCAGGGTTTAGGGTTTTGGTTTTAGGGTTTTAGTGTTTAGGGTTTTAGTATTTAGGGTTTAGGGTTAGGGTTTAGTGTTTAGTGTTTATTATTTAGGCTTTAGGGTTTGAAGCTTTTAGGATTTTTTGGGTTTAGGGTTTAGGGTTTAGGGTTTAGGGTTTTAGTATTTAGGGTTTAGGGTTAGGGTTTAGGGTTAGGGTTAAGTCTTTAGTGTTAAGTGTTTAGGCGTTAGGGTTTATGGCTTTTAGAGTTTATAGGGTTTATGGTTTAGGGTTTAGGGTTAGCTTAGGGTTTAAGGTTAGTTTAAGGTTTATGGTTTAAGGTTTAGGGTTTAAACTTTAGTGTTTACATTTTAAGGTTTAGTTAATTTAGTGTTTAGATTTAGGGTTTTAGGTTTAGGGTTATAGTTAGATTTAAGTTTAAGGTTTTAGGTTTAGTCTAGGTTAGTTTAGTTTAGGTTTAGTGTTTAAATTTTAGGGTTTAGGTTTTAGTTTATAGTTTAAGTTTAGGATTAATTTCTAAGTTTAGGGTTAATTTTAGGGTTTAGGGTTTAGGGTTTAGTGTTTAGGGTTTAGGTTTTGTGGTTTAGGGTTTTAAGGTTTTTGGTTTAGGGTTTAGGGTTTAGGGTTTAGGGTTTAGGGTTTAGTGTTTAGTGTTTATTATTTAAGCTTTAGGGTTTAAAACTTTATAGTTTTAGGGTTTAGGTTTAGAACTTTGGTTTAGGTTAGGGTTTAGTCATTAGTGTTAAGTGTTTAAGCGTTAGGGTTTATGTCTTTTAATTTATAGTCAAGGTTGAGTTTAGGGTTTTAGATTTAGTTTTAGTGTTTAGGTTTTAGTATTTAGGTTTAGGGTAGGGTTTAATGTTTAGTATTTGTTTAAACTTTAGGGTTTGACTTTAGGATTTTAGGTTTAGGTTTAGGGTTTAGGGTTTAGGGTTTTTAGGTTTAGGGTTAGAGTTTAGGTTAGTTAGTCTTTAGTGTTCAGTGTTTAGGCGTTAGGGTTTATGGCTTTTAGAGTTTATAGGGTTTATGGTTTAGGGTTTAGGGTTAGCTTAGGGTTTAAGGTTAGTTTAAGGTTTATGGTTTAAGGTTTGGGGTTTAGGCTTTAGTGTTTAGCATTTTTAGGGTTTAGGGTTAATTTAGTGTTTAGGATTTAGGGTTTTAGGGTTTAGGGTTATGGTTAGGGATTTAGGTTTAAGGTTTTTTAGGGTTTAGGGTCTAGGGTTAGTTTCAGTTTTAGGGTTTAGTGTTTAGAGTTTTTTAGGGTTTAGGGTTTCTGGTTTATTATTAATTTTAGGGTTTAGGATTAATTTCTAAGTTTAGGGTTAATTTTAGGGTTTAGAGTTTAGTGTTTAGTGTTTAGGGTTTAGGTTTTGTGGTTTAGGGTTTTAAGGTTTTTGGTTTAGGGTTTAGGGTTTAGGGTTTAGTGTTTTTGAGGTTTAGGGTTTAGGTTTTAGGTTTAGGGTTCAGGTTTTTGTTTAGGATTCAGGTTAAGATTTTTGGTTTTTTTTTAACAGAGAATAAATTTAGATTCAACATTTCTTCAGTTTCCCTAGTTCCTTTTAGAACCTCCATGGACTCTTAAGTAGTGGGATCCACTATCATATCCTAGATCTCTCCCTCAACCACCACCATGGTTGTAACCTCCATCGTTCCTCTCGCCTCCATGACCACCACTACTCCAACCACCTTGTGTATATCCATCACCTCGGATCCCCACCACCCTTGTGATAAGTGATGCCTCAACCTCCCAGGTCTAGGCAGAGCATGGTGGTGATATTCTTACCGTCAAGATTTTGCCCATTCTTAGGGTTTAGGATTAGGTTTAGGCTTATTTTTCAGTTTATTTGGTTACTTTAGGTGTAGGGTTTAGGGTTTAGGGTTTTGGGTTTAGGTTTAGGATTTAGGGTTTAGGGTTTAGGGTTTAGGGACTAGAGATTTAGGGTTTAGGGTTTAGGGTTACGGTTTAGGGTTTAGGGTTTAGGGTTTAAGGTTGTAGAGGTTTACATTTTAGGGTTTAGGGTTTCTTTTTTAAAATTAAATAATCCGATAGGTTTAGGCTTATTTAGTTTATTTTTTATTTATTTTAGTTTATTTTATTTTTGATTTCTATTTAGTTTAGTATATTTAATTTAATTTAATTTATTTTAGTTTAGGTTTTTTATTTTAGTTTATTTTTTAGGTTTAAGTTTAGGATTATTTTTTAGTTGAGATTTATTTTTACATTATTTTTTAGGTTTTGGTTTTATTTTTCATTTTAAGGTTTAGGTTTTATTTTTTATTTATTTTTTTAAGTTTAGGATTTAGGCTTTTAGGTTTTTATTTTAGGTTTATTTTTAGGTTTTAAGTTTTAGTTTAGGTTTAGGTTTATTTTTAGTTTATTTTATTTAGTTTAGGTTTAGATTTAGTTTATTTTAGGCTTAGGTTTAGGTTTTATTTATTTTAGTTTAGTTTATTTTAGTTTAGGTTCAGGTTTATTTTGTTTTAATTATTTATTTTTATTTTTGGTTTAGATTTTTTTTTTATTTTGGGGTTTATGTTTTATTTTTAAGTTTTTATTTTTATTTAGTTTTTATTTTTTATTTTTAAGTTCATTTATTTTTATTTTATGTTTAGTCTTTATTTTATTTAGGTTTTAGGTTTATTTTACTTTTTAATTTAGTTTAGGTTTTTATTTATTTTATTTTATTTTATTTTTAGGTTTAGGTTTAGGTTTTAGTTTAGGTTTTAATTTAATTTTATGTTTTAATTTTATTTAGATTTAGGTTTTTTAGTTATTTAATTTTTAGGTTTTATTTAATGTAGGTTTAGGTTTTTAGGTTTTTAGGGTTTAAGGTTTAGGGTTAGGGTTTAGGTTTTAGGGTTTTTGGGTTTAGTCTTTAGGGTTAGGTTTTAAGGTTTAGGATTTAGGGTTTTTTAGGGTTTAGGGTTGTAGGTTTAGGGCTTAGGGTTTAGGCTTTAGGGTTTAGGGTTTTGGATTTAGGGTTTAGGATTTAGGGTTTATGATTTTTTTTAAAATTAAGTAAACTGGTAGGTTTAGGTTTATTTAGTTTAATTTATATTTATTTTAGTTTATTTAATTTTTTATTTTTATTTAGTTAAGTTTATTAATTTAAGTTTAGGTTTTTTAATTTAATTTATTTTGTAGGTTTAGGTTTATTTTTTAGTTGAGTTTTATTTTTATTTCATTCTTTAGGTTTATGTATTATTTTTTATTTTGGGTGTAGGTTTAGGTTTTTTGTTTATTTTTTAGGTTTATGTTTTAGGTATTTATTTTAGGTTTTATTTTTCAATGTAGGTTTAGGTTTATTTTTAGTTTCTTTTATTTTATTTACTTTAGGTTTAGGTTTAGGTTTAGGTTATATTTATTTTAGTTAAGTTTATTTTAGTTTAGGTTTAGGTTTATTTTATTTTATTGATTTTATTTTTATTTTTGGTTTAGGTTTTTTATTTTAGTTTGGGGTTTAGGTTTTATTTTTATTTATTAGGTTTAGGTTTTTATTTTATTTTTATTTTATGTTTAGTTTTTTCTATTTATGTTTTTATTCTTAAGTTTATTTGATTTTTAATTTAGTTTACTTTTTATTTATTTTTTTTATTTTATTTTTATTAGTTTATTTTATTTTATTTTGAGGTTTAGGTTTAGGTTTTAGTTTAGGTTTTTATTTTATTTTATTTTTTTTAACTTATTTAGGTTAAGGATTTTTTATATATTTAATTTTTAGATTTTATTTAGTTTAGGTTTAGGTTTTTAGAGTTTAGGGTTTAGGGCATAGGGTTTAGGGCTTAAGATTTAGGGTTTTAGGGTGGGGTTTATGGTCTAGGGCTTAGGGTTTAGGTTTAGAATTTAGGGTTTAGGGTTTAGGGTTTAGGGACTAGAGATTTAGGGTTTAGGGTTTAGGTTTAGGGTTTAGGGTTTTCTAGGGTTTAGGGTTTAGGGTTTAGGGTTTAAGGTTGTAGAGGTTTACATTTTAGGGTTTAGGGTTTCTTTTTTAAAATTAAATAATCCTATAGGTTTAGGCTTCTTTAGTTTATTTTTTATTTATTTTAGTTTATTTTATTTTTATTTCTATTTAGTTTAGTATATTTAATTTAAGTTTATTTATTTTAGTTTAGGTTTTTTATTTTAGTTTATTTTTTAGGTTTAAGTTTAGGATTATTTTTTAGTTGAGATTTATTTTTACATTATTTTTTAGGTTTTCGTTTTGTTTTTCATTTTATGGTTTAGGTTTTATTTTTTTATTTATTTTTTTAAGTTTAGGATTTAGGTTTTTATTTTAGGTTTATTTTTAGGTTTTAATTTTTAGTTTAGGTTTAGGTTTATTTTTAGTTTATTTTATTTAGTTTAGGTTTAGGTTTAGTTTATTTTAGGCTTAGGTTTAGGTTTTATTTATTTTAGTTTAGATTATTCTAGTTTAGGTTCTGGTTTATTTTGTTTTAATTATTTTATTTATGTTTTTGGTTTATGTTTTTTTTAGTTTAGGGTTTATGTTTTATTTTTAGGTTTTTATTTTTATTTAGTTTTTATTTTTTATTTTTAAGTTCATTTATTTTTATTTTATGTTTAGTCTTTATTTTATTTAGGTTTTTTATTCTTTGGTTTATTTTACTTTTTAATTTAGTTTAGGTTTTATTTATTTTATTTTATTTTATTTTTAGGTTTAGGTTTAGGTTTTAGTTTAGGTTTTTATTTAATTTTATGTTTTAATTTTATTTAGATTTAGGTTTTTTAGTTATTTAATTTTTAGGTTTTATTTAATGTAGGTTTAGGTTTTTAGGGTTAAGGTTTAGGGTTTAGGGTTTAGGGTTTTTGGGTTTTTGGGTTTAGTCTTCAGGGTTAGGTTTTAAGGTTTAGGATTTAGGGTTTTTTAGGGTTTAGGGTTGTAGGTTTAGGGCTTAGGGTTTAGGTTTTAGGGTTTAGGGTTTAGGATTTAGGGTTTAGGATTTAGGGTTTATGATTTTTTTAAAATTAAGTAAACTAGTAGGTTTAGGTTTATTTAGTTTATTTTCTATTTATTTTAGTTTATTTTAATTTTTATTTTTATTTAGTTAAGTTTATTAATTTAAGTTTTGGTTTTTTAATTTAGTTTATTTTGTATGTTTAGGTTTAATTTTTAGTTGAGTTTTATTTTTATTTCATTCTTTAGGTTTAGGTATTATTTTTTATTTTTGGGGTGTCGGTTTAGGTTTTATTTATTTTTTTAGGTTTATGCTTTAGGTATTTATTTTAGGTTTTATTTTTCAGTGTAGGTTTAGGTTTATTTTCAATTTATTTTATTTTATTTACTTTAGGTTTAGGCTTAGGTTTAGATTATATTTATTTTAGTTAAGTTTATTTTAGTTTAGGTTTAGGTTTATTTTATTGTATTCATTTTATTTTTATTTTTGGTTTAGGTTTTTTATTTTAGTTTAGGGTTTAGTTTTGTTTTTATTTATTAGGGTTTAGGGTTTAGGTTTTATTTTTATTTTTATTTTATGTTTTGTTTTTTTTATTTATATTTTATTCTTAAGTTTATTTGATTTTTTAGTTTAGTTTACTTTTTTATTTATTTTATTTTGGTTTATTTTTATTAGTTTATTTTATTTTATTTTGAGGTTTAAGTTTAGGTTTTAGTTTAGGTTTTTATTTTATTTTATTTTTTTTATCTTATTTAGGTTAAGGATATTTTATATATTTAATTTTTAGATTTTATTTCATTTAGGATTAGGTTTTTAGAGTTTTAGGGTTTAGGGCTTAGGGTTTAGGGCTTAAGGTTTAGGGTTTTAGGGTTTATGGTTTAGGGTTAGGGTTTAAGGTTTAGGGTTTAGCATTTAGGGTTTAGTTCTTCGGCTTTAGGGTTTAGGGTTTTTAGGGTTTAGGGTTTAGGGTCTAGGGTTTAGGGTTAGCTTAGGGTTGAGGGTTTTTTTCAAAATTAAGTAAACTATTAGGTTTAGGTTTATTTAATTTAATTTTTATTCATTTTAATTTATTTTATTTTTTATTTTTATTTAGGTTTATTTTAGATTTTAATTTAGTTTAGTTGATTTATTTTGAGTTTATTTATTTTTCTTTAGATTTTTTGTTTTAGTTTATTTTTGAGGTTTAGGTTTAGGTTTATGTTTATTTTTTAGTTGAGTTATATTTTTAATTTAATTTTATGGTTTAGGTTTAATTTTTTATATTTAGGTTTAGGTATAAGTTTTTATTTTATTTTTTGGTTTATGTTTTAAGTTTTATTTTTGGTTTACTTTGAGGTTTTATTTTTTAGTTATTGGTTTGATTTACTTTTAGTTTACTATATTTAATTTAGGTTTAGGTTTAGGTTTAGTTTATTTTAGGTTTATGTTTAGTTTTTTTTTTAGTTTAGTCTTATTTTAGTTTAGGTTTATGTTTATTTAATTTTTTTATTTTATATTTAACTTTAGGTTTGTGTAGTTTATTTAATTTAGGGTTTAGATTTTATTTTTTATTTATTTTTAGGTTTATTTTTTAGGTTTAAGTTTTTATTTAATATTTATTTTATATTATTTTAGGATTATTTTTTTTACATTTTGTATTTATTTTATTTAGGTTTTTTATTCACAAGCATTTTATTTTTTAGTTTAGTTTTGGTTTTTACTTATTTTATTTTAGTTTAGTTTTATTAGTTTATTTTATTTGAATTTTAGGTTTAGGTTTAGGTTTTAGTTTAGGTTTTTATCTTATATTTTTTTTATTTTATTTAGGTTTGTTTTATTTAGTTTAGGTTTAGGTTTTTAACTTTTTAGGGTTTATAGCTTAGGATTTTAGGGTTTAAGGTTTAGGGTTAGGTTTTAGGGTTTGTGGTTTCGGGTTTAGCATTTAAGCTTGAGGTTTTAGGGTTATTAAGGTTTAGGTTTAGGGTTTAGGGTTTAGTGTGTAGGCTTTAGGGTTTAGGGTTTTTAGGGTTTAGGGTTCAGGGTTTAGGGCTAGCTTAGGGTTTAGTATTTTTTTTAAAAAAAATTAAGTAAGCCTTTAGGTTTAAGTTTATTTAGTTTATTTTATTTTTTATTTAGTTTTGTTTATTTATTTTAGGTTTATTTATTTTAGTTTATCTTTTAGGTTTAGGTTTAGGTTTAATGTTTATTTTTTAGTTGAGTTTTATTTTTATTTTATTTTATAGGATCAGGTTTTATTTTTTATTTTAGGTTTAGGTTTAGGTTGTTATTTTATTTTTTTAGGTTTAGGTTTGAGATTTTTATTTTAGGTTTTATTTTTTAGTTTTGGTTTAGGTTTATTTTTAGTTTATTTTATTTGATTTAGTTTAGGGTTAGGTTTAGGTTTAGTTTACTATAAGTTTAGGTTTAGTTTTCATTTATTTTAGTTTAGCTTATTTTTATTTAGGTTTAGATTTTTTTATTTTATTTGTTTTATTTTTTTACTTTAGGTTTAAATTTTTTTTAGTTTAGTTTTAGTTTTTTTATTATTAATTTTTAGGTTTATTTTTTAGGTATAGGTTTTTTTTATTTTATTTTTATTTTATTTTATTTTAGGTTTATTTTAGGTTTATTTTTTTGTTTCATGTTTAGTTTTTATTTTATTTAGTTTTTTATTCTTAGGTTTATTTTAATTTTTAGTTTAGTTTAAGTTATTATTATTTTTTATTTAGTTTATTTTTATTAGTTTATTTTGTTTTATTTTCAGGTTTAGGTTTAGGTTTTAGTTTAGGTTTTATTTTATTTTATTTATTTTACTTTATTTAGGTTTAGATTTTTTTATTTATTTTATTAATATGTATTATTTAGTTTAGGTTTAGGTTTTTAAGTTTTTAGGTTTTTAGTGTTTAGGGTTTAAGGTTTAGGGTTTAGGGTTTTAGTGTTTAGGGTTTAGGGTTAGTGTTTAGTGTTAGGGTTTAGTGTTTAGTGTTTATTGTTTAAGCTTTAGGGTTTAAGGCTTTTTGGGTATTTAGGGTTTAGGGTTAAGGATTTGAGTGTTTAGGGTTTAAGGTTAGGATTTAGGATTAGGGTTTAGTGTTTAGTGTTCAGTGTTTAGGCATTAGGGTTTATGGGTTTTAGAGTTTTTAGGGTTTAGGGTTTAAGGTTTAGGGTTAGCTTAGGGTTTAAGGTTAGTTTAAGGTTTTTGGTTTAGGTTTAGGGTTTAGGCTTTAGTGTTTAGCATTTTTAGGGTTTAGGGGTTAGGGCTTAGGGTTTTAGGGTTTTGGGAGGAAGGTTTAAATTTTTTGATTTAGTTCTAGGTTTAGGTTTAGGTTTAGGTTTTAGTTTAGGTTTTTATTTTATTTTATTTTATTTAGGTTTAGATTTCTATATTGATTTAATTTTAATTTTTAGTTTAGTTTAAGTTTTGGTTTTAGGTCTAGGTTTAGGTTGGTTTAGGTTTAGGGTTTGGGGTTTAGGGGGGTTTAGGTTTGTAGAATGTTTAGGTTTAGGTTTAGGTTTAGGGTTTTAGTTAGTTTAGGGTTTAGGGTTTATGGCTTAGGGTTTTAGGGTTTTGGGTGGTAGGTTTAGGTTTGTAGGTTTAGGGTGTAGAGTTTAGAGTTTAGGGTTACTTTTAAGGTTTAAGGATTAGGTTAGGGGTTTTTTTAAAATTAACTAAACTGGTAGGTTTATGTTTATTTATTTTATTTTATTTTATATTTTAATTTAGATTTCTTTTTATTTTTATTTAGTTTAGCTTTATTTTTTTAGGATTATTTATTTTAGTTTAGATATTTTATTCTAATTTATTTTTGAGGCTTATTTTTTTTTAGTTTAGTTTTAATTTTATTTTATTTTTTAGCTATAGGTTTTATTTTTTTAATTTTATGTTTAGGTTTAGGTTTTTATTTTATTTTCTTAGGTTTAGGTTTTCAATTTTACTTTTAGGTTTTATTTTTTAGTTTAGGTTTAGGTTTATTTTTATATTATTAAAGGTTTAAGTTTAGGTTTTATTTATTTCATTTATATATATATTTTTTAGTTTAGTTTTGATTTTTAATTACTTTCTTTTAGTTTATTTTTATTAGATTATTTTATTTTATTTTTAGGCTTCAATTTATGGTTTAGTTTTGGTTTTTATTTTATTTTATTTTTTTTATTTAGGTTTAATTTTATTTATTTATTTTATTTAGGTTTAGGTTTTTTTATTTATTTTATTTTTAGATTTTATTTAGTTTAGGTTTAGGTTTTTAGGTTTTAAGGTTTAGGGTTTAGGGTTTCAAGTTTATAGTTTAAGGTTTTAGGGTTTAGGTTTTGTTTTGGGTTTAGGGTTAGGGTTTAGGGTTTATGGTTTATGGTTTATGGTTTAGTATTTAGGGTTTAGGGTTTAGGGTTTAGGGTTTAAGATTTTTAAGGTTTAGGGTTTAGGGTTTAGCGTTTAGGATTTAGGGTTTTTCAGTTTAGGATTTAGGGTTTTGGGTTTATGGTTTTAGTGTTTAGGTTTGAGGGTTTAATGTAGTAGGTTTAGGGTTTAGAGTAAAACATTTAGGGTTAGTTTTAGTGTTTAAAGTTTAGGGTTTAAGGTTTAAGTGCAGGGTTAGTTTAAAGTTTTAGGTTTAGGATTTACCGTTTATGGTTTAGGGTATAGGATTTTAGGGTTTAGGGTTTCTAGTTTTGGGTAGTAGGTTTAGGGCTTAGAGTTTAGGGTTTAGGGTTTAGGGTTAGGGTATTTTTTTGCAATTTTTTTAAAATTAACTAAACTAGTAGGTTTAGGTTTATTTACTTTATTTTTATTTATTTTAGTTTATTATATTTTCTATTTTGGCTTAGGTTTACTTTTATTTTTTTAAGTATAGTTTATTTATTCTAGGTTTATTTATTTTACTTTAGGTTTTTTATTTTAGTTTATTTTTTAGGTTTAGGTTTATTTTTTAATTTAGTTTTATTTTTAGTTTATTTTTTTAGGTTTAGGTATTATTTTTTTATTTTTGGTTTATTTTTATGTTTTTTTAGTATTGGTTAAGGGTTTTTTTTGTTCATTTTTTTATTTAATTTAGGTTTAGGTTTAGTTTATTTTATTTTAAGTTTAGGTTTAGGTTTTATTTATTTTAGTTTAGTTTATTTTGGTGTAGGTTTAAGTTTATTTTATTTATAGTGTAAGTTTTGGTTTGTTTTATTTATATTTAAGGTTTAGGTTTTTTTTAGTTTAGGTTTTAGGATTTCTTTTTTATTTATTCTTAGGTTTTATTTTTAGGTTTATTATTTAAGTTTAGGTTTTTATTTTATTTTAGGTTTATTTTATTTTTATTTTAAGTTTAGATTTTATTTAACTTATGATTTTTTTAATTTAGGTTTTTATTTATTTCATTTTATTTTAGTTTTTATTTTTATTTTCTTTTCTTTTTAGGTTTAGGTTTAGGTATCCGTTTATGTTTTTATTTTATTTTATTTTAATTTACTTTTTGGTTAAAGTTTATTTATTTATTTTATTTATTGGTTTTATTTAGTTTACGTTTAGGTTTCTAGCTTTTTAGGGTTTAGGGCTTTGAGTTAGTTTAGGGTTTAGGGTTTAGAGTTTAGGGTTTAGGATTATTTTTTTTTGGGTTTAGCGTTTAGCGTTTAGGTTTTAGGGTTTAGGGTTTTAGGGTTTAGGGTTTTAAGGGTTTATGGTTTTAAGGGTTTAGAGTTTAGGGTTTAGGGTTTAGGTTTTAGGTTTAGGGTTAGGGTTTAGCTTTAGGTTTTTATTTTAATCTATTTTCTAGGTTTAGGTTTAGGTCTTTGTTTATTTTTTAGTTTAGTTTAATTTTTATTTTCTTTTTTAGGTTTACGTTTAGGTTTTTATTTTATTTTTGTAGGTTTAGGTTTTAGGTTTTCATTTTAGGTTTATTATTAGGTTTTATTTTTGAGCTTGATTTAGATTTATCTTTTGTTTATTTTATTTTATTTAGTTTAGGGTTTAGGTTTAGTTTATTTTAGGATTAGGTTTTATTTATTTTTGTTTAGTTTATTTTAGTTTAGGTTTAGGTTTATTTTCTTTAGTTTATTTTAGATTGTTTATTTTATTTTTATTTTATGTTTAGTTTTTGTCTTTAGTTTAGGGTTTAGATTTTATTTTTTATTTATTTCTAGGTTTTATTTTTTAGTTTTAGGTTTTTATTTAGTTTTTATTTTATTTTATTTTAGTTTTATTGTATTATATTTTACATTTTGTTTTTATTTTATTTAGGTGTTTTTTCGTAAGTTTAATTTTATTTTTTAGTTTAGTTTAGGTTTTTATTTATTTTATTTTAGTTTATTTTTATT
Source organism: Cymbidium sinense (assembly GCA_021442155.1). Classification (NCBI taxonomy): domain Eukaryota; kingdom Viridiplantae; phylum Streptophyta; class Magnoliopsida; order Asparagales; family Orchidaceae; genus Cymbidium; species Cymbidium sinense. Next base: position 226,099,381 of record CM038214.1, on the reverse strand, counting down.
AGTTTATTTTATTTTATTTTTAGGTTTAGGTTCAAGTTTTAGTTTAGGTTTTTATTTTCTTTTATTATTTTTTATTTTATTTAGGTTTAGGTCTTTTTATTTATTTTATTTCTAGGTTCTATTTAGTTTTTTTTAATGGAAACCTAGAGAGGGGAGAATTTTATTGCCACAAAGGAAGGAGTATAAGGTCCTTAAGAGGGGATAATTCTCTTAACTACCACTCAATGATCTACATTCAGCCTAGAGAGAAAAATCCCTATCTAATACAACAAAAGCAAGGAATCTAAATAAAAGAAGTAAAAGAACAAAAAATAAATTAGAACGACTCAAAACATGACGATCATAGAAAGCTAGTAGAGTCAGAGGTCTTTAAATAGTTCCACAATCCACATCTAGAATCCGAGACCTGCAAGGAACCTTTAAAAGAAACCTACAAGCAACTAGAAATTGTAATTAACATAGCTAGAGAAAATGAAGCTTTAGCACATCATAAAGAGCAATATAAGAAAAAATTTCTAATAAGGCTTAGGCTTAGTCACTTGCATGTTTAGGGGCAACCACAAATGTGAGCATCCAGACTTCAAAAGAAGGTTCTGATCACATATCTTTGCTACCAGAGGATAGTAGGGAAATCATCCCAGCCATCATAGCCCACTTACCTAGATGAAGGAAATCTACCAAAGAGTGGCAATCAACAGTTCTCTAGTACTTACAGCCCAAATAATAGAAAAACCTATCCCACAAATCACCTAGCTGACTAAAGGCCACCAAGCCTGAAAGGAACTAGCTTTAACAAAATCACCACAACAGAAATGAAAGAGTAGTTGCCAAGTATTCACTCAGAAAGCAAAGCCAGGGATAGGAAACAAACCCAACAGAGTCACCAGACACCAACAAGTAACATCCCAAAAAAAACAACAACCTATAACTAGCACCAAAAAACCAGCAATTCCAAACTAGATCAAAGCACAACGCCAACACTAATAGTAGCCACCAGTCCAACCCGAACAACAAAGCCAAGAACTAGAAAGGCAGTTGCCAAACCTCCATCAGAGACAGTATGACAACCATAGGAAAATTGTAGCACCCAACTACCATAAGGCCAAAACCAAAATAAATAAAAACCACCTAAAGGCCAACCCTACCAGTTAAGAATAGTTTAGAAAGAAAACCAAAAAGAAAACCAACCAAACCAGCCACACAACTAACCAAACTAGCCAACCCACAAGTCCACCCAACCAATTAACAAAGCAGTACATGAGGCAACTCCGATAAGGAAACAACCAGTCCAAAAGGGAGGCAATCCCAACATAGAGAAAAATAGGCATAGTGATAACCAATAGGAAGCCACAAAAAACAACCAAGAAATAAATGGTAATCACCCAATCAGATAAAAAACTGCAGTCGGGGAGGACCACCCAACCACCAACAGCTAAACAGAGGGGCAGGGAAAATAGACCAAGACCCTAACTAGACATAAAAACCACCAAAAGGCCCAGCACAAACTCAAGAGTGAAAAGATCAACATCAGCCATCAAATAATAACCACCCAAGACATTCAGGTAGAGTGTAGTAGCAAACAACAGAACCCACCAGGCCAAAAAACAACAGCCAAAAAACCTTCATAAGTAAGGAAATAGCCAGCCAAAACTAGAGATTAAACCTGGACCAACTAAGAAAAGGCAAAAACCAAAAGTATCTATAGGCATAACCCAAAAGGTGGCACCACAAGTTCAAGGCAGCACATGAAGAAACTGTTGACAATGAGATCCTTACATAAAATAGTCAACCAAAGAGAACACCTCTCCAACAAAAGAGGCTGAACAACTAGCCACCACCTCAAAGAGATCTCTCAAGTATAATAGCACAAACCAAACAAGAGAGTGAACCAACCAAAGGAATGCAATAAAATGAAAATGCGCACAGAGAAAAGCATGGAAAACCTAAAAAATACAAAGCAAGATTAATTTCTAAGATAAGGTAATCCCGTGTTATCCAGACTAACCAAGCCTTTCAATTATCTACATTAATTAATATGATCATAAAGAGTGAGATCATTTAACTTAGTACTTAGATTAGCTAGATAATCTGTCGAGGCATTTCCTTCATGCAAAGTGTTAGAAATTTTAAAGCATACTTGAGAGAGGAGATCTCTAGTAGGATTAAGATGATCGAATAAATATGCATTCTCCATCTTAGTGGAAGTAAGCATGTCAATGAGTAAGAGAGCATCAACTTCAATCTAAATATCGAAGAAACTTTTGTGCAAAAATATGTCAATAGCTTTGTTTACAGCCATTAATTCAGCATAGATAACAGAACAAGCTTTAAGAGGATAAGCAAAAGAACAAATAACATTACCTTTAAAATCCCTAAAAATACCACCATAACCAAATGTATTCTAAGAGACAGAGCCATCTATATTTATTTTAATAATATTTCTATGAGGTTTTATCCAATATATAATCTTATCTTCTTTGCAGAAGGAGATCTCAGGTAGGTAAAGTCCCATTTTTTTTGCCACAAATCTGTAATCTATAAAATGTGTGTTACTAATTAAATTAGTGTAAAATAATGCATCAATTTTTTCTTTGGGTCTAGCAATAATTTTTTTATGATTCATAAGAATACCAAGATATTTATCATCATTTCTATCAATCCATATGAACCAAATAAGGGTAATGGCAATTAAAACTTTGATATTAACTTTCACAAGTTTTTGGAAATAGGCTTCAAGAAGTTGATATAATGATAGAAAGCCATTAAAATGGTTAGTATTAAAAAGATCATCATAACAAAACCATAATTTGGAGGCAATAACACCATTGAAAAAAACATGATTAACATTTTCGATATGAAAACAACAATAACATTTGGAAGGTTAATGAAAGCCTTTATCCCATAGCAAAGAATTAATAAGAATGAAGTTTTCTAGAATTCTCCAAGTAAGGACAGAATAAGAGATAGGGATGATATTATTCTAAAGTTTAATAAATAATATAAAAGAAGTATGAGAATTTCTAATATAATTCCAAGCATCTTTAAGAATAAAATCTCCATTATAAGACAGCTTAAAAAGAATTTGATCTCGCTTGTTGGAAAGGATAGGAATATCACTAAATTTATCCAAAGAGAGATAAGAATAAATTTGGTAAGTTAACAATCATTCCACTTGTTATTAAGTCAAAATGAGTTAACTTTTATAGTAGCAGTAGAATGGGTAGATAAAATAGCATCAATAGAACCACCACAAATTCAGTTGTCTTGCCAAAAGAAAAAAATCTCAAATTTATATGCCAAGATATCAATGAAGCAAAGCCTTTTCTAAACTAGGGAATCACCACTTTATAAGAATAGATAAGAGCGTGCTTACCCTGGCAGTATTTAGCAGTCATAAAATTAGCCCAGAAGTTATCTTTTTTTCTAAAATTCCACTAGTGTTTATGTGAGAAGGCAGTAATAGCTTCACGAATAGATTTGCATCCAAGCCCAACTTCACCCAGGGGACCATAACATTTATGCCAAGAAGTCCAATGCATCATTTTAACCAAATTATTAGAGCCCCAAAAAATTTATTAAGGAGACAATCAATTCTATTTAAGATAGCATTAGTAGGGATAACAACTTGAAGAAGATATAAAGGCATCGAATTAAGAGCACTCTTAAGAAAAGTAAGCTTGTCACCTAAAGAAAGTAAGTGAAATTCCCACACAAAAATTTTATTAGAAATTTCTTTGGATAAGCTCATAAAAAAGATGGGATCTTTTTTACTTTTAAAAAGAAGAGCACTTGGATATTTAATCGGGAGTTGTTGGTGTTTAAAGTTAGTGATTCTCAAGATATGATTGATTTTGTTATTAGAAATTTTTTAGGAGGTAATTAAGCAACTCTTGCTTTCATTAATAAAAAGACAACTTTCTCAACCAAAAGTATTTAAAAATTTCTTAAGTCTTTTGATATGATGAAGGGAAGCATTACAAAAGATAATGAAATCATTAGCAAAGCTAAGATGAGAAATAGGGATACCGCCAAGAGTTCTAAAGTACATGCTAGGATTGTTATTGAATAAATCATTTAAACTACTTGAAAGGTATTCCACAAAAATAATAAACAAAGAAGGGGACAAAGGATCTCCTTGTCTCAAACCATGAGAAGAAGGAAAAAAGCCTAAAGCTTCATAATTAAAAAGAATAGAAAATTAGGCATTATTAATACAATTTTTAATAAGGTTAATGGAATTATCAGAGAAACCAAATAAATGTAGGATACTTAAAAGGAAATCCCAAGAAATATTATCAAAGGCTTTAGAAATATTTAATTTAAAAAGGATGTTACCACCTCTAGAAGGAACATACAAATCATGGATAAGCTCTTGAGCAAGAAGAATGTTATCAGATATAGATCTCCCCCTAACAAAATGAGTTTGGTTGTGGGAGATAATTTTTTGACTCAAAAGACTAAGTCAATTAGTAAAAATTTTAGAAATCAATTTATTAAAGAAAGTAGAAAGACAAATAGGTTTGAAATCACTCCAAGAATCTAGATTATCTTTTTTAGATATTATAACAATGCAAGTGCTTGAAAAATATTTAGGGAGAGGATTACCAATAAAAAAATCAACAATAAAATCAATTAAGTCATGCTTAATAATAGGCTAACAATTTTGAAACAAAATCAATGTTCATGCTATTAAGAACTTTACCATTCTCATCTTCAGTAGATAATCTAGTAAGCCAATGGTTGTAATCATTGGTAATAATAGAGGGGATCAAATGCAAATTAGAAATAGCTTCAAAAGAGTGGCTTTTATTAAGCATATTTCTAAAGTGGTTAATAATAGAATCTTTAATAACATTAGTATTAGTGATCCAATCTCCATTATCTCTTTTAATTTTTTGTATAGAATTTAATGTTCTTTTTTTATTACATAAAGCATAAAAATACATAGTATTCCTGTCCTCATCAGCAATATGTTTACTAGTAGCTTTTTTGCCTCCAATAGGTCTCTTCCATATTCTGATAATTAATAAGATTAACTTTTGCTTCATTCAAATCCTTGAGCTTAAAAGAATCAGTTAAAATAGTATTTTCTAGATCACAAACCAAAAGTTCCATGTTTTTTCTATTAGCAAAAAGATTTTTAAAATAATGTTTGTTCCACCAAACTAGATTTTATTTGAGCCTTTTTAAACTTAACCCATAATCTATGTATACCCCTAATCCAATTATCAGGGTGTAAAGGGGCAATCCAATTAATGTCCATGACTTTAAGAAAATCTAGATGCTAAAGACACATATTTTGAAATATAAAAGATGATGAGGTATTTAATCTTTTAGGGTTATCTTTAACAAAAATCAAAAGGGGGTCATGACTAGATAAAATTCTACTCAAATTTTCAATAGAGGTAAGAGGCCATTGATTAATCTAATGAGAGTTGAAAAGAATTCTATCAAGATGTTGCCAAAGCTTAGAGTCTTACCAAGTATAATTAAAGCCTTCAAAATCAATGTCAATAAGATTGCAATAAAGAATTATATTAGAAAATTCTTCCATAAAATGAATATTAGGAGAGCAACCACCCCTTTTTTTGAAGAATACATAATAGTGTTGAAATCACCCCCAACTTGCAAAGGTTTGTTAACTGAAAGGGAAAAACTTCTCAAATTCTCCCAAAGAACATTTCAACCAGCTCTATTGCAAGAAGCATATACAAAAGAGCATAACACACAAGAATTACCAAAAGAAAAGTGAATATTAACTAGTTGTTGTAGATCATCTAAAATTACAACACTTAAAAAACTATTCCAAAAGCACCAAATTTTGTTACTGATGTTAGAGAAATAATTATTGAAACCAAGCATTCTAGTAACATGATTGATTTTATCAGCATGAATAAGAGGTTAAATAATAATAAGTAAAGAGATATTGTTAATTCTACAAAGATTTCTAATATGATTACGAACAGTGAGGGTACCAATCTCTCTAACATTCTAAATAAGAGAATTAAACATAAAGAAAATTGGAAAAGGAAATTAAAGGATAATAATAAAGAGAGAGAGAAAGAATAACAAATCCTCTCTAAGCTAAAATTGAAATTATACATTATTTATGTGAAGAGGATCCAGATCTAGTAGATCTGGCAAGATTAGGAGGTTGCATCTTAGAGTTTTTAGATTTCATTTTAAAGATAGTTTGAAAATTTTTATTTTTATCCAAAGTGTCACCTTCGGATAGAGATTGATTAGGAATATTATTAATAGGATATGGATAAGCAAGAACATCTCTAATCATAACTTCCCCTTATTCCAAATTAGCATTTTACTGAAAAGTGGAATTAAAATGAAGATCAATCTTGGAATTAGGGGAAGGTGAAGAAGTTATACCAATCAAAGCACAATTACCAATGTTAAAATCAGTGTTTTGCTCAAGAATTTCAGCCACATTCAAGTTATCATTTAAATCCTCATTCTCATCAAGTAAAGCCGACAGAGAAGTAGAAATTGACTCATTAGAGAGTGAATCATCATTTTTATCTGCCTCTTTGAATTTGGAATTAGCCAAAATAGGCATGTTCTCATGTAAAGAACGGTTGTTGGGAAAACCATCTTTCTCAACATTATTAGTACCTTTGTTATGATCGGAATGACAAGCATAATAATCAATATAAGGAACATCAGATGATTCCAAAGAATTTGACCTAATATTAACATTTTTGTTATTTTTAGGCATAAAAATAGTTTTATTAACTTTAATAGAAGCAACTTTAGAGTTAGGGTCAATCCAAAATTTCTTTTTAAGATGTGGGTGAAGAACAAAACACTCCAAATTATCTTGACCATATATTTTAAAATAGGAATAGAAAACCAAAAAATTTTCAAATTTGACCTTTTATAAATAGCCAAACTTTTCAAATCCAATCAGACATCCTTGGGATGTTTTTTAGATATGTTCAATCAATATACAAGCAACAGAGGGATATGATCTCACAGCGATCACCTGATCAATTTGGAGCTGTCGACCGAAAAGAGCCCTGATAGCAATAAAACCTGGAGGGTAACATAATGGATTCTCATATTTGGAAGAGCTAAACACTTAGGAATAATAGGTGATTCCTTCTTTATATCCAAAAGTGGAGACCACTTCAACAAACGCATTTGACAATTAGTGATTCCTTCTTTATATCCAAAAGTGGAGACCACTTCAACAAACGCATTTGACAATTAAAGATAAAATAAGATCGACGTGAGAAAACACATGAATAATCCAAATCATTTATAAGTTGAATCAAAATATGTCTTGGATTGATCAAACCAATAGAGAGAGCACCCAAAAGTTTAAGGTTATGAAAAAAAGTTCAGATCTTGTGCAAATTCGGCAGTCATAGAGTAAATTTATCTATCAAAGTAAATTTGAAAGGTTTTGCAAGCTTTTTGACATCAAGATCTGAACACATGATCTCAGACATAACTCAAAAGGAAATCAAAATCAAATTCACCGAGTCAAAAAAGGTAGAGCTCTTACAAAAAAGTGCTTCCTTAATGAATTTAATAGCAGAAATGGCATTGGGTTCATTAATCCCCATAAAATCAGATGCCCTAGCTAGATCATCCAAATGGGGAGATGTAAGTCATGGGTATGAGATCATCATAGTCATATTCAGAAGAGACACATCACACAAGTAGCTAGAGATTGAAAGAAAGTACATAAATTAGCCAAGAATGATGAAGGATCCAACAAAAATGTAGGGAACGTCCGATGAAAGGAAAAATCACCGAGCACCTGGGGATAGAGTTTTATCTAGTTACTAGCCAGCTTAGTTTTATCTTGGTTTTAATTAATTTAAGTTTAGGTATTTATGGTTTAGGGTTTAGGTGGTTAGGGGTTTAGGGTTTGTGATTAGTGTAGGGTTAGGGTTTAGGGTTTAGAGTTTAGGTTTAGGGTCATCAGTTGGCCCAGGGCCCCAAGTTTAAGGTTTAGGTTTAGGTCACTTTAGGGTTTAGGGTTTAGCCTCATGATTTAGGTAAAGGGTCAGGTTTAGGTGAGGGTTTAGTGGGGTTTGGGATCAGGGGTTTTGAGGAGGGTATGATTTAGGGGGTTTAGATTTATGTTTAGGTTTAGTTTTAATTTGGAGTTTTGGGGTTTAGGGTCCAGGAGGTTTGGGTGGACTGATAGGGTTTTAAGTTTTAGGGTTTAAGGTTTAGGGTTTAGGGTTTAGGGTTTAGGGTTTTAGGGTTTAGGGTTTAAGGTTTAGGGTTTATGATTTAGGATTTAGGATTTAGGGATAAGGTTTTTGGTTTAGGGTTCATGTTTTAATTAAATTTTTAGGATTTTTAGTTTTTTTTCTTAACAGAGAACAAATTTAGATTCAACATTTCTTATTTTTGGTTTCATCAACCAAGTAACACACTAAGTTTTTTAAGACATAAGTGATGACATAGATAAAAATGAGCACACATAGAGCAAATCAAAACCCTAGAGAACTAGAACTGTCTCTATTATAAAGACACAATTCCATAAGCAGTAGATCGAATGGGTTATTCTTTAGTTTTTCTAGTTTCCATCAGAACCACCCCAGCCTCTCGAGTAGCAGGATCCACCATCATATCCACGATCTCTCACTCCACCGCCACCATGATGGTAACCTCTATCACTCCTCCAAGCTTGACATCCACAACAAAAATAACCACCATCTCCATATTCACCAGCACCTCCAGATCACCCACCACCACTGCGATAACTATAGCCTCTGCCATCGCCTCCACCACCAAATCTAGACTGAGTCTGCCATCAAGGTTCTGCCATTATTATTGTTTAGGTTTAGGTTTATAAGGTTTTAGGGTTTAGGTTTATTTTTAATGTTTTTTTAGTTAATTTAGATTTAGGTGTTAGGGTTAGGGTTTAGGGATTATGGTTTTGCATTTAGGGTTCAGGGCTTTAGGGTTTATGCTTTTAGGGTTTAGGGACTAGGGTTAGGGTTTAAGGTTGAGGGTTTAGGGCTTAGGGTTCTGGGTTTAAGGTAGTAGGTTTAGGGTTTAGGGTTTAGGATTTAGGGTTTATGTTTTTCATATTTAAGTAAACGGGTATGTTTATGTTATTTAGTTTATTTGATTTATTTTTTATTTATTTTAGTTTATTTTATTTTTTATTTTTATTTAGGTTTTTTCTTATTTCATTTAGTTTATTTATTTTAGATTTTTCTACTTTAGTTTAGGTTTTTTATTTTACTTTATTATTTAGGTTTATGTTTAATTTTTAGTTGAGTTTCTTTTTATTTTGATTTTTTAGGTTTAAGTTTTATTTTTTATTTATAGGTTTAGGTTTAGGTTTTTATTTTATTTTTTTAGGTTTAGGTTTTACGTTTTTATTTTAGGTTTATTTTTAAGTTTTATTTTTTAGTTTAGGTTTAGATTTATTTTTAGTTTATTTTATTTTATTTAGTTTAGGTTTATTTTTAGTTTATTTTATTTTATTTTGTTTATAAGTTTGGGTTTAGGTTTTATTTATTTTAGTTTAGTTTATGTTTTGGTTTACTTTATTTTATTTATTTTATTTTTATTTTAGGTTTAGGTTTTGTTTTTTATTTATTTTTAAATTTTATTTTAAGGTTTATTTTTTAAGTTTTATTTTTTATTTAGTTCTTATTTAATTTTATTTTAAATTTATATTATTTTTATTTTACATTTAGTTTTTATTTTATTTACATCTTTTATTCTTAAGTTTATTTTATTTTTTTAGCATAGTTTAGGTTTTTTTTTATTTTAGTTTTTTATTATTAGTTTATTTTATTTTATTTTAATGTTTAGGTTTGATTTTAGTTTATGTTTTAATTTTTATTTTATTTAGGTTTAATTTTATTAATTTATTTTATTTTAAGGTTTATGTTCGATTTTAGTTTATGTTTTTATTTTTATTTCATTTAGGTTTAAGTTTATTATTTATTTTATTTTGAGGTTTTATTTAGTTTAGGTCGAGGCTTTTAGGTTTTTAGGGTTTTAGTTTTAGGGTTTAGGGTTTTAGGGTTTAGGGTTTATGGTTTAGGTTTAGGATTTATGGTTAGGTGGCAGTGAGGGTTTAGGGCTCAGCTTTATAAGTGGAGGTTTAGGTCACCTGTCCAACCAGGGTTAGTTAGGGTCAGCCTGTGTGGCCCAGTCCAGCCTTGTGGAGGGTTTAGGGATCAGTTTAGGGCCCAGGGAGGGAGGGTTTAGGGCCCAAGGTTGTGGAGGTTTAGGTTTAGGGGACACTGGGCCTAGGGGTGTTTAGCCCAGGATTGTGGTGTGGGTCATAGTTTTAAAAGAAATTTAAACCCGGCAGGTAAGCCTGTTTAATTTAGTTTATTCTTTATTATCTTATTTTTATATTTTTATCTTAGGTTAATTTATTTTTTAATTTAGTTTATTTAGTTTAGGTTTAGTGGTTTTAGGGTTTAAGGGGTGGGCCCAGGTTAGGGTCAGGGTTTAGGGTAGGAGTTAGTTTTAGGGTCAGTTAGGGTAGAGTTTAGGTTTTAGGGCCCAGGGGTTTAGGTTTAGGGTGGGGTTAGTTTGTGGTGGGTTTTATGGTTTGTTTAGGGTTTAGCATTTAATGTTCCTAGGGGTGGTAGTTTAGTTTAGTGAGTGTAGGGTTTAGGATTTAGGATTTAGGATTTAAGGGGGTTTTTTTTAAATTAAGCAAACCGTGGTAGGTTTAGTTTATTTAGTTTATTCTTTATTTAGTTTATTTTATTTTATTTAGTTTTATTTTATTTTATTTAGTTTAATTTATTTATTTTAGTTTAGGTTTTATTTTAGTTTATTTTTTATGTTTAGGATTAGGTTTATGTTTATATTTTTAGTTTAGTTTTTTTTTATTTTTTTAAGATTTGGTTTAATTTATTTTATTTTTCGGTTTAAGTTTAGGTTTTTATTTTATTTTTTTAGGTTTATGTTTTAGGTTTATTTTTAGTTTAATATATTTTATTTAGTTTAAGGCTTAGTTTTAGTTTATTTTAGGTTTAGGTATAGGTTTTATTTATTTTTATTTTGGTTTATGTTTATTTTATTTTGTTTGTTTTAGGTTTTGGTTTTTTTAGTTTAGGGATTAAATTTTATTTTTTATTTTATTTTTAGGCTTATGTTTACTTTATTTTTATTTTATTTAAAATTTTTATTTTATTTAAGTTTTTTATTTTTAGGTTTATTTTATTTTTAGTTTAGTTTTGGATTTGATTTATTTAATTTTATTTTAGTTTTTATTTTTTATTTTACTTTATTTTAGGTTTAGGTTTAGGTTTAGGTTATAATTTAGGTTTTTATTTTATTTTATTTTTTTATTATATTTAGGTTTAGATTTTCTTATTTATTTTATTTTTAGGTTTTATTTAGAATAGGTTTTGGTTTTTAAGGTTTATAGTTTAGGGTTTAGCATTTATGGTTTAGGGTTTATGGTTTAGGGTTTGGAGTTTAGGATTGTAGGTTTCAGGGTTTAGGGTTTAGGGTTTTGGATTTTTAAGGTTTAGGATTTAGGGTTTAGAGTTTAGGGTTTAGGTTTTAGTTTTAGGGTTCTGGTTTTAGAGTTTTGTTTTTTTTTTTAACAATGAACAAATTTAGATTCAACATTTCTTCTTTTAGATTTCATCAACCAAGTAACAAACCAAAGGAAGCGAGGTAATCAAATGACCTCCTTGGGGCTAGCAAAACCCTCGTGTTCCCGGGATGTCCAGACTATATACCATTACCATTCTATCTTATATAAATCAACACATGAATGATAATTTAGGTCAAATTGGGTTAGTTTGGGTCATGTTGAATGACCACTTACATGGGTGATTTCGTAGGTGGGCAGTGTCCTAGGTGCCTAGGTGGACCATTAGGAGAGTACCAAGTGTCCAAGGAAAGGAAATGACCACTTACATGGGTAATTTGTCTCATGTGATGCCCTTGACACAAGGGTAGAATGATCATTAGCATTAGATTTGATTTGGGCAGATATGGAATGAGCCAAAAGTGGGTTAGCCCAAATTTCAAGTCAATTGGAGTTGATTTGAATATGTTTGGCTCAATTTGACTCCTTTAGGTCAAATTGGGTTAGTTTGAGTCAAGTTGACTAATTGGTCAAATTGGGTCAAACCAAGGTTGGGTCAAGTTCATATGATCATTTGGGATGTTTTGGTTCAATTGGTTTGGTTTAGTTTGGCTTAGATTTGATTTTAACTCGTTTGAATTTATTTGGGTCAAATGGGTTAAGTTGACCAATTTGACAAAATTGGCCAAATTAGCTAGGTTTGGGTATTGGTTTGGCTTTAGTTGACCAATTAAAAATGATTGTAGGCTTTGGTTTCAATTAATTTGAACTTGGTTTTGATTTAGGCCAACTTGAACCTTTATGCCAATTTAGGCTAAGTAGGTCAATTGGGTTCAATTGGGTCCAATCATGGCTTTGGTCAAGTTCAACAATCATTTTGGAATGAACTTGACCCATTGGTTGCAATCAATTTGATTTATATTTTGATTTGATCCAATTTGGTCTTTTAGGTCAATTTGGGTCAACTTGGGTCCAAAGGGCCAATTAGGTTTGGTTTGACTCAATTGAAGGTCAAGTCATATTCAAATATTGATTTTGATGTAGTATGAATAATTGGTTTCAAGGGATTTGGCATAGGTTGCATTTGGCTAGTTTGGGTTTATATTGGTTAAGGGCTTTATTTGGTTTGATCCAATTTGTGATAATAGATCAACTTAGTGTGATCAACAATCATGATGGAAAGTTTTGATGGGCTTGGTTCAATCCAATTTGGGTAGGATTAGAACTTGGCTCAAATAGGTCAGAATGGCTACTTTGGATCAAGTGGACCAATTGAGTTTAATCTGCTTGATTTTATGTTGAGTTTGAATTAGTTTAGTTTATATATGGATTTGTGATTGATATATAAATTCAATTGCAATTGGCTTGGGTTCAAATGGGTTTTGGTTCATTTGAACATTTCAAGTCAAAAGTGTTAAGTTGGGTTTGACTTGGGTTGATTTTGGTTTGGCTTGATGATTATAAATTTCATTTATATTTGTGAATATGATTGAAGGTATGATTGATTCATGAGAAAATCAATTGAATTTTGGTTCTGGAATGAAAGAATTTAGCTAAGTCCATGGAGTTGGGTCATGTGGCTTGATTAAGTTTTGATGATTTAAATGTATATTTCATTTAAATTAGTGAAGATGATTGAAAAATATGATTGATTTGTGAGAAAATAAATTGAGTTTGTCTAGATTTGAATTAAGATTTGGCTAAGTCCATGGGATAGGTCATATGGCTTAGGAAGGTTTTTGAATTAATTTGATTTAGTTTTTATCATTTGAATATGGATTCGATTTATATTTAGGAATATGTTTGAAGATTGATTATGAGAAAGTCAATTGATTTTAGATTGATTTGGATTAAGATTTGGCTAAGTCCATGGATAAGTCATATGACTTAGGAAGGGTTTCAAGTTTGGATTTGATCATGGATTTCAATCATTTGGTTTTGGAATTTGGGTTTGGATTTGGATTTGAATTTGATGTTTGAATTGAACTTGAGGTTCTGTTTGAGAAGGTGAGCATGGATTGGATTTGGGTTGTAGGGTAGGTGGATTATCCTAATCCCTAAGGCATAACGTAATCCTATGGTTAACCCTTTTAAGTCTTTAGGCTTAGGCTAAATGTCTACCTAATTGATATAAGTGTCTTATGAGTAGGGAAGTCTTAGTTTCTAGAAGACTCCTAAGTCTAAAATGGGAAGATTAAATTTCCACTCCAGAAGTAAGGTCAACAGGCCTTAGACTTCATAGTGTTGCCCTAAGAGATAGATGATTGGAAGGCTGATGCCAAGGTTCACATTATAAACTTATATACATTTTTCAATGCTTTATTTAGGAGACCATGGATACATGAGAACAACATAGCTCCATCCTCTCTACATCAATATATGATGTTTATAAGATGTGGGGTCATCTACTATGTCAAAGGAGATCTGAAGATATTTACAGTTCATGAGGTTGGCATATATGAGGATGCAGCTTACTACCTCCCTCAAAATCAACAAGTCAATTCTCATGAACTTGGCCAAAGTTTAAAAATAAAAGAAAAAGAAATAGAAAAATAAAAGAAAAATAAAACAAAAGACAAAATAAAAGAAAATGAAAAAGAAAAAGAAAGAAAAAAAATGAAGAGAAAAGAGAAAAAAAAGAAAAAAAAAAGAAAAAAAAGGGAGCAAAAATAGACTTGGAGGAGGAAGTGGAACCTAACATTAGATTCCACCCACAGTTTGTTACTCCATTCAAACATATGAGTAGGACGACTTGACCTCCACCAGGCAGAGGAAAAGGCCAGTTCAGAGGTAGTCCCATAGGTGGAAAACCTCTTTATTACCACCTAAAAGAAGACATGTCACAACTACTAAGAGTACACATGCTATCCATATAGACTTAGAATCTAGTTCATAGGATGAGTCTTATATAGTTAGCACCCCAGCTAGCTCTTCTCAGCAGTAGATTCTCTTGGAGGTGACACTTGAGTTAGATAGCAATGAAGATCGGGCTCCAAAGCAAAGCATAAGTGTATCCAAACCTATATGTGAAACAGTTTGGCATCAGTTGGGAGCCTTAGCTCTAACCCCGCTTTCCTCTCAAAAAGTTAAGAGTTTGGTAGTTAAGGAAACCTTTAAGTCAACCACTGGTATAAATACTCAGAGGTTCCTTTTGGGAGCATCATCTTCAAGTCAAGAAGTTATTGTAAAACTTAAGGATGATTCATATAAAGATTTAATAAAATTACCTTTTGATTGGTACTTGCCTTATTTTCACAATTTAGCACAGAAAGTGTTAATCTCACATACTTTGTCAAAGCATAGGTCAGACTACATTGAATGAATATGGAAGAACAAATGCAAAAGCTCTCAATCAAGACCAGGACTAGGATTCGATATAGTGGGTCTAGTCGATGATGACAATTACTGCTTAGTCATAACCAATCATTTGAAATCTGATAGGTTCTTTTTAAATCACATTAAATCATATGGTGAGCTGTGCTTAGAAACTTTAGATGATCCAGATGATTTTGAAGTTAAAGATGCACCACTAGAGTTTGAAGAAGAGATCAAGTCAACCATCGACGAGCCCACTGAAGTCAACTTAAGAACTTAAGAAGATCTACACCTAACATACATCAGTTCATTATTGAATGAAATTAAAACTAATGACTTAGTTAGACTATTGACTGAGTTTAAGGATTGCTTTGCATGAAGTTATGAAGAGATGCCTGGATTGGCTACAGGCATAGTGGTCCATAAACTAACAATAAAGCCTACTTCTAACCCTATCAAGCAAGCTCCTTGATGCATGCAATTAGACATAAAACAACAAGTCATTTCTGAAGTTAAGAAATTGATCGATGCTGGCTTCATCCAGGAAGAAAAATACCCTACCTGGTTAGCCAGCGTCATCCAAGTTAAGAAAAAGAATGGCCAAATTCATATAAATGTTGATTTTAGGGATTTAAATAAGGTATTTCTAAAAGATAAATTTCCATTACCAATCTCAAAGCTAATGGTGAACATTGCCTCATCTCATGCAGTCTTCTCTTTCATGAATGGCTCATCTGGATATAACCAAATAAAGATGGCCCCTGAAGATGAAGAAAACACTACTTTTAGAACCCTGATCAGAATCTATTGCTATAAGGTCATACGATTCAGCCATAAAATGCATGCTACATACTAGCAGGCTATGACTCGAATCTTTGATAAACTCTTTCATCTTCAATAAACATTTGGTTCTAGCAGCCCCTATCCTGGGTAAGCCACTCATACTTTACACTACTGCATTAGATGACTCCCTTGGTGCTTTGTTGACCCAAGCTAATGATGAAGGGAAGGAAAACAAACTCTTCTACCTCAACTATCGTCTAATCCCTGCTGAGGCTAATTATTCGCTCATTGAAAAGCATTGCCTAGCTTTAATCTTTACATCCCAAAAGCTATAGCACTACATGCTTCCTCATAAGGTCAACTTAATCTCTAGGATCAATCCCCTACGGTATCTCATGACATGGCGGTATCCGGATGGTTGGCATGGCGATCCATGATCCTCATAGTTTGACATTACCTTTTTCGTGGTGAAAGGACAAACGTTAGCAGATTTCTCAGCAGCACACTCACTTCTTACTGACTCTCTATTTAGTGATGATCTCCCCGATGAACAAATCAAGAACTTAGGGATACTAGCATTCACCACTGGGAGATGTACTTTGATGGTGCATCTTCTTCTCAAAGTGTATAAGAATCATAATCTACTATTCCAGGAAAGCAGGGTAGGAATAGTTCTCTTAACTCCGAACCATGATGTGATGAGATTATCATATCATCTATCCAATCTTTGCCCTAATAATGAAGCTGAATAAGAGGCTTTGATTATCAGTCTGGAGTTAGTTGTTACTCTAAGCATCTAGAACATCAACATCTTTAGAGATTCTCAACTAGTTATGAACCAAATCGTTGGGTCCTATTAGGTTATAAAGCCCAAGCTCCATCACTACCATAAGTACACCATGGAGTTATTGGCCCAAATCCTAGAGGTTACTATTGATAAGATTCCTCGATAAGAGAATGTTGTAGCATATGCATTAGCTAATCTTTCTAAGGAGTTGGCATGCTTGGAGGATGAGTCCATATCAATAAAGGTCCAAAATAGATAAGTCTTATCCCTTATTGAGATTGAACTCATAAAAGAGTACTCTCTTGAAGGAGAGGTTGCTATTTATAAGAAAGACAAATAGTTAGATTGGAAGCAACCATTCATGGATTACTTAAATAAAGGAAAAGAAGAGAAGTCCCAAGCCCATCAGATGAAGTAGAGAGCACTTTCCTATGCTCATGTGGATGGTGTCTTGTACCTGTGACCTTTTGATCATATATGGTTACATTATTTAGATAAGCCTGAAGACCATAAGATCATGACCGAGGTACATTCAGGATTATGTGGAGCCAACCATTCTGGTTCGAAGATGAAACCCAAGATCAAGATACTTGGACACTACTAGCCATCAATGATCAAAGATTGTGTGGATATGGTTAGGCGATGCCACCAATGTAAAATACACAGTGTCGTCCTACACAAACCACCCAACATTCTTCATCCTACATTGGCCTCATGGCCATTCGAGTGTTGGGGTATCGACATAGTGGGTCCGATTGATCCTCCATTTTCCAAGGGTCATCGGTTCATCTTAGCTGCTACTAACTACTTTTCTAAATGGATGAAGGTGATTCTGCTCATAGAGGTCATAGCTTAGCATGTACTATAATTTTTTATGAATCATATATATAGGTTCAAAGTGTCTCGACAAATTATATCTGATAATGGTACTACTTTCAAGAGCACTAAGATCAACAACTTTTCCTGGATACACAGCATAGATTGGAGATATTCTACCATCAACTACCCGAGGCAAACCACTTAGCAGAATCTTTCAATAGAACTCTCATTCAAATACTGAAGAAGACACTCGACAATGACATGCGATAGTGGCATGAGCATTTAGTTGAAGCCTCGTGGGCCTACCGTGCCACATATAGAACTCCAACTCAATTTACTCTTTTCTCCTTAGTGTATGGGTCTGAAGCCATTCTACTATTAGAAGTCCAACACCCATCACTAAGGATAGTTGTGGGTAGCAATATCACAATAGAGCAGAATGCCAAATTGGGGTTAGAAGAGCTCTAAGGTCTAGAGGAGTGACATTTGCGGGCATGCCAAAACCTCTAATTTTATAAAGCTAAAATGATTCAAACTCATAACAAGTTTGGTCTGTCTTAGACCTTTTCAAGTAGGACAGCTTATTTTAATTTTATGGAGACTAATTATTGCCCATCGTAAGATGGGAGGCATGTTTGAACCCCCATGGGAAGGTTCTTTTGCCATAGAGAAAGCCTACCAAGGAGGATCTTATCAGCTTATTAATCATAAGTGAGAGCACCCAATTATTCCAATCAATGGGCTCTACTTAAAGAAATATTATAAATCATGTTTGAAAATAATTATCAACAATGAAAATTCCATTTCAAATTCAATCTCATCCATATTGAAAGTATTCTTATTTGTGAATCCACAATGTTGTGTTTAGAATAGGTGTAAGGAACTTCATTGACACAACAAACACAAACTACACACAAACATATATAATAATCACATATCTTTTATCTCGGGCTACTCTGAGTTGAGATAACGCCTCTAGTGGCACTCACTCAGTAGATGCTCTAGGTCGGGCTAACGTGCTATCCTACTAGTGTGTCTCCCTAATGGTTTTCATGCTTTAGAGGATGTTAGTCTGATACGCTTTCCTTCTTTACTTGGACACTGCACACCGAAAAGCACCTTGTTTGTTTGGTAGGCCTTACTGCATGGTCAGTAAGCTACCTCATGTTGGCTTCGCTTAAGAGGATGTGAGTCTGCTATGCTTTTTTCTTGGATTAGCCTTTGTGCACTGAATGGATCGAGTATATTTAAGGTTTAGGATAAGTCTACTAGTTGCTCCTTCTCTCCTAACTGCTTCAAGTCTAGGTCTAGTCCTTCCTCTGGGCTCCCTGCTTTGTAGTCGCCTAAGTCATATAACATCTGCCCACAAATGATAGACTATCCAGATGATTAGTTCCGCTCAAAAAGTTGTAAGCCTACATGCTTTCTTTCCAGATTGATCATTTTACACTGATGAACACCTTAGTTTGGTTGGTTAACACGCTGGTAAATACACCACTCATGCTAACGAATACACCTAAGGTTGGTTGGTTCTCGCACCTTAGGATACACCACTCATGGTAAATGTAAGTCTGCTATGCTTTCTCCTTGAGTTTGCCACCATACACCTATATGATTTCTTTTTTAGGGCTCAGGATAATGCCCTTAGCAACACCTCATCTGTGGGCACTATATTTGGATCACATCCTTTGCGGTCCTATTTAGACACTAAATAGGTTACTATCGAATTAGACAGTTCCCCTTTCTGAGAAACCACCCTTGTGGTTGGAGAATCCATTTTCTAGATGTGAATATTCTCCCTTGGTCTAGTAAATCTGAGATAGTTTAAGGCTGACATATCCCCTTCTCAGTGTGGTCCCTCACACACCAACATGGTCCGCATAAACATATAAACAAAATATATATTCACTTGTGGATTAGGAGGACACCCCTAGCAGTACCTTTACCCAAGCAGGCATCCTATCTTTAGGGAAGTGTCAGCAAAACTACCTATAGGAATCGCATGACTACTCTTGAGTTGATATAAGTCCATTCACTCAATAGTCATCTCTAAGTCGGGTTTGATTTGTTGTGCTACCAACAGGTCACCCCAGTGGTTGTTCTATGCTTTAGAAGGTGTAGGTCGATTATGCCCTCTTCCTAGCACAACCATTACACACTGAAAGGCAACCCCTTAGGTTGGCTAGCTCTACCCCATCACCAGTAGACTATCCCTTTAGATTTAGAAATCTGAGGTAGGAAAAGTCTGATATAGCCCCTTCTCAGTGGGTCCATCGCACACTAACATGGTCCTTAAATTAAATCTATCAAATTTGATCGAGTTCACATCCCCATCAATTAAAAATCAAACTAAACCAAATAAACCATATCAAATCACATGAAATTAAGATAAAATTAATTCTAACTACTTTTGAGTTGACATAAGTCCCAACGACATTCACTGAGCAGTCGTCCTAGGTCAGGTTTGATTTATTGTGCATCCGATAGGTCACTCCACTGGTTGTTCTTTACTTTGGAAGATGTAAATTTTCTATGCCTTCTTTTTAGCATAGCCATTGCACACCAAAAGGCAACTCCTTAGGTTAGCTACCCCACACCGGTAGACTATCCCTTTCAATTTGTAAACTTGGGGTAGGTCAAGGCTAATATAGCCCCTTCTCAATGGGTCCATCGCACAATGATAACGTCCATACATTAAGTTAGATTAAATAAGATCCAATCTAATTTTCCTTAGTGGAGTTATATTATACCCTTCTTCCTACTAGTACCTAAATCATATATAAATAATTCAAACAAATAAATCAAATTCAAAATCAGCTCCCTAATGGAGCCAAATTAAACCAACTCCCCCAGTAGTGTCTAAATCAAATAAATCCAACTAAACTCTTATCCCTAGTGGATACATCCTCAAATAAATCTATGAAATCAAACTCAAATCCCAATCCCCAACAGATAGACCGAACCTACTTCCCTTGTGGAAGGTTCACATACCTGATCCCCAATGGATTTGAGTCCATATCTCTAGCAGATATACCTCCACATCAATTAAAATAAAAAAAAATTAAAGTCGATTCGAACATAATCCTAGTGGATTATAGATTTTTATCCCCAGAAAATCTTTTTTCACAAATCATATAATCAAATCAAATTCAAAACTTATTACCAATAGATTTTTCTCTTTTATGCCCTCAACATAGAACCCTCACATGTCATGTCCAATGCATGTTTGATCCCCTAACAGATCTCCCTCTATGTCCTTAACATGAAATTCTCAGCAAATCTTTTTTTTTTCTCTTATTCACACCTTTAATGTTGCAACTAAAAGCATAACAATGTATTCATTCAAATTACTTCATCTTAACATTGTAATTAACATTTTATGATTTGTGATGGTGCAATCTCAAACTAACTATACAATATCATGCAAAACATATTATAGAGTGAATTAACATACTATATTATATTATAATATATGATGTTATATTATAATTTTTTATAATATAGTATATTGTATAACATTAGACCTCATTAGAATCACTTAAAAGGAACAAATAATAAATTTTTTTCAAAATATGAATAATGTTCATTTTGGATGTAAAATTGTTATTTTTGCTATTAGAAATGGTACAAAATAGCATAATTTTGGTGTTGCTTCTAGGTGTGTGCCATGAATTTGGACAAATTCTTCCATCTCAACCTTCAAATTAACATTTTTGTGAGTTTTTACCCAATGTATTATAACAAAAGTAAAACATACTAAAATGTTCCATAACATTTAGTAACACACCACATTCATATATATATATATATATATATATATATATGTGTGTGTGTGTGTGTGTGTGTGTGAAGTTTTATTGTTATGTACATTATATTTTAATATGCTTTCATATAATATATTATCTTACATTGCACCTTAAAATCAATCATTTTAAGCAAAACATTTATAAAATTTGGTTGAAAAATGAACAATTATTTTGGATGCAAAATTCCATTCTTTTGATTAAATGACACACCATAGCACACCCCCAATGATGTTCCCTAAAGCATACCTTAAATTTGTTCAAATCCCAATATCTCAGCCTATAAATCAATATTTTTATGAATTATACCGTACAAAGTCTACTACATCATACTATAACAAACAAAAATATGCTAAACAACAAGAAGTAATACACTAGTATGCTATAATGCATGATGCTACACTATGTTATGGCATCCTATATTATAATACACCATAACATATTATGTTAAATTATATTGCATATCACATCACAAGGGATTGCATAAGATAAAAAAATCATAAAATTAGTCTAAACAAAAAAAACTATATATTTTATTCGTATCACTTACATATTTTTAATTAAAATAATATATTATGATGCTAAGCTCTACGTATCATGAATTAAGCCAAATCCACCATTTTAAAGTCTAAATCAACATTTTTATAAATACTGATAGTGTTGGCTCGACTGCATGATTGTAAAATACTAAAAGAAATTAAAATGTTCAGAATAATATATTATGATATGTGATGCTATACTATGCTACAACATATAATATTTGTTTTGAACATAAAATCTTACTTTTAGACAACAAGTGGCATAGCACACCTTTGGTACTTCAACCTAATTTCCACTTCAAATTTCACAAATTTCATCATCTGATTTATTAAATCAGTATTTTATGATTTATATTAATATAAACTATAGGGCTAAATACCATAATGTACTAAAACATTTCAAAACATCTTATAACATCTAAAAACACATCACTACATGCTCAAATATATGATGCTACATTATACTATAATATATGGTATTATAATATGATTTAGGGTTAGGTTTTAGGGTATTCAAATCTCTAATAGTCAAGGGAAAGTCTCTTGAAGTCATTTTCTTTAGCTACCATAACTATGTTAGGATTACATCATTCTTTAGATCTACTCCTAATGACATCTTTATTCAAGGTTTAGGGTTTAGAGCTTAGGGTTTAGGGTTAGTTTTTTGGGGTTTATAGTTTAGGGTTTTAGGGTTTAGGGAGGTTTAGTTTAGGTTTAGGGTTTAATGAGAATGGTTTAGGGTTTAGGGGTTAGGTTTAGGGTTTGGGGGTTTAGGGTTTATTTATTTTGGTGTAGAGTTTAGGGTTTAGGGAAGGATCAGGGTTTATGTTTAGGGTTTAGGGTTTATGTTTTAATTTTAGGATTAGGGTTTAGTTTATCTTATTTAGATTTAGGTTTATTTTCTTTATTTATTTTAAGTTTAGTTTAGTTTAGGGTTTAGTTTTATTTATGATTTTATGTTTATTTTTAGGTTTAGGTTTTATTTAGTTTTATTTTATTTTATTTTAGGTTTACTTTATTATTTAATTTTATTTTTTTAGGTTTTATTTTTAGGTTTATTTTATTTTGGTTAAGCTCATTTTAGGTTAGTCTTTATTCTTTATATTTTAGGTTTAGGTTTAGGTCAGATTTAGATTTTGGTTTAGTTTAAGTTTTATTTTATTTTATTTATGTTTAGTTTTAGTTTTTTAAATTTTTAGGTTTAATTTTTTAGGTTTAGTGTAAGTGGGTTTAGGGTTTAGGGATGGTAGAGTTTAGTTTAGGGTAGTATTTAGCCTGTGGTCAGGGTTTTGGAAGGTTTAGGCCTGTTAATTTAGGGTAGGATTAGTTTAGGTTTTTTAGTGTTACCAGTTAGTTTTAGGGCCTTGGCTTTAGGGTTTAGGGTTTTAGGGTTTAGGCCTGGGGTTTAGGGTTTTAAGGTTTAGGTTTAGTTTAGGTTTAAGATTAGGGTTTAGGGTTTTTTGGGATTTTTATTTATTGAGGTTGTTGTTTAGGGTTGGGAGATTTAGTTTTAGATTAGTTTTATTGTTTGGGGTTTAGGGTTTAGGGTTCTAGGCATTAGCATTTACAATTTAGGGTTTAGGATTTAGGGTTTAGGGTTTAGTTTTTAGATTTAAGTTTCAGGTTTTACTTTAAGGTTTATGGTTTTTTTTAATAGAGAATAAATTTAGATTTAACATTTCTTCTTTTCAATTTCATCAACCAAATAACACACCAAGTTTTCTAAGACATAGATAAAAAATGAGCACGCATTGAGCAAATCAAAAACCCTAGATAACTAGAACTGTCTCTACTATAATGACACAGTTCCATAAGCAGCAGATCGGATGACTAGAGAAGTGAGGGAATCAATTGACCTCCTTGGGGCTAGCTAAAGCCTTGTTCTCTCGGGATGTCTAGACTATATACCCATTGCCATTCAATCTTATATAAATCAATACGTGAATAGAGGAAAGATAACTCAACATTCATACACTTAAGCTATACGCACATGCATTTCTTATGTATTTATAAGTAGCATCATAACACATATTATTATTCATTTATAAGCTTTTGAAAAATACATTTAGATTTGATAGTGAGAATAGCCATGCATATATTAAATTAAATCAACATGTGCAAGCTTACATAAAGGTAATCCATTTTATTATACTTGGTTTTGAAAAGATGGATGCATGAATTCAAATGACATACCAAATTTAACAAGATTGGAAAAAGGACAATAAAATATAAGCATGTGATTCATTCAACCAAACTAGTTTTTAAGGATAATTAAATCAAATAAGATTATTTAAAAGCAAACTATTAATTAAGTTTTGGATTTGACTTGAGGAGAAGATTTAAAGAGGAAAATCATCACATTATGATTTGGTTAATTTAAGGAAATGTAATTTAAGTTGATTGATTTAATGGGTTAATTAAGTTGAACCCTTAATTAGATGAATTAATTACCCTTACTAATGTCACCTTAAATTAAATAACTAAAGTAATTATGAGCATAGAAAATAAACTTGCAATGATCCTGAAATAAAAGGGGCCTAATGCAATTGGCTCATGATTAATAGTCAATTAGATTATGAGACTTAATTAATTACTCTTATGGTTTTCCACACATGTGGACTAACTATAATTTAGGTTATTAAACACTAAAGATCTACCCCATGATTTATTTAATTCAGGTTTCATGTGATTATGATTTCAATTTGATTGGTGATTTAATTAATTTTAACAAAAGGTGAAATGAACTTAGGGAAAGGGGTCCCTATTCCTTTGTTCACTATTGAACAATGATTTGACCAATTTGTTACTGTTCATGAGATTAATTAATCATTAATTAACTTAAAAGAGTAGTTAAGGTTTAATTAGCAATTTTCTTACTTCAGTGAGCAATAAATCCCAAGAAAATCATAGGAGTCAGAGGTCATCCCATTAAATTAACCCACAAATTTTGGTATTAATTGCTCAAGTAATTAGAAAGTAATTAAGCTAATTAATTTTATAATTAAACATTAATTAAACCTTAATTATTATTCAAAATTAGTTAAGAACATTTTAAATTAATTCTCCTCTAAAATATCTTTAAAATGAGTATTTATTTAAATTTGTTTATTTCCATTTAATTTTATTATGATTTTTAGAAATTTTAGTCATTAAAAATGATTAATTAAGCCTAATTAAAGCCTAATCCTGTTGGCACCATGTGACATACTGATGCTTTCCACATGGCACCATGGGATTGGCTACTTAAAATTTATCCGACTCAGTGCCTATGTGGTGGTGATAGATGCACTTTCTCTTCTGCCATCCGATCTAAGATCAGATGGCTATGATTAATCTCACAACTTAATAGGATTAAATCATATCAATATAGCAGATCTAATCACTATCGTTCATTCTAATCACATAGAATGAACGGTGCATGATGTAACGTCACCGAGTGAGAATGGAGTCTGTCTGCCATTGCTCACTTGATATGAGCTTACCCGAGCTCAGATCAACTCCAAAAGGATCCCACACCTTCACGACATCTATCGGAGGGGATCAAATGGTCAAGATCACACGAGATACAAGTTTTCTTCAAAAAGCTCCAAACCCATTTTTGCCTAAGGATTGATTTTCGAAGCATACCTCGATGAAGCTCAAGAACGGTAGCTTGAATGATTCATGAAGCTTCATCTAGTGAATACGAAGCCCTATTGAGCATCAATTAGATCAATTCCTTGATGTTCGCTCAGAAGGCCATGAACTAATTATTTGGAGCTTAAGTTTGATCAAAGTCCCACCTCTAGTGCTCAGAAAGCTTGGGAGATGATTCATTCTTGCTCGATGAGCTTAGGGAAGGAGTGTACAAAGTTAATTTGAGTTTTATGGAGAAATGTGGAAATTTAGGTTAGAAATTGGAGTGTCCTATTTTGGGACAGATGGGGATGCCTTTTTTTGATCGAGGAATGAGCATGGGGGCTTAAGGAATACCTTTAGTGGCACGTCTTGGGTAGTTAGGGCTTTGAGGAATGATTTTTGTGTGTTTTTGAGTGAAAATGAGTGTGTATATACCCCCCTTAATCTTGATCGGGCAGGGGATCATGTTTGGCTTCTAGTGGTTGTTCGACCATCTCAAGGAGTCCTGGGTAGCAGGGAGGAGGTGAGTTGGCTTGGCTTGGTTGGTTGAAGGTGTGGATGTGGCTACCAAGGAGGAATCATGGGTGTCTTATGGGTTTCAAATGCTTCAATGGGGAGGGTGAGCTGATTTCACCATCCATGGGTCATGGCCAACCCAACCGCCCCTTGGGTCAGGTTGGGTAGTGTCCTAGGTGCCTAGGTGGACCATTGGGAGAGTACCAAGTTTCCAAGGAAAGGAAATGGCCACTTACATGGGTGATTTATCACATGTGATGCCCTTAACCCAAGGGTAGAATGATCATTTGGCATTAGATTTGATTTGAGCATATTTGAAATGAGCCAAAAGTGGGTTAGCCCAAATTTCATGTCAGTTGGAGTTGATTTGGTTAAGTTTGGCTCAATTTGACTCATTTAGGTCAAATTGGGTTAAGTTGGGTCAAGTTGACCAATTGGTCAAATTGGGTCAAACTAAGGGTTGGGTCAAGTTCATATGATCATTTGGGATGTTTTGGTTCAATTGGTTTGGTTTAGTTTGGCTTAGATTTGATTTTGGCTCATTTGAATTCATTTGGGTCAAATGGGTTAAGTTGACCAATTTGAACAAATTGACCAAATTGGCTTGGGTTGGGTGTTGGTTTGGGTTTAGTTGACCAATTGAAGATGATTGTAGGCTTTGGTTTCAATTAATTTGGATTTGTTTTTGATTTAGGCCAACTTGAACCTTTAGGACAAATTGGGATAATTAGGTCAATTGGGTTCAATTAGGTCCAATCATGGCTTTGGTCAAGTTCAACAATCAATTTAGAATGAACTTGAGCCATTAGTTGTAATCAAATTGGTTTATATTTTTATTTGACCCAATTTGGTCTTTTAGGTGAATTTGGGTCAACTTGGGTCAAGAGGGCCAATTGGGTTTGGTTTGACTCAATTAGAGGTCAAGTCATATTCAAATATTGATTTTGATTTGGTATGAATCATTTATTTCAAGGGATTTGGCATAGGTTGAAATTTGGCTAGCTTAAGTTCATATGGGTTAAGTGGCTGACTTGGTAAAATGATCAAGTTGACTTGGTTTGACCCAATTTGTGATAATTGATCAACCTAGGGTGATTAACGATCATAATGAGAGGTTTTGATGGGCTTGGTTCAATCTAATTTAGGTAGGATTAGAACTTGGCTCAAATAGGTCAAGTTTTCCACTTTGGGTCAAGTAGACCAAGTTGGCTTGATTTTGGGTTGAGTTTGATTTAGTTGAGTTTATATATGGATTTGGGATTGATATAAAAATTCAATCGCAATTAGCTTGGGTTCAAATGGGCTTTTGGTTTATTTGAACATTTCAAGTCAAAACAATTAAGTTGGGTCTGACATGGGTTGATTTTGGTTTGGCTTGATGATTATAGATTTTATTTATACTTGTGAATATGATTGAAGGTATGATTGATTCATGAGAAAATAAATTGAATTTGGGTTTTGGAATGAAGAAATTTGGCTAAGTCCATGGAGTTAGGTCATTGGATTTTGGATTTTGATTTGGTTTGATTTAGTTTGGATCATTTAAATTTGTGAAGATGATTGAAAATATGATTGATTGGAGAAAATCAATTGAGTTTAACTTGATTTGGAATAAGATTTGGCTAAGTCCATGGATAGGTCATATGGCTTAGGAAGGGTTTTGATTTAATTGATTTAGTTGATTGATCATTGGAATGTAGATTTGATTTATATTTAGAAGGATGATTGAAGATATAAATTAATTATGAGAAAATCAGTTGATTTTTATTGATTTGTATTAAGATTTGGCTACGTCTATGGGATAGGTCATATCGCATAAGAAGGATTTCAAATTTGGATTTGATCATGCTCTTCAACCATTGGGTTTTGGAATTTGGATTTGGATTTGGATTTTGATTTGATGTTTGAATTGAACTTGAGGTTTGATTTGAGAAGGTGAACATGGATTGGATTTGGCTTGTAGAGTAGGTCAATTATCCTAATCCCTAAGGCATAACCTAATCTTATGATTAACCCTTAGGCTTAGGTTAAGTGTTTGAATAATTGTTAGAAGTATCTTATGACTAAGGAAGTCTTAGTGTCTAGGAGACTTCTAAGTCTAAGATGAGAAGATTGAATCCACACTCCAAAAGTGAGGTCAATAGGCCTTAGGCACCATAGTGTTTCCCTTGGAGATAGATGATTGAAAGATGCCAAGGTTCACATTATAGACTCGAATACATCTTTCAATGCTTTGTTTGGGAGAACATGGATACATGAGAACATCATAGTTCCATCCTTTCTACATCAGTGTATGAAGTTTTTGATAGGTGGGATCATCTACTATGTCAAAGGAGATATCAAGCCATTTACAGTTCATGAGGTTGGCATATATGACGATATAGCTTACTACCTCCCTAAAAATCAACAAGTCTATTCTCATAAACTTGGCCAAAGTTTAGAAACAAAAGAAAAAAGAAAAAGAAAAAGGAAGAGAAAAAAGAAAGAAAAAAATAGAAAATAAAAGGGAGCAGAAATAGACTTGGAGGAAGTGGAGCCTGACATTAGATTCCACCCACATTTCATTACTCCATTCGAACATATGGGTAGGATGACCTTACCTCCACCTGGTAGATGATGAGGCTTGTTTAGAGGCAGTTCCACGGGTGGAAAATCTCATTATTGGCCACCCAATAGAAGATATATCCCAGCTATCAGGAGTACACCGCTATCCATATAGACTTAGAATCTAGTTCATAGGGCGAGTCTTATATGTTTAGCACACCAGAGTAGTAGATTCTCTTGGAGATAACACTTAAGCTAGATATGATGAAGACCTAGATCTAAAGTAAAGCTTAAGTGTATCCAAGTCTATATGTCAATAAGTTAAGCATTAGTTGGGAACCTTTGCTCGACTTTTCTCTCAAAAAGCTTAGTCTTGGTAGTTAAGGAAGCCCATAAGTCATCCACAGGTGTGAAGACTTAGAGGAACCTTCTGAAGCATCATCCTCAATTCAAGAAGTTAATGTAGAACTTGAGGATGATTCCTATAAAAATTTAATAGAATTACTTTTTAATTGGTAATTACCTTGTGTTCATAATTTAGCAAAGAAAGGGTTAATCCCATATATTTGGTCAAAGCACAGGTCAGACTACTTCAAAAGAATATGTAAGAATAAATGCAAAAGCTCTCAATAAAGATCGGGACTAAGATTCGGTGCAGTGGTTCCAATCAATGATGACGATTATTGCTTAATCATCATCAATCATTTGGAATTGATAATTTCTTTTCAAATCAAATTAACTCATCTGAGTAGTTGTCCTTAGAAACTTCAGATGATCCAAATAATTTTTAAGTCAAAGATGCACTGCCAGAGTTTGAAGAAGAGATTAAGTCAACCATCGACGAGCTCAAAGAAATTAACTTAAGAGCTAAAGAAGATCCATGCCTAACATACATCAATTCTTTATTGAATGAAATTAAAACCAATGACTTTGTTAGGCTATTGACTAAGTTTAAGGACCACTTTGCATGGAGTTATGAAGAGATGACTGGATTGGCTCTTGATGTAGCAGTCCATAAACTAGCAATAGAGCCTACTGCTAACCCCATCAAGCAAGCTCCTAGACACATGCAATTAGACATAAAACAACAGGTCATTTCTAAAGTCAAGAAAGTGATCAATGCTGGCTTCATTTGGAAAGAAAAATACCTTACCTGGTTAGCTAGTATCATCCCAATTAAGAAAAATAATGGCCAAATTCATATATACATCGATTTTATGGATTTAAATAAAGCATGTCCAAAAGATGAATTTCACTACCAATCCTGGAGCTGATGGTGGACATTACCTCATCTCATGCAGTCTTCTCTTTAATGGATGGCTCATCTAGATATAACCAAATTAAGATGGTTCCTGAAGATGAAATAGATATTGCTTTTAGAACCCTGATTAGAATTTATTGCTATACGGTCATGCCCTTCAGCCTTAAAAGTGTTGGTGCTACATATCAGCGGGCTATGACTCAAATCTTTGACTAACTCATTCATTCATCATCATGTCGATCATCAAAAGTAGAGAAAAAAAGGCCATACCTTTGAGAGTAGTTTTCAAACATTTAAGACAATTTAACCTCAAAATGAACCCCCTAAAGTATGCATTTAGAGTAGCTTCAGGGAAAGTCCTTGGGTTTGTTGTACGACATTGGGAATTGTAATCAATCTAGAGAAGATCAAGTGATATTAGAAATGCCACCCCCTAAAAATTTAACTCAGCTCAGATCATTCCAAGGGCAGTTGGCATATCTAAGAGGCTTTATATCCAACCTATCGTAAAGATGTTAGCCATTTTCAACACTTGTCAAAATGGATGGCAAGTTCAAGTAGGATGACAAGTGTGTGCATGCCTTTGAAGACATCAAGCATTACTTGATGACACTACCAATTCTAGTAGCACTATCCTAGGCAAGCCGATCGTACTTTACACTGCTGCATTAGATGACTCCATTGGTACTTTGTTGACCCAAGCTAATGATGAAGGGATGGAAAACACATTCAACTACCTTAGCCGTCATCTAATCCCTGCTTAGGCTAATTATCCACCCATTAAGAAGCATTTCTTAGCTTTAATCTTTGCATCCCAAAGCAATAACACAACATGCTTCCTCATAAGGTGAACTTAATCTCTAGGATCTATCTACTACAGTATTTAATGACACGACCAATATTATCTAGACGGTTGGCATGATGGTCCATGATCCTCTCACAGTTTGACATTTTCTTTATATCCTTGCGTGCGATGAAAGGACAAGCGCTAAAGGATTTCTTAGCAGCACACCTACTTCCTAGTGACTCTCTACTTAGTGATGATCTCCCTAATGAACAAACCATGAACTTAGGAGATACTAGCATTCACTGGGAGATGTACTTTGATGGTGTGGCTTCCTCTCAAAGAGGACAAGAACCATAATCTATTATTCCAGGAAAGGCAGGGGTAGGAATAGTTCTCTTAACTATAGACTATAATGTGATGAGATTCTCATATCATATGTCCAATCCCTGCACCAATAACGAAGCCAAATATGAAGATTTGATTGTCGATCTAGAGTTAGCCATTACTCTAAGCATCCAGAACATCAACATCTTCGGGGATTCTCAGCTAGTTATTAAACAAATTGTTGGGTCATATAAGGTTATAAAGCCCAAGCTCCATCACTACCACAAGTACATCATGGAGTTGTTGGCCCAAATCCCAAAGGTTACAATTTATAAGATTTCTTGAGGACAAAATGCCATAGCATATGCTTTAGCCAAGCTTGCTAAGGTGTTGTCATGTCCAAAGGATGAGTCCATATCAATAAAGAACCAAAATAAATAAGTCTTATCAATTATTGATATTGAACTCATGAAATAGCACTCTCTTGAAGGGGAGCTGCCAATGCCAAGAAGGATGAGGAGTTAGATTGGAAGCAACCATTCATGGATTACCAAAATAAAGGAAAACTACCTTAAGAGAAGTCCCAAGCTCATCAGATGAAGCAGAGAGAACTTTTGGGTTAGTTTAAGGTTTAGGGTTTAAGGTTTAGGGTTTAGACTTTAGGGTTTAGGTTTTTTGGGTTTGTGGTTTAGGGTTTTTGGTTTAGGGTTAGTTTATGGTTTAAGGTTTAGGGTTTAAAGTTTAGAGTTTTTTGGGTTTAAGGTTATTTTAGGGTTTAAGGATTAGAGTTTTAGGGTTTAGGGTTTAGGGTTTAGGGTTTAAGGTTTACGGTTAGGTTTAGGGTTTAGGGTTTAGGGTTTTATTTTTTGTTAGGAAAATCATGGAAATTTTATTGCCACAAAGAAAAGGTACAAAGTCCTTAAAGGGAGTAAATATCTAAGAAAATGCTCAAAGAGATACAATAAGTACTAAAGTGATAAACTCTCTAACTATTACATTAATTAAGGAAAGAAAGCAAAAGAAAAGCAGCCAAATAAACAACAAAAGAAAATCCATGTAAGCAACAACCAACTTCATCTAGTCCTTTTGATGCCAGTAAGATCCACCTCAAAGAGTCTTCCAGCCTGTAAAATAAATCTACAACATACTTTTCAAAGGATGAGTACAATTAATCAAGCATAAAGAGTAAGAGAAGATAAAAGGAGTAAAGTAAAAAAAGGCTCAGGCTCAATTACAATCATCTCAAGGAGCAAGATGGTCACACTTACATATAGTGCTACTAGACAAAAGAAGAAATAGTGGGAAACATCAAGGCCATCATTGCCATCATACCTCGTGTCACACATAATCCAAAGACAGTCCTCCAACAAGCCTGCAAAATCCTCAAAATAGCAAATATAGAAGCCAACCACCAATCCACCGGAACATTCAAGCTTATAAAGATAGGTGGTTAAGCAACCCATAAGGATAGTAAAAAAATAGAAGGAGCACCACCAGAGCCACCACCAAATGAGAATAACCAATTTAAGATGAGAAAACATCATGATATGGGTAACAACACTAAAAAGAGATAGACAAGAGCTAAAAGGAAGACCATAAGTGCTCAGATCCTTCAGTCACCAAACAAAAAAATCCAGCCTAACAGTAAGAGGGGTGGGGAGCAATGATGCCAACCCAGCAGGAAGAGGGTGTTCTTCTACAGCCAAGAGAGATGAGACCAAGCAGGAAGAAACCAGAAGAAAATAATCATAGAAACAAAACCAATAATTTTCTAAAGCAGTCACCAAAGGAGCAAAAATAATAGCCAAGATAGTCACTCCTCCAACTAGTCCAGCTAGCCGAAACAAATAGTCCAAACATCTATCTAACTAATCCTCCTAGTGAACCACCTCAAAGAAGATCCAAGTCATCAAACCCAAAAACATAAGTATCAAAACCAAATCCAGTCATCAATCCATAAGCATCCAAAATAGCACGGAAGGCAAAGAGAAAAACAATAGCCTCCAAACCCAATCAAGGAAAAAGAAAAACCAATCCATAAGGGTAGAAAAACTAGCCGAAGATAGAAAGATACATAGCCTAGTAAGACTGATAAGCCAAATAACAAGAATAGCCCAAGAAAGGCACACAAATAAACACTAGCAGTCACGGCCCAATAATAGCCATACATCAGCCGTTAACCTGCCATTTCAAAATAATACCCAAACCCAAAGCCTTAGTATTACAAGAGGAGGTCTAACTCATAACCAAAAAAAAATCCAACCAGAAACAATCCCAACAACCACCAAACCCCAAACAATAAAATAGAGCAAATAATAGCTGGCCAACCACCTCCACCATGCCAAAAACAAACAAGAAATAAACCACTCAAAATAACCATCCAACTAACCCAAATAATAAAAATTATCAGCCAACCCAGTTAGCCAACCAAGCCACATAGTCCACCACCATTGCAGCAGGTACAATAGATTTGTAGGGAGGCCAGAAAAGAGGAAAAACACTTATTGAAGGAAATTCTAGCAAACCCAGACCCAAAAGAAGGAAATAAGAAATAGCCAAAAGAAAATTTTTATAAAAGCTCAACGAGACAGTTACCAACCACCATGCTAAAAAAGCCAAAACACCCCAGGTTGCACTGACAAAAACCATATGGGAGCAAATATTTGTCCAGAAAAGAAACAAAAATTGAAGAGGGAAAATTAGAAGTTGACCACAACCCAAAGATGGTTTAACAATGCCAAAAAAAATATCATCAAAAAAGGATAAAACCAATCAAAGAAATTATAATCTGAGATAAGGCGATCCAGTATTATCCATATTAACCAATCCACTTAATAATTTAGGCAAAATTTGGTTGTCAAATAAAGTGAACTCAGTCAAGTTGATAGTAAAATTAGCTAAATAATCAGCACAAGAATTACCTTCACAAAGGATGTGAAAAATTTAAAAGAAACTTGAGAAAGCAAAACTTTAGTATGATTAAGAAGATAAAATAATTCAACATTTCCATTTTCATTAGAATTAAGGAAATCAAAAAGCAACAGAGCATCAACTTCAATCCAGATGTTGAGGAAACCTCTATTCAAATAAATATCAATTGCTTTATTAACAACCATAAGCTCAGCAAAGAGAACTTAATAGGCCTTGAGAGTGGGCAAAAGCACAAATGATAGTGCCTTTGGAATCTCTAAGGATACCACCACAGCCATATTTATTGAAAGTAACAGATCCATCAGTATTAACTTTAATCACATTATCTTTAACTTTGATCCAATAGATAATTCTAGCACCTTTATGAGGGTCAAGATCATGCAGAATGATACCTAATTTTTAGATGCAAATTTGTAACCTCTAAAATGAATGTTACTAATAAGACTATCATTAAAAAGAGCATGAACTTTTTCTTTTGTTCTAGCCAAGATCCTTTTAGGGTTCATAGGAATACCAAAATATTTAGCATCATACACATCCATCCAGATGAACCAGATAAGAGTAATAGTAATTAAAACTTTTATATGACCTTTCACAGTGTTTTTGAAATAGGCTTCAACAAGTTGCTATAAAGAAAAAGAGCCATTAAAATAGTTGATATTAAATAAATCATCAGACCAAAACCATAATTTAGAAGCATTAGCACCATTGATAAATACATGATTTACATTTTCAATATGAAAGCAGCAATAACACTTTGAAGGTAAATGAATTTTCTAGTTATTCAAAATCATCAAGCTAAAGCAAGATAAAAAACATTGTTCCAAAGTTTAATAAAACATTAGAAGGTTGAAGTTTATCTCTAAGTTCCAAAATCTTTAAAATATTATGAGGAATTTATAGTTATAAGTTTATTTTTATTGCAATTATTATTAAGCCAAAAGAATTAACTTTTATAGAAGTAGTAGAGTGTGTATTTGGGTGTCAATCGAGCCGTTGCCAATCTAATTGTCTTGCCAAAAGAAAGAAGATCCTGATTGGATACCCCAAGAAATTAATGATTTAGCACCATT
Source organism: Cymbidium sinense (assembly GCA_021442155.1). Classification (NCBI taxonomy): domain Eukaryota; kingdom Viridiplantae; phylum Streptophyta; class Magnoliopsida; order Asparagales; family Orchidaceae; genus Cymbidium; species Cymbidium sinense. The sequence goes on along the minus strand of CM038214.1, from coordinate 226,064,724 downwards.
TAATGGAACAAAGCCTTTTCCAAACTAGAGAATCACCAACATTATAAGCAGTAGAGTTAAGAGGGTGTTTACCTTGACAAAAAATTTTCATCATATAATTAGCCTAAAGGCTATCATTCTTTGTAAAATTTCACCAGAGTTTATGAGAGAAAGCAGTGATAGCTTCACAGATAGGTTTGCAACCAATAGAACCTTCAACCAAAGAACCACAACATTTATGCCAAGATGTCTAATGCATTCTTTTAATAGAATTATTAGAGCCCCAAAAAAATTTATTAAGCAAATGATCAATTTTGATAAGAGTAGCATTAGTGGGAATAATGGTTTGAATCAAATAAAGATGCAAAAAGTTGAGAGTGCTTTTAAGGATAGTGAGCCTACCTTCCAAAAAATAGTAAATGGAATTCCCAAACATATATTTTATTTGAATTTTTTTGAATTTTCTCATCAAAGAGATGGGAACATTTCAGGTTTTTAAAGAGTGGAGCACCCAAGTACTTAAAAGGTAAGTGTTGATGTTTAAAATTTGTGATATGAAGGATTTGATTGATATTATTATTTGAGATGTTAGAGTACATGATAAAATAGTTTTTGTTATCATTGATTGAAAGGCCACTTTCTCTACAAAATTTATTTAAAAAATTCTTAAGATGGTCGACATGATGAATGGAAGCATTGCAAAAAATGATGAAATCATCATTAAAAATTAGATGGGAAATAGGGAGACCACCAAGAGTTCTATAGTATGTACTAGGATTATTTAAGAATAAGTCATTGATGCTCCTAGATAAGAACTCAACAACAATAATAAATAAATCTAGAGATAAGGGATCCCCTTGTCTTAAGCCATGAGAAGAGGGAAAGAAGCACAAAGCTTCCTCATTAAACAAAAGGAAAAATAAGGCATTATTCATATAATTTTTGATGAGAAAAATAAATTATTTATAAAATCCTATTAAATCTAGAATATGGTAAAGGAAATCCCAAGAGATATTATCAAAGGCTTTGGTAATATCAAGTTTGAAAAGAATGTGGCCTCTTCTAGTCTTAGTGTCAAGATCATGAAATAATTCTTGGGCAAGTAAAATATTATTAAAAATAGATGTACCTCTAACAAAACTAGTTTGGTTGAGAGAGATAAGTCTATTAAGTAAAGGATTAAGTCTATTGGTAAGGATTTTGGATATCAGCTTATTGAAGAAGGTGCAAAGACTAATAGGCCTACAATCACACTAATAATCTGGGTTATCTTTCTTTGGAATGAGAATGATAGAAGTACTAAAACAATATCTAGGAAAAGGATTACCATTAAATCATTCAATCATGATCAAATAATTCTCAATCAATCTTATTTATAATAGAAGAATCAATTAAGGTAAATAGCTTCATAAAAACATTCTTATTAAGCATATTTCTAAAGTATTTGAATCCTTAATCTCATCATTCTCCAAAATCCAATCTCCATTATCATTTATAATTTTCAGAATATTATTGAAAGTTCTTGTTTTGTTAACCAAAGCATGGAAATATCTAGTATTCTTGTCACCATCCGCAATATGTTTACTAGCCATTTTTTGACGCTTGTAAGTCTTTTCCATGTTTTAGAAATTGGCAAGCTTATCTTTCACTTCAGTCAAATCACTAAGCTTTGAAGGGTCAGACATAATAGACACTTAAAGGTAATGAACCAAATTTTCCATGTCTTTACTATTAGCAAAAAGGTTTTTAAATCAATGCTTGTTCCACAAACCCAAATTTTCATTTATAATTTTTAGAATATTATTGAAAGTTATTATTTTGTTAACCAAATCATGGAAATATCTAGTATCCCTATCACCATCCACAATATGTTTACTAGCCATTTTTTGGCACTAGTAAGTCTCTTCCATGTTTTAGAAATTGGCAAGCTTATCTTTTGCTTCAGTCAAAACAATAAGCTTTGAAGGGTCAGACATAATAGACACTTAAAGGTAATAAACCAAATTTTCCATGTCTTTAATATTAGCAAAAAGGTTTTTAAAATAATGCTTGTTCCGCAAACCCAAACTTTGTTTAAGTCTTTTAAGTTTAAACCATAGTTTATCCATCATCGTAATTGAATTATTAGGATATAAAGGGGTTTCCAATTCTTAGCTACAATAACAAAGAAATCAATATGTAAATCCACATGTTTTGAGATCTAAAAGGAGAGGAGGTTTTTAATCTATTATAATTATTTTCAATAGAAATTGGAAGAGGAGCATGCTCAGACAAGGTTATGCTTAAGTGATCAATAGAAGTAGGAGGACATTGGGTTATCTAATGAGCATTAAAAAAATCTTGTCCAACCTTTGCCAAAATCTAGAGTTTTGGGAAGTGTAGTTAGAGTCCTTAATACCAATATAATTCAAACTACAATCAAGGATCATATTGGAAAATTCTTCCATGGAATGAATGTTGGGAGAGCAACCACCACTCCATTTAGAAGAAAATACAATAGTGTTGAAATCACCCCCCACAAACCAAGGTTTGTTGATGAAGGTAAAAAAGTTCCTCAAGTTATCCCAAAGGAGATTACGACCAGATCTATAGCAAGAAGCATAAACAAAGGAGCCTAAAATACAATAGTCACCATAGGAGATTAGAGCATTAACAACTTGTTGAAAATCATCAATAATAAAAACCTTAAAGAAATTTTTCTATAAATACCAGATCATATTACTAAGATTAGAGTTAAATTTATTAAAGCCGATCATTGTAGAAAATGGCCAATTTTATTAGAATGAATGAGAGGTTGCAAAATAATTAGTAAAGAAATATTATGAATGCAACAAAGATTTCTGATACAGTTACAAATAGAGAGGGTACCAATCCCTCTAACATTCCAAACAAGAAAATTAAACATAATGGAAAAAATGGGTAAGCAAAGGTTTACTGATAGATGAGTGGGAGATAGTAGTAGATCTTAACAATCCCTCATATTTTTCAGAGTTGATCCAAACTTCCTTAGGGTATTTTTTAGTTATGTCTAATTCCATTAGGATTTATGCCACAAAAGGGCGAGATAGCTCAGCGGTCGCTTGGAAGAGTTATAAAGGTCAACCAAAAAAAGCCCCAACAAGAAAAAGCACATTATGTGTAACAAAATCAATGTGCATATTAGGAAGAGATAACCACACAGGGATAATAGTAGATTCCTCCTTAATGTCAAAAAGGGGTGACCACTTCAGTAAGAACATTTGACAATTAAAAATGAATTAAGAATGATGCATAAAAACTTGAGAATAATCCAAATCATTAGAAAGTTGAATCAGAATATGTCGGGGTGAATATGACCAATCGAGAAAACACCCATAAGCTTAAGATTATGAAAATAGGTGTTGATCTTATCCAAATTTGGTTGATACAATGAAAATTTCCAATGAGAGAGAATTCAAATGGTTTTGCCAACATTTCAACATCCATATCAGAGCACATTACAGATGGAAAACCATAAAAAGAAGTCGAGATGAGATAAAATGATGCATTAGATGAAGAAGCCTTACTAGAACTTATCCTTAAATGATTTTATCAAGTTTGTAGCATTAGAGCAACCAACCTTCAAAATGTCAGATGCCCTAGCCGAAGCATCCAAAATTTGAGGTGGAGCCATAGGAAATGAACTCACCATAACAACCAGGATTAAGAACATAATATTACGCAATCAGCCAGGTGTCGATCAACCTTTGGAATCGGATGAACCAAAGCCAAAATAGAAGAGATCCCTAGTCAAGGGCGCTCCACCAAGAGGAAATGAAAATCTCCAGAGAGAATAGAGCCCTCGGGGCGGGGCCAGAGGGGTTGGGTTTGGTTTGGGTTTAGGTTTAAGTTTTAATTTTATCTAGTTTATTTTTTAGTTTATTTTATTTTTTAATTTAGTTTATTTTATTTAGTTTTATTTAGTTTAGTTTAGTTTAGTTTAGTTTTTATTTATTTATATTTTTTATTTATTTTAGGTTTACTTTTGTTTATTTATTTTAGTTTATTTTAGGTTATTTTATTTTGTTAAGTTTATTTTTAGTTTAGTTTAGGTTTATTTTATTTTAGTTTAGGTTTAGGGTTATTTATTTAGGCTTTAAGTTTAGTTTATTTTTATTTATTTAATTTGGTTTAGTTTAGGTTTACTTTAGTTTATTTAGTTAACTTTAGGTTTATTTTTATTTTTTATTTTATTTAATTTTAGGTTTAGGTTTATTTTATTTTAGTTCATATTTTATATTTTTAGTTTAGTTTATTTGAGTTTAGTTTTTTAGGTTTTATTTTATTATTTTTAGGTTTAGGGTTTAGTTTATTTATTTAGATTATTTTTAATTTAAGTATAGGTTTAGGTTTTAGTTTATTTTATTTTTTTAAGTTTAGGTTTAGGTTTAAGTTTATTTAGTTTATTCAGTTTAGTTTATTTATTTTATTTAGGTTTAGGTTTTAATTTTTTTTAGTTTAGGTTTAGGTTTTTATCTTTTTAGTTTAGGTTTATTTATTTAGTTTATTTATTTTAGTTTTGTTTAGGCTTTATTTATTTAGTTTATATATTTTAGTTTATTTAGTTAGTTTAAGTTCTAGTTTAGTTTAATTTAATTTTTTTATTTAGTATATTTTAGTTTATTTTTTAGTTTATTTTAATTAATTAATTTATTTTATTTTTTTAGTTTAGGTTTAGTTTATTTTTTAGGGTTTAGGGTTTAAGGTTAGTTTAGGGTTTAAGGTTTAAGGTTAGCATAGAGTTTAGGGTTAGTTTAGGGTTTAAGGTTTAAACTTTAGGGTTTAATTTTTTAGTGATTAAGCTTTAGAGTTTATGGTTAGTTTAGGGTTTAAGGTTTAGGGTTTATGTTTTAGGGTTTAGGGTTTATGGTTTTAGGTTTAGGTTTTAGGTTAGTTTAGGGTTTAGGGTTTTAGGGTTTAGAGTTTAGGGTTTAGGAGTTAGGGTTAGGTTTAGGGTTTAGGGTTTAGGGTTTAAGATTTAGGATTTAGGATTTAGATTTAGGGTTTAGGGTCTTTTAGGATTTAAGGTTCAAGGTTTAGGGTATAGGATTTTACGGATTAGAATTTAGGGCATAGGATTTAGGGTTTAGGGTTTAGGGTAGTATGTTTGGGGTTTAGAGTTTAAGGTTTAGGGTTAAGTGTTTTTTTAATTTTTTTTAAATTTTATAATTTTATAATTTTTCTTTAATTAAGTAAACTAGTAGGTTTGGGTTTATTTAGTTTATTTTTTATTTATTTTAGTTAATTTTATTTTCTATATTGATTTAAGTTTATTTTTTATTTAGTTTAGTTTTTTAATTTTGAATTCAATTTATGTTTAGGTTTATGTTTTAGTTTAGCTTTATTTTTAGTTTATTTTTTAGGTTTAGGTTTTCTTTTTTCATTTTTATGTTTAGGTTTAGGTTTATATTTTATTTTTTAGATTTAGGTTTTTATTTTATTTTACTTTTAGGTTTCATTTTTTTAGTTTAGGTTTCAATTTATTTTTAGTTTATTTTATTTTATAACATTTAGGTTTAGGTTTTATTTATTTTAGTATAGTTAATTTTAGTGAAGGTTAAGGTTTATTTTATTTTTATTTAATGTTTATGTTTTTTTTTTAGTTTAGAGTTTAGATTTTTTTATTTAATATTAGGTTTTATTTTCAGGTTTATTATTTAGGTTTAGATTTTTATTTAATTTTTATTTTGTTTTGTTTTAGGTTTATTTTATTTTTATTTTAGGTTTAGGTTTTATTTATTTAAGTTTTTTTAGATTAGTTTAGGTTTTTATTTATTTTATTTTAGTTTATTTTTTATTTTTTATTTTATTTTTTCTTAGAGTTTAGGCTTTAGTTTATGTTCTTATTTTATTTTATCTTTATATTTTATTTCGGTTTAGTTTTATTTATTTATTTTATTTTTATGTTTTATTTAGTTTAAGTTTAGATTTTTAGCTTTTTAGGGTTTAGGGTTTAGTGTATTTTTTATTTTATTATTTTTGGGTTCAGGGTTTATGTTTTAGGGTTTAAGTTTTAGGGTTTAGGGTTTTAATTGTTTAGAGTTTAGGGTTTAGGTTTCAGGTTTTAGTTTAGGGTTTTGGGTTTAAAGTTTAGATGTAGGTTTTTAATTTAGTTTATTTTCTAGGTTTAGGTTTAGGTTTATGTTTATTTTTTAGATTAGTTTTAGGTTTAGGTTCTGATTTAATTTTTTAAGGTTTAGGATTAGGTTTTATTTTAGGTTTATTTTTACATTTTATTTTTTAGTGTAGGTTTAGGTTTATTTTTAATTTCTTTTATGTTATTTATTTTAGGGTTTATGTTTAGTTTATTTTAGGTTTAGGTTTAGGTTCTATTTATTTTAGTTTAGCTTTATTTTTATTTTATTTTATTTATTATATTTTTATTTTAAGTTTAGGTTTTTTTTAGTTTAAGGTTTAGGATTTATTTATTAGGTTTTATTTTAAGGTTTATTTTTTAGGTTTAGGTTTTTATTTAATATTTTTTTAGGTTTATTTTCTAGGTTTAGGTTTTTATTTAGTGTTTATTTTTTATTTTAGGATTATTTTAGGTTTATTTTATTTTTATTTTAAGTATATTTTTATTTTATTTTTATTTTAAGTATATTTTTATTTTATTTAGGTTTATTTATTTATTTTCTTTTTAGGTTTTTTTAGTTTAAGTTTAGGTTTTTAGGTTTTTAGGGTTTAGTGGTTCAGAATTTAGGGTATAGCATTTACGATTTTAGGGTTTAGGGTTTAAGGCTTTATGGTTTAGGGTTTAAGGTTAGGATTTAGGGTTTAGGGTTAACTTGGGGTTTAGGGTTAGTTTAGGGTTTAGGGTTTAGACTTTAAGCTTTAGTGGTTTCAGGGTTTTGGGTTTAGGGTTAGTTTAGGGTTTAGGGTTTAGGGATTTAAGGTTTTGGGTTTAAGGTTTAGTGTTTTTAGGGTTTAGGGTTTAGGCTTAGTTTAGGGATTTGGGTTTATAGTTTTAGAATTTAGGGTTTAGGTTTTAAGGTTTAGGGTTAAGGTTATGATTAGCATTTAAGGTTTAGGGATTATGGTTAGTTTAGGATTTAAAGTTTAGGGTTTATGGTTTAAGTTTTCTAAGTTTTAGTGTTAGTTTAGGGTGCAGGGTTTAGTGTTTAAGGTTTTTAAGATTTAGGGCTTAGTGTTTAGGGTTTAGGTTTATGGTTTAGAGTTTAAAGGTTTATGATTATTTAGTGTTTAGGGTTTAGGGTTTATGATTTAGAGTTTATTTAGGATTTAGTGTTTAAGGTTTATGATTTAGAGTTTAGGGTTTAAGGTTTATGGTTTAGTGTTATAGGGTTTAGTGTTTAGGGTTGTATGGGGGGTTTAGGGTTTAGGGTTTAAGGTTTTGGGTTAGTTTAGGATTTATGGATTAGTTTTAAGTTTAGGTTTTAGTTTAGGGTTTAGGGTTTAGGTTTTATTAAGGTTTTAGGGTTTAGGATTAGGTTTTGGTTTAGGGTTTAGGGTTGTAGGTTTAAGGTTTAGGGTTTAGGGCTTTGAGTTTACTATTTTAGGTTTAGGATTTAAGGTTTAGGGTTTAGGGTTTAAGGTTTAGGGATTTTATTTTAAGTTTATTTTATAGTTATTTTACGTTTAGTTTTTATTTTATTTACTTTTTTTATTATTAGGTTTATTTTATTTTTTAGTTTAGTTTAGGGTTTATTTATTTTATTTAGTTTATTTTTATTAGTATATTTTATATTATTTTTAGGTTTAAGTTTAGGTTTTAGTTTAGGATTATATTTTATTTTATTTTTTCAATTTTTTTTAAGTTTAGGTTTTTATATTTATTTTATTTTTAGGGTTTATTTAGTTTAGGTTTAGGTTTTAGGTTTTTAGGATTTAGGGTTTAGAGTTTAGGGTTTTAAGGTTTATTATTTTTGGGTTTAGGGTTTAGGTTAGTCTCTTAGTATTTGGGTTTAGGGTATAGTGTTTAGGGTTAGTTTAGGATTTTAAGCGTAGGGTTTAGGGTTTAGGGTTTTATGGTTTAGGGTTTTTTAAGGTTTAGGTTTAGGGTTTAGGGTTTAAGGTTGTTGGTTAAAGGTATAGGGTTTAGGGTTTCGAGTTTAGGGTTTTAGGTTTATGGTTTAGGGCTTTGAGTTTAGGATTTTGGGTTTAAGATTTAAGGTTTAGGGTTTAAGATTTAGAGTGTAAGGTTTTTATTTTATTTTATTTTAGGTTTATTTTATTTTTATTTTACATTTAGTTTTTATTTTATTCAGGGTTTTTATATTTAAGTTTATTTTATTTTTTAGTTTAGTTTGATTTTATTTATTTAATTTTAGTTTATTTTTACTAGTTTATTTTATTATATTTTAAGGTTTAGGTTTTTCTTTTATTTTACTTTTTTATTATATTTAGGTTTAGGTTTTTTTATTTATTTTATTTTTAGGATTTATATAGTTTAAGTTTAGGTTTTTAGGTTTTTAGTGATTAGGGTTAAGGTTTTAGGTTTAGGGTTTTAGGATTTAGGGTTTTGGGGTTTAATGTTTAGGGTTAGGGTTTACGAAATAGGGTTTAGGGTTTATGTTTTAGGGTTTAGGGTTTAGAATTTATAGTTTAGGGTTTAGGGTTTAGGGTTGTAGGGTTTAAGTTTACTAGATTTAGGAGTTTAGGTTTAGTTTTAGTTTAAGGTTTTAGGTTGAGATTAAGGTTTAGGGTTTCTTAGGTTTAGGTTTAGGTTTGAGTTTTAGGGTTTAAGGTTTTAGGTTTAGGTTTAGGGTTAAAGTTTAAGTTTAGGTTTAGGTTTAGATTTAGGGTTTAGGGTTTAGGATTTTAGGGTTTAGGTTTAGGGTTTGGGGTTTAGGGCTTTAGGGGTTTAAGGTTTTTATGGTTAAGGGTTTAGGGTTTTTAGGGTTTAGGGTTTAAGGTTTAGGTTTTAGGTTTAGGGTTCAAGTTTTAGTTTATGATTTTTGGTTTTTTTTATAGAAAATAAATTTGATTTAGCATTTCTTCTTTTGGATTTCATCAACCAAGTAACACACTACATTTCTAAGACACAAGCAATGACATAAATAAAAAATGAGCACACATAGAGAAAATCCAAAATAATAGATAACTTGAACCATCTCTAAAGTAAACATACAGTTCCATATGCAGCAGATAAGATCGATCGTTGTTCAATTTCCCTAGTTTCCATTAGAACCACCCCAACATCTCGAGTAGTTGGATCCACCATCATATCCCCAATCTCTCCCTCCGCCACCACCATGACTGTAACCTCTATTGCTACTCTCGCCTCCATAAGCACCACTAATCTGACCAGCACCTCCATTTCCAACAGCACCTCCAGATCCCCACCACCGATGGTCGCCTCTGCCTCCAGCATTAGATCTCTGAACTGGTTTGCGGTGATGTCCCTGCCATCAAGATTCTATTCTTAGGGTTTAGGTTTAGGTTTAAGTTTATTTGGTTTTAGGGTTAATGTGTATTTTTTTAATTTATTTAGTTAGGTTTAGGTCTAGGAATTGGGGTTTAGGGGTTAGGGTTTAGGGTTAGGGTTACGGTTAGGCTATAGGGTATAGGGTTTAGGGTTTTACAATTTATGGTTTTAAGGTTTAGGCTCAAAGTTTAGGGTTTTTAAGGTTTAGGGTTCATAGACTTTTTTTAAATAAACTAAACGAGTAGGTTTAGGTTTTATTAGTTTATTTTTTATTTATTTTAGTTTATTTTATTTTTTATTTTTATTTAGGTTTAGTTTTTGTTATATATTTATTTTAGTTTATTACTTTTTTGTTTATTTATATTAGTTAAGGCTTTTTATTTTAGTTTATTTTTCTGTTTAAGTTTAAGTCTATTTTTAGTTGAAATTTATTTTTATTTTTTTGTTTAGGTTTAGGTTTTATATATTGTTATTACGTTTAGGTTTTGTTTTATTTTGTTAGGTTTAGGTTTTAGGTTTTATTTTAGGTTTATTTTTAGGTTTAAATGTTTACTTTTGGTTTAGGTTTACTTTTAGTTTATTTTCTTTTATTTAGTTTATGTTTAGGTTTAGGTTTACTTTATTTTAGGTTTAGGTTTAGGTTTTATTTATTTTAGTTTAGTTTATTTTAGTTTGGTTTTAGGTTTATTTTATTTTATTTATTCTTTTTATTTTAGGTTTAGGTTTTTTTTTTAGTTTAGGGTTTAGGTTTTATTTTTTATTTAGTTTTAGGTTTTATTTTAAGGTTTATTTTTTAGTTTAAGTTTATATTTACTTTTTAATTTATTTTATTTTAGGTTTATTTTATTTTATTTTATGTTTAGTTTTTAATTTATTTAAGTATTTTATTCTTAGGTTTATTTTATTTTTTAATTTAGTTTAGTTTTTTTATATTTTATTTTAGTTTATTTTATTATTTTATTTTATTTTTAGGTTTAGGTTTAGGTTTAGGTTTTAGTTTATGTTATTTTTTTTTTATTTTTTTTTATTACTTTATTTAGTTTAAATAATTTTTTATTAATTTTATTTTTAGGTTTTATTTAGTTTAGGTTTAGGTTTTTAGGGTATACGATTTTGGGAAATATGGTTTAGGGTTTAGGGTTAGTTTAGGGTTTAAGGGTTTGGGTTTTAGGGTTTAAGGTTTTAGGGTTTAGGTTTAGGGTTTAGGGTTTAGGTTTAGGTTAGGGTTTAGGGTTAGGGTTAAAGTTTAGGGTTTAGGGATTAGGGTTAGTTTAGGGTTTAGGGTTTAGTTTTGGATTTAGGGTTTAGGGTTCGGTATTTTTTTTTATTTTTTTTAAAATTAAGTAAATAGGTATGTTTATGTTTATTTAGTTCATTTAGTTTATTTATTATTTATTTTAGTTCATTTTATTTTTATTTTTTTAGTTTAGTTTATTTATTTTATGCTTATATATTTTAATTTAGGTTTTTTATTTTAGTTTATTTTTTAGGTTTAATTTTATTTTATAGTTTAGTTTTATTTTTAGCATAATTTTTAGGTTTATGTTTATTTTATTTTTTTAGGTTTAGGTTTAGGTATTTATTTTATTTTCTTAAGTTTACATTTTAGGTTTTCATTTTAGGTTTTTTTTAGGTTTTATTTTTTAGTGTAGGTTTAGGTTTATTTTTAGTTTATTTTAATTTATTTAGTATAGGTTTTGGTTTAGGTTTAGTTTATTTTAGGTTTAGATTTAGGTTTTATTTATTCTAGTTTAATTTATTTTAGTTTAGGTTTAGGTTTATTATATTTTTATTTTAGGTTTAGGGTTTCTTTTTTTTTTTTAGTTCAAGGTTTAGGTTTTATTTTTTATTTATTTTTAGGTTTTATTTTAGGATTTTTTTTAGGTTTAGGACGTTATTTGGTTTTTATTTTATTTTATTCTAGATTTAGTTTTTTTTTATTTTAAGTTTAGTTTTTTATTTTTAATTTTATTATCCTTTTAGGCTTAGGTTAAGGTTTAGGTTTTAGTTTTTTTTTTCATTTTATATTTTTAATTTATTTTCATTTAGGATTTTTTATTTATTTTATTTGTAGGTTTTATTTAGTTTAGGTTTAGATTTTTAGCTTTTTATGGTTTCGTATTTAGGGTTTAGGGTTTAGGGTTTAGTGTTTAGGGTTTTTGTTTTGCGGGGAGGGGGGGGGGGTTAGAATTTTATTACCGTAACAGGAAAAAATACAATGTCCTTAAAAGGTGTAAAGCTTTAAAATTCTACTACTCTTAAAGCAATAAGAAACCTAAAAGAGCTAGACACCCATCTAAGTACATTAGGAAAAGAAAAGAAAATAAAAGAGTAAATACAATAGCTAAAAAGCAAAAGAGAAAAAAAACGAGTAAGACTAAAACAAATCCTAAAAATAGTAAAAGGATGAGCCAGTAGCAGTTCATGATTCCTTTGACAAACCAAGATAAGCAAGATCCACAACAACAACACTTTGGGTTGACCGAGTAATGACCATTCCCTTTATAAAGTTCCAACCTATAAAAGAAATTTGCAAAACACTACAAAGGCAAAAGTCATAGCTAAAAAGGATAAGGATAAAGAGAGGAAAAGGAGAGAACTGAGAAAGAGAAGGCTCAAGCTCAATTAGGATCATCTGAAGGGTCAATAATTTATATTAGCATCAAAGCTTCATAAGGAAGGGTTACAATCATATGTAATGCTAGCAACCAATGAGAAGAGGTGAGTAAGATCAAAGCCATCATACCCAACATACGATATACATCAACATCCAAGGCCAGCAGTCCGGAGTTCCAGATACTGCACCATTAAACAAAGAGAAACCAGCCAGCAACTAGCTAGCAGCCAAACCAATAAATAAAAATCATAATAGACTAATCACAATAACCTACAGAGAGGCTAGAACAAAGTTAGAACACCAACAATAGCCAGTATCCAAATACTAATCCAAGCTCAAAACCAGGGAAAATAAGAACCAGCCATCAGCATGCAACAGAGAAATAACCAACAAAATGAAGATAGGAACCCTCAAGCCAAAGTCCCAATAAGTAGTAGTCAACAAGCCAAACCATGGTGAGCAACGACAAATGACTATACAACTCAGAAGTGAAACCATCCATTGATGGAAACATAAGCTGCAGCAAGTGCAAGTCCCCAGAAGACAAAATAGCCACACAAAAGGGAGCGAAAGGCAGCCACCAACCACTAGAAACAAAAAGTCTAATCTAATAAGATCAATAAAGGTTTGGCCAGCACAGGAAAAGGCTCTAGCAAATTGTCCAAGAATAAGGAATAGACCAACCAAGAAAAAATCAACCAACCAAGATTCTAAAGACTACTAAAAGTCCTCCAACCAAACTAGCTAAGTAAAATAGCCATAAGGCAACTACCAAAGAATAGCCCATCATAAGTAACTGACAAAGGTAGCATCCCCAACAACTAAGGAAAAGTAGAAAATCAACAAAGCACCATAGAATAGAGGTCTAAAAGAAGCACAACCACTATATAAAGGCAACAGTAACAGCTAGCCAGGAGCAGTCAAAAAGCTAAACTTCCCTAGTAATAAAGACTAACCTGATAGGAAGCATAAAAATAACATAAAATGTGATGCAAATAATGCATCCAAGAGAGCTAATCCCAGAAGAATAAGCAAACACAAGCCAAGGAAAAAGAAGGAACTAGCAATGAACAACAAGGAACCAAGAGGCAACCCCTAAAAAGTAGCAATGAAATTCTCAAAAATAAGGCCTAGAAAGGTAACAACCAACAACAGTTCCCACTAGGAAGGCCACCCATCCAACCATGAAAAACTAGTAAAAGTAATTCGAGTTCAAATGGAGAGCCAACAAACCAAGTAGTGCATAAAACATAATAAAGCTAGGGAAGAAGCCATCTCATCCACCAACAACTAAAGTAACAAGGCAGAGAAGATATCAGCCACCAAGCTAAAAAAATCAAGCTAACCTAAAAAAAGAACCAACCAGGTAGCAATAACCAAGCCAACCCAAAAGCAAGAGGTCAAAAATATAACCAAGCTCAGGCTAAAAAGTGAAAATAAGTTTAAGGTTTAGTTTTAGGGTTTATGGTTGGTGTGGGGTTTAGGGTTTAGTTTAGTGTTCAGCTTTAGGGTTTAGGGTTTTGAGTGATTATGATTTATGGCCAGGTTAGGATGGTGGGGATGTGAGTCTAGGGTTTAGGTCTGTTTAGGTTTGGGTATGTTAGTTTAGGATTTAGGGTCTATGTTTTTAAGGTTTAGGGTTTATTTCAGGATTAGGGTTTTTTTTAAAATTAAATAAACTGGTAGGTTTAGGTTTATTTAGTTTAGTTTTTATTTAATTTAGTTTATTATATTTTTTATTTTTATTTAGGTTTATTTTTATTTTAATTTATTTTATTTTAGTTTAAGTTTTTTATTTTAGTTTATTTTTTAGGTTTAGTTTTAGTTTTATGTTTATTTTTAGCTTTTTATTTTATTTTAAGGTTTAGGTTTTATTTATTTTAAGTTTAGGTTTTTTTTTAATTTATTTTAGGTTTTAGTTTTAGGTTTTTATTTTAGGTTTATTTTTTGGTTTAATTCTAAAGCTTAGGTTTAGGTTTATTTTAGTTTATTTCATTTTATTTAGCTTAGGGTTTAGGTTAATGTTTTATTTATTTTAGTTTAGTTTATTTTAGTTTAGGTTTATGCTTATTTTATTTTGTTTATTTTAGGTTTAGTTTTTTTTTTAGTTTATGGTTTAGGTTTTATTTATTTATTTTAGATTATATTTTTATGTTTATTTTTTAGGTTTAGGTTTTTATTTAGTTTTGATTTTATTTTATTTTTGGTTTATTTTATTTTTATTTTACATTTAGTTTTTTTATTTAGCTTTTAGTTTTATTTTTATTTTATATAGTTTAGTTTAAATTAATTTATTTATTTTTTTTATTATTTACTTTAGGTTTAATTTTAAGTTTAGGTTTTATTTTAAGTTTTATTTTATTTTATTTCTGTTTAAGTTTATTTATTTATTTTATTTCTATGTTTTATTTAGTATAAGTTTAAGTTTTTAGGTTTAGGGTTTAGGGTTTAGAGTTTTGGGTTTAGGATTTGGGGTTTAGGGTTTAGGGTTTAGTGTTCTAGGTTAGAGGATTTATGGTTTAGTGTTTAGGGTTTAAGGTTTAGTTTAGGTTTTTAGGTTTGGGTTTTGGTTACAATTTAGGGTTATGGTTTCTTATATTTATTATTTTTTATTTATATTAAAGTAGTAGATTTTGGTTTATTTAGTTTATTTTATTTATTATTTATTTTAGTTTGTTTTATTTTCATTTTATTTAGGTTTATTATTATTTATTTAGTTTAGTTTATTTATTTTAAGTTTATTTATTTTAGTTTAGGTTTTCTATTTTAGTTTTAAGTTATTTTTAGGTTTTTAGGTTTAGTTTATTTATTTATTTTAGTTTAGTTTTTATTTTTTTATATTTTCTCTAGGTTTATGTTATTTTAAGATTTTATTTCATTTTATTTTTTTATTTGATATTGGTTAATGTTTTTTATATTTATTTTATTTTTAAGTTTTAGTTTAGTATGTTTTAGCATTTAGATTTGGATTTAGTTTAGGGATTAGTGGTTTAGGTTTTTTAGGGCTGGGGTTTAGGGTTTAGGGGGGTTTAGTTAGTTTAGTGGTTTAAGGTTTAGGTTGTGGTTATGGGTTTAGTTTAGGGTTTAGGGTTTAGGTTTTAGGTTTAGGGTTTAGGTTTTAGTTTAGGGTATAGGGATTTTAATTTTTTTTAACAGAGAACAAATTTAGATTAAACATTTCTTCTTTTTGATTTCGTCAACCAAGTAACCAACATGTTTTCTAAGGCACAACCGACAACATAGATAAAATAAGCATGCATAAAGCAAATCAAAAATCAAAGATGACTAGAATCATCTCTACTATAAAGACACAGTTCCATTAATAGCAAATCGGATAGGTCGTTCTTCAGTTTCTCTAATTCCCATCAGAACAACCCCAGCCTTTTGAGTAATGGGATCCACCATCATATCTCCTATCTCTCCATCCACCTCCACAACAGCTATAACCTTTGTCGCTCTTCCCACCGTCCTAACCACCATTGCTCTGACCACCACCTCCATATCCACTAGTACCTCTAGATCCCCCGCCACCACTTTGATAACCGCCACCCCCGCCTTCACCTCCACTGCCATATCTTGACTAAGTCTAGTTGATGGTGATGTTCCTGACATTAAAGTTTTATCCATTCTTAGGGTTTAGGTTTATCTTGTTATAGGGTTTATGTTTATGTTTTAAATTATTTAGTTACTTTAGATTTAGAGGGGGGTTTAGGGTTTAGGTTATTAGGTGGGATTAGGTTTATTTTAAATTTATTTAGTTACTTTAGTTTAGTTTAGTTTAGGTTTAGGGTTTAGGTTTAGGGAAGTTTAGAGGTTTATGATGCCAGGGTTTAGGGCCCAGGGTCAGATTTAGGGTTTAGGGTTTAGGTGTGTGGCCCAGGGTTTAGGCTCAGTCAGTGGTTTAGGGTTAGGGCCCAGGGCCCAGGGCCTAGGGTATGATCTGGGGTAGTGTCCGCCTCAGGGTCTTTTTTAAAGGTTTAGGGCCTTTAAGACAGGGTAGGTTTAGGGCCTTTAGGGGTCAGTAGGGGTAGGGTCATGGCCTTTTAGGGTAGGGTCTGTTAGGAATAGGATTTAAGGTAGGGTTTTGGGGCCTGGGTTTAGTCAGCCTAGTTTAGGGTTAAGAGTTCAGGGTTTAGGGTTTAAGATATAGGGTTTAGGGTTTAGGATTTAGGGTTTTCTTTTAATTAAATAAACCGATAGGTTTAGGTTTATGTAGTTTATTTTTTATTTATTTTCATTTATTTTATTTTTATATTTTTATTTATGTTTATTTTTATTTTTATTTAGTTCAGTTTATTTATTTTAGGTTTATTTATTTTATTGTAGATTTTTTTAGTTTAACTTTTAGGTTTAGGTTTAGGTTTAAGTATATTTTTTAGTTTAGTTTTATTTTTATTTTGGTTTTTTAGGTTTAGGGTTTGTATTTTATTATTTGAATTAGGTTTAGGTTTTTTTTTTAGGTTTAGGTTTTAGGTTATTATTTTAGGTTTATTTTTAGGTTTTAATTTTTAGTTTAGGCTTAAGTTTATTTTAGATTATTTTATTTTTTTTATTTTAATTTTATGTTTAGGTTTAGGTTTAAGTTTTATTTATTTATTTTGAGATTATTTTAGTTTAGGTTTAGGTTCATTTTATTTTTTTTATCTTAGTTTTATTTTAGGTTTAGTTTTTTTTAGTATAGGGTGTAGGTGTTATTTTTTATTTCTTTTTAGGTTTATTTTTTAAGTTTATGTTTTTATATAGTTTCATTTTATTTTATCTTAAGTTAATTTTATTTTTATATTATGTTTAGTTTTTAGTTTAATTAGGTTTTTTATTTTTAGCTTCATTTTATTTTTTTAGTTTTAGTTTAGGTTTTTATTTAATTTATTTTAGTTTACTTTTTATTTTTTTATTTATTTTATTTTTAGGTTTTGGTTTAGGTTTTAGTTTAGGCATTTATTTTATTTTATTTTATTTTTTATTTAGGTTTAAGTTTTAGGATTTAGGGTTTAGGGTTTATGGTTTAGGGTTTTAGGGTTTAGGGTTTAGGGTTTAGGGCATATGGTTTAATGTTTAGGGTTTAGGGTTTGGGGTATGGGGTTTAGATTTTATGTTTAGGGTTTAGGTTTTAGTTTAGGGTATAAGGTTTAGGGTTTAAGGTTTTTTGTTTAATAGAGTTTATGGTTTAGGGTTTAGAGTTTAGGGTTTTAGGGTTTAGGGTTTAGGGTTTAGGGTTTATGGTTTGGAAGGTTTTTGGGTTTAGGGTTTAGGATTTAGGGTTGTAGGTTTAGGGTTTAGGGAGTTTTAGGTTTAGGGTTTTCAGTTTGTGTTTTTTTTAAATTTTTAATTTTGTTTTTTTTAGGGTTTTGGATTTTATTTTCAGGTTTAGGTTTTTTTTTAAGGTTCAATTTTTATTTAGTTTTTATTTTATTTTATTTTAGCTTTAGTTTTTATTTTATTAAGGTTTTTTATTTTTTTAGTTTAGTTTAGGTTCTTATTTATTTTATTTTAGTGTATTTCTTATTGTTTGATATTATTTTCTTTTCAGGTTTAGGTTTTAGTTTTTTTATTTTAATTTTTATTTTGGTTTAGGTTTTTTATTTATTTTATTTTAAGATTTTATTTAGTTTAGGTATATGCTTTTAGCTTTTTAGGCTTTAGGGTTTAGGGTTTTAGGTTTAGGTTTAGTTTATGGTTTTTGGTTTCGGGTTTAGGGTTTAGGGCTGTTTCTAGTTTAGGATTTTTTTTTGGGGAAAGTTAGAATTTTATTATCAAAAAAGGAAAAGATGCAATGTCCTTAAAAGGGGTAAAGCTCAAAAATTCTTTTGCTCTGAGAACAACAAGAAACCTAAAGAGCTAAATCCCCATCTTAGTACATTAGAAAAAGAAAAGTAAACAAAAGAGCAAATACAAGTGCTAGAAAGCATAAGAGAAAAAGACACAATGTAAGACTAAAATAAATCCTGAAATTAGTAAATGGATAAGTCAAAAGTAATTCAAGATATATTTGAGAAAGCTAGATAAGTAAGATCGACAACAACAACACTTGGGTTGATTGAGTAATGACCATTCCCTCTGTAAAGTTCCAACCTATAAAAGAAATCTGCAAAACACTACAAAGGCAAAAGTCATAGCTAAAAAGGATAAGGATAAAGAGAGGAAAAGGAGAGAGCTGAGAAAGAGTAGGCTCAGGCTCAGTTAGGATCATCTCAATGGGCAACAATACATATGCGCATCCAAACTTCATAATAAAGATTTACAATCATATGTAAAACTACCAACTAAAGAGAAGAGGTGAGTAGCATCGAAGCCGTGATAGCCAGCATACCTGATATAAGCAAACATCCAAGGCTAGTCCATAGAGTTCTAGATCCTGCACCATTAAACAGAGAGCAACCGAACAATAACTAGCTAGCAGGAAAATCACCAAACATAAACCACAATAGGCTAATCATAATAACCCAGAGAGAGGCTAGAATAAAGTCAGAACACCAACAATAGCCATTGTCCAAATACCCGTCCAAGCTCCAAACGAAAAACTAGAACTCACCATCAACAAGTAGCAGGACCATGCCAATTAATAGAGAAAAAACCAACAAAGAGGAAATTAATTAACCAACCAAGATCTAAGGACAACTAAAAGTCCTCCATCCAAACCAACTTAGTAAAATTGCCATAAGTCAACCACCAGACAATAGCCCATCATAAGTAACCAACAAAGGATGCATCGCCAGCAGCCAAAGAGAAGCAGAAAACCAATAAAGCACCAGACAATAGAGGTTAATCCCAGCAACAGAGTCTAACTCGATAGGAAGCATTATAACAACATAAAATGTGCTGCAAACAATGCACCCAATAGAGGTTAATCCTAGGAGAATAAGCAAACACAATACCAAGGCAAAAGAAGGATCCAACAACAAATAATAAGGAACTGGGAGGCAACCCCAAAAATAGTAGTCAGGAAATTCTATGATGAGAAAGAAAATATCCAACAGTAGTTCCCACTAGGAAGGCCACCCATCCAACCATGAAAAATAAGTAAAAAGTAATTGAGTTCAAGATGAGAGCCAACTAACCAACAGGTGTAGAAAATAGAATAAAGCTTGAGTAGAAGCCATCTCATCCACCAGCAACCAGAGTAACAAGGTAGAGAAGACAGCAGCCACCAGGCTGGAAAAACCAAGCCAACCTAGGCTAAAAAGCCAGGAATCACCAGGGAGAAACCACTAGGCCAACCTAAAAGTAAGAGGTCAAAAAAATAACCCAGCTCAAGCTAAAAAGTGAAAATAAATTTAAGTTTTAGGGTTTAGGGTTTTGGGTTTAGTGTTTAAGCTTTAGGGTTTAGGGTTTTGAGGGTTTAGTGTTTAGGGTTTAGGGTTTAGGGTTTAGGGTTTAGGGTTTAGGGTGGTAGGTTTAAGGTTTAGGGTTGAAGGGGATTTAGGGTTTAGGGTTTAGTGTTTAGGGTTTATGGTTTATGGTTGTAGGGTTTATGGTTTAGGGTTGTATGGGGGTTTAGGGTTTAGGTTAGTTTAAGGTCTAGGGTTTAAGTTTTATGGTTTTTTAGGGTTTAGGATTTAAGGTTTAGGGTTTAGGGTTTATGTTATTAGGTTTTAGGGTTTAAAGTTTAGGTTTTTTTTATGGTTTTGGGTTTATGGTTTATTGATTTATTTAGTTTATTTTTAATTTATTTTAGTTCATTTTTTATTTTTATTTAGGTTTATTTTTAAAATTTATTTAGTTTAGTTTATTTATTTTATGTTTATTTATTTTAATTAAGGTTTTTTATTTTAGTTTATTTTTTTAGGTTTAGGTTTGGGTTTATGTTTTGTTAGCTTAGTTATATTTTTATTTAATTTTTTTGGGCTAAGTTTGGGTTTAGGTTTTTTTATTTTAGTTTAGGCCTAGGTTTATTTTTAGTTTATTTTTTATTTAGTTTAGTGTTTAACTTTAGTTTAAGTTTAGTTTTAGGTTTCATTTATTTCAGTTTACTTTATTTTTGTTTAGGTTTAGGTTTATTTTATTTGGTTTAATTTAGGTTTACATTTTATTTTTTATTTATTTTAGGTTTTATTTTTAGGTTCATTTTTTAGGTTTATATTTTTATTTAGTTTTTATTTTATTTCATTTTATTTTAGGTTTATTTTATTTGTATTATACGTTTAGTTTTTATTTTATTTAAGTTTTTTATTTTTAGGTTTTCTTTATATTTTTAGTTTAGTTTGGGTTTTTATTTATTTTATTTTATTTTATTTTTAGGTTTAAGTTTAGGTTTAGGTTTTAGTTTAGGTTTTCATTTTTTTGTTTTTTGTTTTATTAATGTTTATCTTTTAATTTATTTTATTTTGAGGTTTTATTTAGTTTAGGTTAAGGTTTTTAGGTTTTTAGGGTTTAGGGTTTAGGGTTTGGGGTTTAGGGTTTTGGGTTTAGGGTTGTAGGTTTTAGGGTTTAGGGTTTACAGTTTAGAGTTTATGGTTTACAGTTTAGGGTTTAGGGTTAGGGTTTTTTTTTTTTAAAATTTTAATTTTAATTAATTTATTTTATTTTATATTTTAAAAATAAAGTCAACTAGTAAGTTTAGGTTTGTTTAGATTATTTTTTATTTATTTTAGTTTATTTTATATTTTATTTTTATTTAGGTTTATTTTTATTTTTATTTAGTTTAGTTTATTTATGTTAGGTTTATTTATTTTAGTTTATTTTTAGTTTTAACTTTAAGTTTAGGTTTATCCTTAGAGTAGTTTTAATTTTATTGAAATTTTTTGGTTTAGGTTTAGGATTTTATTTCATTTTTTTACGTTTAGATTTTAGGATTTTATTTTAGGTTTTTTTAGGTTTTATTGCTTAGTTTAGGTTTAGGTTTATTTTTAATTTATTTTATTGTATTTAGTTTATGGTTTAGGATGAGTTTATTTTAGGTTTAGGCTTAGGGTTTTTTTATTTTAGTTTAGTTTATTTTAGTTTAGGTTAAGGATTATTTTATTTTGTTTATTTTAAGTTTAGGTTTTATTTTTAGTTTAGGGTTTAGGTTTTCTTTTATTAGTTTTTTGGTTGTATTTTTAGATTCATTTTTTAGGTTTAGGTTCTTATTTAGTTCTTAGTTTATTTTGGTTTATTTTATTTTTATTATACATTTAGTTTTTATTTTATTTAAGTTTATTATTTTTAGTTTTATTTTATTCTTTTAGTTTAGTTTAGGGTTTTATATATTTTATTTCTGTTTAGTTTTTATTTTTAATTAAACTTTATTTTATGTTTAGGTTTAGGTTTAGGTTTTAGTTTAGGTTTTTATTTTATTTATTCTTTTTATTTTGTTAAGGTTTAGCTTTTTTTATTTATTTTATTTTTAGGTTTTATTTAGTTCAGGTTAAGGTTTTTAGGTTTTTAGGGTTTAGGATTTAGGGTTTAGGGTTGTAGGCTTTAGGGTTTATGGTTTAGGGTTTAGGGTTTTACGGTTTATAGTTTAGGGTTTAGGGTTTTAAGGTTTAAGGTTAGGATTTTTTTTAATTTTAATTTTAATTTTTTCATTTTTTATTTTTTTTAAATTTAGATAACTAGTAGGTTTAAGTTTATTAAGCATATTTTTTATTTATTTTAGTTTATCTTATATTTTATTTTTATTTAGGTTTATTTTCATTTTTATTTAGTTTAGTGTATTTATATTTGGGGTATTTATTTTAGTTTATTTTTTAGTTTTAGGATTATTTTCTAGTTTAGTTTATTTTTATTTTATTTTTTAGGTTTCGATTTTATTTTTAATTTTTAGGTTTAGGTTTAGGTTTTTATTTTATTTTTTAGGTTTAGGGTTTAATTTTTTATTTTAGGTTTATTTTTAAGTTTAATATTTTAATTTAGGTTTAGGTTTATTTTTAATTTATTTTATTTTATTTAGTTTAGGTTTAGGTTTAGTTTATTTTAGGTTTTATTTATTTTAGTTTAGTTTATTATTGTTTAAGTTTAGGTTTATTTTATTTTTATTTTAGGTTTAGTTTTTTTTTTAGTTTAGGGTTTATGTTTTATTTTTATTTATTTTTAGGTTTACTTTTCAGGTTTAGATTTTTATTTAGTTTTTATTTTAGGTTTATTTTTTATTTTATTTAGGCTTTTTATTTTTTTACTTTATTTTAGGTTTTTATTTATATTATTTTAGTTTAGTTTTTACTTTTTATTTTATTTTCTTTTTAGGTTTAAGTTTAGGTTCTAGTTTAGGTTTTTATTTTATTTTATTTTTGTTTAGGTTTTTTTATTTATTTTATATTTAGGTTCTATTTAGTTTAGGTTTTGGTCTTAGCTTTTTAGGGTTTTGGGTTAGTTTATGGTTTAAGGTTTGGCATTTAGGATTTATGGTTTAGGGTCTAGGATTTAGGGTTTAAAGTTTAGGGTTTAGGGTTTAGGGTTTAGGTTTTAGGTTTAGGGTTCAGATTTTAGTTTAGGGTTTAGGGTTTTTGGATTTTTTTTAAACAGAGAATAAATTCATATTCAATATTTCTTCTTTTTGATTTCATCAACTAAGTAACACACCAAGTTTTCTAAGACACAAGTGACGACTTAGATAAAAAATGAGCATGCATAGAGCAAATCAAAAACCCTAGGTAACTAGAATTGTTTCTACTATAAAGACAAAGTTACATAAGTAGTAGATCTGATTGACCATTATTCAATTTCTCCAGTTCCTATCAGAGCGACCCTGACCTCTCAAGTAGTGGGATCCACCATCATATCCCCAATATCTCCCTTAGCCACCACCATAGTTGTAACCTCCATCGCTCCTCCTGACTCTATAACCATAACTGCTCTGATGACCACCTCCACATTCATCAGCACCTCCAGATCCCCTAGCACCATTGAGATAATCATCGCCTCCACCACTAGATCTAGGCTAAGCTTTGTTGATGGTGATGTTCATGTCATCAAGGTTTCGTCCATTCTTAGGGCTTACGTTTAGGTTTAAGTTTATTAAATTTTAGGTTTTAGGTTTATTATTTAATTTATTTAGTTACTTTAGGTTTAGGTTTAAGGTTTGGGGTTTATGGTTGGGGTGTTTTAGGTTTTATGTTTTTTTGGGTTTGGGGTTTATGGTTAAGGTTTAGGATTTGTGAGTTTAGTGTTTAGTGGGAGTGGTTGTGGTTTAGGGTGGGTGGAGGTTTAGGGTTTAGGGAGGGTTTGGATAGGATTTTTAGTTTAGGTTTGGAGTTGTTTGGTAGGTTTAAGTCCAGTGTCACGATTTAGACATCCAGTCTGGTGAGGGTTGTAGTGGTAGAGGGTTATGTGGGGTCATTGGTAGGGATGGTAATTTAGGGGGAGTGGAGGGTTTAGGGTTTAGGGTAAGTTTAGTGTATTTGGGTATAGGGTTTAGGGTAGGGTGGGTTTAGGGTATTTAAGATTTAGATTTTTGAGTCAGGTGGTTGTAAATTTAAGGTTTAGGGTTATAAGTTTAGGGGTTTAGGGTTTATGGTTTAGTGTTGTAGGTTTACAGTTTAGGGTTTAGAGTTTAGAGTTTATGGTTTATGATTTAGGGTTTAGGATTTTTAGGGTTTAGGGTTAAAGGTTTAGGGTTTAAGGTTTATGGTCTTTTAAAAAAAAATTATATAAACCACTACTAGGTTCATTTAGTTTATTGTTTATTTTTGTTTATCTTATTTTATTTATTTTCATTTAGGTTTATTTTTATTTTTATTTATTTTAGTTTATTTATTTTTGATTTATTTATTTTAGTTTAGGTTTATTTTTATTTTAGCTTAATTTTTAAGTGTAGTTTTAGTTTTAGGTTTATTTTTTAGTGTAGTTTTATTTTTATTTTATTTTTAGGGTTAGGTTTTTATTTTATTTTTTTAGGTTTAGGTTTTAAGTGTTTATTTTAGGTTTATTTTCAGGTTTTATTTTTTTTAGTTTATGCTTAGGTTTATTTTTAGTTTATTTTATTTTATTTAGTTTAGGTTTAGGTTTAGGTTTAGTTGATTTTAGGTTTAGGTTTTATTTATTTCAGTTTAGTTCCATTTATTTTAGATTTAGGTTTATTTTATTTGGTTTATTTTATTTTTTTATTTAGTTTTTCGTTTTTTTTAAGTTTAGTGTTTAGGTGTACTTATTTATTTATTTTTAGGTTTATTTTTTAGGTTTAAGTTTTTATTTAGTTCTTATTTTATTTTATCTTAGGTTACTTTTTTTATTTTAGGTTTAGTTTTTATTTTATTTAGTTTTTTTATTTATAAGTTTATTTTATTGTTTAGTTTAGTTTAGGTCTTTATTTATTTTATTTTAGTTTAATTTTTATATTTTCTTTATTATATTTTTAGGTTTAGGCTTAAGTTTTCATTTAGGTTTTTATTTTATTTTATTTTATATTTTTTATGGTTTAAGGTTTTAGGGTTTAGGGTTTAGGGTTTAGGGTTTAGTGTTTAGGATTTAGGGTTTTGGGTTTAGGTTTTAGGTTTAGAGTTTAGGTTTTAATTTAGCGTTTAAGGTTTAGCATATAGGGTTTAAGGTTTAGGGTTTAAGGTTTTTTTTAATCAAGTTTAGGGTTTAGATTTTAAGCTTTAGGGTTAGGGTTTAGATTTTAAGGTTTAGGGTTTAGGGTTTAGATTTTATAGTTTAGGGTTTAGGGTTTAGGATTTTAAGGTTTAGGGTTTAAGGTTTAGGGTTTAGGGTTTACGGTTTATAGTTGTTTAGGGTTTTTTTATGGGAAAGTTATAATTTTATTACTATAAAAGGAAAAGATACACTGTCTTTAGAAGGGCAAAGCTCTAAAATTCTACTGCTCTCAGAGCTACAACAAACCTCAAGAGCTAAACCCCCATCTAAGTACATTAGAAAAGAAAAGAAAATAAAAGAGCGAATACAATAGCTAAAAAACATAAGAGAAAAAACACGAAGTAAGACTAAAATAAATCATGAAAATAGTAAAACGATGAGTGAGCAGTTGTTCATGATTCCTTTGAGAAAGCAAGTTAAGCAAGATCCACAGCAACAGGGCTTGTCCTGACTAAGGAACTACCATTCCCTCTGTAAAGTTCCAACTTGTAAAAGAAATCTGCAAAACACTACAAAATGCAAAAGTCATAGCTAAAAAGGATAAGGACAGAGAGGAAAATGAGAGAGCTAAGAATGAGAAGGCTCAAGCTTAGTTAGAGTCATCTTAAGGGGCAACAATACATATGATCATCCAAACCTCATAAAAAGGGGTTACAATCAAATGTAATGCTTCCAATCAAAGAGAAGAGGTTTGTAACATCAAAGCCTAGCCAGCATACCTCGTACAAGCAAACTTCCAAAGCCAGTCCGTAGAGTTCTAGATCTTGCAACAATAAACAAAGAGCAACAGACCAACAACCAGCTTGTAGCTAAAGCACCAGGGAAAACCATAACTAGTCATCAGGAAGCACCAGACCAATGCCAATTAATAGAGAAATAGCCAACAAAACCAAGATAGGAGCCCTCAAGCCAATGTCCCAACAAGTAGCAATCACCAAGCCAAACTAAGGTTAGCAACCACAAATGACCAAACAACTCAGAAATGAAACCATAACCTGAAGTAAACATAAGATGCAGTCAATGCAAATCACCAAAAGACAAATCCACATAAAAGGGGGCTGAAGACCACTAACCACCAGAAATGAAAAAGTTCAATCCAAAAGGATCAGCAAAGGTTTAACAGGCACAACAAAAGGCTCGAGCAACTTTCCAAGAAGAAGTAAAAGACCAACCAAGATTCCAAAAACAAGTAAAGTTCCTCCAACCAAACCAATAAAGTGAAAGAGCCATAAGGCAACCACTAGAGAACAACCCATCATAAGTAACCAACAAATGAAGCATCCCTATCAGTCAAGGAAAAGTAGAAAGCCAACACAAAGCACCACACAATAGTGGTCCAAAAGAAGCACACCCACCATAGAAAATCCACAATAGCAGCTAGCTATGACCAACCGAAAAAAAAACTTCCCCAGCAACAAAGACTAACCTTATAGGAAGCATAATAACAGCACAAAATGTGTTGCAAATAATACACCCAACAAATGCTAATCCCAGGAGAATAACCAAACTCAAAACCAAGGCAAAATAAGTATCCAATGATAAACAATAAGGAATTAGGAGGCAACCCCTAGGAAATTCTCTAAAAGAAGGGCCAGAAAGGCAACAACCAATAGTAGTTCCCACTCAGAAGGCCACCCATCTAACCATGAAAAACTAGAAAAAATTAATTCAATTTAAGAGGAAAGCCAACAAACAAACCAGTGCAAAAATTAGAATAAAGCTAGAGCAGAAACTATCTTATCCCCCAGCAACTAGAGTAACAAGGCAGAGAAGACAGCAACCACTAGGCTGAAAAAACCAAGCCAACTAGGCTGGAAAGACAACAACTACAAGGTAGCAACCACCAGGCAAACCCAAAAGCAGGAAGTCAAAAACATAACCCAGCTTAAGCTAATAATTGAAAAATAAGTTAAGGGTTAAGGGCTTAGGGTTTAGGGTTTATGATTCAGGTTTAGTGTTTAAGGTTTAGGGTTTAGCATTTAGGCTTTAGGGTTTATAGTTTTGAGGGTTTAGGGTTTAAATTTTAAAGTTTAGGGTTTAGGGTATAGCGTTTAGGGTTATAGGGTTTAGTGTTTTGGGTTTAGGGTTTTATGGTTTAGATTAGTTTATGGTTTAGGGATTAGGATTTAGGATTTATGGTTTAAGGTTTAGGGTTTTTTAGGGTTTAGTGTTTTAGGTTTAGGGTTTACAGTCTAGGTTTTATTTTAGGTTTACAGTTTTTTTAAATTAAATAAACTAGTAGGTTTAAATTTATTTAGTTTATTTTTTATTTATCTTATTTTATTTTATTTTATTTATATTTATTTAGGTTCATTTTTTATTTGTTTAGGGTTAGGTTTTGGCGTTTCAAATTTATGATTTAGGGTTTTAGGGGTGAGGGTTTAGGGTTTATGATTTTGGTTTTAGGTTTAGGGTTGAGATTTTAGTTTAGGGTTTATGACTTTTGTTTTAGGTTTAGGGTTGAGATTTTAGTTTAGGGTTTAGGGTTTTGGTTTTTTAAGAGAACAAATCTAGATTCATCATTTCTTTTTGATTTCATCAACCAAGTATCACACCAAGCTTTTTAAGACACAAGCGACAACATAGATAAAAAATGAGCACTCATATAGCAAATCAGAAACCCTAGATAACTAGAACCGTCTCTACAATATAGATATAGTTCCACATGCAACAAATTGGATCGGTCATTCTTCAAATTCTCTAGGTCCCATCAAAACCACCACTTCCTCTCAAGTAGCGAGATCCACCATCATATCCCCGATCTCACTTTGCCACAACCAAGGTTGTAACCTCCATTGCTCCAGCCGCCTCAATAACCACCACTGCTCTGACCACCACCTCCATATGTACCAAGACCTTCAGATCCCCCAACGCCACTATGATAAGCTCCGCCTCCACCTTTGCTTCCACCGCTAGATCTATACTGAGCCTAGTAGACGATGATGTTCCTTTCGATAAGGCTCTGCCCATTCTTAGGGTTTACATTTAGGTTTTGGTTTATTAGGTTGTAGGTTTTATGTACATTTTTTTAGTTTATTTTATTATTTTAGGTTTACATTTAGGGTTTGGGATTAGGGTTTATGGTTTAGGGTTAGGGTTTAGTTCTGAGGGTTTAAGGTTTAAGGTTTAGGAATTTTTTTTGAAAGATAGAATTTTATGATCATAAAAGGAAAAGATATAATGTCCTTAAAATGGATAAAGCTCTAAAATTCTACTATTCTCAGAGCTACAATAAACCCAAGAGATAAACTCCCATTTAAGTACATGAGAAAAAGAAAAGAAAATAAAAGAGAAAATAGAATAGGTAAAAAGCATAACAGAAAAATACACAGAGTAAGACTAAAACAAATACTAAAAATAATAAAAAGATATGTCAGCAATAGTTCATGATATCTTTGAGAAAGCAAGATAAGCAAGATCCATAGTAACCACCACCATATTTATTGGAAGAAATAGAACCATTATTATTTACTTTAATCAAAAAAATTTAAGAAAATAGAATAGGTAAAAAACATAACAGAAAAATACACAGAGTAAGACTAAAACAAATACTAAAAATAATAAAAAGATATGTCAGCAATAGTTCATGATATCTTTGAGAAAGCAAGATAAGCAAGATCCATAGTAACCACCACCATATTTATTGGAAGAAATAGAACCATTATTATTTACTTTAATCAAAAAAATTTTGGGTTTGATTCAATGGATAATCCTAGCTCTTTGATAATAGTCAGCATCAAGTAGAATGATACCCAATTTTTTAGCCATAAATTTATAGCCTGTAAAATGAATGTTACTAATAAGATTAACATTAAACAGAGCTTGATTTTTTTTTCTTTGGTTCTAGCAAGGATCCTTTTATGGTTCATAGGAAAACCACAATATTTAGCATCATTTGTATCCATATAAATGAACCAGCTAAGGGAAATAGCAACTAGAACTTTGATATGACCTTTCATAGTTTTTTTTGGAAACAGACTTCAAGAAGTTGATATATGGAAAGAGAGCCATGAAAATAGTTGGTATTAAATAAATCATCTTACCATAACCATAATTTAGAAGTAATAGCACTATTGACAAAAACATGAATAACATTTTCAATATGAAAGCAACAATAGCACTTTGAAGGCAAATAAAACCCTTTATTCCAAAGCAAAAAGTCCACAGGAATAAAGTTATTCAAAATCCTCCAAGGTAAAATTGAATAAGAAATGGGAATGATATTGTTCCAAAGTTTAATGAAAACATTTGAGGAGTTTTGTTTATCTCTAATAAAATTCCAAACCTCTTTAAGAACAAAATCACCATTGTAAGAAAGCTTAAAGAGAATTTAGTTAGGTTTGTTAGAGAAAATAAAGATATTTCTAAAGTTATCTAAAAGAGAAATAGGGATATAATTCTCAAGTTTATTTTTGTTCCTAGTGTTGTTATGCCAGAAAGAGTTAACTTTGATAGCTGCAGTAGAGTGGGTAGATAAAAGTGAGTCAATAGAGTCATTGCCAATCTAATTGTCTTGCCAAAAGAAAGAAGAAGCAAATGAATACCCCGACATACTAAGGGTTCAACAACCCATTTAATGGAGCAAAGCCTTTTCCAAACCGGAGAGTCACAAAATTTATAAGCATAGAAAAGAGGGTGTTTACCTTGGAAATAGTTTTTCATCATAAAATTAGCCCAAAGGTTATCATTCTTTCTAAAATTACACCAGAGCATATGAGAGAAGGCATTAATAGCTTCATGAATCGATTTGCAACTGAGGCCACCTTCACCCAAAGGACCACATCATTTATGCTAAGAAGTCCAATGCATTCTTTTAGTAGAATTATTGGATCCCCAAAAAAATTTATTAAATAAGTGATCAATTCTGAAAAGAGTAGCATTAGTGGGGATAATAGTTTGAACCAAATAAAGCGGCATAGAATTGAGAGTGCTTTTAAGAATAGTGAGCCTACCACCAAAGGAAAGTAAATGAAATTCCTAAACATAAATTTTATTTAAAATTTTTTGAATTAACTCATCAAAAAGATGGGATCATTTCAGACATTTAAAAAGAGGATCACCCAAGTACTTAAGAGGAAGGTGTTGATGTTTAAAGTTAGTGATATGCATGATTTGATTAATTTTATTATTGGAGATGCTTGAAGAAGTAATAAAATAGCTTTTGTTATCATTGATGGATATACCACCTTCTTTACCAAATTTATATAAAAAAATCTTGAGATTCTTGATATGATAAATAAAAGCATTGCAAAAAATAATGAAATCATCTGCAAAGCTTAAATGAGAAATTAGAAGACCACCAAGAGTTTTGTAATACATACTAGGATTGTTTAAGAATGGATCATTGAAGCTCTTAGATAAGTACTCAACAATAATAATAAATAAGGTAGGAGATAGAGGATCCCCTTATCTTAGGCCACAGGAAGAAGCAAAGAAGCCCAAGGCTTCCCCATTAAGCAAAATAGAAAACTAGGCACTATTAATACAATTTTCAATAAGAAAAATAAATATATCAGAAAACCCAGGTAAATTCAGAATATGGATAAGGAAATCCTAAGAGATATTGTCAAAAGATTTGGTAATATCTAATTTGAATAGAATATTTCCACCTTTAGTCTTAACATCTAAATGATGAATTAATTCTCGAGCAAGCAGAATATTATCATAAATAGATCTACGTCTAACAAAACAAATTTTGTTTATAGAGATCATCCTATGAAGTAAAGGACTAAGTTTGTTGTTTAGAATTTTGGAAATTATCTTATTGAAGAATGTGCAAAAACTAATAGGTCTAAAATCACTCCAATTGTCTGGATTATCTTTCTTTGGTATAAGAACAATAGAAGAGCTAAAAAACTACCTAGGAAAAGGATTACCATTAAAAAAATAAATCACAGACTCAACCAAATCATTTTTAATAATAAACCAGCATTTTTGAAAAAATTGGGTAGTGAAACCCTCCAGACTAACAATAGAATCTATGTTCATGCGATTAAGAACTTTAAAAATTTCTTCTTCATTCAGCATAATAGTAAGAAAATCATTGTCATTATTGTTTATAATAGAAGGAATCAAGTTCTATTTAGAAATAGCTTCATAAAAGTAGCTCTTATTAAGCATATTTCTAAAGCAATTAATGGTTGAATCCTTAATATCATTATTCTCTGTAATCCATTCTCCAATATCATATTTAATTTTTTGAATATTATTTAAAGCTCTCTTTTGATTAACTAAAGCATGGAACTTTTCACAAAAGATTTTTGAGATACTAATTGAATACGAAGGAAGAAGCAATCGAGTGGTTAGTGCAACGTAGCTCCACTTATGTTAAGGACATAAGAGATGGAAGGAATCCACTAAGGGATAGAGTGTGAACCTTCCACTACGGAAGCAGGTTCAAGTCATCCACAAGGGGATGAGAGGTTTGATTTGGTTTAGGTCTCATTGAGGAGAAACTTTCACTGGGGAAGAGAGTTGAATTTGTTTCAATTTTATTTGGTTTGAATTTTGAGATGAACCTTGTTGGTTTGCGATGGACTACACTAAGTAGGGGCCATAAAGGCCAATGCCTAACTCAGTGCTAGAACTAGCAACGTCATCTGGTAATGCTTGATTTCATCGAAGGCATGCTCACACTTATCATCCCACTTGAACTTGGCATCCTCTTTGACATGTTTTGAGAATGACTAACATATTCCTAATAGGTTGGATATAAAGCATCTTGGATATGCTAACCACCCTTGGAATAATCTAAGTTGAGTTAAACTTTTAGAGGGTGGCATTTCTAATTTCACCTTGATCTTCTCCGGATCAATTTCAATTCCCTGGTGTTGGACAACAAATCCAAGGAATTTCCCTGAAGCTACAATGAATGCACACTCCAGGGGGTTCATTTTCAGGTTAAATTATTTTAACTATTTGAGAACTACTCTCAAGTCAAAGAGAAGGTCTTCTTTTTTTCTACTTTTAACTGTGAGATCATTTACATAGCACTCGACTTGATGATGAATGAGTTGTGGTTCGTATTTCATGCTCAAGTTGTGCCACCTGAGAATGTAATCAATAAAGGACTCATTGAGTTTCTATTTCTATATAATGAGGCCGCCTACAGTCAGTTGCTGCTGAGCTCCAGCAAACCACTTGTTGAAGAGGTGCTCTAACTTAGCAAAACTCTTCACCAAACTATTGGGCAGTTCGGCGTACCAACCAAATGCAACACTTGACAGAATGCTAACGAAAAGGGAGAAGAGGAGTGTGTTTCTTCCACCGGTGTAGCAACAGCCGGCTCTAAAGTGTGCAATGTTTATCATGGGTTCTCACTATCATCAAAGATCTTGAAGGATGGTGTCACAAAAACCTAAATAAAATAAAAACTAAATAGAAACCAAAACCTAAAAAATAAACCTAAAATAAATACAAATAAAACCTAAACCCTAAACTTAAAAAAACCTAAACCTAAAATAAACAAAATAAAATAAACATAAACCTAAACTAAAATAAACTAAACTAAAATAAATAAAACCTAAACCTAATCTAAACTAAACTAAACCCTAAACTAAATAAAATAAAATAAACTAAAAATAAACCTAAATCTAAACAAAGAAAACATAAAATAAAAACCTAAAACCTAAGCCTAGAAAAATAAAATAAAAACCTAAACATAAACCTAAATATTAAAAAAAAAAACCTAAACCTAAAAAATAAAATAAAAATGAAACTAAATGAAAAAATAAATATAAACCTAAACCTAAACCAAAAATAAACTAAAATAAAAAACTAAACTAAATAAATAAATAAATAACCTAACTAAATAAAAAATAACCTAAATAAAATAAGATCAAACTAAAATAAATAAAAAGTAAACTAAATAAACTAATAAACCTGTCTTTGCTTAAAAAACCCTAAACCATAAAATAACCCTACCAACCTACCTACACCCTACCACCTAAATGACCTTAAACCACCTAAAACTAAACCCTAAACTCTAAACTAAAAACCCATCTGACCCTACCCAAACCCTGGGCCCTAAAGGCCTGACCCAAATCTAAACCCAACCCTAACCTAAATAAACCTAAATCATAAACCCTAAAACCCTAAACCCTAAAAACCTAAAAACCTAAACCTAAACTAAATAAAACTTAAAAATATAATAAATAAATAAAGCTAAACCTAAATAAAATAAAATAAAAACTTAAAATAAAACCTAAACCTAAACCTAAAAATAAATTAAAATAAAATAAATAAAACCTAAACTAAACTAAAAAATAAAATGAACCTAAGAATAAAAAACCTAAATAAATAAAAACTAAATGTAAAATATAAATAAAATAAACCTAAATTAAAATAAAATAAAAACTAAATAGAAACCTAAACCTTAAAAATAAACCTTAAAATAAAACCTATAATAAATAAAATAAAACATAAACCCTAAATTAAAAATAACCTAAACCTAAAATAAAAATAAAATAAACAAAATAAATTAAACCTAAACTTGAACTAGAATAAACTAAACTAAAATAAATACAACCTAAACCTAATCCTAAAATAAACTAAAAGTAAACCTAAACTAAAAAATAAGACCTCAAAATAAAACTAAAATAAAGACCTAAAACCTGAAAAAATAAATAAAATAAAAACCTAAACCTAAACCTAAAAATAAAAAATAGAACTTAAACCTAAAAACTAAAATAAAATAAAAACTGAACTAAAAAAGTAAACCAAAAGCTAAAGCTAAACCTAAAAAATAAATTAAAATAAAAACCTAAGCCAAAATAAATAAACTAAACTAAATAAAAATAAAAAGCAAACCTAGATAAAAAATAAAATAAACTAAAATAAATAAAAATAGACTAAATAAACTAAATAAACCTAAACCTACCAGTTTACTTAATTTAAAAAAAATCATAAACCCTAAATTCTAAACCCAACCCAATCCACAAACTGACCCTAAACCCTAAACCCTAAATCCTGAACCATAAACCCTAAACCCTAGTCCAAAATCCTAAACCCTAAACCTAAACCTAAAGTAACTAAATAAATTAAAAAATAAACTTAAACCCTAAAACCTAATAAACCTAAACCTAAACCTAAACTGTAAGAATGGGTAGAATCTTGATGGCAAGAATATCACCATCAACTAGGCTAAGTGTAGATCTAGCGATGGAGGGGAAGGCAGAGGCAACGGTTAGTGGTGGGGTGGATATGAAGGTGGTAGTCAGAGCAGTGGTGGTTATGGAGGCAGGAGGAGCAACGGAGGTTATAGTCATGGTGGTAGAGGAGGGAGAGATCAGGGATATGATGGCAGATCCCACAACTCGGGAGGTTGGGGTGGTTCTGATGGGAACTAGAGAAATTAAAGAATGGCCGATCCGATCTACTGCTTATGGAACTGTGTCTTTACAGTAGAGACGATTCTAGTTATCTTAAGTTTTTGATTTGCCTTAGGCGTGCTCATTTTTTATCTATGTCGTCTCTTGTGTCATACAAAACTTGGTGTCTTACTTGTTTGATGAAATCAAAAAAAGAAATGTTGAATTTGAATTTGTACTCTGTTAAAAAAACTATAAAATAAATAAAAAAACCTAAACCTAAACCTAAAGAAAAAAAATAATAAAATAAAACAAAAACCTAAACTAAAACCTAAACCTAAAAATAAAATAAAACAAACTAATAAAAGTGAACTAAAATAAAATAAATAAAAACCTAAACTAAATTAAAAATAAAATAAACTAAACTTAATAAACCTAAAACAAAATAAAAATAAAAACTAAATGTAAAATAAAAATAAAATAAACCTCAAATAAACTTAAAATAAAATAAAATAAAAACTAAATAAAAACCTAAACCTAAAAAATACACCTAAAAATAAAACCTAGAAATAAGTAAAAAATAAAACCTTAATCCTAAACTAAAAAAAAACCTAAACCAAAAAAAAATAAAATAAACAAAATGAAACAAACCTAAACCTAAACTAAAGTAAACTAAACTAAAATAAATAAAACCTAAACCTAAACCTAAAATTAACTAAACCAAAACCCTAAATAAAATAAAATAAATAAAACAAACCAAACCTAAACTTAAAATAAAACCTAAAATAAACCAAAATTAGAATCCTAAAACCTAAACCTAAAAAAAAATTAAATAAAAAACCTAAAATAAAAAAATAAAACCTAAAAAAATAAAGAAAAATAAACAAAATCTAAGTTAAATAAAATAAATAATAAACTTAAATAAAAATAAAAAATAAAATAAACTAAAATTAAAAATACCTAAAATAAATAAAATAAACTAAATAAAAATACAAAATAAACAAACATAAAAATAAAAATAAAATAAATAAAAAATCAAGTAAATAAACTAATTAAAAAATAGAAGAAATATTAAATCTGAATTTATTCACTCTTAAAAAAACTAAAAATCCTAAAACCTAAACTAAAATCTAAACCCTAAACCTAAAGCCTAAACCCTAAACCCTATAACCTAAACTCAAAACCAAAATAAAATAAAATAAAATAATAAAATAAAATCATAAACTAAAACCTAAACCTAAACATAAACCTAAACCTAAACCTAAAGAAAATAAAATAAAAAATAAAAACTAAACTAAAATAAAATAAATAAAAACCTAAACTAAATAAAAAATTAATAAACCTAAATAAAATAAAAACTAAACCTAAATTAATGATAAAATAAAGCTAAATTAAAATAAAATAAAAACTAAATAAAAGCTTAAACATAAATAATAAGGCTGAAAATAAACCTAAAAATAAATAAAAAATAAAATCTAAACCCTAAACAAAAAAAAACCTAAAATAAACAAAATAAAATAAACCTAAACCTAAATACATAATATAAACCTAAACCTAAAGAAACAAAACCAAACTAAATAAACTAATATAAACTAAAATACTCCTAAACTTAAACTAAAAAAATAAACCTAAAATAAACCTAAAATAAAATCATAAAACCTAAACTTAAAAAAAAAAAATAAAGCCTAAACCTAAATTTAAAAATAAAAATAAAACCTAAATCTAAAAATAAAATAAAAATAACTAAAAAATAAACCTAAACCTAAACCTAAACCTAAATAAACTAAAATAAATAAAATAAATAAACTAAATAAAATAAAAAATAAAATATACATAAATAAAAAAATAAAAAAAATAAACTAAATAATCAAAAGAAATGTTGATTAATTTGTTCTCTGTTAAAAAACTAAAATCCTAAACCCAAGACAACCACTACCCTAAATCCTAAAAAACCCTAAACCTAAACCCTAAACCCTAACCCTAAAAAAGCTAAAAACCTAAACTTAAAGTAAATATAACCTAAAAATAAAATAATTAAAAAAATCTAAACCAAAATAAAATAAAAATAAAATAATATAAAAATGTTAACTAAAACCTAAACTTAAACATAAACATAAACTTAAACCTAAAAAAAAATAAAATAAAAACTAAACTAAAATAAAAACCTAAACTAACTTTAAAAATAAAAAATTGAAATAAAATAAAAACTAAACCTATAATAAAAGTAAAAAAACTAAATTAAAATAAAAGAAAAACTTTATAAAACTTAAACCTAAATAATAAACTTAAAATAAAACCGAGAATAAATAAAAAATAAAACCTAAAAACTAAAAAAAAAAACCTTAATTAAAATAAAATAAACTAAACTAAAATAAAACTAAAATAAAATAAAATAAACCTAAAGTAAACTAAATCGAAACTAAAACCTATACTAAATAAAATAAAAGAAACAAAAAATAAACCTAAACTAAACTAAAAATAGAACCTAAAAATAAACCTAAAGTAAAAACATAAAACCTAAACCTTAAAAAATTAAATAAAAACCTAAACCTAAACTTAAAAAATAAATAAACTAAACTAAATAAGAAAAATAAACCAAATCAAAATAAATAAATAAAATAAACTAAAATAAAGCTAAACTGCTTTGCTTAATCAAATAAATAAAATAAATAATAAATAAATATAAACCCCTAAACCCAACTAACCCCTAAACTCTAAACTAAACCTAAACACAACCCTAAACCTACCACAAACCATAAACATATACTGGCTACCCTGACACTAAACCTTAAATAAACCACTAAACTGAGCCAAACTAAACCCTGACCCAAAACTACCCAGGCCCTAAACTCCTAAACTCTAAATCCACTCCTAACCTTAAATGCTAGTCTAAAAACCCTAAACCAGTAACCCTTTAAATGACCTAAACTCAACCCTAAGCCCTCAAACCTAAACCCTAAAGCCAACCCACTGGCCAAACAAACCTAAAGCTAAATCCTAAACCCCTGACCCTAAACCCTAAAAAAAAACTAAATAAACTAAATAAACTTAATAAAATAAATAAATAAAATAAACTAAAATAAAATAAAACCTAAACCTAAACTTTAAAAGTAAAATAAACTAAAATAAAATAAATAAAAACCTAAACTAAACTAAATAATAAAATAAACCTAAGAATAAAAAACCTAAATAAAATAAAAACTAAAAGTAAAATAAAAATAAAATAAACATAAAATAAAATGAAATGAAAACTAAATAAATACTAAACCTAAAAAATAAACCTAAAAATAAATAAAAGATAAAACCTAAAAATAATTAAAAAATAAAACATAAACCTAAACTAAAAATAAAACCATAACCTAAAATAAAAATAAAATAAATAAAATAAAATAAACCTAAACCTAATCTAAAATAAACTATACTAAAATAAATAAAACCTAAACCTAAACCTAAAATAAACTAAACCTAAACTAATTTTAAATAAAATAAAATAAAATAAAAGTAAACCTAAACCTAAACTAAAAAAAAATAAAACCTAAAAATAAAGCTAAAATAAACCTAAAACCTAAAAAAATAAAATTTAAAAACTAAACCTAAAAAATAAAAAAATAAAACTAAACCTAAAAATAAAATAAAATATAACACTAAAAAAAATAAACTAAACATAACAAGCAAACTAAAATAAAAACCTAAACTAAAATAAATAAACTAAACTAAATAAAAAAATTAACCTAAAAATAATAAATAAATAAACTCAAATAAATAAAAATTGAACTAAATAAACTTAAACCTACCAATTTACTTGATTTAAAAAAAACACCCTTTAACCCTAAATCTTAAGCCCTAAATCCTAAAACTAACCTTAAACCCTAAACCCTAAACTATAAACCCTGAACCCTAAACCCTAAACCCTTAACCCTAAAACCTATAACCCTAAACCCTGAATCCCAAACCCTAAACCCTAAAGCATAAAGTAACCCTAAACTAAACCTAAACTTAAACCCAATAATGGGAAAACCTTGATAAGAACATCACCATCAAGCTCAGGATCACAGTGGTGAGGTGAAGGTGGAGGCGGCAGTTATCGTAGTGGTGGTGGGGGATGTGGAGGTGCTTATGGATATGGAGGTGGTGGTCGAAGAAGTGGTGGTTATCTAAGCAAGAGGAGAGTCATAGGTTATAGTTGGTGGTGGCGGAGGGAGAGATCAGGGATATGATGGCAAATCCCACTACTTCAGAGGCGGGGGGTGGTTCTGATGGGAATTGGAGAAACGAAGAAACGACCGATCGATACTTATGGAATGGCGTGTCCACAATTATGATTCTACATATCTCTAGTTTTTATTTTCTCTATGAGTGCTCATTTTTTATCTATGTCATCGCTTATGTCTTAGAAAACTTAGGCTTCTACTTGCTTAATGAAATTGAAAAGAAAAAATGTTGAATCTGAATTTATTCTCTATTAAAACCCTAAACTAAAACCTAAACCCTAAACCTAAAACCTAAACCCTAAACCCTAAAAAACCCCCAAATAAACATTAAAATAACCTAAACTTTAAAAACCCTAAAAGCTAAAACCTAAACTAAACTAAAACCTAAAATAAAATAAAAAATAACCAAAACCAAAATAAAATAAAAATAAAATAAAATAAAACATAAACTAAACTAACCTAAACCTAAACCTAAATAAAATAAAATAAAAAATAAACTAACTTAAATAAAATAAATAAAACCTAAACTAAACTAAAAAAAAAAAAACCTAAATAAAATAAAAACTAAACCTAAAATAAAGATAAAATAAAATAAAACTAAAACCTAAACTTAAAAATAAAACCTAAAAAAAATAAAATAAAACCTAAACACTAAACCAAAAAAAAACCTAAACTTAAAATAAAATAATAAACCTAAAGCTAAAATAAATAAACTAAAAATAAATAAACCTAAAATAATAAACTAAACCTAAACCTGGGCTACTAAATAAAATAAAATAAACTTAAAATAAACCTAAACTAAATAAAAAAATAAAACCTAAAAATTAACCTAAAATAAAAATTGAAACCTAAACCTAGAAAAATATAATAAAAATTGAAACCTAAACCTAATAATAAAAATAAAACCTAAACCTAAAAAATAAAATAAAAATAAAACTCAAATAAAAAACCTAAACTAAAATAAATAAACCTAAAATAAATAAAATAAAAATAAATAAAATAAAATAAACCTAAATAAAATAAAACAAAATAAACTCAAATAAATAAAATAAATTAAATAAACCAAAACCACCTATCATTTCTAATTTTAAAAAACTAAATCCTAAACCCACCTCCCTAATCTGCAACCCTAAACCCACTTAAACCATAAACCCACCTAAACCTAAACCCTAAATCATAAACCTTAAAACCATAATAAACTAAACCCAACCCTAAAACCCTAAACTAAACTCCCCCCTAAACCACACCTCAACCCAACCTTACCTTAAACCCTAAACCCTAAACTAACCCTTAATCCTAAAACCTAAACTACCCTAAACCCTAAACTTAACCTAAACCTTAAAAATGGGCAGAACCTTAGCGATAGGAACATCACTATCAACTACGCTCAATCTAAATCTAGTAGTGGAGGCAAAGACGGTGGTGGTGGTTATCGCAATGGTGGTGGGGGATTTGGAGGTGTTGGTGGATATGGAGGTGATGGTCGGAGTAGTGGTGGATTTGGGGGCAGGAGGAGCGACGGAGGTTACAGTCATGGTGGTGGCGGAGGGAGAGATCAGGGATATGATGGCAGATCCTACTACTTGAGAAGGCCAAGGTGTCATTATAGTTGAGACAGTTCTACTTATCTAGGATTTTTTTTTGCTCTATGGGTGCTCATTTTTCATCTATGTCATCACTTGTATCTTAGAAAACTTGGGGTGCTACACTCTAAACCCAAGCCCCCCAAACCCTAAAAACTAAAACTTAAACCCTAGACCTAAAACCTAAAGCCTAAACCCTAAACCCTAAACCTTAAATCCTAAAGCCTAAAAACCCTAAACCCTAAACATTAAACCCTAAACCCTGAACTGTAAACCCTAAACCCTAAACTTTAAACCCTAAAACCCTAAACCCTAAACCCTAAACCAAAAACCTTAAACTCTAAAACCTAAAGCCATAAATCATAAACCCTAAAACCTATAACCCTAAGCCCTAAAACTTAAACCCTAAGCCCCTAAACCCTAAACTAACCATAAATTAACCCTAAACCTTGAATAAAGATGTCATTAGGAGCAGATCTAAAGAATGACCTAATCCTAACATACTTATATTAACTAAAGGAAATGTCTTCAAAAGGCTTTCCCTTGAGAATTAGAGATTTAAATACCCTAAATCATATTATAATACCATATATTATAGTATAATGTTGCATCATATATTTGAGCATGTAGTGATGTGTTTTTGGATGTTATAAGATGTTTTGAAATGTTTTAGTATATTATGGTATTGTGCCATATAGTCTATATTAATATAAATCATAAAAATATAGAT
The DNA here is from genome assembly GCA_021442155.1 of Cymbidium sinense. Taxonomy (NCBI): domain Eukaryota; kingdom Viridiplantae; phylum Streptophyta; class Magnoliopsida; order Asparagales; family Orchidaceae; genus Cymbidium; species Cymbidium sinense. The sequence continues at coordinate 226,024,380 of CM038214.1, read as the reverse complement.
TTAATAAATCAGATGATGATACTTGTTAAATTTGAAGTTAGAATTAGGTTGTAGTGCCAAAGGTGTGCTATGCCACTTGCAATCTAAAAAGTAAGATTTTATGTTCAAAATAAATATTATATGTTATAGCATAGTATAGCATCATATATCATAATATATTGTTCTGACCATTTTAATTTCTTTTAGTATTTTACAATCATGCGGTCTACACTAGCATTATTTATAAAAATGTTGATTTAGACTTTAAAATGGTGAAATTTGGCCAAATTACTAATAGGTAGAGCATGACATCATAATATATTTTTTCAATTTAAAATATGAGTGATATGACTAAAATATATAAGTTTTTATTATTTAGACTAATTTTATGATTTTTTTATCTTAAGCAATCCCTTGTGATGTGATATGCAATATAATATAAAATAATATAATATGTTAGTGTATTATAATATAGGATACCATAACATAGTATAGCATCATGCATTATAGCAAACTATTATGTATTACTACTTGTTGTTTAGCATATTTTAGTTTCTTATAGTATGATTTAGTAGAGTTTGTACTAGTATAATTCATATAAATACTGATTTACAGGTTGAGATGATGAGATTTGGTGATATTTAAGGTAAGCTTTAGGGAACATCATTGGGGGTGTCCTATGGTGTGTCATTTAATCAAAAGAATGGAATTTTGCATCGAAAATAAATGTTCATTTTTCAACTAGATTTTATAATTTTTTTGCTTAAAGTGATTCATTTTAAGGTGTAATGTAAGATAATATATTATATGAAAGAATATTAAAATATAATGTACATAACAATATAATATATATATATATATATATATATATATATATATATATATATATATATATATATATATATATATATATATATATATGATGTTGTGGTGTGTTACTAAATGTTATTGTACATTTTAGTATCTTTGACTTTTTTTATAATACATTGGGTCAAAACTCACAAAAATATTAATTTGAAGGTTAAGATGGAAGAATTTGGCCAAATTCATGGCACACACCAAGAAGCAACACCAAAATTATGCTATTTTGTAGCATTTTTAATAGAAAAATAACAATTTTACTTCCAACATGAACATTAGTCATATATTGAAAATTTTTTATTATTTGTTCTTTTTAAGTGATTCTAATGAGGTGTAATGTTAGACAATATATTATATTATAGCAAATTATAATATAACATCATATATTATATTATAATATAGTGTAATTCTACACTATTATATGCTTTAAAGATATTGTATAAAGTTAGTTTGAGCTACACCATCACAAATCATAAAATGTTGATTATAATGTTAAGATGGTGTAATTTGAATGAATACATTGTTAGGCTTTTGCTGAAGTATTAAAGGTGCATAAGAGAAGACATAAGATTTGATGAGAATTCATGTCAAAGACATGGAGGGAGATCTATGGGGATCACACATGCATTATATGACATGTGAGGGTCTATGTCGACCATAGAAGAAGAAAATCTACTGGGGATAAGGTTTGAATTTAATTTGATTATGATTTATGGAATGAAGATCAAGAATCTATAATGAACTCGAGATTAAGATTGAATCAACTTTAATTTGTTTTATTTTAACTGATATGGAGGAATATCTACTTAAGATCTGGGCTCGAGTCCACTAGGGATCGGGTATATGAACCTTCCACAAGAAAAGCAGGTTCGGGCTATCACTTGGGATTGGGATTTAATTTTGATTTCATAGACATGTTTGTGGAAGTATCCATTGGGGATAAGAGTTTTGTTGGATTTCTTTGATTTAGACTCTACTGGGGGAGTTGGTTTAATTTGGCTCCATTAGGGAGGTTGGTTTTGAATTTGATTTGTTTGCATTACTTATTTCTATATGATTTAGGGATCCACTAGGGAGAAGGGTGTGATTTAACTCCACTAGGGAAAATCAGATTGAGTTTAATTTAATGAGTTAATGTATGGATCCCGTCGATGCGATGGACACGAAGGGGCTATATCAACCTTGACCTACCTTTACAAATCCAAAGGGATAGTCTATAGGTAGAGCTAGCCAACATAAGGGGTTGCCTTTCTGCAATGCTATGCTAAGAAGAAGGTGTAGCATACTTACATCTTCCAAAGCAAGGAACAACCACAAGGTGACTTGGATGCATAATAAATCAACCTGACCTAGGTGACCGAAAGTGAATGCCTAGGGACTTATGTCAACTCAAAAGTAGTTAGATTAATTTTATCTTATGTGATTTGATATGGTTTGTTTGGTTTAGTTTGATTTCAAATTGAGGGCATATCAATTGGGGAAATCAAATTTGATAGATTTAATTTATGGACCATGTCGGTGATGGACCCACTAAGAAGGGGCTTTATCGACTTGTCCTATCTCGATTTACAAATCCAAAGAGATAGTCATCGTAGAGCCAACCAACCTAAGGGGTTGCCTTTCGTGTGCAATGACTGTAAGAAGAAGGCAGACTTACATTTTCTAAAGTGTGGGAACAACCACCGGGTGACTTGTTAGTAGCACAACAAATCAAACCCGACTTAGGGGTGACTATTGAGTGCCGGGACTTATATCAACTCAAGAGTAGTAGATTCCTATAGGGAGTTTTGCGACACTCTAAAGATAAGATACCGCTTGAGAAAAGGTACCACTGGGGTGTCCTCCTAATCCACAAGTGAATATATATTTTTGTTTATATATTTTGTGGACTTGTTGGTGTGCAGGGACCAATGAAGGCTATGTCGCCTTGACCTATCTTAGATTTGCTAGACCAAGGAAGAATCTACACATCCACAGGACTGATTCTCCAACCACAGGGGTGGTTACTAGAAAAACGGGAATTGTTCAATTCGATAGTAACCTGGATAGTGTCTAAATTGAGTCACAAAGGATGTGATCCAAATAAAGTGCCCACAGGGGAGGTGCTACTAGGGGCATTATCCTAAGCCTTGGAAAAGAAGGCCTATAAGTGTACAGTGGCCAACTCAAGGAGAAAACATAGCAAACTTATATCTACCATGAGTGGTGTATCCTAAGGTTTGAGAACCAACCAACTTAAGGTGTATCCGTCAGCATGAGTGGTGCATCCGTTATCATAGTAAGAACCAAACAACCTAAAGTGTCAATGTGCAACAATCAACCTAGAAAGAAAGTGTGTAAGCTTACAATTTTCCAAGTAACTGATCATCGGATATTATCATCATGGGGACATATGCTATCTAACCTAGAGTGACTGCTGGAGCCCGAGAAGGACTGGACCGAGAGCAGGAGGGAAGGACCCACTAGGAGATGTATCCTAAACCTCAAATATACTTGACTTAGTGTACAAAGGCTGATCCAAGAAGAAAGAATAGATGACTCACATCCTCTTAAATGAAGCCAACATGAGGTAGCTTACCGGCCATGTAGTAAGGCCTACCAAACTAATCAAGTGCTCATTGGTGTGTAGTGGCCAAGTAAAGAAGGAAAGCATAGCAGAGTTACATCCTCCAAAGCAAGAAGACCACTAGGATGACACACTAATAGGTGACGTCACGACCGAGCAACCAGAGAGTACCGTGGGCATTTTCTCAACTCGAGTTGCCACAGAGTCTCCTCCAAACCTTCAAGCTCTTCTAACGCAACTTGGCACTTATTATGATCTTGCTACCCACAACTATCCTTAGTGATGGGAGTTGGACTTCTAATGGTAGAAAGCTTCGACCCACACACTAAGGAGAAAAAGTTGGAGTTCTAGTAGTAATCCCACAAGACTTCAACTAAGACACTATCGCTTGTTATTGTCGAGTGTCTTCTTTAGTATTTGGATGAGAGTTTTATTGAATGCTTCCATTTCTCCTCTCTAGTAGTTGATTGTAGAATATCTCCATTCTATGTCTCAAGAAAAGTTATCTGATCTCTGAATTTGCATTATTATCGATATAATTCATGAAGGCACTCAACCTATATATATGGTTCCTAAAAAACTAGACCATATCTGTGACCTCGTGAGAATCGCTTTTGAAAAGTATCAGTAGCTAAGATGAACCGATGACCCTTGGAAGAAAGAGGATCAATCGACCCACTATGTACCCAACACTGAATGGCCATGAGGTAGATGTAGAATGTTGGGTGGTTGGTGTAGACCACACCATGTATTTGACATTGGTGGCATCGCTACCGTATCCATGAAATCTTTGATCATCGAGTATCCTAGTTTCGATCTTGGTTCTCATCTACAACCCTAAACCTACTAAACCCTAAACCCTAAATATAACTAAACCCTAAACCCTAAACAAACCCTAAACTTAAACACTAAACCATAAACACTAAACCCTAAACTCTAAATAATAAAATTTACCAAAACCCAAAACCCTAAATCAATAAACCTAAACCCTAAACCCTAAACCTACAATCCTAAACTCTAAAAAACCCTAAACATAAACCCTAAACCCTAAACCTAAATCCTAAACCCTAAACTCTAAACCCTAAACCATAAATTAACCCTAAAACCTAATCATAAACTTAAAATAAAATAAACCTAAACCTAAACTAAAATAAACAAAACCTAAACTTAAACCTAAAATAAACTAAACCTAAACCTTAAACTAAATAAAATAAAATAAACTAAAAAAACCTAAACATAAACTAAAAAAAAACCTAAAAATAAACCTAAAATAGATACCTAAAACCAAAACCTAAAAAAAAAAAATTAAACATAAAACTAAAATAAAATAAACCTAAACCTAAACCTAAAAATAAACTAAAATAAAAAAACCTAAAACTAAAATAAATAAACCTAAAATAAATAAACTAATAAATAAAATAAAAAAATAAAATAAACTAAAAATAAAAAATAGACTAAATAAAAACCTAAACCTGCCAATTTAGTTAATTTAAAGATAAAAAACCCTAAACCTGAAACCATAAAACTAACCCTAAACCCTAAACCCAATCTTACAACCCTAAACCTACAACTCTAAACCCTAAACCCTGAACCCTAGAACCTAAAACACACTAAACCCTAAATCCTAAACTAACCCTAAATAATAAACTCTAAACCCTAAACACTAAACCTTAAACCCTAAACCCTAAACATTAAACCCTAACCCTAACTCTAACCCTAAACCTTAAAACACTTTAAACCCTAAACTAACCCTAAACTAACCTAAACCTAAACCTAAACCTTAAACCCCTAAACCTAAAGTAAACTAAATTAAACTATCCTCAACCTTGTTAACCCTAAACCATAAACCCTAAACCCTAAACTGTTAACCATAAAAGCCCTAAACCCTAAAGTCTAAACACTAAACCCTAAACCATAAACACTAAACCCTAACCCAAAATCCTAAACCTTAAAATCCTAAACCCTAAAACCCTAAACCCTAAACCCTAAACTAAACCCTAAACCCTAAACCCTAAACCTAAAACTTAAAAACTAAATCAAAACTAAATAAAACCTAAAAATAAAATAAATAAATAAACCTATACCTAAATACAGTATAAATAATAAAATAAAATAAAAACCTAAACTAAAACCTAAACCTAAACCTAAAAATAAAAAAATTAAAAAAATGAAAATAAAATAAATAAAAGACTAAACGAAACTAAAAAATAAAATAAACCTAAGAATAAAAAAATATAAATAAAATAAAAACATAAAATAAAATAAACCTAAAATAAATATAATAAAACTAAATAAAACCTAATCTAAAAAAGATAAACCTAAAAATAAAACAAAAAATAAATAAAAATTAAAACCTAAACTAAAACTAAAAAAAAAACCTAAACCTAAAATAAAAATAAAGTAAACAAAATAAAATTAAACCTAAAGCTAGATAAATAAAACCCTGAAACCTAAACATTGATTAAACTAAACCTAAACCTAAACCTAAACCTAAGGTAAATAAAATAAAATAAACTAAAAATAAACCTAAACCTAAAATAAGAAATAAAACCTAAAAATTACCCTAAAATAAAATCCTAAAACCTAACCTAAAAAAATTTAAAAAGAACCTAAACTAAACATAAAAATAAAAAATAAACTTAAACCTAAAAAATAAAATAAAAATAAACTCAACTAAAAAGTAAACCTAAACTAAAATAAATAAACCTCAAACAAATAAACTAAACTGAATAAAAATAAAAATAAACTTAAATAAAAATAAAAAATAAAATAAACTCAAATAAATAAATAAATAATTAAATAAACTAAATAAACCTAAACCTACCAGTTTACTTAATTTAAATTAAAAACCCTAAAACCTAAATCCTAAACTCTAAACACTAAACCTTAAATCCTAAAACTAAAATTAAACCCTAAACCCTAAACCTACAACCCTAAACCCTAACACCTAAACCCTAAATGCTAAATCCTAAACCCCTAAACCTGAAACCCTAAACCCTAAACCCTAAACCATAAAAGGCTAAACACTAAACCAAAAAACCTAGATCCTAAACCCTAAAACCTACAACCCTAAACCCTAAACCCTAAACCCTAAATCTTAAATCCTTAACTAACCCTAAATTTTAAGAATGGGCAGAACCTTGACGGCAAGAACATCATCATCAACTAGGATTAGTCTAGATTTAATGGTAGAGGCGAATGTATAGGTAGCGGTTCTCATAGTGGTGGTGGAGGATTTAGAGGTGCTGGTGGGTATGAAGGTGGTGTTCAGAGCAGTGGTGGTTATGATGGTGGGAGGAGAGATGGAGGTTACAACCGTGGTGGTGGTAAAGGGAGAGATCAAATATATGAGGGTGGACCCCGCCACTCAAGAGGCCGGGGTGGTTCTGATGGGAACTAGAGAAATTGAAGAATGGATGATCTGATATGTTGTTTATGGAACTATGTCTATAGAGTAGAGATAATTCTACTTATCTAGGGTTTTTATTTTGCTCTATGGGTGATTATCTTTGATCTATGTCATTTCTTGTGACTTAGAAATCTTGGGGTGCAACTTGGTTGATGAAATAAAATTAAAGAATTGTTGAATATGAATTTATTCTCTATTAAAAAAAAATCTTAAACCCTAAACTAAAACTAAAACCCTAAACTTAAAACCTAAACCCTAAACCCTAAATACTAAACCTTAAACTCTAAATGCTAAACTCTAAACCCTAAATCCTAAACTCTAAAACCTGAAACCCTATACCCTAAACCCTAAAACCCTAAACCCTAAACCCTAAAACCCTAAACCTTAAACCCTAAATCATAAACCCTAAACCCTAAACCCTAAATTCCAAACTAACCCTAAACCTTAAACCCTAAATCTTGAATAGAGATGTCATTAGGAGTAGATCTAAAGAATGACTTAATCTTAACATATTTATGGTAGCTAAGGAAAATGTATTCAGGAGATTTTCCCTTGACTACTAGTAATACCCTAAAACCTATCTCTAAATCATATTATAATACTATATATTATTTTATAATATAGCATCATATATTTGATCATGTAGTGATATGTTTTTGGATGTTATAAGATGTTTTAAAATGTTTTAGTATATTATATTGTGCATTGGCCAAGTAAGAAAGGAAAGCACGACTTACATCCTCTCAAAGAAGACTACTAGGGTGACACACTAGTAGGGTAGCACATATTTCGACCTGAGCTATTGTGTGAGTCATTTGGGGCATTATCTCAACTAAGAGTTGCCCGAGATATAAGATATGTATTTATTTTATATGTTTGTGTGTAGTTTGTATTTGTGCTATGTTGATGAAGGATAGGACCCCGCTACAGTTCCTTACACCTACCCTAAACACATCATGGTGGATTCATAAACAAGAATACTTTCAACATGGAAGATATTGAATTCGAAATAGAATTTTCATTATTGATAATTTTCTCAAACATGATTTCTAATATTTATTTAAGTAGAGCCCATTGACTAGAAGAATTAGGCGCTCTCCCTTATGATTAATAAGCTCATAAGATCATCCTTGGTAGGCCTCTCTATGGAAATAGGGCCTTCCCAAGTGGGTTCAAACTTCCCTCCCATCTTACTATGGGCAACAATCGGTCTTCTTAGAACTAAAATAAGCTCTCCTACTTGAAAAGCTCTAGGATGAACAAACTTATTGTTAGCTTGAATAATTTTAGCTTTGTAAAACTCAAGGTTTTGGCATGCCCACAGGCGTCTTTCTTCCAAACCTTCAAGCTCTTATAACCATAACTTAGCATTCTACTTTTTCATGATCTTTCTACTGACAACTATCCTTAGTGATGGGAGTTAAACTTTTAATGATTGAACGATTTTAGACCCATACACTAAAGAGAATGGAGTAGACTTGGTTGGAGTTCTATATGTGGTGTGGTAGGCTCATAAAACTAACGCTTATGCCATTATCGCTTATTATTTTGAGTGTCTTTTATAGTATTTGATGAAGTTTTGTTGAAGGCTTAGCTATTTTCCCTGGGTAGTTGATGGTAGAATATCTCCAATCTATATGCTCTCTAGAAAAGCTATTGATCTCAGTGCTCTTGAATGTAGTACCATTATCATATATAATTTGTCAAAGCACTCCAAACCTATATACAATATGGTTCTTAAAAAATTGGAGCACATGCTAAGTTGTGACCTCTCTAAGTGAAATCATCTTCACCCACTTGAAAAAGTAGTTAGTAGTAGCTAAGATGAACCAATGATTCTTGGAAGAAGGAGGATCACTCACCCATGTATACCCCCAACACTCGAATGGCCATAAGACTAATGTTGGATGTAAAATTTTGGGCAGTTGGTGTAGGACCACACCGTGTATTTGACATTGGTGGCATCACCTAGCCATATGCACACAATCTTTGATCATCGATGGATAGTAGTATCCTAGTCTCTTGATCTTTGCTTTCATATTTGGACTGGATTGCTTGGCTCCACATAATCTTGAGTGTACTTCAGTCATGATCTTACAGGCTTCGTGCTTGCCTATATGACATAACCTTATATGATCGAATGAATTTTGGTACAAGACACCATCCACAAGAGCATAGGAAAGAACTCTCTACTTCATTTGATAGGCTTGGAACTTCACTTGAGGTAGTTTTCTTTTATTTAGGTAATCAATCAATGGTTGCCTCCAGTCTAACTCCTCCTCCTTCAAGAGTGTACTTTTTGATGAATTCAATATCAATAAGGGATAAGACTTACCAATTTTGGACCTTTATTGAAATGGACTCATCCTCACATGCAACTCCGCAAGCTTGGATAAAAGCATATGACATTCTCTTATTGAGGAATCATATAAATGGTAACCTTTGGGATTTGGGCTAACAACTCTATGGTGTATATGTGATAGTGATGGAGCTTGGGCTTTTTAACATTATAAGACCCAGTGATTTGGTTGATAGCTAGCTGAGAATCCCCGAAGATGTTGTTGTTTTGGATGCTTAAAGGAATGGATAATTCCAGACCAACAATCAGAGCCTCATATTCAGCTTCATTATTAGTGCAAGGATTGGAAAGATGATATGAGAATCTCATCACATCATAATTAATAGTTAAGAGAATTATTCATACCCCTGCCTTTCCTAGAATAGTAGATTGTGGTTCTTCTCTTTTTGAGAGAAAGCCACACCATGAAAGTACATCTCTCAATGGTGAATGCTAGTTTCTCTTAAGTTCATTATTATTTCATTGGAGAGATCATCACTAAGAGAAGAGTTAGCAAGAAGTGGGAGTGCCACTGAGAAATCTGCTAGTGCTTATTCTTTCACCACACAGAGGGGTATGAAGGTAATATCAAACTGCGAGAGGATCATGGACCGTTATGCCAATTGTCCGGATAGCGTCGGCCATGTCATGAGATATTATAGTGGATTGATCCTAGAGATTAAGTTCACCGTATGAGGAAGCATGTAATGCTGTAGCTTTTGGGATGCAAAGATTAAAGCAAGGCAATGCTTCTCAATGGGTGGATAATTAGCCTCAACAGGGATTACATGATGACTAAGGTTGCAGGGTACATTTTCCTTCCCTTCATCATTGGCTTAGGCTAACAAAGCACCAAGGGAGTCTTCTAATGCAGCAGTGTAAAGTATGAGCATCTTGCTTGGGCTAAGGGATACTAGAACTAGCAGCATCATTAGGTAATGCTTAATGTCTTCGAAGGGATGCTCACACTTGTCATCCCACTTGAACTTGGCATCCTTTTTGATAAGTGCTAAGAATGGCTAACATATTTGTGATAGGTTAGATATAAAGCGTCTTAGATATTCCAACCGCCTTGGGAATTATCTAAGTTGAGTTAAACTTTAGGGGGTGGCATTTCTAATATCACCTTGATCTTCTCTAGATCAATTTTGATTCCCTTGTGTCAGACAACAAAACCAAGGAGCTTCTCTGAAGCTAATCCAAATGCACACTTCAGAGGGTTCATTTGAAGTTAAATTATCTTAACTATTTTAAAACTATTCTCAAGTTAAAGAGATGGTCTTCCTTTTCTCTACTTTTTACCACGGGATCATTGACAAAGCACTCGACTCGATGATGAAAAAGTTCATCGAAGAGTCAAGTTATAGCTCACTGGAATGTAGCACCTGCATTTTTAAGATAAAAATGCATGACCTTATAGCAATATATTTTTATCGGGGTTCTAAAAGTAGTGTTTCTTTCATCTTCAAGGGCCATCTTTACTTGGTTATATCCAGATGAGCCATCCATAAAAGAGTTGACTACATAAGATGAGGAAATCTCCACCATAAGCTCTGAGATTGGTCATGGAAATTCATCTTTTGGATATGCCTTATTTAAATCCCTAAAATCGACTCATATGTGAATTTTTCCATTCTTTTTCTTAGTTGGGAAGACACTAGCTAACCTGGTAGGGTATTTTACTTCTCAGATGAAGCCAGTATCAATTAACTTCTTGACTTCAGAAATGACCTATTGCTCTATGTTTAATTCAAGGCATCTAGGATCTTGCTTGATAGGGTTAGCAGTAGGCTCTATTACTAGTTTATGGACCATTGCATCAGGAGCCAATCCAAGCATCTCTTCATAACTCAATCCAAAGTAGTCCTTAAACTCAATCAATATCTTAACTTAGTCATTGATTTCAATTTCATTCAATAAAGAATTGTTGTATGTCGAGCGTGGATCTTCTTCAGTTCCTAAATTGATTTCCTTAACCTCATCGATGGTTGACTTTATGTCTTCTTCAAACTCTGATGGTGCATCTTTAACTTCAAAATCATCTAGATCATCTGAAGTCTCTAAGCATAACTCCTCACTTTAATGTGATTATAAAATAACGTATCAGATTCTAAATGATTGGTGATGACTAAGCAGTAATGGTTATCATCGATTAGACCTACTGTACCGAATCCTAGTCTTGATCTTGATTAAGAGTTTTTGCATTTGTTCTTCCATATTCTTTCAAAGTAGTCTAACCTATGCTTTAACCAAGTATGTGGGATTAACCCTTTCTTTGTTAAATTATGAACACAAAGCAAGTACCAATCAAAAGGAAATACCATTAAATCTTTATATAAATCATCCTCAAGTTCTACATCAACTTCTTGACTTGAGGATGATGCTCCCGAAAGATCCTTTTAGTCTTCATACATATGGATGACTTAAGAGCTTCCTTAACTACCATACCCTCAGCTTTGTTAGGGAAAAGTGGGGCTAGAGCTAAGGTTCCCAATTGATGCCTAACTATTTCACATATAGACTTGGATAAACTTATGCTTTGCTTTGGAGCCAGGTCTTCATCGCTATCTGGTTCAAGTGTCACCTCTAAGAGAATTTACTACTAAGAATAGCTAGCTGGTGTGCTAACCATATAAGATTCATCCTATGAACTAGGTTCTAAGTCTATATGGATAGCAAGTGTACTCCTAGTAGCTGGGACATATCTTCTTTTGGGTGGCCAATAAGGAGGTTTTCCACCCCTAGGATTGCCTCTAAACTAGCCTTTTCCTCTGCCTAGTGGTGGTCAAGTCATCCTACCCTTATGTTCGAATGGAGTAGCAAACTATGGGTGGAATCTAATGTCATGATCCACTTCCTCCTCCAAGTCTATTTCTACCCACTTTTATTTTCTTTTTTCATTTTCTCTTTTTTTTCTTTTTCTTTTTCTTATTTTTTTAAAACTTTGGCCAAGTTTATGAGGATAGACTTCTTGATTTTGAGGGTGGTAGCAAGCTACATCCTCATATATACTGACCTCATGAACTATAAATGGCTTGAGATCTCCTTTGACACAGTAGATGATCCAACCTCTCACAAACTTCAAACACTGGTGTAGAGAGGATGGAACTATGTTTTTCTTATGTATCCATGGTCTCCCAAGCAAAGCATTGAAAGATGTATCCGAGTCTATAATGTGAAACTTTGCTTCTATCTTCAATTCATCTATCTCCAAGGGTGACACTTTGGAGCCTAAGGATTGTTGTCCTCACTTTTGGAGTGTAGATTCAATCTTCCCATCTTAGACTTAGGAGTCTTCTAAACATTAAGACTTCCTTAGTTATAAGACACTTCTAAAAATTATGTAAACACTTAACCTAAGCCTAAAGACTTAGAAGGGTTAACCATAAGATTAGGTTATGCCTAAGGGATTAGGATAATACACGTACCCTAGAACCAAAATCTAATCCATGTTCATCTTCTCAAACCATACCTCAGGTTCAATTCAAACATCAAATTCAAATCCAAATCCAAGTCCAAATTCCAAAACCAAATGATTAAACCCCATGATCAAATCCAAACTTGAAACCCTTCCTAAGCCATATGACCTACCCCATGCACTTAGCCAAATCTTAGTAAAATATCAATCAAAAATCAATTGATTTTCACATAATAAATTTATATCTTCAATCATCTTTCTAAATATAAATAAAATCTACACTCAAATGATCAAAACTAAATCAAACTAAATCAAATTAAATCAAAACCCTTCCTAAGTCATATGACCTATCTCATGGATTTAGCCAAATCTTACTCCAAATCAAGTCAAACGTAATTTATTTTCACACAAATCAATCATATTTTCAATCATCACAAAGTTAAATGAAATATATGTTTAAATCATCAAAACTAAATCAAACCAAATCAAAATCAAAACATAAGCCTCATGAACCAACTCCATGGACTTAGCCAAATTCCTTCATTCCAAAACACAAATTCAATTGATTTTCTCATGAATCAATCATACCTTCAATCATATTCATAAATATAAATGAAATCTACAATCATCAAGCCAAACCAAAATCAACAAGTCAAACCAACTTAACCTTTTTGACTTTAAATGTTCAAATGAACCAAAACCCATTTGAACCCAAGCCAATTGCAATTGAATTTATTTACCAATCCTAAATCCATATATAAACTCACTAAATCAAACTCAACCCAAAATAAAGCCAACTAAACCCAATTGGTCTACTTGACCCATAGTGGCCAATTTGACCTATTTGAGCCAAGTTTTAATCTTGCCCAAATTGGATTGAACTAAGCCCATAAAAATCTTCCATCATGATTGTTGATAACCTTAGGATGATCAATTATCACAAATTGGGTCAAACCAAGTCAATCCCTAAACCCATATGTACCCAAACTAGCCAAATTACAACCAATCCCAATTGGCTCTGACAAGTTGACCCAAATTAACCTAAAAGACCAAATTGGGTCAAATCAAAATATAAACCAAATTGATTACAACCAATGGCTCAAGTTCATTCCAAATTGATTGTTGAACTTGACCAAAGCCATGATTGGACCCAATTGAATCCAATTTACCTACTTAGCCCAAATTGACCTAAAGTTCAAGTTGGCCTAAATCAAACCAAATCCAAATTAATTGAAATCAAAGCCACAATCATCTTCAATTGGTCAACAAAACCCAAACCAACTCAACCCAAGATAATTTGGCAAATTTAGTCAAATTGGTCAACTTAACCCATTTGACCCAAATGAGTTCAAATGAGCCAAAATAAAATCTTAGCCAAACTAAACCAAACCAATTTAACCATAACATCCCAAATGATCATATGAACTTGACCCAATGCTTGGTTTGACCTAATTTGACCAAATTATCTACTTGAGCCATCCTAACCCAATTTGACCTAAATGAGTCAAATCCACTCTAACCAATCAACTCCAATTGACTTGAAATTTCAACCACTTTGGCTCATTTCAAATCTGCCCAAATCAAATCCAATGCTAAATAATCATTCTACTCTTAGGTCACGAGCATCATGTGAGACAAATCACCCATGTAAGTGGTCATTTCCATTCCTTGGCCACTTGGTGCTCTCCTAATGGTCCAGCTAAGCACCTAGGACATTGTCCAACTTGACCCAAGGGGTGGTTTGTTCAGTCATGACCCATGAGAGGTGAAATCACCTCATGCTCCCCATTGGAGCATTTGAAACCCATAGGACACCCATGATTTTGTCTTGCCACCCACCTCCACACCTTCAACCAACCAAGCTGAGCTAACCCACCACCTTCACCCACGACTCAGATGGACGACTAGAAGCCAAACCCATCCCACCATCAATCAAGATGGGGGTATACACCCCTATTTCCACTCAAACACATACAAAAAATCATTTCTTAGTCCTAGCTAAGCAAAGCTAGACCATTCCCTAAGCTCCCAAGCTCATTCCTCGATAAAAAATGTCATTCATCCATCTTAAATAGATCCCCATTTTTGACCTAACTCTCCCATTTCTCCATCAAACTCAAATTAATTGCACCACCTTCCTAGGCCTCATCGAGCAAGAACGATCATCACAAGCTTCCCCGAGCAGGTGGGATTTCAATAAAAGCTAAGCTCCAAATCATCAGTTCATGGCCTTTAGAGTGAATAGTGATGAATTGAATCAATTGCTTCTCAACAATGCTTCATCTTCTCCAGATGAAGCTTCATCAATAGGTTGAGCTGCTGGTCTTGAGCTCCAATGAGGTATGCTTCCAAAATCGATCCTAAGTCAAAAATGGGTTGGAGTTTTTTGAAGAGAACTTGCATCTCGTGTGATCATGACCGTTGGATCCCCATCGACCCATGAAGGTGTGGATTTCGAGTTGATCCAAACTCAAGCTTGGATCATGTGAGCAATGGTAAGACTATCTCCATCACTGCATGATGTTAGATCACACACCATCCATTATGTGAGAATGGACTGATAGATCCACTAGATCAATCATTTAACCTATTAAGCTATGGATTAACATAGTCATCTGATCTAGATCGACTGAACGAGGAATATCCATGCCATGTAGGCATTGAGTCAGATAAGTTTTAAGTAGCCAATCTCATGACGCCATGTGGAAAGTGCATCATCAAAACATTTGGTGCTAAACATTTAATAATTTTTTTACTAAAATTTATAAAATCATAAAAATCCATAGAGAAATAAGAAAATTACAAATAAATACTCATTTTAAAGGTATTTCAGGAGAATTAATTAAAAATGATCTTAAATAATTTTGAATAGTAATTAAATTTAATTACAAAATTTATTAGCTTAATTACTCTAATTACTTGAGCAATTAATCCCAAATGGGGTTAATTTAACGGGATGACCTCTGCCTGCCATGATTTTCTTGGGATTTATTTCTCATTTAATTAGGAATATTGATGAATTAAACCTTAACAACTCTTTTAAGTTAATTAATGTTTAATTAATCCCATGAATAGTAATAAATTGGTCAATTAAATTTATTATTCATGTTCAATAGTAAGTGAACTAAGAAATAAGGTTGGGCCCCTTTCACTAGTTCATTTCACTCTTTTATAAAATGAAATTAATTAATATTTAATGATTTAATTAAATCACTTAACCAAATTGAAATCATAATCACATAAGACCTTAATTAATTAAATCTAGATCTTGGTATTTAAAAACCAAAAGGAGTTTAATGAAAATATGGTTAGTCCACATGTGTGAGAAAACCATAAGAATAATTAATTAAGTCCCTTAATCAAATTAACTATTAGTCATGAGAATTGCATTAGGCCATTTCCTAGGATCATTGCAAATTTATTTTCTGCATATCATGTTGGCTCATAATTATTTAGCTAATTACTTTAAGGTGACATAGGAAAGGGTAATTAATTCATCTAATTAATGGTTTAACTTAATTAACCCAATAAATCAACTTAATTATATTTCATTAAATCAAATCAAATCACAATTGTGGGAATGGGTTTAAAACAACAAGTGATGATTTCTCTTCTCCTCTTTAGATCAAATCAAATCCAAAACTTAATTAATAAAGAATTTTGGTTTACATTAAATAATCTTATTTGATTTTATTGTTTTAAGAACTAGTTTGGTTGCATGAATCATGTTTATATTTGAATCCTCTTTCCAATCATGTTAAATTTGGTTTGTTTCATTAATGCATCCATCTTTTCAAAATCAAGTAAAATAAAATCCATCTTTTAATATATTTTTGTCTATTATCACTATAAATCAAATGTATTTTTCAAATGCTTATAAATGAATAATAATATGTGGATGTTAGTTATGAATACATAAGAAATGCATGTGCTATAATTAAGTGTATGATTGTTGAGTTCTCTTCCTTAATCATGTGTTGATTTATATAAGATTGAATTAATGAGTATATAGTCTAGACATCTTGAGAACATGAGGATTTAGCTAAAGAGTCATTTGATTACCACACTTCCCAAGTTTAATAATGACATACATTTGGTTTCATTCTTATGTATTTAAACATTAGAATTTGGATAGAGCTTTAATTCATATATATAAGTGATTAAATCAAACAAAATAAACAATCTTTGAATTATTTAGTTAATTACTTTAAGGTGACATAGGTAAGGGTAATTAATTCATCTAATTAAGGGTTTAGCCTAATTAACCCATAAAATCAACTTAATTACATTTCATTAAATTAAATCAAATCATAAATGTGGGAATGGGTTTAAAACAACAAGTGATGATTTCTCTTCTCCTCTTTAAATCAAATCAAATCCAAAACTTAATTAATAAAGAAGCTTTGGTTTACATTAAATAATCTTATTTGATTTGATTGTCCTTAAGAACTAGTTTGGTTGCATGAATCACATGTTTATATTTGATAGTCCTCTTTCCAGTCATGTTAAATTTGGTATGTCATTTGAATTCAAGCATCCATATTTTCAAAATCAAGTAAAATAAAATCCATCTTTTAATATATTTGTGGCTATCACTTAAATCCAAATGTATTTTTCAAAAGCTTATAAATGAATAATAATGATGTTAGTTATGAATACATAGGAAATGCATGTGCTTATAGCATAAGTGTATGATTGTTGAGTTCTCTTTCCTCTATTCATGTGTTGATTTATATAAGATTGAATGGTAATGAGCCGACATCCGAGAACATGAGGATTTAGCTCCCCAAAGAGGTCATTTGATTACCACACTTCCCAAGTTTAACAATGACACGTACCCATTTGGTTTCATTCTTATGTATTTAAACATTAGAATTTGGATAGAGCTTTAATTCATATATATAAGTGATTAAATCAAACAAAATATACAATCTTTGCATTATTTTCTTTCCCTCATTTATGTATACATCCATGTGTGTCCAAGAAAAGCAAGTATATGGTATGGACATCTCAGAAATATGAAGCTTTAGTTAGCCCAAAGGAGGTCATTTGATTACCTTACTTCCCTGGTTTAACAACAACACATACTTGCTTATATCGTTGCACATGTATATGTATATGTGATTAATGAATCAAAATCCATTTTACATTAAAATTACATGCATTCATAATTAACTAAGTGGTTGAATTGATTAGCCATATGATTTGGAGCATACTTTTTATGTTCATGTATACGAATTTACATATGTTTGAATGCAAATGGGTATATAGTCTAGACATCCCAAGAATATGAGGCTTTAGCTTGCTCCAAGAAGGTCATTTGATTACCTCAGTTCCCTGATTTAACAACCGCACATGCCTATTTAATTTCATTCTTATGTCCTTTTTGTATAAGAATTTGGATAAAGTTTTAAATTAATATGTTTAAATAATTTAATAAAATAAAATATAAATTATAAACATACACATACATTCATCATTTAAGTGTGCTAAAATATGTTGCATGTATAGATACACTTAGGATTAAATCATATGCATGTTACATGTGATGAAAAGGAATGATTTAATATATGTCATGTGGTATTAATTCAATTAAATTAATCTTAAGATGACTTTCATTTTGAATAGGATTATTTAAAGTTAACCTAAACTTAGGATTAATTAAATCATTTAATAAGCCATTCACTAAAGAGAACTAAATCAAAATTAATATACTTTAGAAAGTGACTTAAGGTAGGATGAAAGAGGAAATCCTTTTTTTCTCTCATTATAAAAATTAGTTGCTAAGTGTAATCTAATAAAAAAAGAAAACACATTAAAATTTTAAAAGTTAAAACTACTTCAAGTGAAATCAACCTTCATGTTAAATTGAATCCTTCTACACTTAGAAAATACAACACTAATGCCTAACAAGACTTACCACAAGCCTAATACACACATTAGAATTAAGTCACCACTTCTAGCTCTATATTAGATGGTGTATGATGATGTATGTTTTTTTTATGATGTATTATTTTAGATTGGATGTTAGGGTGTATGCTTGTAGACTAGATGATAGGCCAATATTAGCCTAATCTATTTTCTAGGGATTATGCTTAAGGATGCTTAAAAATAAATGTGAATGCTCTTTTTGCAAGTTACTTAAATCTTTAAGCATAATCCAAGTTAGGATTGGTGGGCTTAGTTACCATGTGTAAGGTGCTAAGTCCAAATTATAAATACAACTTTTGGGATTATATGTATATTTAGCTATCTATTTTTGTAGTTAGATTTATTTCTTTTCCCACATAAATGTAATTTTTGCAATAGGAATTAGGATTAGTGCTATAGATTAGCTTTATCCTAGGGTGCCCTGTGATGCCTTTAAAGCAAGCACCATCCAAATTAAAGAGGGAACTAAATCAAAAATTGAGATATGATGAAAGAAGACCCCCATAACATTTAATATAATTATAATTATTCTTTCATATTCTAGTTTGTATAAGGGTAGAGCTCAGCTACCCATATTTTCTCTTTTGGGGTTGTATGACAGTACCTGACCACATCAGACTTTTATTTTTTTATGATAGTTTATATAATTGTTTGATGTTATGTTTACATTATGCATTAGAACGACATGCTTTTCATAGTTTCTTAAATGATTGATGCTTTAATGTGTGGTTTGGATACGATTAGGCTCTTAGGATAAAAATAACTCTTCTACCCAACTAATCACTCATAACTAAATTTTAAACAACTCATAACCTCATCATAAAGCCTAAGACATAAATAAGATAATTAAAAGATTTAGCAACCCCTTAGCTGTATGGTTATATATTTTACATCATGCATGCATATTCTTTCTCCCTTGAACATGAATGATCTCCATCCTTGAACGATAAAGGAATGCTTTACTTGTGAGGGCATCCCTTGTGGTGGGGAACACCTTCGTCTAGTTGATTTTAACCATAACCTATTTAATCATGCATTTAGGCATAATAAATCCTAAAACCTCTTTCAAAATAATGTATCTAAAATGAAATAAAATTTGAAAATATTTTGCATCAATAGATTAAGTCATATCTCAATCCACTCATGCTCTAGTCTCTATAAAGTGTGTTTAGGACTTTAGTCTCTTCTAATTCAATTACTACCCTAGCTATCTTACAATTCATAAGACCAGACTACATGGTTTTAAAATCATAGGAAGAGTTAGCTGACTGCCACTCCAAGCAGTTATAAGTCCAAAAGTTGGAAAATTTATTCTCTCTTATGGAGGTAAACCCATATGTCCACTAGTCGCTTAGATTTAGGTCATGCTTTAGCTCATACTAAAGCTCCCTAGATTTAGGATTGAGGTATTTACTTGTGCCACGAGCATAAATCCTTACCTCTAGGCATTCCCACAACCTTGTGCTGGTGGATTATAAGCCCTAGTAATCTAATTAAATTTTAACTCAAAACATATAATGTAAAGAGGCGGTCGTGGTCGGTTGTCCCTATGAGTAAGTCTTCATCACTGAATTTAACTCCTAAGATGTCCTTCAAGTGGCATGCCTCCTTTTTAATAGTGATCGGTTGAGCAAAGCATATCTCTAGATCAAGTAAGCCCTTGATTAGAGATTCCCCCATCTCTTTAGATAAGACAAGGGCGTTGTATATGCTTACCTTAGCTTAAAACTTTCTAACGTGAGCTAGGACATTCAACTCTGGCTTGGTCCTCCACAAGCATATCCATGGGTGGAGCATCCTATGGAGGGGCTATCTGCTCACTAGAGACAATGACTTGCTTACCCTTATCCCAAGGTGTTACCCTAGTAGGTAGAAATTTGCCAGTGCATAAGTTGACTTCAATGAATTTTTGGAATGATGAGCTTCTGGAAATTTCTACCATCTCATCAGGCATACTTGCAGCTTCTCCTATGGGATCCTCAGAGTCAGTTGACTCCAAGTCAATCTCAAGAGGTGAACCCTAAACACCAAGCCCTAAAACCAAAAACCTAAACCCTAAACCCTAAACCCAAAAAAATACCCTAAACCCGAAAACCTAAACTCTAAACCCTAAACTCTAAACCTTAAACTCTAAAAAGCTAAAAACCTAAACCTAAACTAAATAAAACCTAAAAATAAAATAAATAAAAAAACTTAAACCAAAATAAAATAAAATTAATAAAATAAAATAAAACATAAACTAAAATAAATAAATAAATAAACTAAATAAAAAAAAACTTAAAAAAATCAAATCATATAAAATTATTAAAAATTAAACTAAATAAACCTAAACCTACCATTTACTTAATTTAAAATAAAAAACCTAAATCCTAAACCCTAAACCATAAACCATAAATCCTAAACACACAACCCTAAACCCTAAAGCCTAAACCCTAAACCTTAGAAAACCCTAAAAGTATAAACCCTAAAGCCTAAACCCAAAATACTAAACCCTAAACCCTAAACCCTAAAAAACCATAAACCCTATACTTAAATTATAACCTAAACCGTAAACCTAAAACCTAAACCCTAAATTCTAAAACCTAAATCCTTAACCCTAAAATAAAAAAAAGATAAAAAATAAAAAAACCCTAACCCTAAACCCTAAACCCTAAACCCACAACGCTAAACCCTAAACCCTAAACACTAGAGCCTAAAATCCTAAACCCAACCCAAAACTCAAAGCCATAAACCCTAAACCCTTAAAACCCTAAACCTTAAATCCTAAACACTAAACCCTAAACCCTAAGCCCTAAACCCTAAAACCCTAAACCCTAAACCCTAAACACTAAACCCTAAACCCTAACCCTAAAACTCTAAACCCTAAAACCTTAAAACCTAAACCTTAAACCCTAAACCCTAAACACTAAACCCTAAAAACCTAAAAACTTGAACCTATAAAATAAAATAAAAATAAAACTCAATTAAAACCTAAACCTAAACCTAAACCTAAACCTAAAAAATATACTAAATAAAAAACCTAAACAAAATTAAGTAAACTTAAAATAAATAAACAAAATGAAATAAAAATATAAGTACCCTAAATAAAAATAAAAAATAAAATAAGCTAAAATAAATAAAAATGAATGAATCTAAATAAACTATACCATTTTACTTAATTTATAAAAACCCAAACCTAAATTAAACCCTAAACCCTTAACCCTTAACCCTAAACCTTGAAACTAACCATAAACCCTAAACCCTAAACCTACAACACTTAACCAATAACCCAAACCCTAAACCCTATACTTGAAACCCTAAGCCCTAACCATAAACCCTAAACCATAGAAGCATAAACCCTAAAATTCTAAACCCTAAACCCTAAAACTTAAACCATAAACCCTAAACCTTAAACCCAAAACCCTAATCCTAAACATAAAGTTACTAAATAAATTAAAAAATAAACATAAACCATAAAACCTAATGAACCTAAACATAAATATAAACCCTAAGAATGGGCAAACCTGATGGAGTGAACATCACCCCAACCGTGCGCCTAGATCTTAGTGGTTGGGGTGGAAAAAATTACTACTATCTTTAAATGGAGGTGGTGGTGACAAATGGTTATGAGGCGAGCACGGAGGTTACAATGGTGGTGGCATTGAAGAGATGGGATATGATGGTGGATCTACTAAAGAGGCTTTGGTGGTTAAGGAGAACTCAAGAAATAAGAACTACCATCAATCTATTTATAAATGTCTTACAAGAGAGATGATTCTAGTTATCTAAGATTTTGATTTGCTCAATGCTCATTTTTTATCTATGTTGTCTCTTATGTCTTTGAAAACTTGATGTGTTACTTGGTTGATGAAATCGAAAAGAAAAAAAGTTGAATTTGAATTTATTTTGTGTTAAAAAAAATCAAAAACCCTAAACCCTAAACAAAAACCTAAACCCTAAACCTAAAACCTAAACCCTAAACCCTAAAAACCCTAAATCCTAACTCCTAAACCCTAAACAATAAAACCCTAAACCCTAAACCCTAAACCCCAAACCCTAAATCCTAAACTCTAAACTAAGCCTAAACCCCAAACCCTAAATTCAGTATGGTAGAGCATACCCACAAATTCTGTCAGGAGGAATAGCACATCGCCTCTTATTCTTTGCTAATTTTATAAATTGATTATGTTATGTTTATGATTAGAATTAAGATTACATGATTTTCCTAGTTTCTTAATTATTTGATGGTTGTTGAATGGCTTAAGTGATTTCTTAGAAAAATAAATTTTCTATTCAATTAGTAAACTCAAAATTAAATTAAATAATTCATAATCTCAGTTAAAGCGTAAGGCATAAATCAAGATAATAAAGATTTATCAACCCCTTAGCTGGATGTTGCATATCTCATATCATTCATAAATCATATTATCTCACTCTCGCTAGTGGAGGGCTTCCACATTTGCCAGAGAAAATGGCTTGACCTTTGAGAGCCATGGTGGAAACACACCTTCTTCTTTTTGATTTTATCCCATAATTAATTTTCTCATGCATTAGGCATATAAAATCCCATAGATCGTGTAAAATAAAAATGTCCAAAAATAAAATAAAATTTGAAAAAATTTGAAATAGATCTAGGTCATTATTCATGCCCTTCATGATCTAGTCCATTAGGGAGTGAGTTTAAGGACTTAGTCTCCTTCTAAATAAACAATAGCCTAGCCATCTTGCAAAGCATAAGACTTGCATACATTTTTTTTAAATCATAGGAGGAATTAGTTGGTGACCACCCCCAGGCGATTGTAAGCCCAATAGTCAGGTGGTTTACTCTCTCTTGTGGAGGTAAACCATATACCCATTTTTTCCTTAGATTTATGTCATGCTCTAGCCCTTGCCAAAGCTCCTTAGATTTAGAATTTGAGGTTGTTGTTTTCCTTTGAAAGCTACAAGCATAAATCCTAACCTCATATTTCACAACATGTATGGAATTAGCTCCTCAATAAAAATTCAACTTAAATAGATAATTCTCTTCAACTTCAAAAATATAAAGCCCAACCATAGAATAGTTTGGGATGATCACAAGGTTTCCTAGTATCATGAGCATTCATTATTTATCTCCTTTGGTTTCAATAAGAACTCTTCACTTTTGATCAATCTCACTTTATTTTCCAAAAATAACCATTTGGTTGATAGTCCTATCTTTGAAATCTTTGGAGACAATGATCATTTACCTTAATCAAGAGTATTCCTAAGGAATCTCATTCCTTAGGATGTAATTAACTATGGGGGCTTGCCTCCATAGGGAACTTAACAAACCCGGCTTAAAATAAACCCTACTTTACTTTTTCATATAAAGTAGAGGAAAGATCGCTGGTACATTTGAAGACCCAACATGCCTTAGGAGTCCTCATTTAGGTAATTAGGTCCATTATAGGATAATGACTTCTATCTCTTGAGATAGTACATTATTCCTTAATGTTGTACCTGATCATCCTAATGAGTACATCTGTGGATCTGCATGGTGTCCCCTCACATAAATAAACACCTAATAATAATAACATTCCACACAAAACTAAACACCACAGATTTTTCTAGTGCCTTTCACTGAGAAAGGTTCCTCTCCCATCCTTAGTAAATGATCATTATCTCTAAGTATCGATAGTGGATTCATATTTCATAGTCTGAGATTATCCTTCTTTTTCATTGGCACTTAGCGCAATTCATTCTTAAGCCAAGCTAACCAACATCCTTTAGTTTTAGGATCTCACTCCATATAGGTCTTAAAACCCCTGTTAGGTCCCCTAATAGGTGAAAAAAAATTTAACTAAAAGGGATGACTAAAGACCCTTTTTGAACCTCCTTACTCTCTCTATGGTAAGGTAAGGTTCTTTCCACAAATAGAAGAAAAATAAATCCTTTATAAAAATGTCACTTTCTAAAAGCACTTTCTCAAACTTCACATAATAAAATACTTGCACAAAAATTTTTAGAAAAAATATATATATAACTCAACACCATCTAACAATCCTTAGGATTGTTACATGTAATTCCTTCTCAAAACCAAAATCAAAATCATCTTTCAAAAGCACATATTTAAAAATGAACATCTTCATTCAACATACCCAGATTTATTGAATGAAGGTTTCATTTTCAAAATAATTTATTTCATAAAATTGAAAATCCACTCAGAATATCTCACGTAAGTTGAAGTTGGGGTTTCTTTCTTTTCAAAAGAATATATTTGAAAATGAGAATCCTCATTCAATACACTCAAATTTATTGAATGAAGATTTCATTACCAAATAAAATCATATCATAAGATTGAAACTCCACCCAATATATTCCATATATATTTGAGTTGGAGTTTCTTTCCTCTTTCAAAAAGCAAAAATTTGGAAATAAGCATCTTCATTCAACATATCCAAATTTATTGAATGGTGTTTTCATTTTCAAATAAAATCACACCATTTGAAACTCAACTTACACATTCCACATGTGTTAGGTTGGAATTTTCTTATTTTCAAAAAGCAATAACCACGTACAAAAATTTTATCTTTGAAAAATAAAATATGATTACCTTCCATTTTACATACCAAAATTTGTTAAATGGAAATCTCCTTTTAAAAAATAATGAAAATCTAAATACATTGGAATTCTATTTGACATAGCCAAATTTGTCAAATGAGAGTTTCATTTTTCATGGAAAAAATTGAAAATGAATTTGATTGTATTTAACACACCATATTCGTTAAATAGAAATCCCCCTTTTAAAAAATAACACAAATCAAAACAAAAATCAAACACATTTGGATTTTATTTAGCATATACAAATTTGCTAAGTAAAAGATCCCATTTTCAAAAACAAAATGAAAAATTAAAATTGGGTTTTATTTAGTATACAAAAATTTACTTAGTACAGATTCAATTTCTAAACTCACATATGATACACATCATGGGCAAACAACCAAAAGAAGAAAATTATTTTCAAACATCTCAAATTGGCATATCCAAATTGGCAAAATGAGTAATCCCAAACAAAATCAATTATCCTTTTATTTAACATACTCAAATTTGTTAAATATAGGGTCCCCAAAATATAAAATCAAATTCAAACTTGAACCAATGCAAGCATCAAAAGTCTCTCCAAAATACTAGAACCCATTCAGCATACACAAATTTGTTGAATGTGGTGTCTAAACTCAAATGAACTCAAAATCTCTCCTCTGATTTATTCAAAATCTCTCTCAAATTCAATGAGCCCCACTTAACATATTCAAATTGTTGAGTGTGGGTTCAAACTCTAAATCAAATATAAAAAGTCAACAGAATACCAAGGCAGAAAATATGATTTGAGTTTATTTTAAACAATTATAGAGTTCCATTTTAGTTTCAGTTCAGTCTGGTCAGATTTCTCAAAATAGTACAGTACAAATGGATCCACAAAAGTATGTGTTCACCTTCCCCTTTAGGTTGGATTTGGCCTTGGATCGGGCCAGCCTATCAAAAACTAATTTCGCCCATTTGATATATTTTGGCTGACGATTCGAGGGAGCTAGAATTACTTGTGAGGGAAACCCTCACCACTATCAGTAAGAATTTTATGGCTGGGCAGAAGCTAGTCATCCATATTGAGATGCCCTTAGATTTTGAATTTCCCTCACTGAAGAGGAAGGCAATAGAGGTTCCCGCAGTAGCTATAGTTCTAGTGCCAATGCAATCGCTTGTTCATCACTACCGGGGGGCTAATACCACTCATTAGCTTCCTCAGGGAAGACTACAGCTTGTGGATAGTCTCCTTTACCTTTGAGGTAGGGTCTAGCTCCTGTACTACTACACCTAGCCAAACATAGTACAGCAATAGGAGCTGCAAGATCAAGTAGCACCACGTGCACATTTCCATGGAGCTGGAGGTAGTATCTCACGTTGTATAAGAGGTGTCACCCAGGGTAGTTTCTCTTTTGCTTACTCAGAATAAGTTTCATCCCCTTTCTGGTTCTAAAGGAGAGGAAGATGTTAGGAGAATTATAGTATCACCTCCACCTCTGGTTCATTATTAGACACTTGTTAGAGATAGGAGGAGGTCTTATCCTATCCTCAGGATAATTTTATGCCATGTTGGCAGGGCTTATGGACGGTCAGAGTATAGTTCCCAGTTTGATTTATGATTAGTTATTCCTCATAGTATAGATGAGCAAGTTTGTCAGGAGAGGGCCAGAGAGGCTCGAGAATCAGTTCACATTACTAGTAGAGAGAGGCAAAGATATCCCAGGTAGTTAGCATCCTCTGCCCTCATAGATTTCCTCAACCACACTGAGCATTGTATAATGGTACCACTCATGGGAGGAGAGCCCCCAGATAGAGGGAGTCGTTGTCTCCACACCACTATTAGGTCCACTATCGCCAATTCGTTCCATCTTCTAGTTCCACCCAAAGCCTGAGAGAAAGATCGTGAGGAAGAAACACCACTAGTGATCTGGCTATGACCAAGGGAACCCACTTCATATACGCCACTGACTAAGGTGAGGGTGAGCTCTCCTACTCGACCTCCCACTTTAGTTATGGTGAAGAGGGAGTGGCAACCTTGTAGCATCATAGTTATTCCATCTCCACCATCTCCTCAACTGATCATGGATATAACAGGAGTAGAGGGAGAAGGAGACAGTTCTATTATCCCCATGACAGTAGATTCCCCTAGGGGCAGTACTCCACCCATAGTAAGTGATAGTCATGAGCATGTGTCTTCTAGTGAGCATAACCCTCACAAGGTTAGCACTTCAGTAGCAGGGGAGGTCAGATGTATCTCTATTCATGAGCATGATCCCACCACCGGTCAGTTGTGAGCATTTATGCCTACACAATTAGACTACTCCTTGAATGATATCTTAGCACAATATTTTAGTAAAATGAAAAAAATCCTAGGGTATGATTGGTCTGACCTTGAAGAGGAAAAGGTTAGCTTTGACCTTAACAAAGATGATTTGTTCGAAGACTCAATAAAGGTACATATGGTTGATACTAAAGGTTCTCTCCTTCAGGATCACCAGAGTTCGGAAGGTGTTGCGCCCAAACAAAATGATACAGCTTATTCAACCCAGCACCTCCTTTAACAACTCAAACAGAAAGATGAGCAGATTGATAAGATGGGAAAGAGACTTGAAGATTTGCGATATAATTCTAGCACGTAATCAAGCTCAGTACATCCTACCAATGTGGAGACTAGTTAGCTGATTTATTGCATGTCTTGGATCAACCCAAGAGTTCACCTCCAGAGAAGGCGAACTAGCTTGTATAGGTAGTGGACAGTACTCCATATAAGAAAAGATATCTATGGTGAAATATTTCGGCCTTCATCTATCTTTTTGAAGAAAATAAATGAAAATAGAAATATACGCCTTTAGTTGGGACACCACATAGACCCACAGATGTTCATATTAGGGTGATCAGGTATGACATTGAGGAGAGGTGTACTATCTCAAAAGATAGAAGTCACCAGCTTACAATGGACCTAATCACCTGAATAAGGACTCTTAAGGACTATGGGTCTTAGGATAAGTCCCCCAGTAGCTCCTTCCCTCTCGACTACTTTTGAGCTGATTTAAGTCCCCTAGTGGCATTCACTCAGTAGTCACCCTAGGTCGGATAACACCTATCGAGCTGAAGATAGACTATCCTGGCAATAAGTTGTACTGTATGAGGTTGTGAGTCCCCGATGCTTTCTTCCTAGGTGGATTGTCTCGAACCAATGGGCACCTTAGGTTGGATGTCCTATGCCAACAAAGACCCACGGTGGATACACCACTCATATGAGTCCTCATGCTTTCTCCTTGAGCCATGGAATACCTATAGATATTATCTTCTTCGGGTTTTGGATAAATCCCTTAGGCCCTCCACTGGGTACTCTACTTGGATTACATCCTTTACCCCCATTTAGACACTACCGTGCTACTCTGGATTGGATTCCCCTTTTGTAGTAGCCACCCTGTGATTGGAGAATTTGTTTAGATCAGATTCTCCACGGACCAAAATCAAATAGGTCTAGGCTAATATAAGTTCCTTCTCAGTGTGATCCCTCACAAATCAATAGAGTCTATGATAAACAAATAAAATAAATAAATTTATTCTCTTATGGATTCGAAATTCAAGCCCATAGTGGCCCCTTTCCCAAGCAAGCATCCTATCTTTTGGCGGTGTCAGCAAAACTCCTTATAGGAATTACATGACTACACTTGAGTTGAGATAAGTCCCCAGGTCGGCACTCTCTCAGTAGTCACCCATAGGTCAGGTCCCATCTATATTTCCACAAACAGGTTACCCTGGTGGCCATTTCGCTCTGGAAGATATAAGTCTACTACGCATTCTTTCTAGCATGACTGTCGCAAACTCATGGGAAACCCTAGGTGAGGTTGACATATTACCTTGCTAATACATCACCCCAGTGGTCTTTTGTAGTGGAAGATGTGAGTCCCCGTGCTTTCTTCCTAACTTGAGCATTGCAAACCAGAAGGCACCCCTCTGGTTGGTTAGTTTTATCCCATAGCCGGTAGACCATCCCTTTGGTTTAATGAATCTAAGATAGGTCTAGGCTGATATTAGCCCCTTCTTAGTGGATCCATCACAAACCAAAGGGATCCATCAAAGTAAAATAAATGAAATTAAAATAAAATGCAATTCAAATAAAATGATATTAATTTTGACTATCTTTGAGCTAATTTAAGTCTCCCAGCAGCATTCACTCAGTTGTCAGCCTAAGGTTGAGTTCAATCCGTTTTCTTGCCAACAGATCACCCCGTTGACTGATCCCTACTTTGAAAGATGTAAGTATGCTATGCTTTCTTCCTAGTACAGCCGTGGCGCATTGAAAGGCAACCCATTTGGCTGGATAGTCTTACTATGTGGTTGGTAGACTACTTATTTGGATTGGTAAATCTGAAGTATGCCAAGGCCGACATGGCCCCTACTTAGTGTGATCCATCGCAAAATGACATCTCAAAATTCAAAATTTAAAATCTGAAACAAAATCAACCAACCATTTAAGTGGAGTCAAATTAAACACTCAAATTGATCAGCTTCTCCTTAGTAAGATGCAAATCTTTCCAACCTCCTAGTGGAGTCATTTCAATCCAACCTGATCATGCTCCCATAGCTGAAAGTTCACACCTTTTATCCCTAGTGGATTTCACAACCTCTTATCCCTAGTGGATAACTTGAACCTTTTCCCTATAGAGGAAGGCTCACATACTCAATCCCTAGTGGATTTCTCCCTCACTCTCTTCTATCTTTGACATAAGTAGAGTTGCATTGCACTAAGATCTTGATTCCTTATACACTTTGAGTTTAGGAGTAGATCATTTTTGTTAGTTCTTATGATCATTCAAACACTATTGATCATCTCAATCAACACCAATACGTACGGTGTACCTTGTCAATCACACCACACCTATTGGACACCCTTTGTTGACCTCACTTTTGGAGTAAATTCTCAACTTCTCCATCTTAGACATAAGACTCCTCTAGACACTAAGAGTTCCTTAGTATTGAGACACTTCTAGTAATTTGGTGAACAGTTAACCTAACCCTAGAGACTTAGAAGAGTTAGCCATAGGAATAAGTTATGCTTTAGGGGTTTAAATGGACTTGCCTACCGTATAGCTTGAACCCAATCTTTGCTTCCTTCTTTCAAATCAAACCTCAAATTCAAAACCAAATTCAAATCCAAATTCCAAAATCCAAATAATGAGTCAATTCTAAATCAAAAGATTGAAACCCATGATCAATTCCAAATCCAAAACCTTCCTAAGCCTTATGAATCACATCCATATGCTTAACCAAATCTTTCAAATCAACCCAAAGTCAGATGAGTCCTTTATAAATCACATATTGCATCATTTGTATTCACAATTATAAATGAAATTGGCATCCAAGTCATTCAAATCAAATGAATATAAATCAAACCAAATCAAAACCCCTTTTCCAAACTTTTTGACCTATCTTAGCCAAATTCACAATCAATTCACTCCAAATTCACATAATTCTCTAAAGGATTATTTATATTCTCATTTATATTAACAAATATAAATGAATTATAAATTTAAATGGCCAAAATCAAATCAATATAAATTCAAGACTCAAATCCAAACTGAACATATATCCTTTAAGCCAATTGCTTGGATTTATCCAAATCTCAAATCAATCCCAACCCTTGGATTTTCTCTTCAAACAATCGCCCCTTCAACCATATGCCCAAATATAAACATAAACTACAACACCACACCAAAATCAAACTAACCCAAGTCAAACCTATGTTCATCCTTTTGACTTAAAATTGTCAAATGAACCAAAACCCATTTAACTCCAACCACTTGCAATTGGATTTATATTTCCATCATAAGTCCATATGTAAGTTCAACCAAACTTGAATCAAGTTTTGATCAAGGCATTTGATCCATTTAAGCTCACCTGACCCAAGGTGACCTAAAGGACCTTTTTGAGCTGCCACGTGACCCGATGTGATTAGGGATTTAATCAGGCTTAATTAATCTAATTTTAATGGCAAAACTTCCAAAATTCATAACTAATTGTAGAAAACTCTAAAAAATATAAATAAACATATATTTGAAAGATAATTCTAAAAGGAAGATAATATAAAATTAAAATCAATTAATTTTGAGTAGTATTTTTCACTTAATTTGGGTTTTTATTAAAAATGTAATTAAGCTAATTACTCCCTAATTACTCTAGCAATTAATTCAAAATTTTTTGAGAGTGATTAGTGGGATGACCTCTACCTCCTATGATTTTCTTAGAATTTATTACTTGATTAATTAGGGGAATTGTTTATCTCATTCTTAATCACTCTCTTAATTAATTAAATGATTAATTAACATGTTAAACAATGATAAATTCATTTATTAAACTTGTTAATCATCATGAAATAGTGAATGGACATAGGGAATGAGATTATGACCTCTTTTCCAATCTTTCTTCTGAGTTTATTTCATTTGGATAAACACTTAGTCAACTTGCAATTAGTTAATGACCTAATTACTTCATTAAATAGTTTAATTAATCAAATTTAAAATTGAATCATTCTAGAACTTAATCATTCAATTCTTAGGTAGATTCTTAGGTGTTCAATAACCTAAGAGAATTCCAAAGAAAATTATAATCAAACTACATGTGTAGTGGGATTATAAAAGTACCTAATCAAACCCTTTAGCTTAATTAATCAATAATTGTGAGCCAATTGCATTAGGCCCCTTTATTTCTTAGGTGCATTGCTAATTTAATTTACATGTGGTTGCATATTATATGTTGGCTCATAATTACTTGGTTAACTATGTTAAAGTGGTATAGGTAAGGGGTATTTAATGGATTTAATTCATACCTTAACCTAATTAAAATATAAAATCAACCTAATTGTCCTAAATTAAACCAAATCAATTCATACATCTGAGGGGAATAGGTTAGGACTAGCAAATCCTTTTCATATTTCCTAAATCAAATCAAATTCAAAGATAAAATCTCTTTAAAGAATTTTTTATTCATTTTAAATAATCTTATTCTATATGATTATCCTTAGGAGTTAATTAGGGTGAATGAAGTTATGTAATTGCATCTTTTTCATTTCTTTCCAATCATGCTAAATATTGCTTGCCATATGAAATCATGCATTCATTTCTTTTAAAAATTAATTAAATAAAATGTTTCTTTTCATGTCATATTGTATGTGTTGGCTAAAATTAATAATATGAGTTGCTATTATCACTATTAAAACCTAATTTTTTTTTCAAAACCTATAAATCAAAGATTATGAATGAAGTGATACTAGTTATAAATATTTATAGGCTTGCATGTGATTATAGAATAAGATGTGTATTATGAAGTTTTCTTTCCTTCTCTTAATATGAATTTACATAGGATTTGCAAGTGTATAGTTCATTTAAAAGAACACAACACTTGTTTAAATCTATTCCTATGCATTTTATGTTATGACTTAAGAAGGATCTTCATATTATACATGTAAATTATAAAAACCAAACCAAACACAATCTTTTGCATGATTCATTATCCATTTGGTTCTTTTTGTACCTTTACATGTATCTAAGAAAAGTGGTGCATCAGTATGGACATCTCGGGGCTACGAGGCTTTAAGTAGCCCTAAGTAGGACTTGTACCTTATGCCCTTGGTGTAGAAAACAATTGGGCCATGCTCACTTATAACTTTTATACATTTGGATGTGCATTTAGTTTATGGATGAAATCCTCTTTCTACATAAAGACATGCATCAATGATCCAATTAACACATGGAATATCCAAATTTTCAAATCACATCTCTTTGCATTCATCATCAAAGTGTGCTAAGATTTGCATTGCATGTACAGGTATGTTTAGGATTATTCATATGCATGGTATACATGGTGCAAAGAAATGAAGGGTTGTGTGTTATGTGATAGTAATCCACCTTAACTGATCCTAAGATGTGTTTCTTATTAAATAAGACTATTTAAGGAGAACCTAAACTTAGAACCAATTAAAACACATAATAAACCTTTCACTAAAGTAAATTCATTAATCAATCTACCTTTAGAATGTTATAAGGTAAGGATGAAAGAGAGCTCTCTTTTCTTTTCATCTCTTCATAACATTTAGTCATAAATGTCAGTTCGTTCAAACTAAATCAAATCACCAACTAAAATTGATAAGTCAACTAAATCAATTGAAAGAAAACCACCATTTAAATTGAATCTTTCACACTTAGAAAATTCCAACCTTAAAGCCTAGCTAAGACATGCCACACAAGCCTTAAAATAACATAAACATTAGACTAAGTTACCATTTCTAGCTTTAGGTTAGGGCGATGTATAGTGTGATGAATGTTTTGTTTCGTGATGTATTATTTTAGACTGGATGTTAGGGCGTAGGTGTGTAGACAAGTTGATAGGGCGAACTGAGCCTAATCATGTCTTCTATAGGGGGTTGTGCTTAAGGGACACTGTAATAAGAATATATATACTTTTTGTTATGCAAGTCACTTATACCCCTAAGAATAACCTAAATTAGGATAGGTGGACTTGGTTACCCATGTGTGGGGTGCTAAGTCCAACTTATTCATATAACTATTTGGGTTGTGTGGTATGTTTAGCTAATCTTTATTTTGTAAGTTTAGTTACATTTACTTTTTCCATTTTGATGTAAATTTTGCAATTAAGATTTGGAACAAGTGTTATGGGGATTAAGGTGAACATTGGTTATAAGACTACGTCTTATATACCACGTCAGGCCTTGGAGTAAACCACATCCCAAGCCAAACCAAATGGAAGAAAGAAATGGAGCAAATTAAGATGAAGGAAAGAAGGACAAGGAGTGCAAAATGGAGGATGAAGAATGAAGACCCCCATAACACTTGTCATTTTATAATTATAATTATTCATTTATAGTCTGGGTTGTATAAAGGTAAAGCTTGGCTACCCACATTTCTTTTCGGATTGTGAGGTGGAACCCGACCACATCAATCTCTTATTCTTTTGCACTAATTTTATAAATTGATTGATGTTATGTTTATTATTGCACAATTAGGATGACATGATTTTCCTCTTTTCTTAATTGTTTGATGGTTGTTGAATGGCCTGGATGTGATTAGGCTCTTAGGGAAAAATAAATTTTCTATCCAATTAATCAACTCAAAATTAAATTAAATAATTTATCATCTCACTTAAATCCTAGGGAATAAATCAAGATAATAAAAGATTTAGCAACCCCATAGCTGGATGTTGTATATATCATATCATGCATAAATCATATAATCTCACTCTTACTAATGGAGGGCTTCCACCTTTGCCAGAGAAAATGGCTTGACCTTTAAGAACCATGAGAGAAACACACCGCCTTCTTTCTATTTGTGGTCCATAACTAATTTTCTCATGCATTAGGCATATAAAATCCCATAGCCTGTGTCGAATAAAAATGTCTAAAAATCAAACTAAAATTTGACAAAATTTACAGTATTTCTAGGTCATTAATCATGCCCTTCATGATCTAGTCCCTTCAGGAGTGAATTTAAAGACTTAGTCTCTCTCTAAATAAACAACAGTCTAGCTGTCTTACAAAGCATAAGACTTACCTGCATGTTTTTTTTTAAATCGTAAAAGGAGTTAGTTGGCGGCCACCCCTAGGCGGTTATAAGCCCAATAGAAAGGTGGTTTACTCTATCTTATGGAGGATAACCATATACCCATTTTCACCTTTGATTTAGGTCATTTTCTAGCCCTTGCCAAAGCTCCCTAGATTTAGGATCTGAGATTGTTGTTTCCCATTGCGGGCTATAAGCATAAATCCTCACCTCTTAGGCATTTCTACAATCTTGTATTGTGGAATTGTAAGCCCTAGATTTCTAATGAAAATCCAACTCAAATAGATAATTATCTTCAACTTAAAAATATAAAGCCCAACCATAGGATAGTTTGGGATGCTCACTAGGTTTCCTAGTTTCATGAGCATTAATTACTCATCTCCTTTGATTTCAATAAGAACTCTTCCCTTTTGATCAATCCCACTTGATTTTCCAAAAATAACCAATTGGTTGATAGTCTTATCTTTGAAATCTTTGGAGACAATGATCATTTACCTTATTCTAGAGTATTTCTAAGGAATCTCATTCCTTAAGATGTAATTAACTATGGGGGCTTGCCTCCATAGGGAACTTCATGAACTCAGCATAAAATAAACCCTACTTTACTTTTCCATGTAAAGTAGGGAAAAGATCTCTAGTACATTCGAAGACCCATCATATCTTAGGAGTCCTCATTTAGGTGTTTAGGTCCATTATAGGATAATGACTTCTATCTCTCGAGATAGTACATTATTCTTTAATGTTGTACTCGATCACCCTAATGAGTACATCGGCAGATCTACGTGGTGTCCCCTCATATAAACTCACACTTAATAACAACAACATTTAACATGAAATAAACACCACATGGCCTTCTTCTTCTTTTTTTGGTTGGTTTGGTTCTCTTGCTCTTTCCTGGTATATTTTTTTTAGGTGCTCTGTTGTGTGGCTGCTTCATTGGCTATTTCCTTTCCTTTGGTTGGTGCCTTGGTGGCTTTGGATTGGTGTTGTTTTAGGCTCCGTTGGATTGGTGCCTTGTTGGCTTTGGATTGGTGTTGTTGTGGGCTCTGTTGGCTTTATCTTTGAGGGCTCTTTTCTTTTTTTTTTTGAGCTTCTTTTCTCCCTCTTTTAAAAGGTATTCATATTTTCTTTTTTGTTGGGATTACCTTATATTAATTTTATATGTTCTTCTCCTCTCTCTTTTGTTTCCTTTCACTTTCTTTTCTTGGGCTATTATGATAGGTTTGTATTTTTCTTTAGTTGATGGCTATGATGATATGATGGATTTTTTCCTTGATATTTTTGTGGTTGGTGACTTTTCCTATTTGTAACCCTCCTTTGAAGTTGGATACACTTAGGATTTGATTCCCCTCTTTATTGTGATTATCTTTTTTTCCTCATATTTGAGCCTGAGTTTTATCTTTTTTTATTTTCTGATCTCCTTCTGGCTGAGATTTCTTGTTGGTTGCAGGTTCTCTTTTTCAATTGGTCTCCTCTTCTTCTTGGAGGGAGTTGGAGTCTTACTAATGGTCACTTTTTTCTTAGATGGCTAGAGTTGTCTTCAATTGCATGTTACAGGTTTCCTTTTCTTATGGATATTCATCTCTTTGGAGGTTCTTTTGGAGCACCACGGATTCTTTTATTTTGTTTGCTACCTTTTTTATTTTTTCTTTCTTTCTTTTTCTTGCTCTTGTTAGTTTAGGCACTAAACTCTTTACGACTCTCTTGTAGCTCATTTGAGTAGTAGTTTTTTTTTTCTTTTTGAGCTTAGTCTCTAAAACGGTCTTCTTGTACAAATTTTTCTGAGCAATAAATTCCTTTTAGTTAAAAAAAGAACCCTAAACCCTAAACACTAAAAACCCTAATCCCTAAAGTGAAAACACTAAACCCTAAACCCTAAACCTTAACACTAAACCCTAAACCCTAAAACCCTAAATCCTAAAACCCTAAACCCTAAACCCAAAACCCTAAACCCTAAACCTTAAACCTTAAAAACCTAAAAACCTAATCTTAAACTAAATATAACCTAAAAAGAAAATAAATAAAAAAACCTAAAGCTAAATAAAATTAAAACCTAAACTAAAACCTAAACCTAAACCTAAAAATAAAATTAAATAAAAAGTAAAAATAAACTAAAATAAAATAAATAAAAGCCTAAACTAAACTAAAAAATAAAATAAAACTAAGAATAAAAACTTAAATAAAATTAAAACTAAATGTAAAATAAAAATAAAATAAACCTAAAATAAAATAAAATAAAAACTAAATAAAAACCTAAATCTAAAAAAATAAATCTAAAAATAAAACATAAACCGTAAACTAAAAAAAACTAACCATAAAATAAAAATAAAATAAACAAAATAAAAGTAATCTAAACTAAAATAAACTAAACTAAAATAAATAAAACCTAAACCTAAACCTAAAATAAACTAACTCTAAACCTAAACCTAAACTAAATAAAATAAAATAAACAAAAAATAAACCTAAACTAAAAAATAAAACCTAAAAATAAACCTAAAATAAAAACCTAAAACCTAAACCTAAAAAAATAAAATAAAACCTAAAATAAAATAAAAAAAAATAAAACCTAAACCATAAAATAAATAAACTCCCTATAAAATAAACCTAAACCATAACATAAAAAATCAAATTAAAAAATAAATTAGCCTAAAATAAATAAACTAAAAAAAATAAAAATAAAAAATAAACCTAAAGAAAAATAAAAATAAAATAACATAAATTAAATAAAAAATAAACTAAATAAACCTGAACTTTTTGATTTACTTAATTAAAAAAAAATACCTAAACCCTAAATCCTAAACCCTAAACCCTAAACCCTAAGCTTACAACACTAAACCTACAACCCCGAAACCCTAACCTCTAAACCCATAAAATCCCAAAACCTTAAACCCAAAACCCAAAATGCAAAACCCTAAACCTCAGACCTAACCTAAATCCCAATCCCTAAGCATAAACCACAGAAACCCTAAACCCTAAACCATGGTTGAGCTATTTTTTTAAGAAAGGTGTTGTTAAAGAAGTCAATGAAGAGGTTCCAAAATACAAAGTTAGTGCTCTTGCCCATGTTGGTCTTATTGCACCTATTGATGTTGTGGTTCCTCAATGAAACACTGGTCTGGATCCTTCATAGACTTCTTTCTTCTAGGTTCTCAACATCCCAACTAAGATGAACAATGGTATTGTTGAAATTATCAAGCTGATTGAGCTGATTAAAAAAGGTGATAAGGTGGGGTCCTCAAAGGAAGCTCTTCTTGTTAAGCTCGAGAATAGGCCATTCTTTTGTGGCCTTGTCATCCAGTACGTGTATGATGATGGTTCAGTGTTCTGTCCTGAGGTGCTTGGCCTCACTGATAATGATCTCATAAGGAAGTTTTCGACAGGCCTTTCAATGATCACTTCACTCTCACTGGCCCTCTCCTATTCCACCCTTACAACAACGCCCCCACATGTTCATAAATGCTTACAAGAATGCCCTCATCGTCACTATTGCTACTGATTATACATACCCTCAAGATGAGAAGGTTAAGGAGTATTTGAAGGAACTTAGTAAATTTGATGTGCTTACTACACCTGATGCTTCTACTCCTGGTGCTCCATTCTTTGTAATGGAAAAGAAAAAGGAATCCCTTGGTGAGGAATCTCATGATGATATGGGTTTCAGCTTGCTCAACAAAGTTTGTTGGACTTCTATAAAATCAAATTTTATTGTCTCTCAGAGTTAAATCATTTTTATGAAATACTCTTTCTATGAATTTTTGAATTTAAATTTATTTTATCTTATTTTATCAGTTGTTAGAGGATAAACTCTTATTTGATTTGGTAATTTCTTGTTTGTTTTGGAATCATTTGAGCTTTAAAAAAAACCATAAATCCTAAACCCTAAACCCTAACCCTAAACCCTAAACCCTAAACCCCAAACCTTAATCCTAAACCTAAAGTAACTAAATAAATTATAAAATAAACCTAAAACCTAAAATCTAATAAACCTAAACGAACCTAAACCACGAGAATAGAACCTTGGCAGCAAGAACATCACTCAACCGGGCTCGGTCCAGGTGGAGGCAAAGGCAAAGCGGGGTTATCACGTGGTGGTGGGGATTTGGAGGTCTTGGTGGATATCTGGTGGTGGGTAGTAGTGGTGGTTATGTAGGCGGGAGGCGATAGAGGTTACGATGGTGGTGGTGGAGGAATAGATCGAGGATGGTGGATCCTACTACTGAGGAGTGGTTGATGGGGCTGGAGGAGAAATTGAAGAATGGCCGATATGATTTGCTGCTTATGGAATTGGGTCTTTATAGTAGAGATGGTCTAGTTATATAGTCATTGCTTGTGTCTTAGAAAACTTAGTGTGTTACTTTGTAGATGAAATTGAAAAGAAGAAATGTTGAATATGAATTTGTTCTCTATTAAAAAGAAAAAAAAACCAAAAACCTTAAAAATAAAAAAAATAAAAAAAAATCTTAACACTAAACCATAAACCCTAAAATTAACCCTAAATCCTAAACCCTAAACACTAAACCTAAAACCCTAAACCCTAAACCCTAAACACTAAAATCCTAAACCCCAAACCCAAAACTTTACACCATAAATCCTAAACCCTACAAATAAAGCCTAAACCTTAGCAAACCCTAAACCCTAGTCTAAGCTTAAACCCTAAACAAACCCAAAACCCTAAAAAACCTAAATCTAATGCTAAACTTTAAATACAAACCCTAAAACCTAAACCTAAACCAAATAAAACCTAAAATAAAAAATAAAAAAACCTAAACCTAAATAAAATAAAAAAATAAATTAAAATAAAGTTTAACCAAAATAAACCTAAACTTAAAAATTAATAAAATAAAAGTAAAATAAACTAAAAAATAAATAAAACCTAACTAAACTAAAAATAAAATAAACATAAATAAAAACCTAAATAAAACTAAATAAAATAAAAATAAAATAAACCTAAAATAAAACTAAATAAAACCTAAACCTAAAAGATAAATCTAAAATAAATAAAAATAAAACCTAAAACCCTAAACTAAGAAAAAAACTAAATAAAATAAAAATAAAATAGACAAATTAAAATAAGCCTAAACTTAAACCTAAACTAAAATATACTAAACAAAAATTAATAAAACCAACACCTAAACCTAAAATAAACTAAACCTAAATCTAAACCTAAACCTAAACTAAATAAAATAAAATAAACTAATAATAAACCTAAACTTAAATTGAAAAAATAAACCTAAAAATAAACCTAAAATAAAAACATAAAACGTAAAGCTAAAAAAACAAAATAAAAACCTAAACCTAACCCTAAAAATAAAAAATAAAACTTAAACCTAAAAAATAAAATAAAAATAAAACTCAATAAAAAAATAAACATAAACATAAACCTAAACCTAAAAAAAGAAACTAAAATAAAAAACATAAAATAAATAAACTAAACTAAATAAAAATAAAAAATATACCTAAATAAAATAAAAATAAAATAAAATAAAAAATAAACTAATAAAATAAAAATAAAATAAACTAAAAAATAAATGGTACTAAGTAAACTAAATAAATATAAACATACCAGTTTACTTAATTTTTTTTAAAAAAAACTCTAAACCCTAAAACTAACCCTAAACCCTAAACCCTAAACCCTGAACCCTAAACCATAATAAACCCTAAACCCTAAACCTTAAACCCTAAACCCTAAACCCTAAACCATAACCCTAAATCCTAAACCCTAAAAGCTTAAACACTAAATCCCTAAACCCTAAACCCTAAATTTTTATGAAAGGTGATCTTAAAGATGTCAGTGAAGAGCTTGCAAAATACAAAGTTGGTTCTCCTGTTCATGTTGGTCTTGTGCACCTAATAATGTTGTGGTTCTTCCAAGCACCGGTCTCCTTCACAAACTTCTTTCTTCTAGGTTCTCAACATCCCATCTAAGATCAATAAGGGTACTATTGAAATTATCACCCCGATTGAGCTGATTAGAAAAGGTGGGATCCTCAGAGAATGCTTTTCTCTCTAAGCTGGGGATTAGGCCATTATTTTATGGCCTTACCATCCAGTCTGTGTATTATGATGGTTCGGTGTTCAGTTCTGAGGTGTTTGACCTCACTGAAGATGATCTCATCGAGAAGTTTTCGACAAGCCTTTTAATGATCACTTCTCCCTAACTAATCGCTCTTATCCCACCCTTATTGTAGCACCCCACAAGTTCATCAACGCTTACAATTTGGAAGTAAAGGCGGATGCATTAGTAATCATAGTGGTGGTGTGGGATCTGAAGGTGCTGGTGGATATGGATGTGGTGGTCAGAGTTGTGCTGGTTATGGAGGCGGGAGGAGCAACAGAGGTTACAACCGTGGTGGTGGTGGAGTGTGAGATCAGGGATATGATTGTTGATCATGATACTTGAGAGCCCGGGGTGGTTCCAATGGGAACTGGAGAAATTGAAGAATGACAAATCAAATCTACTACTTTTGGAGCTGTGACTTTATAGTAGAGAAGGTTGTAGTTATTTAAGGCTTTTGATTTGCTCTTTGCGTGCTCATTATTTATTTATGTCCTCGCTTGTGTCTTAGAAAACTTTGTGTGTTACTTGGTTGATGAAATAAAAAAGAGAAAATATTGAATATGAATTTGTTCTGTTAAAAAAAAACC
Source organism: Cymbidium sinense (assembly GCA_021442155.1). Lineage (NCBI taxonomy): Eukaryota > Viridiplantae > Streptophyta > Magnoliopsida > Asparagales > Orchidaceae > Cymbidium > Cymbidium sinense. The sequence goes on along the minus strand of CM038214.1, from coordinate 225,983,127 downwards.
AAAACCCTAAACTAAAACAGAACCTTAAACCTAAAACCTATTCCCTAAACCCTAAAATAGAAAAAAAAACCCTAACCTAAACCCTTAACCCTAATACCTAAACTCCAAACCCAACACCCAAAACCCTAAACCCTGAACCCTAAACCCTGAACCATAAACACAAAACCCTAAACCTAAACCTAAAGTAAGTGAATAAATTATAAAATAAACCTAAACCCTATAACCTAATAAACCTAAACCTAAACAAAAACCCTAAGAATGGGTAGAACCTTGATGGTAGGAACATTACTTTCAACCAAGCTCAGTCTAGATGGCGGTAGAGGTGAAGGCAATGGCGGTGGTTATCGCAGTGGTGTTGGGGGATCTGGAGGTGCTGGTGGATATGAAGGTGGTGGTCAGAGCAGTGGTGATTATGGAGGCGAGAGGAGCGGCGGAGGTTACCATTATGGTGGTGGCGGAGGGAGAGATCGTGGATATGATGGTGGATCCTGCTACTCGATAGGTCAGGTAGTTCTGTGGGAACTGGAGGAACTAAAGAACGGTCGATCCGATCTACAGCTTATGGAACTGTAGTTTTATAGTTGGGATGGTTCTAGTTATCTAGGGTTTTTGATTTGCTCTATGTGTGCTCATTTTTTATCTGTGTCATCGCCCGTGTCTTAAAAAACTTGGTGTGTTACTTGGTTGATGAAATTAGAATGAAGAAATGTTGAATCTGAAATTGTTCTTTGTTAAAAAAAAAAAAACCCTAAACCTGAAACTATAACCTTAACCTTAAACCTTAAAACTATACTCTAAACTCTAAACCTTAAACCCTAAAAATATAAAAAAATTAAAAAAATTAAAAAAAATCCTAACACTAAACCCTAAACCCAAAAATTAATCCTAAACCTGTAGTCTTAAATCCTAAACCCTAAACCCTAAACCCTACATCCCAAACTGTAAACCCTAAACCTTAAACCCTAAACCCTATACCCTAAAAACCCTAAACCCTAAATCCTAAAAACTAAACCCTAACCCATAAACCTTAAACCCTAACCCTAAACCCTAAATCCTAAAACCCTAAACCCTAAACCCTTAAACCCTAAACCCTAAACCCTAAACCCAAAAAGCTTAAAAACCTAAACTTAAACTAAATAAAACCTAAAAATAAAATTAATTAAAACCTAAATAAAATAAAATAATAAAATAAAATAAAAACCTAAAATAGAAAATAAACCTAAACCTAAAATTAAATAAAATAAAAAATAAAAAAAATTAAATTAAATAAATAAAAACTTAAACCAAACAAAAAAATTAATGTAGACCTAAGAGTAAAAAACCTAAATAAAATAAAAACTAAATGTAAAATAAAAATAAAATAAATCTAAAATAAAATAATATAAAAACAAAATAAACTTAAACCTAAAAAATAAACTTTAAAATAAATAAAAAAATAAAATGTAAACCCTAAACTAAAAGAAACTAAACCTAAAATAAAAATAAAATAAACAAAATAAAATAAACCTTAACCTAAACTAAAATAAACTAAACAAAAAAAAAATAAAACTTGAACCTAAACTTAAAATAAACTAAACCTAAGCCTAACCTAAATAAAATAAAAAATGAAAAATAAACCTAAACCTGAACTTAAAAATAAAACCTAAAAAATAAATTTAAAATAATCACCAAAAACCTAAACCTAAAAAAATAAAATAAAAATCTAAACATAAAACTATAAACAAAAAAATAAAACCTAAACCTAAAAAATAAATTAAAAATAAAACTCAACTAAAAAATAAACCTAAACGTAAACTTAAAGCTAAAAAATGAACTAAAATAAAAAAACCTAAACCATAATAAATAAACCTAAAATAAATAAACTAAACTAAATAAAAAGTAAAAAATAAAAAAAATAAAATAAACTAAGTAAACTAAATAAACCTGAATAACTAATTTACTTAATTTTAAAAAAAACTTTAAACCCTAAGTCATAAACCTTAAACCGTAAACCCTAAAACTAACCCTATGCCCTAAACCTTAAACCTACAACTGTACTTTAAACCCTTAAAAACCCTAAACCCTAAACCATAATCCCTAACCCTAAACCCTAAACCTTAAAGTATAAACCCTAAAACCTAAACCCTAAACCCTAAACCTTAAACCCTAAACCCCAAACCACTTAAACCCTAAACCCCAAACCCTAAACTTAAACCTAAAGTAACTAAATAAATTAAAAAACAAACCTAAAACCTAAAACCTAATCGACCTAAACCTAAACTCTAAGAATGGGCAGAACCTTGATAGTAGGAACTTCACCGTCAACCAGACTCAGTCTAGATTTGGTGGTGGAGGTGAAGGCGGAGGCGACAGTTATCACAGTGGTGGTGGGGGATTTAGAGGTGCTAATGGATATGGAGGTGATGGTCAGAGTAGTGGTGTTATCGAGGCGGGAGGAGCGACGGAGGTTACGATCATGGTGGTGGCAGAGGTAGAGATTGGGGATATAATGGTTGATCCCTCTACTCTAGTGGGTGGTTCCGTAGGGACCGAGAAATCAAGAAAGGCCGATACTACTTATGGAACTGTGTCTTTACATTAGAGACGGTTCTAGTTATCTGGGGTTTTTAATTTGCTCTATGCATGCTCATTTTTGAGCTATGTCGTTACTTGTCTCTTAGAAAACTTGGTGTATTACTTGGTTGTTGAAATTGAGAAGAAGAAATGTTAAATTTTAATTTGTTCTCTATTAAAAAAACCAATAACCTTAAACCCTAAATTAAAACCTGAACCCTAAATCTAAACCCGAAACCCTAAACTATAAACCTTAAAAAAATATATATAAAAAATCCTAAACCCTAGAACAAACCCTAAACCCTAAACCCTAAACCTACAACCCTAAACTCTAAACCCTAAACCAACATCCCTAAACCTTAAACCCTAAACACTAAATCCTAAACCCAAAACTTAAAAACCTTAACCTAAAGCCATAAAACCCTAAACCATAAACCTTAAACCCTATTCCCTAGACCTAAACCCTAAACCCTTAAAGCATAAACCCTAACACCCTAAACCCTAAGCACTAAACTGTAACACTAAACCCTTAACCCTAAACTCGAAAGCATAAACCAAAACTTAAAGTAACTAAATAAATTAAAATGTAAACATAAACCCTAAAACTAATAAACCTAAACCTAAACCCTAAGACTAGACAAAACCTTAACGGCAGGAACATCCCTGCCAACTAGGCTCACTCTAAATCTGGCGGTGGAGGCGAAGGTAGAGGCGATGGTTATCACAGTGGTGGTGGGGGATCTAGAGATGTTGGTGGATATGAAGGTGGTAGTCGTAGAAGTGGTCATTATGGAGGCGGGTGGAGCAACGGAGGTAATAGGCCTGGTGGTGGCAGAGGGAGAAATCGAGGATACGATGGTGGATCCCTGTATTCGAGATGCCATGGTGGTTCTGATGGGAACTGGAGAAACTGAAGAACGGTCGATCCGATCAACTGCATATGGAACTGTGTCTTTATAGTAGAGACGGTTCTAGTTATATAGGCCTTTCGATTTTCTCTATGCATGCTCAATTTTTATCTATGTCTTGTGTCTTAGAAAACTTGGTGTGTTACTTGGTTGATGAAATCGAGAAGAAGAAATATTGAATCTAAATTTGTTCTCAATTAAAAAAAAACCATAAACCCTAAAAATAAATAAAAAATAAAAAAACTCTAACCCTAAACCCTAAACCCTAAACCTAAAACCCTAAACCTAAAACCCTAAACCCTAAAACATTAAATCCTAAATCCTAAACCCTAAATCCTATACCCTAAACCCTAAAACCCAAAACCTAAACCCTAAACCCTAAACTCTAAATTCAAAAACCTACAACTCTAAACCTTGAACCCTCAACCCCAAACCTTAAACCCTAAACACTAAACCCTAAACCCTAAAAACCTAAAAACATAAACCTAAACTCAATAAAACCTAAAAATAAAATAAATAGAAAACCCTAAACCTGAATAAAATAAAAAATATAATATAATAAAAACCAAAGCTAAAACCTAAACCTAAACCTAAAGCTAAAAATAAAATAAAATAAAAATAAATAAAAACTAAACTAACTAAATAAATAAAAACCTAAAGTAAACTAAAAAATAAAATAAACCTAAAAATAAAAACTTAAATAAAATAAAAACTAAATGAAAAATAAATAAAATAAACCTAAAATAAAAAAAAACTAGAAACTAAATAAAAACTTAAACCTAAAATAAACCTAAACCTAAACTAAAATAAATAAAACTTAAACCTAAACCTAAACTAAACTAAACCTAAACCCTAAACTAAATAAAATAAAATAAACTAAAAATAAACATAAACCTAAATTTAGAAATAAAATCAAAAACCTTAACCTAAAAAAATAAAATAAAACCTAAACCTAAACCTTAAAAAAAAAACCTAACCTAAAAAATAAAATAAAAATAAAACTAAGCTAAAAAAAACATAAACCTAAACCTAAACCTAAAAAATAAACTAAAATAAATAAACCTAAAACCTTGAACCCTAAACCTACAACCCTAAACCCTAAAAAATGCTAAACACTAAACTCTAAATTAACCATAAACCCTAAACCCTAAAAGCTAACTGTAACCCTAAACTTTAATCCCCAAATCCTAAAACTTGAAACCCTAAAGCCTAAACTAATCCTAAACCATAAACCCAAAACCCTAAAAACCCTAAACCTCAAAGCTTAATCCCAAACCCTAAAACTAACCCTAAATCCTAAACCTACAGCACTAAACCTACAACCCTAAACCCTAAACCCTAAACTTTAAACCTTAAAAAACCTTAAATCGTAATCCTTAAAAGCAAGAACCCTATAACCCTAAACCCTAAACCCTAAATCCTAAACCCTAACCCTAAACCATAATCATAACCCTAAACCCTAAACTCTAAACCCTAAACCCTAAACCCAAAACCCTAAAAACCTAAAAACCTAAACCTAAACTAAATAAAACCTTAAAATAAAATAAATAAATAAACTTAAACCTAAATAAGATAAAAAATAAAATTAAAAAAAAACCTAAACTAAAACCTAAACCTAAATGTAAAAATAAGATAAAATAAAAAATAAAAATAAAGAAAAACTGAAACACAACTAAAAAATAAACCTAAGAATAAAAACTCTTAATAAATTTAAAACTAAATGTAAAATAAAAATAAAATAAACCTAAAATAAAATGAAATAAAAATTAAATAAAAAATTGAACCTAAAAAAATACCTAAAAATAAATAAAAAATAAAACCTAAACCCTAAACCTAAAATAAAAATAAAGTAAATAAAATAAAATAAACCTAAATCTAAACTAAAATAAATTAAGCCTAAACTAAACCTAAAATAAACTAAACCTAAACCTAAACCTAAACTAAATAAAATAAAATAAACTAAAAATTAACCTAAGCCTAAACTAAAAAAATAAAACCTAAAAATAAACCTAAAATAAAAATATAAAACCTAAACCTAAAAAAATAAAATAAAAATCTAAACCTAAACCTAAAAATAAAAAATAAAACCTAAACCTAAAAAATAAACTAAAATAAAAACCTAAACTAAAATAAATAAAAATAAAAAATAAACCTACATATACGTAAAAATTAAAACTAATTAAAATAAATAAAAAATAAACTAAATAAAGTAAATAAACCTAAACCTACTGGTTTAATTAATTTAAAAAAAAATATCCTAAACCCTGAATCCTAAACCCTAAACTAAACCCTAAAACTAAAACTAAACCTTTAACCCTGAACCTACAACTCTAAACCTACAACCATATACACTAAACCCTAAAAACCCTAAACCCTAAACCCTAAACCCTAAACCCTAAACTCTAATCCTAAACCATAACCCCTAAAAGCATAAACCCTAAAGCCCTAAACACTAATTCCTAAACCCTAAATTGTACACCATAAATCCTAATCGTTAACCCTAAATGCTAAAGCCTAATCGTAAACCCTAAACCCTAACCATAAACCCTAAACCCTAAACACTAAACCCCAAATCTTAAACCTTAACTTAAAGTAACTAAAAAAATTAAAAAATAAACCTAAACCATAAAACCTAATAAACCTAAACCTAAACCTAAATCCTAACAATAAGTAGAACTTGACCATAAACAAAAAACTAAAAGAAGAAATATTGAATCTGAATTTTTTATCTATTTAAAAAAAATTAGAGAACCTAAAACTTGAACCGCAGACCTAAGACCTAAACCCCAATCCCTAAACCCTAAACTCTAAAAACCCTAAACCCTAAACCCTAAATCAAAAATTCCTAATCCCTAAACACTAAACCCTAAACTCTAAACCCTATACCCTTAACCCTAAACCATAAACCCTAAACACTAAACCCTCAACCTGAAGAAGTTAAAAACCTAAACATTAACTAAATAAAACCTAAAAATATAATAAATAAATAAACATAAACCATAATAAAATAAACTAATAAAATAAAATAACAACCTAAACTAACACCTGAACATAAACCTAAACCTAAACCAAAACCTAAAAATAATAATAATAATAATAATAATAAATAGAAACTAAATTAAAATAAAATTAATAAAAGCCTAAAAAAAATTAAAAAATAAAACACATAAAAAAATAAAAACTAAACATAAAATAAAAATAAAATAAACTTAAACTAAAATAAAATAAAAACCTAAACCTATAAGAAAAACCCAAACCTGAAACTACAACAAAAAATAAACTTAAAATTAAATAAAAAAAAATAAACCTAAACATAAGCTAAAATAAATAAAACCTAAACATAAACCTAAAATAAACTAAACCTAAACCCTAAACTAAATAAAATAAAATAAACTAAAAATAAACCTAAACCTAAACTAAAAAATAAAACCTAAAAATAAACCTAAAATAAAAACCCCAACCTAAACCTCAAAATCAAAAATTAAACCTAAACTTGAAAAATAAAATAAAAATTAAAATTAAACTAAAAAATAATCATAAACCTAAACCTAAACCTAAAAAATAAACTAAAATAAAAAAGCTAAACCAAAATAAATAAACCTAAAATAAATAAACTAAACAAAATAAAAATAAAAAATAAACCTAAATAACAATAAAAATAAAATAAACTAAATAAACCTAAACCTACCTGTTTACATAATTTTAAAATAAACTTTAAACCCTAAACCCTAAACTCTAAACCCTAAATCCTAAACCCTCAACCCTAAACTGTAAAACTAACACAAAACCCTAAACCCTAAAACCGAAACCCTAAGGCCTTAACCTTAACCCTTAAAATCCTACACCCTAAACCCTAAACCCTAAACCCTAAACCTTAATACCCTAATACCCTAAACCCTAAACCCTAATCCCTAAATCGTAAACCCTAAACCCTAAACCCTATTACCCTAATACTCTAAACCCTAAACCCTAAACCCTAAAACCTAAACCTAAAACCCTAAACCCTAAACCCTAAACCCTCAACTAACCCTAAACCCTAAAAATCTTGAAACCTAAACCTAAACTAAATAAAAACCTAAAAGTAAGATAAATAAAAAAGCTAATCTAAAATAAAATAAATAAAATAAAATAAAATAAAAAGCCTAAACTAAAACATGAACCTAAACCTAAACTTAAGCCAAAAAAAAATAAAAATAAAAAGTAAACTGAAATAAAATAAATAAAAACCAAAATTGAACTAAAAAATAAAACACCTAAATAAAATATAAACTAAACATAAAATAAAAATCAAATAAACCTAAAATAAAATAAAATAAAAACTAAATAAAAACCTAAACCTAAAAAATAAACCTAAAAATAAATAAAAAATTAAACCTAAACACTGAACATAAAAAACCTAAACCTAAAATAAATAAAATAAAATAAACCTAAACCTAAACTAAAATAAACTAAACTAAAATAAATAAAGCCTAAACCTAAACCTAAAATAAACTAAACCTAAACCCTAAACTAAATAATATAAAATATACAAAAAATAAACATATACCTAAACTAAAAATAAAACCTAAAAATAAACCTAAAATCTAAACCTAAAAAAATAAAATAAAAACTTAAACCTAAAAATAAAAAAATAATACCTTAACCGAAAAAATAAATCAAAAATAAAATTGAACTAAAAAATAAGCATAAACCTAAACCTAAAAAATAAATTAAGATAAAAAACCTAAACTAAAATAAATAATCCTAAAATAATTTAACTAAGCAAAATAAAAAATAAGCCAAATTAATAATTAAAAATAAAATAAACTAAAATAAATAAAAAATAAAGTAAATAAATTACATAAACCTATACCATAAACCCTAAACCTTAAACTAAAAATAAACCCTAAACACTAAACCCTAAACCCTAAACTCTAACCTTAATCCTAAATCCTAAACCCTAAACCCTAACCCTAACCCTAAACCCTAAACCCTAAAACCCTAAACCCTAAACCTTAAACTAACCCTAAGCCCTTAACCTTAAATCCTAAACCCTAAATATCATAAACCGTAAAGCCTAAACCCTAAATTAACCCTAAATCCTATGCTAACCCGAAGCCGAAAACCCAAAACCCTAAAGTCAAAGCTTTAAACCTTAAACCCTAAACCCTAAATCATAACGCTAAACCCTAATACCCTAAACTCTAAAATCCTAAACCCGAAACCTTGAACCCTAAACCCTAAAAACCAAAAAACTTACACCTAAACTAAATAAAACCTTAAAATAAAATAAATAAATAAGCATAAACATAAATAAAATAGGAAAATAAAATAAAACAAAAACCTAAACTAAACTAAAAAAATAAAATAAACCTAAAATAAAAAACCTAAATAAAATAAAAACTAAACATAAAATAAAAATAAAATAAACCAAAAATAAATTAAAATAAAAACTAAATAAAAACTAAATAAAAACTTAAACTTAAACTAAAATAAAACCTAAACCTAAAATGGAATAAATAAATAAAATAAGATAAATCTAAACCTAAACTAAAATAAATAAAACATAAACCTAAACCTAAAATAAACTAAATCTAAACGTAAACCTAAGCTGAATAAAATAAATTAAACTAAAAATAAACCTAAACCTAAACAAAAAAATAAAACCTAAAAATAAACCTAAAATAAAACCTAAAACCTAAACCTAAAAAACTAAAATAAAAACATAAAAAAAAACCTAAACCTAAAAAATAAAAAAAATAAAATTCAACTAAAAAAAATAAACCTAAACCTAAAGATAAACTAAAATAAAAAACTAAAATAAAAATAATAAATCTAAAATAAATAAACTAAACTAATTGAAAATAAAAATAAACCTAAATAAAAAATAAAAAATAAAGTAAGCTCAAACAAATAAAAAATAAACTAAATAAACCTAAACCTACTCATTTACTTAATTTTTTTAAAAAAACTTTAAACCTTAAACCCTAATCCCTGAACTGTAAATCTTAAACCCTAAACCCTAAACCCTGAACCCTAAAATTAACCCTAAACCCTAAACCTACAACCCTAAACCTATAACCTTAAACCCTAGACCCTAAACCCTAAACCCTACCCCAAAACACTAAACCCTAAGCCCTAAGCCCTAAAACCCTAAACCCTAAACTGTAAATCCTAAAACATACAACCTTCAACCCTAAACTCTAAATTGTAAACCATAAAACCTAAACTAGCGCTAAACCCTCAACCCTAAACTAATCCTAAACCCTAAACTACTAGAATGAGCAAAACCTTGATGGAAGGAACATTACTGTCAACTTGGCTTAGTCTAGATCTGGTGGTGGAGGCAAAGGCAGAGGTGACGGTTATCGCAGTTATGGTGGGGGATCTAGAGGTGTTGGAGCATAGGGAGGTGGTGGTCAGGGCAGTAATGGTTATGGAGGTGGGAGGAGTGAGGGAGGTTACAACCATGGTAGTGGCGGAGGGAGAGATTGGGGATATGATGGTGGATCACACTACTTGAGAGGTGAGGGAGGTTCTGATGGGATTTAGAGAACAAGAATCCGACTGCTCGCTTATGGAACTATGTCTATATAGTAGATACGGTTCTAACAATTTAGAGTTTTTGATTTGCTCTAAGGCTGCTCATTTTTGATCTATGTCATCCCTTGTGCCTTAGAAAACCTAGGGTGCTACTTGGTTGATAAAATCATAAAGAAGAAATGTTGAATCTAAATTTATTTTCTGTTTAAAAAAAAACCTTAAACTCTAAATGCTAAACCATAAACTAAAACTTAAACCATAAACCTAAAACTTAAACCCTAAACCCTAAACCCTAAACCCTAAACTCTAAAAACCCTAAGCCCTAAACCCTAAACCCTATACCCTAAACCCTAAAACCTAAAACCCTAAACCCTAAACCCTAAAACCTACAACCCTAAACCTCAAACCCTAAACCTAAACCATAAAACCAAAACTAACCCTAAACCCTAAACCCTAAACTAACATTAAACCATGAATAATGATGTCATTAGGAGTAGATCTAAAGAATGACCTAATCCTAACATAGTTATGGTAGCTAAAGCTTCAAGAGACTTTCCCTTGACTATTAGATATTTGAATACCCTAAATCATATTATAATACCATATATTATAGTATAATGTAGAATCATATATTTAAGCATGTAGTGATGTGTTTTTGGATGTTATAAGATGTTTTGAAATGTTTTAGTATATTATGGTATTGTGCCCTATAATCTATATTAATATAAATTATAAAAATATTTATATTATAAATCAGATGATGAAATCTGTTAAATTTGAAGTGGGAATTAGGTTGTAGTACCAAAGGTGTGCTATGCCACTTGCCTAAAAGTAAGATTTTATGTTCAAAATAAATGTTAGATGTTGTAGCATAGGATAGCATCATATGTTATAATATATTGTTCTGCACATTTTAAATTCTTTTAGTATTTTACAATCATGCCATCGAGCCTACACTAGCATTATTTATAAAAATGTTGATTTAGACTTTAAAATGATGGAATTTGGCCAAATTCATAATAGGTAGAGCATGGCATCATAATATATTATTTCAATTTAAAATATGTAAGTGATACGACTAAAATATATAGTTTTTTTTTATTGTTTAGACTAATTTTATGATTTTTTATCTTAGGCAATCCCTTATGATGTGATATGCAGTATAGTATAATATCATGTGTTATAGTGTATTATAATATAGGATGACATAACAGAGTGTAGCATCATGCATTATAGCATACTATTGTGTACTACTACTTATTGTTTAGCATATTTTAGTTTGTCATAGCATGATGTAGCAGAGTTTGTACTAGTATAATTCATAAAAATGCTGATTTATAAGCTAAGAGGATGGGATTTCACCAAAATTAAGGTAAGCTTTAGGGAACATCATTGGGGGTGTGCTATGGTGTGTCATTTAATCAAAAGAATGGAATTTTGCATCCAAAATAAATGTTCATTTTTCAACCAAATTTTATAATTTTTTTGCTTAAGGTGATTCATTTTAAGGTGTAATGTAAAATAATATATTATTTGAAAGCATATTAAATTTTAGTGTACATAACAATATAACTTCACATATATATGAATGTGGTGGTGTGTTACTAAATGTTATTGTACATTTTAGTATGTTTTACTTTTGTTATAATACATAGGGTCAAAACCCATAAAAATGTTAATTTGAAAGTTGAGATAGAAGAATTTGGCCAAATTCACAGCACACACCAAGAAGCAACACCAAAATTATGCTATTTTGTACCATTTCTAATAGAAAAATAATAATTTTACATCCAAAATAAACATTATTCATATTTTGAGAAAATTTTGCTATTTGTTCTTTTAAGTGATTCTAATGAGGTGTAATGTTAGATAATATATTATATTATAGCAAATTATAATATAACTTCATATATTATAATATAGTATAGTGTGTTAATTCACACTATAATATGTTTAGCATGCTTGTATAGTTAGTTTGAGCTTGCACCATCACAAATCATAAAATGTTGATTACAATGTTAAGGTGATATAATTTGAACGAATACATTATAAGGCTTTGGTTGAAGTATTAAAGGTGTGCATAAGAGAATACATACAATTTGATGATAATTCTATGTCAAGAACATGGAGGGAGATCCACTAGGATCACACATGCATATGACATAAATCTATCGAGGGCATAGAAGAAGAAAATATTCTGGGGATAAGGTTTGAATTTGATTTGATTATATGATTTATGGAAAGAAGATCCACTAGGAATAAGAATTTATAATACACCAAAGATTTAGATCAAATCAAATTTAAATTTTTTTGTTTTAATTAATCTGGAGGCATATCTGCTATAGATATGGGCTCGAGTCTACTAGGGATCGGGTATATGAACCTTCCACTAGGGAAGAAAGTTCAGATTATTCACTGGGGATTAGGATTTGAGTTTGATTTCATAGATTTTTTTAGGGATGTATCCACTAGGGATAAGAGTTTGGTTTGATTTCTTTGATTTATACTCTACTAGGAGAGTTGGTTTAATTTGGCTCCACTAGATAGGTTGGTTATGAATTTGATTTGTTTACTTGACTTGTTTATATATGATTTGGGGCACCACTAGATAGAAGGGTGTGATTTAACTTCACAAGGAAAATTTGATTGGGTTTAATTTAATCTAAGTTAATGAATGGACCCTGTCGGTGTGCAGTGGACCCACTAAGAAGGTGCTATATCAGCCTTGACCTACCTCAGGTTTACAAATCCAAAGGGATAGTCTACCGACTGTAGGGAAGAGCTAGCCAACCTAAGGGGTTGCCTTTCAGTGTGTAATGATTATGCTAAGAAGAAGGCATAGCATAATTACATCTTTCAAAGTGAGGAACAATCGCTAGGGTGACCTGTTGGATGCACAACAAATTGAACCAAACCTAGGGAGACTACTGAGTGAATGTCGTTGGGGACTTATGTCAACTGAAAAAGTATTCATGATTAATTTTATCTTAGTTTTATGTGATTTGATATGGTTTGTTTGGTTTATTTTGATTTTGAATTGAGGACATCTCCGCTGGGGATGTGAGCTCGGTCAAATTTGATAGATTTAATTTATTAACCATGTTGATGTGCGATGGACCCACTGAGAAAGGACTATATCGGACGTTTCCTATCTCAGATTTACAAATCCAAAGGGATAGTCTATTGGCCATGGGGTAAAGCTAGCCAACCTAAAGGGTTGCCTTTTGGTGTGCAATAGCTGTGCTAGAAAAAAGGCATAGCAGACTTACATATTCTAATGCATAGAACAACTGCTAGGGAGACCTATTGGAAGCACAATAAATCAAACTAGACATAGGGGTGACTACTGAGTGAATATCATTGGGGACTTATATCAACTAAAGAGTAGTGAGGTGATTCCTATAGGGAGTTTTAGACGCCTCTAAAGATAGGATACCGCTTGGGAAAATGTACGGGGTGTCCTCCTAAACCACAAGTGAATATATTTTTTATTTATATTTGATGCACTGGTGCAAGGGACCACACTGAGAATGGGCTATGTCAGCCTTGAGCTATCTCAGATGTACTGGACCAAGGGAGAATCTACACATCCACAGGAGATATTAAAGGAAGGAACTCCTTTGAATAGTAACCGTAGTGTCTAAATGGGGTTGTAAAGGATGTGATCCAAATATAGTGCCCACAGGGGAGGTACAGCTAGGGCTTTATCCTAAACTATGGAAAAGAAAGCTTATAGGTGTATGGTGGCCAACTCAAGAAGAAAGCGTAGCAGACTTACATCTACCATGTGTGGTGTATCCTAAGATATAAGAACCAACCAACCTAAGGTGTATCAGTCAGCATGAGTGGTGTATCTGTCAGCATAGTTAGAACTAGCCAACCTAAGGTTCTTGTCAATCTACAATGATCAATCTAGAAAGAAAGCATGTAGGCTTACAACTTTCCAAGCTGAATTGATCATTGGGATATTCTTTCATCAACGGGATATATGCTATTTGACCTAGAGAGACTACTAAGCAGGGACCCTCGAGGATGGACTGGACCCAGACATGAAGCAATCAAGAGGGAAGGAACCGCTAGGGGACTTATCTTAAACCTTAAATTTACTTGGCCCCATCAATGCACTAAGGCTAACCCAAGAAGAAAGCATACTAGACTCACATCCTCTTAAATGAATCTAACATGAGGTAGCTTACCGGCCACACAGTAAGGCCTACTAAACTAATAAGGCAAAAGTGGCCAAGTAAAGAATGAAAGCATAACAGACTTACATCCTCCAAAGCAAGAAGACTAATGGGGTGACACACTAGTAGATTAGCATGTTAGTCCATCTTAAAGTAGCTAATGAGTGACTATCATTGGGTCGTTATCTCAACTTAGAGTAGCCTGAGATAAAAGATATGTATTGGTTTTATATGTAGTGTTTTGTGATTTTGATGTTTTATGGAATAGGGAAAAGAAATGACACCACAAAGAGTTTAGGAAAATTTTATTTAGATGGCCAAATATGGCATTAAGGAATAAACATATTATCTTGAAAGATAAACATGCTCTTTTGTAATGGATTCCATCATTTTAAAAGACTCCTAAGGCTAATGGATCTTTCATGTACTAGAGTATTTTCCCTTGAATTACATGGAAAAGTAGAATAGGGTTTATTTTATCCTGGGATCTTGGTTTCCTATAAAGGCAAGCCTCTATAGTTAATTGCATCTTAAGAAGGGTCTCTTCCTAAGAATACTCTTGATTAAAGAAATAAGTGGTTATTCCTAAAGACTACTAAGGTAGCTTTCAAAAGATTGATTTTTAGAAATTCAATTGGGAGAGGTCCAAATTAAAGAGAGTTAATTTCAAGAGTCAAATGGGAAAAAGTACGAAATGTCTATTAATACTGGGATACCCAGTAGACATTTCAACTATCCAATGATTGGGCTTCAAATTTGGGATTTTAATTTTAGAGTTCAAGTTGTCATTTTCATAGAAATCTAGGGCTTAGATTCTAGCAACACAAGGCTATAAAAATGCTTAGGTTTGAAGACTTATTCCTAAAAAAGATGCTTCAGAATCTAATCTACTGGTGCTTCTGACTTAAACCTAAAATTAAAATAAAATAAACCTAAATTTATACTAAAATAAACTAAACTAAAATAATAAAACCTAAACCTAAACCTAAACTAAATAAAATAAATAAAACTAAAAATAAACTAAACTTAAACCTAAACCTAAACTACAAAATAAAACCTAAATATAAACTTAAAATAAAAACATATAACCTAAACCTAAATACTTAAAATAAAATTGAAACCTAAATCTAAAAATAGAAACAAAACCTAAACGAAGAAAATAAAATAAAAATAAAATAGAACTAAAATAAATAAACCTAATATAAAAGACTAATATAAATAAATGTAAAAATAAACCTAAACAAAATATAAAATAAAACAAACTAAAATATATAATAAATAAACTAAATAAGCCTGAACCTACCTGTTTATTTAATTTAAGAAAAAAATAAAAATAAAAATAAAAATTGTTAAACCCTAAATCGTAAAACCTAAACCCAAAATCCTAAACCCTAAATTCTAAACCCTAAACCCTAAACTCTATATCCTAAACCTACAACCCTAATCCCTCAAGCCTAAACCTGCAACCATAAACACTAAACCTTAAATGATAAACCCTAAAAAGTCAAAAACCTTAAACTCTAAATCTTAAACCTAAACCATAAACAAACCTAAACCAACCTAAACCCTAATCCTAAACCCTAAAATACTAAACACTAAACTTAAACCTAAACTAAAAAACTTAAACCCTAAACCCTAAACCAAAACCTAAACCTTAAACTAAACCTGGCTAAAATAATCTAAAACCCTAAACTAAACCTAAACCTATAACCCTAAACTTAAACCAAAACTTAAAACCTAACCTAAACTAAACTCTAAATAAACCTAAACTAATCATAAACCTAAACCTAAACAAACCCAAAATAACCTAAACCTAAAACTCAACCTAAACTAAACCTAAACCTAAACCAAACTAAACCCTAAACTTAAACCTAAACTTAAATAAAACCTAAAACCTTAAATCAAACCTAAACCCTAAATCTAAACCCTAAGATAACCCTAAACCCTAAACCCTAAATCCAAAACACTAAACCTTAACCCTTAAATCCTAAACCTTAATTGTAAACCCTAAACCATAAAATCCTAAACCCTAAAACCTAAAACCCAAAACCCTGCACCCTAAACCTCAAACCCTAATCCCTAAACCCTAACCATAAACCTAAACCTAAAGTAACTAAATAAATAAAAAAATAAACCTAAACTTAAAAAGCAAATAAACTTAAACCTAGACCTAAACCCTAAGAATGGGCAAAACCTTCATGGCACGAACATCACCATCATCCAGGCTCAGCCTAGATCTGCTCATGGAGGTGGAGAAGAAGGCAACGATTATCACAATGATGGTGGGGTATCTGGAGGTGCTGCTAGATATAGAGGTGGTGTTTATGCAGGCAGGACGTGCGATGGAGGTTACAATCATGGTGGTGGTGGAGAAAGAGATTAGGGATATGATGGTGGATCCCGCTACATGAGTGGAGAGGGTGGTTCTGATGGGAACTAGTGAAATTGAAGAATGACCAATCTGATATGCTGCTTATGGAACTATGTCTTCACAGTAGAGACAATTCTAGTAATCTAGCATTTTTGATTTTCTCTATGCATGCTCATTTTTTATCTATGTCATCGCTTATGTCTTAGAAACCTTGGAGTGGTACTTGACTGATGAAATTGAAAAGAAGAAATATTAAATATGAATTTGTTCACTATTAAAAAAACCCATTAACCCTAAACCCTAAATCCTAAACCCTAAACTAAAACATAAACGCTAAACCTAAAACTGAAAACCTAAATCGTAAACCCTAAACCCTAAACCCTAAACCCTATAACCCTAAACCCTAAACCCTATATAAAAAAAATTAAAACAAAACCCTAAACCCAAACCCTAAACCCTAAATCCTAAAACCTACAACCTTAAAGCCTAAACCCTAAACGTCAAACCCTAAATCCTAAACCCTAAAGCTAAATCCTAAACTAACCCTAAAACCTAAACCCTAAAAACCTAAAAACCTAAACCTAAATAAAATAAAAGCTAAAAATAAAATAAACCCTAAACCCTAAACCTAAATAAAATAAGAAAATTAAAATAAAATAAAAACCTAAACCTAAACCTAAAAATAAAATAAAATAAATAAATAAAAATAAACTAAAATAAAATAAATAAAAAACTTAAACTAAACTAAAAAATAAACTAAACCTAAAATAAAATTAAATAAAAATTAAATAAAAATGTAAACCTAAAAAATAAATTTTAAAATAAAACCTAAAAATAAATAAAAATAAAACATAAACCCTAAACTAAAAAAAAAACTTAAACCTAAAATAAAAATAAAATAAACCTAAACTTAAACTAAAATAAACTAAACTATAACAACTAAAACCTAAACCTAAACTAAACTAAACCTATACCTAAACACAAAACTCTAAGTCCTAAATTCTAAAACCTATAACCGAAAACCCTAAACCCTAAACCCTAAACCCTAAACCCTAAACCCTAAACCCTAAATCCTAAAACCTACAACCCTAAACCCTAAAAAACCCCAAACCCTAAACCCTAAACCCTAAACCCTAAACCCTAAACTAAACTAACCCTAAACCCTAAACCCTAAAACCTAAACCTAAATTAAATAAAACCTAAAAGCCCTAAACCCTAAACCAAATAAAATAAAAAATAAAATAAAATAAAACCTTAACTAAAACCGGTAAACCTAAAAAATTAAAATAAACTAATAAAATAAACTAAAATAAATAAATAAAACCTAAACTAAACTAAGAAATACAATAAACCTAAGACTAAAAAACCTAAATAAAATAAACACTAAATGTAAAATAAATATTAAATAAGCCTAAAATAAAATAAATTAAAAACTAAATAAGAACTTAAATTTTAAAAATAAGCCTTAAACTAAAACCTAAAAATAAATAAAAATAGAACCTAAACCCTAAACTAAAAAAAAAACTTAAACCTAAAATAAAAATATAATAAACATATACCTAAACTAAAATAAATAAAACCTAAAATAAACTAAACCTAAACCTAAACCTAAACTAATTAAAATAAATTAAACTAAAATAAACTAAACCTAAACCTAAACCTAAACTAAAAAATAAAACCTAAAAGTAAATCTAAAATGAAAAACTAAATCTAAACCTAAAATAATAAAATAAAAGTTCAAACTTAAACCAAAAAATAAAAAAATAAAACCTAAACCTAAAAAAAATAAGTAAAACTAAACTAAAATAAATAAACCTAATATAAATAAACTAAACTACATAAAAATAAAAATAAACCTAAACAAAAAATAAAATAAACAAACTAAAATAAATAAAAATAAACTAAATAAAGCTAAACCTACTAACTTACTTAATTTAAGAAATAAATAAACAAATAAGAAAAACCCCAAAATCGTAAACCCTAAACCCTAAACTATAAACCCTGAACCTACAACCCTAAACCCTCGACCCTAAACCTGCAACCTTAAACACTAAACCCTAAAGCTTAAACCGTGAAAAAACCATAAACTTGAAACCCTAAACACTAACCCCTAAACCCTAAATCCTAAACCCTAAACCCTAAACTATCCCTAAACCATTAACCCTAATCCCTAAACCCTAAACGCTAAACCCTGAACCCTAAACCCTAAACTAAAACCTAAATCCTAACTAAACCTCTAAATTAATCCCTAAACCCTAAGCCTAAACCCTAAACTCTAAACCTTAAACCTAAACCTAAACCTAAACTTATACCCCAAACCTAAACCTAAACCTAATCTAAACCCTAAAACCTAAACTTAAACTCCTAAACCTAAACCTAAACTTTAAACCTTAAACCCTAAAACCTAAATACTAAACTATAAACCTAAATTATAAACCTAAACCCTAAACTAAAATTAAACCAACCTAAACTTAAACCTAAATCTAAACTAAACTTTAAACCATAAACCCTAAACCCTAAACCTTAACCCTAATCCTTAAAGCCTAAAACCCTAAGCCCTAAAACCCAAAACCCAAAACCCTAAATCAAAAGAACTAAACCCTAATCCCTAAACCCTAACCCTAAACCCTAAACCCTAAACTTAAACCTAAAGTAAGTAAATAAATAAACCAAAATAATAAAAGCTAATATAACTTAAACCTAAAGCTAAACCCTAAGAATGGGTAGAACCTTAATGGAAGGAACATGACTATCAACCGTGCTCAACCATGGAGGCGATTTGATGGTGAATCCTGCAACTCGAGAGACAGGGGTGGTTCTGATGAGAATAAGAGAAATCAAGAACAAATGGATTCGACCTACTTATGAAACTATTTTATGTAGAGAGAGCTTCTAGTTATCTAGGGTTTTGATTTGTTTTATGCATGGTCATATTTGTTCTATGTCGCCAGTGTCTTAGAAAACTTGGTGTGCTACTTGATTGATGAAATCAAAAGAAGAAATGTTGAATCTTAATTTGTTCTCTACTAAAAAAACCATTAACCCTAAACCATAAACTAAAACATAAACCCTAAACCTAAAACTTAAACCCTAAACCCTAAACCCTAAACCCTAAGAACCCTAAACCCTAAACCCTATAAAACCCTAAACCCTAAACCCTAAATCATAAAACCTACAACCCTAAACCCTAAGCCCTAAACCCCAAACCCTAAACACTAAACCTAAACCCTAACACCCAAAAAACCTAAAACTAAACTAAATAAAACCTCAAAATAAAATAAACCCTAAACCCTAAACCAAAATAAAATCTAAAAAATAAAATAAAATAAAATAAAATAATAAAAATAAACTTAAATAAAATAAATAAAACCTAAACTAAACTAAAATATCAAATAAACCTAAAAATAAATAACCTAAATAAAATAAAACTAAAGGTAAAATAAAAATAAAATAAACCTAAAATAAAAGAAAATAAAAACTAAATAAAAAACTAAACCTAAAAAATAAACATTAAAATAAAACATAAAATTAAATAAAAAAACCTTAACCCTAAAGTAAAAAAAAAACCTAAACCTAAACTAAAAGAAACTAAACTAAAATAAAAAAAAACCTAAACCTAAACCTAAAATAAACTAGACCTAAACCTAAACCTAAACTAAATAAAATAAATTAAATTAAAAATAAACTAAACCTAAACCTAAATAAAAACTAAAAAAATAAAACCTAAAAATAAACTTAAAATTAAAACCTAAACCTAAACCTAAATAAATAAATTAAAATTTTAAACCTAAATCTAAAAATAAAAAATAAAACCTAAACCTAGAAAATAAAATAAAAGTAAAACTAAACAAAATAAAGAAAACTAAAATAAATAAACTAAACTAATTAAAAATAAAAATAAACCTAAATAAAAATCAAAATTAAAACAAACATAAATAAATAAAATATAAACTAAATAAACCTAAACTTTCCTACATACTTAATTTAAGATAAAAAGTAAAGATAAAAAACCCCTAAACCCTAAACCGTAAACCCTAAACCCTAAAAACCATAAACCCTAAATCCTAAACCCTAAACCCTAAACCTAAAACCCAAAACCTTAAACACTAAACCCTAAATCTACAACCCTAAACCCTCAACCCTAAACCAGCAACCCTAAACACTAAACCCTAAACACTAAATACTAAAAAGCAATAAACATTAAACTTTAAACCCTAAACCCTAAACCCTAAACCTTAACCCCTAAACCCTAAACTAAACCTAATGTTAAACTAACTAATCCCAACTTAAACCTAACTAACTTAAAACCTAAACTATAAACCTAAACTCCTAAAACTAAACCCTAAAGTTTAAACTTAACTAAATCAACCTAAACCTAAACTTAAACCTTAAACTTAAACTCTAAATCCCTAAACTCTAAACCTTAAACTATAAACTATAAAACTCCTAAACTTAAAACCTTAAACTTAAACCTAAACTAAACCCTAAACCCTAAACACTAAACCTAAAACCCTAAATCCTAAACCCTAAACCTAAACCTAAACCTAACCATTAAACCCTAAGCTAACCCTAATCCCTAAACACTAAACCCTAAACCCTAAACCCTAAGCCTTAACTCTAAATATTAAATCACAAAACCCTAAACCCTAAAACCCAAAACACTAAACCTAAAACCCTAAACCCTACACCCTAAACCCTAATCCTAAACTAACCCTAAACTATAAACCCTAAACCAAAACCTAAAGTAACTAAATAAATAAAAAAAATAAACCTAAACCCTAAAAGCTAATATGCCTAAACCTAAACCTAAATACTAAGAATGCATAGAACCTTTAATGCAAGAACATCATCGCCAACCAGGCTTAGTCTAGATAAAGCATTGGAGGTGAAGGTGGAGGCAACAGTTATTATAGTGGAGCTGGGGGTTGTGGAGGTGCTAGTGGATATGAAGGTGGTGCATATGAAAGCAGGAGGAGTGATGGAGGTTACAACCATGGTGCTGGCGGAGGGAGAGGTCAGTGATATGATGGTGGAACCTGCTACTCGAGAGGCAGGGGTGGTTCTGATGGGAATTATAGAAATTGAAGAATGGCCAATCTGATTTGCTTCTTATGGAACTGTCTCTTTAAAGAAGCCATGATTCTAGTAATCTAGGGTTTTTATTTTCTCTATGTGTGCTCATTTTTTATCTATGACAACATTTATGTCTTAAAAAACTTGGTGGGCTACTTGGTTGATGAAATCGAAAAGAGGAAATGTTGAATCTGAATTTATTCTATGTTAAAAAAAACTATAAACCCTAAACCCTAAACCCTAAACTAAAACATAAACCCTTAACCTAATACCTAAACTCTAAACTAAACCCTAAACCCTAAACCCTAAACTAAAATATAAACCCTTAACCTAATACCTAAACTCTAAACCCTAAACCTAAGCCCTAAACCTTAAACCCTAAACTAAGACATAAACCCTAAACCCTAAACCCTAAACAAAAAAAATAAAAAAAATGTAAACCCTAAACTCTAAAACCCTAAACACTAAACCATAAACTTTAAAGCCTAAAAACCTAAACACTAAACCCCAAAACCTACAACCCTAAACTCTAAACCCTAAACCCCAAACCCAAAACCCTAAACTCTAAACCCTAAATTCTAAACCCTAAACTAACCCAAAACCCAAAACCAAAACCCAAAACATTGAACCCTAAAAACCTAAAAACCTAAACCTAAACTAAATAAAACCAAAAAGTAACATAAACAAAAAAAACCTAAACCTAAATAAAAAAAATAAATAAAATAAAAACTTAAACTAAATACTAAACCTAAACCTAAACCTAAACCTAAAATTAAACATAAAAGTTAAATAAAATTAAAAATAAAACAAATGAAAACCTAAACTAAACTAAAAAAATAAAATAAACCGAAAAATAAAAAACCAAAATAAAATAAAAACTAAGCATAAAATAAAAATAAAATAAACATATATAAAATAAAATAAAACCCTAAACCTAATTCTAAAATTAAAAAAATTCAAAAAAATAAAATAAAAAAAACTAAAATAAAAAATAAACCTAAAACTAAACCTAAACCTAAACCTAAAAAAACTAAAATAAAAAATCTAAAATAAATAAACTAAATTAAATAAAAATAAAAATAAACCTAAAAAATAAAAAATAAAATAAACTAAAATAAATAAAAAATAAACTAAATACAATAAATAAACTTAAACCTACCAATTTACTTAATTTAAAAAATTAAGAAAATAAAAAAAGAAAACCAAACCTAAGCCCTAAACCCTAAAACCCTAAACTAAATCCTAAATCTAAACTAAAACCTAAACCCTCAACTAAACCCTTAACTAAACCCTAAACCTACAACCCTAAATGTTAAACCTAAACCTAAACTAAACTAAAACCCTATACTCTAAAACCCTAAACCAAACCTTAAACCTAAACTAAATCTTAAACTCTAAACTCTTAAACCAAACCTAAAACTATAAACTATAAATCCTAAACTATAAACCTAAATAAAACTAAACCTTAAAACCTAAACCCTAAACTAAACTAAACTAAACCTAAACCTTAAACTAACTTAAACCCTAAACCTAAATAATAAAACTCTAAACCTAAAGAAAACCTAAACCTAAACACTAAACCTAAAACCTACCCTAAGTTAAAACATAAACCTAAACTTAAACCTTAAACCTAATTCAATTTCTTTTGATTTCTTTCCCTATATAAATAAATTCATTTCGTTAACCATCAATTAATTTTTGCTATCGATGCTTTTTTGGTCTATCATTGCAACTTGATCAGGCAATGCTATGAAGTCTCATCCTTCAATAGCTAGAATCTTTGTTGAATTGTACATTACTAAGAAACACCCCAAAGAAATGTAGTTGGGATCTAAAAATTATCATTACATGCAAAGAATTAAATTTGAAAATTTCCCTATCTTTTTTTCTCACTACAAAATCAATGGGCATGATAATTCTGAATATTTCATTCTTCATCCTCAGCTATAAAAGAAAATCTCTATTAAGGAAACTTCTATTCCTAACCCTAGGCCAACCACTATTAAATATAAAAAAACTACTTTGGAAAAATGATTTGTTGAATGTTCCTAATATGATTAATTTTCACTTCTTCTAGCAATTGAAGGCTTCAAATGTGAACAATAATAGCTTTTCTAAACTTTTGAATGAGGATTTTATTTCCTGATTCGATCCTTGCATCCTTAGCTTTGATGATAAAAAAAAATGAAGCTTTAAAGGAAAACATAAATGAGGAATTTAATACCATTCATCATTCTAATTCAATGGAGAATATGGCTTTAATACCTCATGATAATCAAGTTGATAAACCTAATTCCATATTCCAAATTCAAGATGATTTAGCTTCTCAAAAAGATTTGCTTTTATCTAATAATTTGGCAAATGTTGAGGAAGGGTTTGGTGTTCCCACTTGCATTTTTAATAAATCCATTTCTGCTCCCTGCCTTGCTATTCCCAAAGCTCATTTATCTTTGATAAATTCAAATGTCTTGGAAGAAGAAGAATGCACTTCTCATCAAGAGATTTCTACTAAATTTGTGACTAATGTTGTTAAATCCTTTTCAGATGATGCTTCAAAGGGCAAAGAAAAGGGCTTTCATAATTTCTATTCTAAGAAGAAAAAAATGTTAAAAATTTTCCTCCCAAATTGCTAAGAAACACTAGAGCTACTACGACCTCTTTCTCTTCTCTCAATTAACTTTTAATCCCCCCCTTCTTTTCTTTATGTTTAATTTTTTTTATTTTGAATGTTGGATTGTATTCTCTATTCATAATGTAGAAATCTTTGTTGTATCCATAATATTTCCTTACTTATTATTCTGAGCCGCTTATCCATGCTAATAAAATTAACCATGTTGCTAGAATGATTGATTCAAATTTTTCTCTAATGTTAGAAATAAGATTTGGTGTTTTTGGAATAACTTTGTAGATGTTTCTATTCTTGATGATTTTCATCAAGTTGTTAATGCTCAAATATCTTATGGTGATTATTGTGTTTTGGGCTCTTTTGTTTATGCATCTTGTAATAGATCTGGTAGAAATCTTCTTTGGGATGACTTGACTAATTTTTCCACCTCTATCAATAAACCTTGGTTTGTTGGTGATTATTTCAACATTATTTTGTTCTCTTCTGAATGATGTGGTTGTTGCTCTCCTAATATTCATTCCATGGAAGATATTTCCAATATGATCCTTGATTATAATTTGAATAATATTGGTTTTAAGGGTTCTAATTATACTTCGCAAAACTCTAAACTTTGGTAAAGGTTGTACTGGATTCTTTTTAATACTCATTGGATTACTCAATGTCCTATTACTTCTATAGATCATTTAAGCAAAACATTGTTTGATCATGCTCTTCTAGTTTCTATTAAAAATAATTCTAATAGATTAAAGAATTTCTCTCCTTTTAGATTTTAGAACATGTGGATTTAGTATATTAATCTTGACCACACTTTGGAGTGTGCGAGTTTCAACCTCTTCTTAGACCTAGGGATCTTCTAGACACTAAGACTTCTTAGTCATAAGACACTTAGTTTTAAGTGAGCAATCAACCTAAACTTAGAGACTTGGAAGTGTTAATCATAGGACTAGGCTATGCCTTAGGGATTAAGGAGACTCACCTACTCTATAGCCTAAATTTGACTTGTGTTCACCTTCTCAAACCAAACCTTAAATTTAATTCAAATATAAAAATCCAAATCCAAATCTAAATCAAATGACTGAAGCCCATGATCGAATCCAAAATTGAAATACTTCCTAAGCCCTATGATTTATCTTATGGACTAGCCTTAGCAAAATTCAATTCAATCCAAATTCCACTGATTTTCTCAAAGATGAATTAAACCCTTCAATCAATTTTTCAAATTCAAACTCAAACACAACTTCAAATCATGATCCAAACCTAAATCAAAATAAAATCAAATCCAAATCCAAACCTTTAAGAAAATTTCATGGACTTAGCCAAGTTCTACCGAAAATCAATCAATCCTTCAATCCTCTTTCAAAGTTCTACCTAAAATCATAATCAAACCCATCGAGTAAATCATTTATATTAGAATACAAACTAAAATGCAATTTTAGTCAAGTTTAAGCATAAATTAAATTAAATCATGATTTGAATGTTAAGTCACTAATATATATATATAAAATGATAATAATAAACAAAAAATTTTAATTTAACATACATAATCCATTTTAAATCTAAAATCAACTACAAAGAGAGAGAGAGAGAGAGAGAGAGAGAGAGAGAGAGACTAAGAGAGAGATAGAATAAACCAATTCTAAACATCAAATGAAATTTATTCAAAATTAAATCAAAATAATAATTAAAAATAAATTATATATATATAATTTATTAACCATTAAATTAAAATAATTAATTTATCAAACTATGAATCCATATTATCAACAATTATTAATAATAATTAAAATTATCTTATTTTATACATATAACTTATAAATTTTCATTTAGTTATTTACTAAAGTTATTAAAATTATGTAAAACTTTTAAAATCATTTATTAACAAAATCGTTTCACCAAATGTTTTAAAAAAAAAGTGAAAAAGATAAAACTATTAAATGACCTACTCATTGCTAGTTTATTTGATCATGATAACACATAAAAATGTAAAAAAAAAGAAAGAAATAAAAAGAGGGAATGTCAAAGAAGTTGAGGCATGTAGGACAAAGTTAGCACCTCTCTCTCTCTCTCGCTCTCTCTCTCTTTCTCTCTCTCTCTCTCTCTCTCTCTCGATAAGAAGAAAACATGACACACTAAAAAAATGAGGCCCTGTAGTTTTTCTCATCTCCCTTCAGGAAAAAGAAGTAGAAGCCCTCTCATTCCTACTTCACTTTAGAGCGGCTCTCCCCTCCTAGCTAGCCCTAAATAAATAAAAAATGAAAAATCTTATCGAGCACCTCTCCTCCGTTGAAAGCAATGCTGAATATGAACTCTCCCTCACGTCTATCTCTTCCTCTCAACCAAGAGAGGCATAGCTGACCCAACCTGCATCCATGCCTCTCTCTTCCTCCAGTAGATGACCACTCTTCCCTCACTTTCTCCAAAATTGAGACAAACAATAGCAAGCAGCAGGTAGTTGATCGAGACTTCCTTGATCCCAACTATCCCCCATAAATCTGGCTACCTACAGAAAGCACATGAGACATCCTATGAATTTTCTATCGATTGATCAAACCATGCCACTCGCATAGCTGGACACCAGTGAAATCTCCCTTTATGCCTCCATCATCTTTCATAAAT
Source organism: Cymbidium sinense (assembly GCA_021442155.1). NCBI lineage: Eukaryota > Viridiplantae > Streptophyta > Magnoliopsida > Asparagales > Orchidaceae > Cymbidium > Cymbidium sinense. The sequence continues at coordinate 225,956,274 of CM038214.1, read as the reverse complement.
ACCATGACTTTCTTGCCCCAAGCATTGATCTCATTCTTCATCACTTCTCCCATTGCATCGCTGGTCAGAGAAGAACCCCTTTGAAGGACTCTGGTAGATGGTTCCCTGGATTTAGTGTGAAGAAAGAATCCCTACCTGAAATCATTAAGGCCAATGATCTAGTCCTCCTTGGAGAGATCAGATCGAAGAAGATCCAAAAGATCATAGATGACATGATTGTTGTCATGCAGAAGGCCCCTAGCATTAGCCTCGCTACTCCATAGACTAGTATTCCTTTGAGGGAAATGAGCTTAGTGGACATGGAATTGTTGTGAGTATTGATGAAGAATAGTATGCTATGGATTTAATTGCCCTCAAAGCCATCCTCAATGATCTGTATAGAAATTCCAAATCAAAGGCACTGCTAGTAGCGCTTGGAGGGTTCTTTAATGACCCATAGTGGTATGCTCAGCTTCTAGAGGATTTTGAACCTATTGTTCTCAATGCCCTAACACATCATATATATAATCTAGGTGGAGATTATTATTCTTGAAGATATAAAGGAATACATTAGCTATGCTCTTAAGAGTGAAACTGATGCATAAAACCATCAACCTTTTGATTTGCTATTAATAATTAATCCAAAGCTTCAAAAGAAGGGAAGCAAAACAACTTTGTTCATTGGAAGATGTTTCAGTATTGATGGATTTAAAGCTATGGTAGAGTGGCATCGATAGGTGAAGGTCATAGGTCACGATCGATTTGGTCAACTTATCAAAATTGCTACTTCTGGATAGATGGCTCACATATTATAGCATGAGTTTGATAATCTGAATGGGACTATATATGTGGATAAGATTATTCTGAGAACATTCAAAAAATTCTAGTAGGATGCCCAAAGCCAAGTGTCTATGAGCAAGTGAGGAGGAAGCGAATCATAGGAGCAAAGAAAAATAATGCTAGCTAAAGTATTGATCTGACCCAACAAGCACCTCAATAGGGCTTTTTTCTTCCAAACGATGCCACCTCTTGGTCCAAATCCACCGGACATTAGCTCCGGTGATGTATAATTCTAAAATGCTTAGAAAGCCTTAGGGATCTCATGTTTGATATGTTGAATGCGAGCGTCGTTAGGATCCAACCTTTAGAGCCCATTCACTTTACTTTTTAATCCTTGCAGTGAGAGTTTAGAGACAAAAGTAAGATTATTCATTTTATGTGTTTGAAGTGAATAGTTTTGATTAGGCCGAATGACATAGTAATTTGATTCCACCTATCAAGCCATGATTAACTCATGGGCCATTTGATCTTTGATCGAATGATCATGATTAATCGAATATTTCATTAATTATTAAATTCAATCAAATCTAAAAAAGGAGTTAATCAGTCTTTATAATAAAAATAGAAAGAAATAATATGTGATCAAACAAAATCCCAAAAAATGTACAAATTAAATTATCATATTATTTAAGTAAAACTTAGTATAAAAAGAATTAACTAAACAAATAACATTATAAATATTATAATCCAATATAAAAAGTTGTTTGAATATAATTTATGAATGTCGATTATAAAAATAAATTCAAACCCTGATTATTATATGTTGATCTTAAAAGTCAAAAAGAAAATTTAGTTCTGAGACATATCCTTAATTATAATTTATTTAATTATTAATTACAATTGACTAAGCTTTATTTGATTAGTTGTTCATATAAAATATTAAAGGAAAATGATTAGGACTTCTTTCATAATTAGTTCCTCTAATTTATTTTTTTAAGAGAGGGGATTTATGGAATAAGATTGGGACCTCTTTCCCAACCCATCCCATAAATCCATTCCTTTTGGAGGATAATTAATCAATTTGGCAAATTAAGTTAGAGAAATTAATTAATTAATTAATGATTTTATTAATCAAATTAAAATTACAATCATATCTAATCTTCATTAATTAATTCATGGGTAGATCTTTAAGTGTTTAATAGCCTAAATAAAGTTAATGAAATTATGATTTACCCATATGTGTTGGAAAATCATAAAAGTAATTAATTAATTCCTTAATCAAATTAATCAAGAATTATGAGCTAATTGCATTAGGCCCTTTCATTTCTTAGGATCATTGCAAGTTATTTTCGATGCATATCATGTTGGCTAATAATTATTTAATTAATTACTTTAAGGTAACATAGGAAGGGTTAATTAGTGGATTTAATGCATATTACAACCTAATTAATCTATATAATCATCTTAATTACATTTTATTAAATTAAATCAATTCACAAATATGGGAATGGGTTAGGATCAACAAACTTTTCTTCATTTCATTAAATCAAATTGAAACATAAAAGTTAAAAGTGACATAAGAAACTTTGGTTTGCTTCAATTTTTTATATTTGGTATGATTGCCCTTAGGAATTAATTTAATTGAATAAAATCATGTGTTTATGTTTAGTTATTCCTCTCCAATCATATTAAATATTGTATGTCATTTGATTCATGCATTCATCTTTTGCAAAATTAACTAAATTGAATGGTTCCCTTTATGTCAAGCTTGCAAGTGTTGATTTAATTTAATATAAGTGTGCCTATTATCACAATTAAATCAAAGTTATTTTCAAATGTTTATAAGTCAACTATAACATTTGGAGTGATAATAGTTATAAATATTTATAAGCTTGCATGTGTCTATGGCTTAGAACATGTGATATGAAATTCTCTTTTTTTAGTCAATATGGATATGCATAAATTTTGAATGTTAACAAGTGTATAGTACATTTGAAAAGGACATAACATCTGTTTGAATTCATTCCAATGTATAACTATGTTAGAATTTAGATAGAACTTTAGCTCACACATATAAATAATTCAATTGAAAGAAATATAACTTTTGCATGATTTTCCATTCTTGTAGTCACTTGTACTTTCATGTGTATTCAAGAATAGTGGGTATATCTAGTCTGGACATTCCAAGGATGCAAGGGTTTAAGTAGCCCCAAGGAGGTCTTTACCTCACTTCCCTCATTTAACAATGGCGAAGTATCCGCTTATAACTTTTATACACTTGTATGTACATTTAGCTAATGAAGGAAAATCTCCTTTTTCAACTTTAGCTCACATGTATAAATAATTCAATTGAAAGAAAAACAACTTATGCATGATTTTCCTTTCTTCTAGTCACTTGTACATTCATGTGAATTCAAGAATAGTTGGTATATCTAGTCTGGATATTTCGGGGATGCAAGGCTTTAAGTAGCCCCAAAGAGATCTTTACCTCACTCCCCTGGTATAACAATGGAGAATTATTTGCTTAAAACTTTTATACACATGTATGTGCATTTAGCTAATGAATGAAAAATCTCTTTTTCAACTTTAGCTCACATGTATAAATAATTCAATTGAAAGAAATACAACTTTTGCATAATTTTCCATTCTTGTAGTCATTTGTACATTCATGTGTATTCAAGAATAGTGGGTATATCGAACCTGGACATTCTAGGGATGTGAGACTTTCAGTAACCCCAAGGAGGTCTTTACCTCATTCCCTTAGTTTAATAATGACAAAGTATCCACTTAAAACTTTGATACACATGTATGTGCATTTATCTAATGAATCAAAATAACCTTTTCTACAAATATGCACATCTACATTCATCATCTAAGTGTGCTAAAACTTATTGTATGTGTAGGTATATTTAAGATTAATATCATATGCCTGTTACATGTGATGGAAAGGAATTATTGAATATATGTCATGTGATAGTATTTCAATTGAATTAATCCTAAGATTCCTTTCATATTAAATAAGATTATTTAAAATGAGCCTAAACTTAGGATTAAGTTAAAATTTTTAATAAGCTAATCACTAAAAAGAACTAAATCAATTTTACATGCTTTAGAAAGTGGCTTAAAAAGAGGGCAATCCTCTTTCCTTCTCTTTATAACACTTAGTTGCTAAGTGTAATAAAATGAAACAAAAGAAAATACAAATTAAAATTCTCAAATGAATTAAATAACTTCAAGTGAAACCAACCCTTCATGTTAATTTAAATCTTTCTAAACTTAGAGAACTACAACTCTAATTCTTAGCAAGATGTACCACACAAGCCTTAACACAATACGGCCAATATTAGAAAGAATGATAGTCTTTGGGCTAATTTTATGATGGAAAAATATGGCCAATATACACACCCTCTTATCTGTACTTATAAAGTTGGTGACTCTCCAATTTGAAAATGGCTTTGCTCCATTAAATGGGTTGCTGAGTCCTTAATATCTTGGGGTATTCATTCATGCTCATCCTTCTTTTAGCAAGAAAATTAGATTACTACCTTTTATCTATGCACTCTACTGCTGCTATCAAAGTTAACTCTTTTTGGCTTAATAATAATTAGAATGAAAAAAAACTTGAAAATTATTATCTCTATTTCTCTTTTTGATAACTTTAGAAATGTCACTATTTTTCCTAACAAACCTAATCAAATTCTTTTTAAATTATCTTATATTGGTGAATTCATTCTTAAAGAGGTTTTGAATTTTATTAGAGATAAGCAGAACACTCTAATGTTTTCATTAAACTTTGGAACAATATCATTCCCATTTCTTATTCGGTTTTAGCTTAGAGGATTTTGAATAACTTTATTCTTGTAGATTTATTGCTCTAGAATAAAATATTTTATTTTCCTTCTAAGTTCTATTGTTGCTTTCATATTGAAAATGTTAATCATGTTTTTATCAATGGTGCCATTGCTTCCAAATTATGGATATGGTATGATGATTTATTTAACACTAACTATTTTTATGGATTCCTTTCTTTATATCAACTTTTTGAAGCTTGTTTCCAAAAAACTTAGAAAGGTCATGTCAAAATCTTAATTGGTATTACCTTTATTTGGTTCACTTGGATGGATAGAAATGATGCTAAATATCATGGTATTCCTATGAATTATAAAAGGATCTTGGGTAAAACTAAAGAAAAAATTCATGGTTTGTTTAATGCTAAATTAAGAAGCAACATCCATTTTAGAGGTTACAAATTTTGTAGCTAAAAAATTAGGTCTCATTTTGCCTATCGTTTCTTTCAATAAGGCGATTAGGATTATCCATTGGATCAATCCTAATGAGAAATTTATTAAAATCAATACTGATGGTTCAGTTTCACCTAATAAATATGGTTGTGGTGGTATTATTAGGGATTCCAATGGTATTGTCATTTGTGCTTTTGCTTATCCCCTTAAAGCATGTTCTATTATTTATGCTGAGCTTATGGCTATTAATAAAACTATTGATATATTTTGAACATAGGCCTCTTTAATATTTGGATTGAAGTTAACACTCTTCTTTTACATAATATGCTCACTTCTAATAAAATGGGGAATGATGATTTATTTTATCTCCTTAATCACACTAAAACCCTCCTCTCTTAAGTTTGCTACAAAATTTCTCATATTCTTCGTGAAGGTAATGCTTGTGCAGATTTTCTAGCCAATTTTGGTGATGAATTAAATGAGCTCACTATATTAGATTATCAAAACCTATCAAAGCTACTGAGAGGCTTTGTTAATTTGGATAACTCTAGATTGCCTGACTTTAGACTTTAACTTGTGGCTTTTTTTTGTTGGTCTTTAGCTATGGTGTTTTCTTTGAGCCTTTTTATTGATTGTTACTTTTGTGCTTTCCCATATTAGGATTTCTCCTTGCTGTTCTTCTTTAAGGTCTTGGCTAACCTCATTTTCTATGAGTGCTACCTTGTTTGGTGGATGTTGCTATTTGTTTATACCCTCTACCTAGTTATCTTTGGTGGTGTTTGTTTGATGGTTGTTGTTAGTCTTTTCATTTCTATCTTAGTGTTGGGCTTTTTGGTGATTACTACTTTGCTTTCCTATTTTGGCTCGATGTCTACTGATTCTTGGTTGTTCCCTCTTGCTTGTGGCTTGAAGCTTAATGTTTTAGGGTTATTCCTTTCCTATTTTATCTTTAATGGTGGCTGTTTGTTCTCTGGGGTCTGGAAGGGACCTCATTTTGCTCGGGTCAGGTTCCTTTTCTCTTTAGTTTACAGCTGGTGGGTTGGTGGTCCTCCTAGGTTTGCTTTTCTTTATTTATTTCCCTTTCTAGGTGATTCTCATAATTATTTCTTGGTTGTTTTTGGTGGCCTCCTATTGGGCTTTAGTTATGCCTGCTATCGATATTTCCCTCTCAATGAGGTTTGCCTCATATCTAGTTTGGTTTCTTCCTTATCTAAGAGGATCTACTAGTGGTGACCGGTTGTGCCTTGTTGTATGGTGGGTTGATTGGCTTGGTTGGTGGGTTGGTTGATTTGGCTATGTTGGTCGGTTTTACCTCTCTCGGGTATGGGGTTTGTTGGCGGTTTATCTTTGTTTTGGATTTGGCCTGGTGGAGGCTACTTGTTGGCTATTATATTTTTTGTTTTGCTGATTGGGCCTTAGTGATCAGTTTTGTAGGTTTTGGTTTGGTTCTGTCGGTTATGTTTTCAGCCTCCTCCTGTAATGGTCTTCCTCTCTTAGCTGCAACTGCTTATCTTTTGCTTTTTTCTTATTTGGGTGGCAACTTAGTTGTGGGTCTATTTTCTCCTAGCATAAATGTTGTTTGCTGGTGGGCTAGGTGACTTTATTGGTTGTTTGCTTTTGTTTTGTTACTGGTGAGATCTTGTGGTTTTTTTGTATTCATTTTTGGTTTGTTATCATTTTGGATTGGCTGGTTGAAGGATATTTAGTGGCTGTTATTTTTCCTTGGGTGCTAGTCACTTGGTTTGGTGTCATGGATTTTATTTTGGCTATGGGTATTACCTCTTTTTGGTGTACTTTTCTCTCCTTGTTTCCTAATACCTGCCTCTTGGTTTGTGGCGGTGGTTTTACTATTACATTGGCTATTTTTGGTTGTAGCCTTGTTGGATGCTCCTTTGGTCTTTTTGTTTCTCTATCTTGGTGGAGGTGTAGCTACCCCTTTTATCTTTTTCTTTGTTTGCTATTATCCTTTGGATTGGATTGGATTATTGTTGGTGTTAATTGTCCCCTCTATTTAGGTATTGGTTTGCTGTTGCTTTGGGGACAATCTTGGTATGGTTCTTTGGCATTGGGCTTGTCTTTTCTGGACTGTGTTGTTATCCCTATTAATGATGCTTTCTCTTTTTGGTATTTCTCTTCCCTTTTGGTGTTGGCTTTGGTGGTTTTCTTGCTGTATTGCTACTGTCCTTGATGGATGGCTATTGGTTTGCCTTACTAGGCTTGGTTGTTTTGGTGGCTTTGTGCATGGATGTTCTATTTGCTAGTTGGAAGACTTTGCAGAATTGTTGGATGACAATCTATGGATGACTACCTACATGAGGTATGTTGGTTATGTTGGCCTTGATGTCTCCCTCTATTTCTTATTTTGGCTGGTAGCACTATATGTAATTGTAACCCTTCTTCTGATGTTTGGTTGGTTAATTGTACTCATCCTTTCTTTAGAATGTTGCAGATTTCTTTTATAAGTTGGCAGTCTAACTGGTTGATTTTGCTGTTATCAAAGAAATCAAGTGGATTTTGCTATACTCATATGGATCTTCTGCTATTACTGATTTGATTTTTCTTTTGCTTCACTTTATTTAATATTGTAATAATTTGGGGATTCATCTCTTTAGGTTTTAATAATGCTCTATGAGCATTAGTTTAGAGATTTATCCCCTTTAAAGACTTTGTACTCCTTAATTTGTGGCAATAAAATTCTCCTAATTTTTTTTAAAAAAAAACCTAAACCCTAAACCCTAAACACAAAACTAAATCCTAAACCCTAAACCTAAAACCAAAATCCTAAACAATAAACCCTAAGAACCCTAAACCGTAAACACTAAACCCTAAAGCCTAAACCCTACAACCTTAAACCATAAACCCTGAATTCTAAACCCTAAAATCTAAACCTAAATAATAAAATAAAGTAAAATAAAATAAAAACCTAAACTAAAACCTAAATCCTAAACCTAACTAAACCTAAACTAAACTCTAAACCCTAAACACTAAACTTTAAACCTAACTAAACCCTAAACCCAAAGCTCTAAACCATAAGTAAACCTAAACCCTAAACCCTAAATCCTAAAACCTGCAACCTAAACCTTAAATCAAAACCCTAAACCCTAAACCCTAAACCCTAAACCCTAAAATAAACCTAAACCCTAAACTCAAACCCTAAATCATAAACCTAAACCTAAACCCTAAACCCTAAAATCCTAAACCTAAAGTAAATAAACTCAATAAATAAAAAATTTAAACCTAAATAAAATAAACCTAAACTAAAACCTAAACTAAACATAAACCTAAAATAAATAAAATAAAATATAAATAAAACTAAACTAAATAAAATAAATAAAACATAAACTAAACTAAAATAAACTAAAATAAAACTAAAAATAATAAACCTAAATAAAATAAAAACTAAACTTAAAATAAAAACAAAATAAACCTTAAAAAAATAAAAACCTAAACCTAAACTAAAAAATAAAAAATAAAACCTAAACCTAAAAAATAAAATAAAATAAAAATAATACTAAACTAAAAAATAAACCTAAACCTAAACCTAAACCTAAAAATAAACAAAAATTAAAAACCTAAACTAAAATAAATAATCCTAAAATATATAAACTAAACTAAAAAAATAAAAATAAAAAATAAAATAAACTCAAATAAATAAAAAATAAACTAAATAAACCTAAAACTATAGGTTTACATTATTTAAAAAAACCCTAAGTCCTTAAACCATAAACCCTACAAAACCATAAATCCTAAACTGTAAATCCTACAAAACTATAAACCATAAACCCTAAATCCTAAACCCTAAACTAACCCTAAACCCTAGACCCTAAACTAACCCTAAAAACACTAAACCCTAAAGCCTAGAAACACTAAACCCTAAATCCTAAATGCTAAACCCTAAATGCTAACCCTAAACCCTAAACCCTAAAACCCTAAACCTTAAGCCTAAACACAAAACCCTAACCCTAAACCCGAAACCCTAAACCTAAGCCTAAGGTAACTAAATAAACAAAAAAATAAACCTAAACTTTAAAAAATGGGAAGAACCTTGATGGAAAGAACATCACCATCAACCAAGCTAGACCTGGCGGTGGAGGCGAAGGTGGAGGCAGTAGTTATCGCAGTGGTGGTGGTGTATCAAGAGGTGTTGGTGGATATGGAGGTGGTGGTCGCAGTAATGGTGGTTGGAGGTTGGAGGAGCGACGGAGGTTACAACCATGGGGGTGGTGGAGGGAGAGATCATAGATATGATGGCAGATCCTACTACTCGAGAGGCGGGGGTGGTTTTGTTGGCAGATAGAGAAATTGAGGAACCACTAATCCGATCTATTGCCTATGGAATTCTTTCTCTACAGTAGCGACTCTAGTTATTTAGGGTTTATGAATTGCTCTATGTATCCTCATATTTGATCTATGTTGTCACTCGTGTCCTAGAAAACTTGGTGTGTAACTTGGTTGATGAAATCGAGAAGAAGAAATATTGAATATGAATTTGTTCTCTATTTAAAAAAACTTAAACTCTAAACCTTAAATCCTAAACCCTAAACCCTAAACTTTAAACTATAACCTAAACCATAAACCCTAAACCCTGTAAACCCTAAACCCTAAACACTAAACCCTATATCCCTAAACCCTAATCCATAAAACCCTAAACCATTAACCCTAAACCCTAAATTCTAAACCCTAAAACATAAACCTAAATAAAAAAATAAAATAAAAACCTAAACTAAAACCTAAACGCTAAACCTAAAACTTAAATCCTAAACCCTAAAAACCCTAAATCTTAAACCCTAAACCCTAAACTCCAAACCCTAAACTAACCCTAAACCCTAAACTTGAAACCCTAAAAAGCTAAAAACCTAAACCTAAACTAAATGAAACCTAAACCTATACTGAAACCTAAAATAAAGTAAAATTAAATTAAATTTAAAAATTCAACAAAATTAAAATAAATTAAAACCTAAACTAAAATAAAAAAATGAAGTAAACATAAAATTAAAAAACTTAAATAAAATCAAAAATAAACCTAAAATAAAAATAAAATAAACCTAAAAGAATAAAATAGAAACAAAAACCTAAACCTAAAAATAAAAAATAAAACCTAAACCTAAAAATAAAATAAAAATAAAACAAACTAAAAAATAAACTTGAACTTAAACCTAAACCTAAAAAATAAAGTAAAATAAATAAACTAAACTAAATAAAAATAAAAAATAAACATAAACATAAATAAAAAATAAAATAAACTCAAATAAATAAAAAATATATGAAATAAACCTAAACTTACTAGTTTACTTAATTTAAAAATAAAAAAAAACCCTAAACCCTAAATACTAAAAGCCCTAAACCCTAAATAGTAAACCCTAAACCCTAAACTCTAAACCTACAACTTACAACCCTAAACCCTAAACCCTAAACCCTAAACCTTAAAACCCTAAACCCTAAATTCTAAATCTAGGGTTTTGATTTGCTCTATGCATGTTCATTCATTATCTACATTGTTACTTGCGTCTTAGAAAACTTGCTTTCTTACTTGGTTGATGAAATCGAAAAAAGAAATATTGAATTTGAATTTATTCTATATTAAAATAAAAAAACCTTCAACCCTAAACCATAAACCCTAAACCCTACACACTAAACTCTAAACTAAAACCTAAATCTTGTTCTATGTTAAAATAAAAACCTAGTATAAACCCTAAACCTGCACTACCTAAACCCTAAATACCTAAAACCAAACCCTAAATAAACCTAAAAAATAACAACTGAAAACCACTGAACCATAAAATACAAACCATTGTAAACCTAATAAACACAAATAAAATAAAATAAAATAAAATAAGAAATAAGGCAAAACCACAAACCACACAAAACCCTGAAGCCATAAACCAAATAAGCCCTAGGCCTAAATAACCTAAACCCTAAATGTTAAATCTAAGAAACCTAAAATCCTAAATAAAACCACAAAATAAATTAAATAAATAAACCTAAATAAATAAAATAAAAATAAAATAAAATAAAAAACAAAGTAAAACATAAACATAATCCTAAACCTAAAAGTAAATTAAAATAAATAAAACCTAAACTAAATTAAAATAAAATAAACCTAAATAAGAAACCTAAATAAAATAATAACTAAAATAAAATAAAATAAACCTAAAAAAAATAAAATAAAACCAAAAAACCTAAACCTAAATAAAAAATAAAACCTAATCCTAAAATAAAATAAAATAAAACTATATTAAAAATAAACTAAACCTAAATAAACCTAAACCTAAAAAAAAAATAAAATAAAAAAGCATAAAATAAATAAACCTAAAATAAATAAAATAAACTAAAAAATAAAATTAAAATAAACCTAATAAAAAATAAAATAGAGTAAAATTCAAATCATAAAAATAAACTAAATAAACCTAAACCTCGGTTTACTTAGTTTTAAAATAAAAACTAAACCCTAAACCATAAACACTAAACCTACATACCCTAAACCCTACCACCATAAACCCTACTCTAAATAAACCCTAAATCCTAAAACCATAAACCCTAAACCCTAAACCCTAACTAACCCTAAACCATACCATAACTAAAATCCTAAAACTAAATCTTAAAGCGTAAACTAAACCATAAACCCTAAATTCCCTAAACCTAAATCCCAACCCTAAACACTAAAAAAAACCACATCCTAAACTACAACCCTAAAATTTAAAACTAAACTAAACTTAAAATAAAATAAATAAATAAATAAACCTAAATAAAAATAAATAATAAATAAAACACTTAAACTGAGCTAAATAAATAAAATAAAATAATAACTAAACCAAAATAAAATGGTTAAAAACCTAACTAAACATATAAAACTAAAATAAAACCTAAAAATAAAATAAAACCTAAAAATAAAATAAAGTAAAACCTAAATAAAAAATAAATAAAATAAAATAATAAAAATTAAAACTACATAGACCTAAACTAAAAAATATCTAAAATAAAACCTAAAGAATAAATAAATCAAAATAAATAAACTAAACTTAATGAAAATAAAAATAAAACCTAAATAAATAAACTAAAAATTAAAATAAACTAAATAAATCTATTTGTGGGTTTGCTTAATTTAAAACTTACCTTAACCCTATAAACCCACCCCAAAACCCTAAACCCCTACCCTAGACCCACCACCCAGGCTAACCTTAAACCCTACCCCCAGGCCACTAAAAACCTAACCATACCCTACTCACGTCCCTAGGCCCTTTCACTTCTAAACTACCATACTGGGCCTAACCAAATTACCCTAAACCCTAAACCTAGGCCAGATCGCTAAACCCTATACAATGTTAACCAAGCCCTCCAAAACCATGACAAACTCCAAAGCCATCATGACCCTAAACCACTGATCTAAACCTACCCAGGCTCTGATCCTGACCACCTGCCCCCCAACCCTGCATCTACCCTAGGCCCTACCCTGACACTTATACTAACCCTATAACCCACCAGAAATATCCTAAACTTAAATAAATGATATTAAAAATCTTAAACCTCTCTAAAACCATATATACTTTACCACTAACTTTAAACTTGGGCTCTAGGCCATACCTAAACTCCCCCCTGAGCCAAACCCAAACCTCCAGCCATCTGACGTTATCAAAAAACCCTAAATCTTCTGACTCTTGTAACCTAAATGACCACACCACCTGACCATAAACCTAAACTAAACTCCTAAATGTGACCCTAAACTAACCCTAAACCTAAATTGTAAACCCTAACACTGACCCAAAATCCCTAAACCAAACTACTAAACCAGGCCACTGATAACTAAACCCCCTAAACCTAATACATGGGCTAAACTTAAAAAATAAATGGTAAAACCAAACTAAAATAAATAAATAAACTAAAATAATAAATTTAAAATAAAACTTTTAAATAAAAAATATATAAATAACATAATACTACATATGGTTTGTGATTGTTTTAAAATCCTATAATTGTAAACAAAACTAAAAAACCATGAGCCTATCTAAACCCTACCCTAAAAATAAGCCTAAAACCCTCCCTAATAAAAGATCATAACCACTAAACCCTACCTAAACTAAACCAATCAAAACCCTAAGATCCTAATCCAACTACCATGATTATAGATCCTGATGAGCCTAGTCCAAACTTTACCAATCTACCTTACCCTAGGCTCACCCTAAACTCTGGCTGATCTAAATAAACCCTAATATCTAATAGATAAACATTAGGCCCACCCTAAACCATGAGCCCTCTAACCTAAACCATCCATGACCTATCCTGAGCCATAACCATAAAGAAAGTGGACCTAGGCCATACTAACCAACCCCTATCACTAAACAAACTATAAACCCAGCCAACCCTGACCAAACCTTCCCTAAACCCTATCATACACTAAACTTAAACCCTAAAACTAATCTTAAAACTAAACCCTAAACCATAAACCTTAAACCCTAATAATATAAAAAAATTAAAGGGAAAAAACATCATCACTCGAGCCCTCTCCTCGTGTTCTAGCAATTTTCCTTTCTCGCTCTCATTTTCAACTTTATGGATTCTGCTTGCAGGCTATTTTGAGTGATTCTCAATGGATTCCTACTAGAATCAAAGGCCGCTGGCCAATTTCGGCCCTAGAACTTATTTAAACTTCTTTTTGAGGCATGCCTGCGATTATGTGCTCTGATCTGATTATGAAAAACATTGTTAAGCTATTTGAATACGCTTTGGTTGGAAATTTCACTCTTAGTAGGTCTAATCTAGAATACATTCGCTCTTTCTTTTATAGTTTGAAACTTTCAGCTACTTTTATGATTGGTTTAATTGATCCATGCCATATTTTGATTTAGTTTACAAATGATTTGGATTACTCTTGTGTTTTCTCTCATTATTCTTATTTTATTTAAAATTATCAAATAAGGTTGTTGAAATGGACTCCACTATTTGATATTAAGGAAGAATCCCTAATTTTTCTAGGTTGGATTTCTCTCCCAAATATGGAAATTCATTTCAGTAACCATGAATTCATTTTTATTGTGGGTGCCTTATTTGGTTGGCCATTTCAAATTGATTAAGCTTACAAAATCTCATCATTCGGTTCTGAATCCTTATTGAATTGGACATTACCAAGAAACACCCAAAGAAATCTTGGGATCTAAAATTATGGTTATATGCAAAGAATTAGATTTGAAAATTTTCCTGTCTTTTGTTCTCAGTGCATAATCCATGGGTTCGATAATTATGAATGTTTCATTCATCATCCTCACCTAAAAAAGATAATCCCTATTAAGGAACTTCTATTCCTAACCCTAGGATGACCACTATTAAATATCAAAAAACTACTTTAGAAAAAAAAAGGATTCTTTAAATGTTCATAATAAGGTTGATTTACCTAATACTTCTTCTGAACAATTGAAGGCTTCTAATGTGAACACTAATAGCTTTTCTAAACTTTTAAATGAGGATTCTATTTCCTCTGATTTGATCCTTACATCCTTGCTAGCTTTGATTGATGAAAATGAAGCTTTAATGGAGAACAAAAATGATGAATTTAATATTACGCATTATTCTAATTCGATGTAGAATATGGCTTTAATACCACATGATAATCAGGTTGATAACCTTGATTCCATTTTCAAAGTTTAGGATGATTTAACTTTCAAAAAGATTTACTTTTATATAATAATTTGGTTAATGATGAGGAAGGGTTTGGTGTTCCCACTTGCCTTCTTAATAAATTAATTTTTGCTCTCTTTCTTGCTATTCTCGTAGCTCATTCGTCTTTAATAAATTCTAGTGTGTTGGAAGAAGGAGAATTCATTTCTCATCAAGAGATTTTTCCTAAATCTATGACTAATATTATTAAATGCTTTTTAGATGATGATTCAAATGGCAAAGAAAAAGGCTTCCAAACTTTCTATAAAAAAAAGAAATAAATTGTTAAACATTTTTCTCCCAAATTGCCAAGAAATGCTAGAGCTATTGCGGTCTCCCTCTCTTCTCTCAATTAACGTTTACTCTCCCCACCCTCAGGCCCACACCCTTTTCTTTTCTTTTTGTTTAAATTTTTAGTTTGGAATGTTACAGGGATTGGTGCCCTATCTATTCATAACTATATTTGAAATCTTTATTGTATCCATAATATTTATTTATTTATTATTCTTGAGCTGCTTATTCATGCTAATAAAATTAACCATGTTGCTAGAATGGTCAATTTTAATAAAATTCTCTAATGTTAGTAATAAGATTTTGTGTTTTTGGAATAACTTTGTAGACATTTCTATTCTTGATGATTTTTATCAAGTTGTCAATGCTCAAATCTCTTATGGTGATTACTGTGTTTTGGGCTCTTTTGTTTGTGCATCTTATAATAAATATGGTAGAAATCTTCTTTATGATAACTTCACTAATTTTGCCACTTCTATCAATAAACCTTGCTTTGTTTGTGGTGATTTCAACACTATTTTGTTCTATTCTAAACAAAGTGGTGGTTGATCTCCTAATATTTATTCAATGGAAGAATTTTCCAATATGATCTGTAATTGTAATTTGATTAATATTTATTTTAAAGGTTCTAATTATACTTGGCAAAACTCTAGACTTTGGCAAAGGTTGGACCAGATTATTTTTAATACTCATTGGATTATTCAATGGCCTATTACTTCTATCGATCATTGAAGTAGAACCTTCTCTGATCATGCTCCTCTTTTGGTTTGTATTAAAGATAATTCTAATAGATTAAAGAATTTCTCTCCTTTTAGATTTCAGAACATGTGGATTCAGCATATTGATTTTTTCTGATGTGGTGGCTAACAAATTGAAAAGTGCTTTACATCCTGATAATTCTATTATGGGGATGAATAGACTTTGGTTTAAGCTTAAAATACTTAAATAAAAATTAAGATTGGTGGAATAAGTATTATTTTAAAAATGTTTTTGCTAATATCAAATATATGGAAAAATTAGTTCGTGATCTTGAAGTCTCTATTATGTCTGATCCTTCTAAGATTAAGGACTTGACTGAGGTGAAACATAAGCTTCTTAATTTTCAAAATATGGAAGAGACTTATTGGCACCAAAAAGCTGCTAGTAAACAAATTGCAGATGGTGACAACAATACTAGCTATTTCCATGCTTTAGTCAATAAAAAGAGAGCCTTAAATAATATTCAAAAAAATAAAGATGATAATGGAGAATGGATTATAGAGAATAATGATATTAAGGATTTAGTCATTAATTACTTTATAAATATGCTTAATAAGAGTTGCTCTTATGAAGCTATTTCTAAATCGCACTTAATTCCTACTATTATTACCAATGATGATAATAATTTTCTTACTATTATGCCTAATGAAGATGAAATTTTTAAAGTTCTTAATAGCATGAACATATATTATGTTGCTAGTCTGGAGGGTTTCACTACCTAATTTTTCTAAAAATGTTGGTTTATTATTAAAAATGATCTGATTGAGGCTATGGTTAATTTGTTTAATGTTAATCTTTTTATTAGATACTTTTCTCTTTATTCTCATACCTAGAAAGATAACTAGGACTATTGGAGTGATTTTAGACCTATTAGTCTTTGCACCTTCTTCAATAAGCGATTTCCAAAATTCTTGCTAACAGGCTTAGTCCTTTACTTCATAAGATTATCTCTCTCAACAAACTCATTTTGTTAGAGGTAGATCTATTTTTGATAACATTTTACTTGCCAAGGAATTAATTCATGATTTAGATGCTCAAATTAGAGGTGGAAATACTCTTTTCAAATTATGTTTTACCAAAGCTTTTGATAATATCTCTTGGGATCCCCTTTTCTATATTCTGAATTTAATTAGGTTTTCTGCTAAATTTATTTTTTCTTATTAAAAATTGTATTAATAATGCATGGTTCTCTATTTTTTTTAATGTGGAAGCTTTAGGCTTCTTTCCTTCTTCCCATGGCTTAAGGGGATCATTTATTGTCTTAATAATGCCTGGTTCTCTATTAAAGGCATCCTTTATCCCCCACTTTATTTATTATTACTATTGTATACTTATCAAGGAGCATCAATGAGTTATTCTTAAATAATCATAGTATGTACTACAGAACTTTTGGTGATCTTCTGATTTCACACTTAAGCATTGCAAATGATTTTATTATTTTTTGTAATACTTCTATTCATCGTATCAAGAACCTCAAGATTTTTTTAAATAAATTTGGTTGAGAAAGTGGTCTTTCTATCAATGATTAAAAAAGTTGTTTTATTACTTTTTCAAGTATCTTTGATAAAAAAATAAATCAAATTCTGCTTATCACTAATTTTAAACATCAACACTTACCTCTTAAGCACTTCGGTGCTCCTTTTTTTAAAGGTCCAAAATGATCCCACCTTTTTGATGAGTTAATTCAAAAAATTTTAAATAAATTTCTTTTTGGGAATTCCATTTACTTTTCTTTGGTGGTAGGCTTACTATTCTTAAAAGCACTCTCAATTCAATGCCTCTTTATTTGATTCAAACTATTATTCCCACTAATTCTTCTTTTATCAGAATTGATTGATTGCTTGCTTAATAAATTTTTTTGGTGGTCCAATAATTCTATTAAGAGAATGCATTGGACTTCCTGGCATAAATGCTATGGTTTATTGGGAGAAGGTGGTCTTCATTGCAAACCTATTTGTGAAGCTATCACTACCTTCTCTCATAAGCTCTGGTGGAATTTTAGAAAGAATGATAGCCTTCAGGCTAATTTTATGATGGAAAAATATTGCCAAGGTAAACACCATCTTTCTTGTGCTTATAAAGTTGGTGACTCTCCAGTTTGGAAAAGGCTTTGCATCATTAAATGGGTTATGGAATCCTTAATATCTTGGGGTATTCATTTAGGTTCTTTATTCTTTTGGCAAGACAATTGGATTGGGAATGGCTTTATTGACTCTCTTTTATCTACATGCTATACTGTTGCTATCAAAGTTAACTATTTTTGGCTTAATAACAGTTGGAATTAAAAAAAACTTGAGAACAACATTACTATTTCTTTTATTGACAAGTTTTGCAACATCGCTATTCTTTCTAATAAATCGGATCAAATTATTTTCAAGCTCTAGTACAATGATGATTTCTTTCTTAAAGAGGTTTGAAATTTTATTACAACACCTCTAATTTTTTCTTTAAACTTTGGAACAATATCATTCCCATTTCTTATTCTTTTTTAGCTTGAAGGATTTTGAATAACTTCATCCCTATTGATTCCTTGCTCTGGTTTAAAGTGTTTTATTTACCTTCTAAGTGCAATTATTGCTTTCATATTGAAAATCTCAATCATGTTTTTGTTTATGGTTCTATTGCATCCAAACTTTGGAGATGGTATGATGATTTATTTAACACTAACTATTTTAACAGGTCTCTTTATTTATATCAACTTCTTGAAGTTTGTTTCCATAAAACTATGAAAGGTCATATGAAAGTTTTAATTGCTATTACCCTTATTTGGTTTATTTGGATGGATAGAAATGATGCTAAACATCGTGGTATCCCTATGAACCAAAAAAGGTTCTTTGCTAGAACTAAAGAAAAAAATTAATTCTTTGTTTAATGCAAATGTAATTAGTAATCTTCACTTTAGATGTTTTAAATTTGTGGCTAAAAAATTGGGTATCACTTTGCATGATGATCCTTCCTACAAGAGTATTAGGATTATACATTTGATTAAGCCTAAAGAAAATTTTATTAAGATCAATACTAATGTTTTTGTTTCCATAAATAAATATGGTTGTGGTAGAATTCCTAGAGATTCTAAAGGTACTATCATTTGTGCTTTTTCCTACCCCCTCAAAGCTTGTTCTATCATTTTTGCTGAGCTCATGGATGTTAACAAAGCTATTGATATTTATTTAAGCAAAGGCCTCTTTAATATTTGGATTGAGGTTGATGCTCTTTTTTTACTTGATATTCTCAATAATAAAAAAATGGGGAATGTTGACTTATTTTATCTTCTTAATCATACTAAAAAGCTTCTTTCTCAAGTTTGCTACAAAATTTTTCACATTCTTCATGAAGGTAAAGCTTTTGCTGATTTCTTTCCTAATTTGGGAGGGGAATTAAATGGGCTCACTTTTTTTTTATAACCATAGCTTACCTAAACATATGCGTGGTTTGGTCAATCTGGATAACACTAGACTGCCTTATCTCAGATTTTAACCTTCTGCTATTTTTTGATTTTTTTGTTATGGTGGTTTTATTCATACTATTTTTTGGTTGTTTATTTTGTGCTTTCCTCACCAAGAAGTGCTTTTTGCTAAGTTTATTTCTATACTAAATCCCCTTCCTCTTAACCCCATTTTATACTTGATTGACTCTTTTTTGGGTCATAGTGCTTTTAATTGGTTTTCGTATCCACTAAGACTGGAGGTTTTCTCATAGCTCATGCCTCTTTGCCACAATGATATTTTGAGGGTCTTTTGTTGGGTTGTCACTGTGCCCATTTTTGGCCTACCACTTTTATTAAAGGATGTTCAGTTTTCCTCTAGTTTTGGTTGGCTATGGCCTTTTTCAAATTAGTTTTGTGGGTGTTACGTTTGGTTCTACTGGTTGCTGCTATTTTCTTCTTCCATCTTCCTGGTTATTTTGGGTGGTTATTTTTCAATGCCTATTGTTGATCTCTTCTAGCTTGGCTTAGTTTTGGGTTTTTTGGTGGTTGATGTTCTCCTTTCTTGGTTTGGCTTGGGGGATTCTGTTTGTTGGTTTTTCCCTCTGCCATGTGGATTAGAGGTAGCTGTTCTAGTGTTATTATCATCTTATTTTCTCCCTTATGGTGACTATCTTCTCTTTAGGATTTGGAAGGGGTTTTGTTTTCCTCTAGCCTTGTTCCTTTCCTTATAGTTTTGCTTCTTGTGGTTGGGTGGTCCTCCTTTGCCTTTTCCTAGCTGGGTGAATCCATTTTTGTTTCTTGGCTATTTTGGAGATCTCCAGGTGGGTTGTGGCTTTGTCTACTTTGGTTCTTTCCCTCTTTCTTGGGTTCTGTATTGGCTTTGTCTGCTGAATTGTTTTGTTGGTTGACTGGGCTGGTTGGCTATTTTGGCTAGTTGGGTTGATTTGTTGGGTGGATGTGTTGGCTATGTTTGATGGTTGGTTTAGGAGCTTTTGGTTGGGTTCTCAGGTTGGGTTTCTAGTCTACTCCTAGGTTGGTTATCCTCTCTTGGGTGTAGCTGCTTTTTCTTTATTTTTGTTCCTGGTTTGGGTCTTAATTTTTCTGCCACTCTGATTTCTCTTGTTGCTCATCCTGTTGGCTTTTGGCCTGGGTGGTTTTATTGGTTATTTTGTTGGTGGAGGATATGAGCTCATGTGGTTTTTTTGGTCCTATTTTAGGACTTATTGTTCATGGTTAGCTGCTTTACGGGTTTTTTATGGCTACTATCTTTCCTTGGATGCTTGTGTTGTGGCTTGGTGTTTTGGGATTTATGTTGGTTCTTAGTATTGACTCCCTCTAATTTAATTGGCTCTCCTTGTTCCTTGATATTTGCCTCTTGGTTGGTGGTGGTGGATTTGCTATTTTTTTGGCTGCCTTGGTGGTGGTTTTGATGGTAATTTTTGGATGCCCACTTGGCCGCTCTATGGTATATATTTCCTTTGTCTGGTGCTGCTTATCTCCTACTATTTTTCTATTTGGGTGGACGTTTTGCCTTTGGTTGTGGCTTCAGTGGAGTTATTGCTTGGTTTATTTTAGCTTGGCCATTGATCCTGGTGTAACTTCTGGGATGTTTGCTTTAAGTGATTGGTTTGTTGTGAGTTTTGGTTAGTGGTCGCTGCGGAAGTTTTTCTGCTTTGTTTGGTAGAGGAATTGGATCACTATGGACTGCTTTTGGATGGTTGCGCCCATGATGGCCTTAATTTTTCCTCATATCTTCTCTCGGTTGGTAACATGCATATAATTGTAACCCTTCTCATGAAGTTTGGATTCTCATATGTATTGTTTCCCCTTGATATGATCTTAACTGAGCCTGAGCCTTCTCTTTCTTAGCTCTTTCTAAATTGTTTACACTATCTTTTTCCCTTGAGCTATGACCATTGCCTTTCTAGTATTTTGTAGATGTCTTTTGTAGGTTGGAACTTCACAGATGGAATGATCTTTACTCAGTCAACCCAAGTACTTTTGATGTGGTCTTGCTTATCTTGACTTCTCAAAGGGATCATGTGTTATTGTTAACTACTCTTTTAACTGCTTTCTTGAGTTATATTAGTCTTATTTTGGGTCTTTTCTCATTTGCTTTTAAGCTGTTGTATTTGCTCTTTAATTTTTTTTCCATTATACTTATATGGGGGTTTAGCTCTTTAGGTTTCTTATAGCTCTATGAGCAGTAGACCTTTGTGCTATACCCCATTTAAGGAAATTGTATCCTTTATTTTTATGGTAATAAAATTCAAACTTTCCTTAAAAGAAAAAAAAAACCCTAAACACTAAACGCCAAACCCTAAACCCTAAAAAGCTAAAAACCTAAACCTAAACTAAATAAAACCTAAAAATAAAATAAATAAAAATACCTAAACAAAAATAAAATAAAAAAATAAAATAAAATAAAATAAAAACCTAAATAAAAACCTAAACCTAAACCTAAACCTACAAAGAAAATAAAATAAAAAATAAAAAATAAAAACTAAACTAAAATAAAAGAAATGAAAACCTAAACTATATAAAAAAAATAAAAAAACCTAAATAAAATATAAACTAAACCTAAAATAAAACTAATATAAACTAAAATAAATACTAAATAAAAACCTAAACCCTAATCAAACAAAAAACCTAAACATAAAATAAAAATAAAATAAACTAAACTAAAATAAATAAAACTTAAAGCTATACCTAAAACAAACTAAACCTAAACCTAAACCTCAACTAAATATAATAAAATAAACCAAAAATAAACCTAAACCTAAACAAAAATAAATAAAACCTTAAAACAAATCTAAAACTTAAACCTAAAAATTACAATAAAAACTTAAACCTAATCCTAAAAATAAAAAATAAAACCTAAACCTAAAAGATAAAATAAAAATAAAACTAAACTAAAAAATAAACCTAAACTTAAACCTAAACCAAAAAAAATAAACTCAAATATAAAACATAAACTAAAATAAATAAATAAAAAATAAACAAACTAAACTAAATAAAAATAAAAAATAAGCCTAAATAAAAATACAAAATAAACTAAAATAAATAAACAAAATTAACTAAATAATCTAAATAAATCTAAACCTACTAGTTTACTAAATTAAAAAAAACTCTAAACCTAAAATAAACCTTAAACCCTAAATCCTTAAACCTTAAACCATAAACCTTAAACCCTAAAAGCAAAGAAACCATAAACCCTAAACCCTAAGCTAAGCTAAACCCTAAACCCTAAACCCTAAACCCTAAACCCTACAATCCAAAACCCTAAACCCTAAACCCTAAACCATAAACCCTAAACCCTAAACCCTAAACTCTAAAAAACCCTAAACCCTAAACCCTAAGCCCTAAACCCTAAACCCTTAAAACCCTAAACTATAAAGCCTAAACACTAAACCCTAAACCCTAAACCCTAAACCCTAAACCTAAACCTTAAACCCTAAACAATAAATTGAACCCTAAACTTATTTTGACTTTCTGGCCTGAGATGGGTTTTATTTTTGTCCTCTAGCTTTTGGGTTGGCTTGGGGGTTGCTACCTAGTGGTTCCTATCTTTTAGCATGTGGTTACTGTGGTGCTTCTGCCTTGTTACTCTGGTTTCTAGTGGATAGAATGATTTTTTTCTCTTGATTTATTCTATTTTATGCACTAGTTGGATTGTTTCCTCTCCTCTTGAACTTGAATTACTCTTTACTTATTTTTCATGGTTGGATGGTGGCCTTCTTATGGGGAACTGTTGCTGGGTATTTCCTTTATGAACCTTCTTTTGGATGCTCATATGTATTATTGCCCCTTGAGATGATCCTAAATGAGCATGAGACTTCCTTTTCTCAGCTCTATCTCCTTTTCCTCTCTTTATCCTTATCCTTTTTAGCTATGACTTTTGACTTTGTAGTGAGTTTTTGATTTCTTTTACAGATTGGAACTTTATAGATGGAATGATCATTACTCAGTCAAACCAAGTGATGCTCTTATGGATCTTGCTTATCTTGCTTTCTCAAAGAAATCATGAACTGTTGTTGACTCAATCATTTACAATTTTTAGGATTTATTTTAGTCTTACTCTGTATCTTTTTCTCTTATGCTTTTTAGCTATTGCATTTGCTCTTTTATTTTGTTTTCTTTATTAATGGATGGGAGTTCTAAGTTTCTTATACCGCTGAGTGGACAAAAATTTTAGAGCTTTACCCATTTTAATGACATTGTATCTTTACCTTCTATGGTAATAAAATTCTAACTCCGCCACCCCTCCCAAAAAAAAAACCCTAAACCTTAAACCCTAAACTGAAACCTAAAACCCAAACCCTAAACCCTAAATCAATCCCTAAACCCTAACCCTGGCACTAACCATAAACTAACTTAATCTAACCTTAAAGCCTTAAAACCTTAAACCCTATAGCTTAAAAAATATACCCTAAACCCTAAACCCTAACTGTAAACCCCAAAACATAAAAGCATAAAACCTAAAACCCTAAACCCTAAACTCTAAACCCTAAATACTAAACTTTAAATCCTAACCTTAAACTGAAACCCAAAACCCCAAAACCTAAACCTAAACCTAAAGTACTAAGAAAATAAAAAAAAACCTAAATCCTAAGAATGGGCAAAACCTTGATGATAAGAACATCACCGTCAATCAGGTTCAGTCAAGATCTGGTGGTGGAGGCAAAGGCGGATGCAGTTTTTATCTTTTCTATTATGTTTTATTCTTAATCTATGTCTTTTTCTATTATGTTTTTTAGCTATTAAATTTTCTCTTTTGTTTTCTTTTCTTTTTTCTAATGTACTTAGAAGGGAGTTTAGCTCTTTAGGTTTTTTCTAGATGTGAGAATAGTTGAATTTTAGAGCTTTACCCCTTTTAAGGACATTTTATCTTTTCCTTTTATGGTACTAAAATTCTAACTTTTCCAAAAAAAAACCCTAAAAAATCATAAACCCTAAACCCTAAACCCTAAACTTTAAACCATAAACCTTAAACCCTAAAACCCTCAACTCTAAACCTGAAACCCTAAACTCTATACCCTAAACCAACCCTAAACCATAAAAACCCTAAACCCTAAAGCCTAAACACTAAGCCCTAAACCCTAAAAGCATAAAACCTTAAACTTTAAACCCTAAATCCTAAGCCTTAAACCCCTAACCTTAAGACCTAAACCCTAAACTTGAAACCCTAAACCTAAACCTAAAGTAACTAAATAAATTAAAAAATGAACCTAAAAACTAAAACCTAATAAACTAAAACCTAAACCTAAGCCTTAAGAATGGGTAGAATCTTGATGACATGAACATCACCGTCAACCAGGCTCAGTCTAAATCTGTTGGTGGAGGCGAAGGTTGAAGTGGCGATTATCACAGTGGTAGGGGGGATCTGGAGGTGCTAGCAAATGCGGAGGTGGTGGTCGGAGTTGTGGTGGTTATGGAGGCAGGATGAGCGACGGAGGTCACAACTATGGTTGTGGAAAAGCGAGAGATCAGGGATATGATGGTGGATCCCGCTATTCGAGGCCGGTGTTTCATGGGGAACGGAGAAATCAAGAATGACCATTCGATCGAGCAAGGAACTGTCTTCATAGTAAAGATAGTTCTAGTTATCTAGGGTTTTTAATTTGCCCTATGCATGCTCACTTTTTATCTATATTATTGCTTGTGTCTTAGAAAACTTGGTGTGTTACATAGATGATGAAATCAAAAAGAAGAAATGTTGAATCTTAATTAGCTCTCTGTTTAAAAAAAACCCAAAACTAAAAACCCAGAACTAAAACCTGAACCCTAAACCTAAAACCTAAACACTAAACCCTAAACCCTAAATACTAAAAACCATAAACCCTAAACCCTAAACCCTAAAACTGCAAACACTAAATCCTAAACCCTAAACCATGAAACCTAAAACCTAAACCCTAAACCCTAAACCCTAAACCCTAAAAGCCTAAAACTTAAATAAAACTTAAATAAAATTAAACCTAAAAAATAAACCTAAAAATAAAACATAAAAATAAATCAAAAAATTAAACTTAAACCCTAAACATAAAAAAAAACTAAACCTAAACCTAAACTAAAATAAATTAAACCTAAACCTTAACTAAATAAAATAAAATAAACTAAAAATAAACCTAAACCTAAACTAAAAAATAAAACCTTAAAATAAACCTAAAAATAAAAAATAAAACCTAAACCTAAAAAATAAAATAAAAATAAAGCTAAACTAAAAAATAAACCTAAACCTAAACCTCAACTTAAAAAATAAACTAAAATAAAAAAATCTAAACTAAAATAACTAAACTTAAAGCAAATAAACTCTAAAACCCTAAAACCTAAACCCTAAATCGTAAACCCTAAACCATAAAAACCTAAACCTAAACTAAATAAAACCTAAAAATAAAATAAATAAATAAAACCTAAACTAAAATAAAATAAAAAATAAATTAAAATAAAAACTCAAACTAAAACCTAAACCTAAACCTAAACCTAAACTTAAAAATAAAATTAAAAAAAATAAAAAGTAAACTAAAATTACATAAATAAAAACTTAAACTAAACTAAAAAAACTTAAATAAATAAAAACTAAAGCTAAAATAAAAATTAAAATAAAATCAATCTAAAATAAAATAAAATAAAAACTAAATAAAAATGTAATTCTAAAAAAACATAAAAATTAATAAAAAATAAAACCTAAACCCTAAACTAAAAAGAAATCTAAACCTAAAATAAAAATAAAATAAAATAAACCAAAACCTAAACTAAAATAAACTAAACCTAAGCCTAAACCTAAAATAAACTAAACCTAAACCTGAACCTAAACTAAATAAAATAAAATAAACCAAAAAGTAAACTTAAACCTAAACTAAAAAATATAACCTTAAAATAAACCTAAAATCAGAACCTTTAACCTAAACTTAAAATTAAAATAAAAACATAAACATAAACCTAAAAATAAAAAATAAAACCTAAAACTAGAAAATAAAATAAAAATAAAACTAAACTAAAATAAAAAAATCTAAAATAAAACAAACAAACCTAAAATAAATAAACTAAACTAAACAAAAATAAAAAAATAAAATAACCTAAATTAGCCTAAACTTACTAGTTTACTTATTATAAAAATAATAAAAAATAAAAAAATAAGAAATTAAATTAAAAAACCCTAATCCTAAACCCTAAACCCTAAAACCTAAAACCCACAACCCTAAACCCTAAATCCTAAACCCCAAACCCTAAACCCTAAACCCTAAAAACATAAAAATCTAAACCTAAACTAAATAAAACCTAAAAATAAAATAAATAAATAAAACTAAACCTAAAAAAAATCCTAAACTAAAACCTAAACCTAAACCTAAACCTAAACCAAAACATAAAAAAATAAAATAAAAGCGTAAGCTTAATCCTAAAAAAAATACCTAAACTTAAAAAATAAATTAAAATAAAAATAAACTAAAAAAATAAACCTAAACTTAAACCTAAAAAAATAAACTAAAGTAAAAAAACCTAAAGTACAATAAATAAACCAAAAAAAAAACTAAATTAAATAAAAATAAAAATAAACCTAGATTAAAATAAAATATAAAATAAACTAAAATAAATAAAAATAATAATCTAAATAAACCTAAACCTACTAGTTTACTGAATTTAAAAAAAATAAAAAAAAAGAAGCTCTCACCCTAAACCCTAAACCTTAAGCCCTAAACCCCAAACCCTACACCCTAAACTCTAAACCCTAAACTGTAAACACTAAAAACCTAAAAACCTAAACCTAAGCTACATAAAACCTAAAAAAAAATAAAAAAAACTTAAACCTAAACAAAATAAAATAAAAACTTAAACTAAAACTTAAATAAAATAAAATAAAATAAAATAAACTAAACTAAAAATAAACCTAAAAATAAAATAAACTTAAAAATAAAATAAATAAAATCCTAAAATAAACTAAAAAAATAAAATAAACATAAAAATAAAAAACCTAAATAAAATAAAAACTAAACATAAAATAAAAATAAATTAAACCAAAAATAAAATAACATAAAAACTAAATAAAAACCTAAACCTAAAAATAAATCCTAAAAATAAATAAAAAAAACCTAAACCCTAAACTAAAAAAAACATATACCTAAATTAAATAAGATAAAATATACCTAAAACTAAACTAAAATAAACTAAAATAAAATAAATAAAACCTAAACCTAAACTAAAAATAAAATAAACCTAAATCATAAACTAAATAAAATAAAATAAATTAAAAATAAACCTAAACCTAAACTAAAAAATATATAACCTAAAAATAACCCTAAAATAAAATCCTAAAACTTAAACCTAAAAAAGTAAAATAAAAGCCTAACCATTAACCAAAAAATAAAAAATAATTAAACCTAAACCTAAAAAAGAAAATAAAAATAAAACTAAGCTAAAAATAAGCATAAACCTCAACATAAACCTAACAAATAAACTAAAATAAAAAACCTAAACTAAAATAAATAAACTAAACTAAATAAAAATTAAAAATAAAACTAAAAAAATTAAAAATAAAATAAAATAAAATAAATAAATAATAAACTAAATAAACCCAAACTTACTTGTTTACTTGATTTTTAAAAAGACCATAATCCTAAAATAAACCCTAAACCATAAACACTAAACTCTAAAAAACCCTAAACCTTAAACACTAAACCCTAAAACCCTAAACCCTAAACCCTAAACCCTAAAAGGCCATAATCCCTAAACCCTAAACACTAAACCCTAAAAAACTTTAAACCTTAAATCCCAAACCATAAAACCCTAAACCTTAAAAAACCATAAACCCTAAACCTTATACTAACCTACCCTAAACCCTAAACCCCTAGAACTCCAAACCCTAAGCCCAAAACCCTTAACCATACTACTCTAAACTCTAAACCATAAATCTTAAACTTTAAACCCTAAACCCTAAAACCTAAAAATTAAACCATCAAAACTATAAACCCTAAAGCCTAAACCCTAAACCCTAATCCCTAAAATCTAACCCTAAATCCTAAACCCTAAACCCTAAACCCTAAACTTATTTTAACTTTTTGGCTTGAGCATGGATATGTTTTTGAACTCTTGCATTTGGGTTGGCCTAGTGGTTGCTACCTTGGTGGTTCCTATCTTTTCACCGTGTTGTCTGGTTGGCTGTGGTAATCTAATCTACTTATTACCTGATTGGTGGATGAGATAGTTTCTTCTCTAGCTTTATTCTATTTTTTGCACTAGTTTGTTTGTTGGAACTGCCTTGAATTCGAAATACTTATTGCTAGTTTTTCTTAGTTGGATGGGTGGCCTTCCTAGTGGGAACTATTGTTGGTTGTTGCCTTTCTAAGCCTTATTTTGGAGAATTTCATGCCTGCTTTTCTGGGGGTTGCCTCTGAGATCCTTGTTGTTTGTTGATGGATACTTCTTTTGGCTTGGTTTTGTGTTTGGTTATTCTCCTGAGATTAGCCTCAACTTGGTACATTGTTTGTAGCACATTTTGTGTTATTATTATGCTTCTTGTCAGGTTAGTCTTTGTTGCCATGGAAGTTGGGTTTTTTGGCTAGTCCTGGCTAACTGCTGCTATTGCCTTTCTATGGTGGTTATGCTTATTTTAGACCTCTGTTGTGGGGTGCTTGTTGGTTTTCTTCTTTCATTAGCTATTGAGGATGCTTCCTTTGTTAGTTATTTATGATGGGTTGTTCTCTCATGGTTTACTTATGGATGTTTTACTTAGCTGGTTTTGTTGGAGGAGTTTTAGTTGTCTTTGGAATCTTGATTGGTTGATTTCTTTTTCATAGTTGGTCTTTGCCTTCTTCTTGGGCAATTTATTGGATCCTTTTATTATGCTTGCCAAACCTTTGTTGATCCTTTTAGATTGGACTTTTTAGTTTATAGTGGTTGGTGGCTACCTTTGGCCACCATTTGTCTAGCTATTTTGTCTTCTAGTGATTTGCACTGGTTGCTGTTTATGTTTCCTTCAATTGATGGTTTCATTTCTGATCTATTTAGTCATTTGTGGTTGCTCAGCTTAGTTTAGCTTGGTGACTACTACTTGTAGGGACTTTGGCTTGAGAGCTCCTATCTTGATTTTTTTGGCTATTTCTCTATTAATTAGCATTGGTCTGGTGCTTGCTGATGGTTGGATCTGGTTTTTTATAGTTTAGAGCTTGGATGGGTATTTGGATAATGGTTGTTGTTGGTGTTCTAACTTTGTTCTAGCCTCTCTCTGGGTTATTGTGATTAGTCTATTGTGGTTTTTATTTGGTGGTTTGGCTGCTAGCTAGTTGCTGGTCGATTGCTTTTTGTTTAATGGTGCAAGATCTGGAACTCTATGGACTACTAGCTTTAGATGTTTGCTTGTATAAGGTATACTGGCTATGATGGATTTGCACTCTGGTTGGTAGCATTACATATGATTGTAACCCTTCTTTATGAAGTTTGGATGCTCATATGTATTATTACCCCTTGAGATGACCCTAACTGAGCTTGAGCCTTATCGTTCTTAGCTCTCTCTTTCCTTTCTTTATCCTTATCCTTTTTAGCTATGACTTTTGCCTTTGTAGTGTTTTGCAGATTTCTTTTATAGGTTGGAACTTCATAGATGGAATGGTTGTTACTTAGTCAAGCCAAGTGTTATTGTTGTGGATCTTTCTTATCTTGCTTTCTCAAAGGAATCATGAACTACTGCTGACTCATCCTTTTACTATTTCTTAGGATTTATTTTAGCCTTACTCTATGTCTTTTTCTCTTATGCTTCTTATCTATCATATTTCCTCTTTTATTTTCTTTTCTTTATCTAATGTACTTAGATGGGGGTTTAGCTCTTTAGGTTTCTTGTAACCCTAAGAGCAATAGAATTTTAGAGCTTTCCCACTTTTAAGGACATTGTATCTTTTCCTTTTATGGTAATAAAATTAACTTTCCCAAAAAAAAACCCTTAATAACCCTAAAGCCTAAACCTTAAACCATAAACCATAAACCCTAAACCCTAAACCCTAAACCATAAACCCTAAACCCTAAACCTTAAGCACTATTTTAAAAAAAAACACCGTAAACATTAAACCCTAAACCCTAAACTAAAACCTAAACCCCAAACCTAAAACCTTAACCCTAAACCTTAAACCCTAAAATGCCTAAACCCTAAAAACTAAACTCTAAACCCTAAACCTGAAACCCTAAAACCCTAAACTATAAACTCTAAACCATAAACCTTAAAACCTAAACCTAAATAAAATAAAAACCTAAACATAAACCTAAAAATAAAATAAAATAAAATATAAAATCTAAACTAAAATAAAATAAATAAAAACCTAAACAAAACTAAAAAATAAAATAAAAATAGAAATAAAAAACCTAAATAACATAAAAACTAAACCTAAAATAAAAATAAAATATGCCTAAGATAAAATAAAATAAAAATTAGATAAAAACATAAACTTAATAAATAAACCTAAAAATAAATAAAAAATAGATCCTAAACCTTAAACTAGAAAAAACCCAAAACATAAAATGAAAATAAAACAAACTAAAAAAAACATAAACCTAAACTAAAATAAACTAAACTAAAATAAATAAAACCTAAAACTAAACCTAAACTTAAACCTAAACTAAATAAAATAAAATAAACTAAAATAAAGCTAAGCCTAACCTAAATAAATAAAACTTAAAAATAAACTTAAATAACAACCTAAAATCTAAACCTAAGAAAATAAAATAAAAACTTAAACCTAAACCCAATAATAAAAAGTAAAACCAAAACCTAAAAAATAAAATATAAATAAAACTAAACTTAAAAATAAACTTAAACCTAAACATAAACATAAAAAATAAACTCAAATTAAAAAACCTAAAATAAATAAACTAAATTAAATAAAAATAAAAATAAACCTAAATAAAAATAAAAAATAAAATAAACAAAAATATATAAAAAATATACTAAATAAACTAAAAAAACTAGACCGACCAGTTTACTTATTTTTTTTTATGAAAAACCCTAAACCCCAAATACTTAACCTAAACTCTAAAACCCTAAACCCTAAACTAGGGTTTACGGCTTTGAGTTTAGAGTTTAGAGTTTAGGGTTTAGGGCTTAGAGTTTAGGGTTTAGGGTTTTTTTTGGTTGAGGGTTTAGGGTTTAGGGTTTAAGTTTTAGGATTTAAAGTTTTTATTTTAGGGTTTTTATGGTTTATGATTTATGGTTTTTAGGGTTTTAGGTTTTGGATTTATGGTTTAGGGTTTAAGGTTTTAGGGTTTAGGGTTTTGCAGTTTAGGGTTTTGGGTTAGGGTTTGGGGTTTAGGGTGTTTTTTTTTAGGGAAACCCCATGTAGGGGTATTTTATTGCCACAATAAGAGGATTACAAGGTCCTTAAAGGGGATAAACTCCATAACTACTGCTCAAAGAGCTACAATCAGCCTAAGGAGTAAATCCCCTATCTAAGGAGTTTATTTTCTTGATCTTAATACTTTTTAGTTGTTCATTCTATTTTCACCATCTATTTATTCTTTCCATTTTATACTTTTTGGTGGATTAGTCTTTGGACATTATTTTTCACATCAAAGTTTCTCAATCATTTTTTTTGTGAAAAACTCTTGTGATAGTTTGTAAGATCAATTCCAACTTGTTGAAATTTTTAACTTCCTACAAATTCCTTTTGGTTTCTTGAAATATTTCTTCATTAGTCTTATTTTGAAAGATCATTTATTCTTAGATCTATTTTAGAAGTATATTTTAAGCATTTCAAATTAATTTATTGTGCTGAAATTATTTTCATATTTGTTGGATATCTTTTTTTAATTAAAAGCTTACTAGCCTACTTAGATCTATCATATAATAATTTTATTTAAGTATTTTGTGATCATTTGCATTAATTGAAAGCATCTTTTTTGTTAAAATATAATAAATTATTCCTTGCTAAAATTTATTTAATTATGCAAAAGAATATTGTGATTTATTTTGAAATCATTTTTATATTAGTCTCCAAATTGTAATAACATAAACATCTTAGTAAGATCACTTTAAGATATTTATTTTATTATTTATTATCAATATTAAGAAAGCATTTTATCTTGCCAAAAGTTTTAAGTTGTAAGTGATCATTTATAAGTTGTGAGATTATTTTTTGAATTGGATAACTTGATATATTTGTGAGAGATTTATTTTATCAAAATTTATTATTTTGTATTTTTCTTTTTGTACTATAAAATTTATATTAGGGTTGTACTCACCCATTTGTAGGAGAGTGCATATTGTTGTAGGGGTTGTACTTGCCCTCTTATAGGAGAGTATTATTTGTAAGCTATTTAGCATTTAGTGTATTCCTAGCTAGGGGTGGCTTGGCGTGGACGTAGGCCCATTTTGGAGTTTGGTTGAACCACATAAAAATTGTGTGCCTATTGTCTCTCTTTACTTTACTATATTTTTATTTTGGTTGCATTAAGAATTGTATTTTATCATTATAAAATCAAAAATTAATTTTCTATTAAAACTTAAAATTTAAGATTTAACTTCTAAATTTTTTATTATCGCCCAATTCACACCCCTTGGGTGCCATGGCATCGGGTACTGTGAATACTTAGGGAGAACCAAATGCTCTTGCTGCTCTGACTTGGGCTTCCGATTATTTTGGGTATAGCTAATCCATTTGCCTCTAAATCCTTCAAAGATGCCATAAATAGTAATAATCCTTCAACTTCTTCTGATCTTTCTTGAAACCTGGTTCATATGACCTTCAAATGTGTTCTGGCTATTATGTTCTCTAACTTGGATACTGAAAAACTAGTTGAGCCTTATGCATACACTTTGATTGGAAAATTTTCTTTTCAACATCTAGTATTGAGGAAATTTAGTTTTTCTATCATGTTTTGAATCTTTCTGGTGTTTTTTTGATTGGTTTACTAGATGGTAGACAAGTGCTAATTAAATTATCTAATGAACTTGATTATATTCCTATCTTTGCTCATTGATCTTATTAGGCTAAAAATATTCAAATGTGTATTTATACATGGACTCCAATTTTATGACATTAAAAAGGAATCTTCTATAGCGTCAGTTTGGTTATCTTTACCTAATCTTTGGGTTCACTTTGTTAATTATCAATTCTTGCATGCTGTGAGCTCTATTTTGGTAGAGCCTTGCAAATCAATCAAGCAACCATAGCCAAATCCAGGCCATCGATTGCTCAGATCCATGTTAAAATTGATGTAACAAAGAAATTTCCTAAGGAGGTGTGGATTGGATTGGAGAAATATGGATATTTCCATTAGGTTGAGTTTAAAAACTTTCCTTCTTTTTGCAATCATTGCAAAACTCATTGCCATGATGTATCAGAATGTTTTGTTACTCATCAACATCTTCGAAAGAAAGTGGTTAAAGATCTTAAGGTTGTTGGCAAAATTGGAGATTTAAAAAGTGATAAAAGAAATTCTACATTAAATGAAAGGGATAATGGTGTTTTGAATGAAATTGTTGATGTTTTTAATGATATTCTTAATGTTTCTAATGTTGTTCCCAATGTAATTGGTAGTGATAAGCTTGTTAAAAATGCTTCTATAACTATTTTGGAGAGTAATCAGGTTTCGACAGATATTATTTCTGATATTCCTGAAAATTTGCAAATGGATGATTTTATTATTTTAGTTTCTGATTCTAAGAATATTTGTGATAAAGTTGATGAAAATCTTATAGAAAATGTTTCTCTTATTTCACCTTAGAAATTTTTAAAAGAAAATCTTGTTTTATCTTCTTTGAATTTAGGCAAGAATGATGGTATGGAGCTTGTTGATAAAGTGCAGCCAAGTGTTTGTTTGCTTAATAAATTTGTTTCTGCCCTTTCTTTAACTATTATTTTGGATGGTATTTTGCTTAGTGATAATTATCGTTTAATGGAGAAATAGGATTTATCTTATTGTCAAATGGGATCTTCTCCTAAATCTATTGTAAATAATAATGGCAAAAATTGTTCTAATGATCAATACATGGAGAATGAGACTAATTTTCAAAAAAAATTTGTGGAAAGGAAAAATAGTTTAAAAATTATCCTCCAAAAGTTTCTAGATATACTCGATCTTTTTCATCTTCTTTGCCTAATAAAAATTAATGTTTAACTTTCTTATTTGGAATGTGAGGGGCATTGGTACTCTTGATGTTAGAAATAGAATTAGGAATCTTTGTAGAATTTCTAATGTTGGTTTCTTGGTTATTCTTGAACCTCTCATTTTTTCTTCTAAAATAATGCATGCGGTCAGGATGATTGGTTTTAGCAATTTTTATTTCAATAGCAATAATAAGATTTGGTTATTTTGGAATAATTCTCTTTCTATTAATGTTATTAATGATTTTCATCAGGTTATTAATGTTGATATTTTCATTTGGTTATTATCATTTTGGCTATTTTGTTTATGCTGCTTGTAATGAGTTAGAGAGGAGAATTCCTTGAGATCAATTATCTAATTTTGCTTCTGTTGTTAATAATTCTTGGATTGTTGGTGGGGATTTCAATATGGTTCTTTCTTTGAATGAAAGGAAAAAAGGGGTTCTTTGCTAAATTTACATTCAATGAAAGATTTTGCAAATATGATTTTGGATTGTAATTTTTATGATGATGGTTTCATTGGTTCTCAATTTACTTAGAATAATAATAGATTGTTGCAATAGTTGGATCGTGTATTATTAAATAATTATTGGTTAAATCATTGGCCTTTAACTTTGGTGGAGCACCTTAGTAGAACTCTCTCGGATCATGCTCTTCTTTTGGTTTCTATTAAGGATATTGTTCATAACAATAATGCCATTAAACATTTTTGTTTTCAAAATTTGTGGTTATAAAATAAAAGTTTTCTTGATGTTATTGCTTATAGTTGGTGTGCTCCTCTTTCTCTTGATGATTCTGCATTTGGAATGATGAGATTTTGTCTTAAGCTTAAAAGGCTTAAGCATAATATCACTTGGTGGAATAGAAACTGCATTAAAAATCTTATTAATAATATCAAGAATTTGGAAAAAAGGTGAAAGATTTTGTCTTTCTATTCTAATCTTGTTGAAGCTAAAGATAATCTCATTAAGTTTCAGGGTTTAGAGGTGACTTATTGGAGATAAAAGGTACATCTAAGCATTTTCTCAGGGGGAAAGAACCACTAAATATTTTGATGCTTCGGTAATGAAAAGGAGATTTCTTGGTCACATTCATAAAATCAAGAACTTTGATGGTTCTTGGCTTACCAAAAAAGAGGACATATTTTCTTCTGCTCTTAATTATTTTAAAAATCTTTTCAATAAAAATTATCAACATGAGCATTTATCCAATCCCTCTATCATCCCTCCTATTATGTCTACTGAGATAATGAGTGCTTGGTTGCTCCTCCTTCTAATCAATAAATTTTTAGTATTCTTAATGGTATGAATGTTGATTATATTGCAGGGTCAGATGGTTACACTACTTTATTCTTTTAAAAAGCTTAGTTTATTATTAAAATTAATCTTGTTAATGTTGTTAAGGATTTTTTCAAGGGAATTCTATTCCTAAATATTTTGCTAGCACTTCTATTATTCTTATTCCTTAGAAAGATAATCTTGACTTTTGGAATGACTTTAGACCAATTAGACTTTGTACTTTTTTCAGCAAATTGATTTCTAAAATTTTGACTAATAGGCTTAGTAAGTTTCTGCCTAAGAGTATCTCTCCTAATCAAACTGGCTTTGTGAAAGGTAGAACTATTTTAGATAACATCTTGCTTACTCAAGAATTGATTCATGATTTGAATGTTAAAACTAGAGGTGGAAATTTACTTTTTAAGCTTGACATCACCAATGCTTATGATAACATTTCTTGGGATTTTCTTAATATCATTCTTACTTTATTTGGTTTTTCTAATCATTTCATATCTATGGTTAACAATATAATTAGAAGTGTTTTCTTTTCATTAGTTATCAATGGTGAAAACTTTGGTTTGTTTAAGTCCTCTCAAGGTATAAGACAAGGTGGCCATCTTTCTCCGCGCTTTTTATTATTGTAATTGAATATTTGTCTTGTTGGCTTAATCTTTTCTTCTTGAGAAAAATTCTAGTATGTATTTCAAAAATCTAGGTGGTTTGTTTATCTCTCACTTAAGCTTTGCTGATGATTTCATAATTTTTTGTAATGGCTCCTTACATTATGTTAAAAAGTTTAAGGATTTTTTAAATAAATTTGAAAAGGAAAGTGGCCTTTTGATTAGTACTCATGAAAGTTATTTTATCACTTCTACTTTTATTTATGTTCATAGAATTAATAAAATAAAATATATCACTAGTTTTTCTCATCAAAATCTTTCTATTAAATATTTAGGCTCCCCTTTATATTATGGCCATAAGAGATCCCATCTCTTTGATAAGTTAATTCATAATATTCAAAATAAAATTTCTACCATTGAATTTCATTTTTTATCTTTTGGTGGTTGATTAATTATTATTAAAAGTATTCTTTATTCTCTTTATGTTTACTTGTTCCTTAATATTGTTCCTACTTCCCATGTTCTTATCAGGATTGAAAGTCTTTTTAATAAGTTTTTTTGGGGCTCTAGGAATTCGGCCAAAAGGCTTCATTGGACTTCTTGGTATAATATGTGTGGTACTATTTATGAAGGTATTGAGTGCAGATCTTTGATGGATTCCATCAATGTTTTTTCTTATAATCTTTGGTGGAATTTTTTGAAAAATGAAAGTATTTGGGCTAAATTCATGAAATTTAAATATTGCAAAGGTAAGCATCCTTTAATTTGCAATTATAAGCATGGTGACTCAATTGTTTGGAAACGACCTTGTGATATTAAATGTAAAGCAGAATGTCTCATTTTTTGGGGTATTAATAATGGATCTTTTTTCTTTTGATGAGATAACTAGATGGGGAATTTTTCCAATGATTCTTCTGAGTACTCACTCTACTTCTTCTTTGAATGTTAGTCATTTTATTTTTAATGGTGAATGGAATTTATCTCTTTTAAATGATTTGATTTTGATTTTATTAGTAATGATATCATTAATATTCCTATTAATGGTAATTTTCAAATAAAATTATTTTCAAAATTTCTAGTAATGGAGAATTTTCTTTTAAAGATACTTGGCACTATATTAGAGTTGAAAAAAAATCCTCTTCTGTTGTTTTCCTTAAAATTTAGAATAATATTATTCCTACTTCTTATTCTATTCTTGTGTGGAGAATTTTAAGGGATTATATTGCTATTGATTCCTTACTTTTGAGCAAAGGTTTTTATCCACCATCTAAATGCATGTGTTTCTATCATATTGAGAATGTTATTCATGGTTTTTGTTAATGGTGCCATTACCTCTAAAGTATAGGGTTCGTATGAGGATTTATTTAAATTAAGTTGTTTTAATGGTAATTTAACTTTAATGGGACTTCTTAACACTTATTTTCTTAATATTATTAAAGGGAATATCAAAATTGTGGCGTCTATTACTTTGATTTGGTTTATTTGGCTTGACATAAATGATGCTAAGCATCATAATGTGCTTATGAATCATAAGAGGATTATTGCTAGGACTAACGATAAGATTTTTTTCTTTACATAAAGCTTCTCTTCTTAGTGGTATTAATTTTAGAGGTTTCAAGTTTGTTGCCTCTAAATTGGGTATCAGTTTTCCTTATTGTGTTCCGTCTCTAGATTATAAAATTATTCATTGGATTAAGCCTCTTAATTATTGTATTAAAATTAATACTGATGGATCTGTTGCATAGAACAAGTCAGGTTGTGGTGGTATTTTTAGAAATAATAATGGAAATATTATCTTGGATTTTTCCACTCCTCTCTATACTAATTTTGTTAATTTTAATGAATTAATGGTTGTTTATCATGCTCTTAAGCTTTGTTTGTATAGAAATTTTCTTATTATTTGGTTGAAATCTAATACTGAGATGGTTGTTACTATGATCAATTCTAACCATATGGGTAATGTTGAGCTTTTTTATTTAATTAGAAATATGAAAGCTATTATCTCTAAACTTTCTTTTAAAATTACACATCTTTTAGGAGAAGGTAATGCTTGTGCTGATTTCTTAGCTGGTTTGGGTTGTAATCTTTATGATTTTACTTTGTTTACAATTGCAAATATTTCTAAGAAATTAAAAGGGCTGACTAATTTAGACAAATATGATTTTCCTTAAGTTAGATTTTCTTAGATTTTTTTTCTTGCTTTTCTGTTCGTGGTTTTCTTGGGGCTTCTGTTTGGGAGCTTCTGGCGGTTTTGGTTTGTTCGATTGCTATTAGCTCCTATTCTTTCTTGGGCACTTTCTGTTCTTATTTTATTCTTATATTTTATAGGTTGGAATGTTGGCTTCTCCTATTTTGGTTATCAAGCCGTTGTCGATTATTGCTCTTACTTTTATTGTGGTATCTCTTGTGGGTTTATTTTTTGGCTTTTGGTTGGTTGGCTTTCTTTTTTGTGGTCTCCTTGAGCTGGTTTTTTGATGCCTTCTAGATGTGATGTTGGTTGTGCATCTCTTCCTTCTATTTTCTTTATTGGTTTGGTTTAGTTTTGGGTGTGGCTGCTACTTTCCTTTGTGGCTTTGGTGGTTGTGTTGTTACTTATTTTGGTTGGTGGTTGTTATGATATTTTTTGGTTTCTTTAGTCTAGTTGGAACTGTTGAGCTTGCTGGTTGCTTCTCTTCATCCCCCCTTGCATCTATTTCTGGTATTTCATTATTGGTTGATGACTTTATTTCTTTCTCCTACTTCTGGGTGGTTGGATGGTTGTGCTAGCTTGGAATTTTTTCTTTGTTGGCTCAATTTTTTTTGCTGTTACCCGGTTTGGCTGGTGGCTCTATTGCTATTCTTCCTTTTTAGTGACTGGTTCTAGATCTTTTTTGGTTATTGGTGTTTGCTTAAGTGGTTGGTAGCATTTTTTTTTACTGTAACCCTCCTTTCGGAGTTTGGCTACTCACAAATTTTTGTTGCCCCTTCTAAAGTTTGTGACTGATCCTGAGCCTTTTCTTTGGCTTTTCTTTCCTTTCTCTTTATGTCCGTTTACTTTCTTTTAATTATGCTTATCTCTACTTTAGTATTTTCCTGCAGGTTTCCTTCATTTGCTTTTCGGTCTCTTCAAGTGGTAGCTAACCTGCTCAGGGATTCTATGTTGTGGCTATTCTTTTCTTAGTTTTCTTTTTTCCTTTTAGTTTCTTTGTATTACTTAGGGATTTTTTCTTTTTAGGTCTTTCTGTAGCACTTTAAGAAGTAGTCATTGAGATTTATCCCCTTTAAGGATGTTGTATCCTTATCTTTTGGTAATAAAAATTTCTCTTTTTACCAAAAAAAATCCTAAACTCAAAACCCTAAAAACCCTAAAGCCTAAAGCTTAAACCATAAACTATAAATCCTAAACCCTAAACCCTAAAACCCTAAACCTTAAACCCTAAACCCTAAACCATAAACCCTAAACGAAAAGAAACTTAACTTAAATAAAATAAAAAGATAAACTAGAACCTAAACCTAAACCTAGGAAAAATTTAAAAAAAATAAAAATAAAGTAAAATAAAATAAATAAAAACCAAAACTAAACTGAAAAAATAAAATAAACCTAACAATAAAAAACCTAAATAAAATAAAAACTAAACATCAAATAAAAATAAAATAATCCTAAAATAAAACAAAATAAAATTAAAATAAAAACCTAAACCTAAAAAATAAACCTAAAAATAAATAAAAAGTAAAATCTAAACCCTAAACTAAAAAGAAACCTAAACCTAAAATAAAAATAAAATAAGCAAAATAAAATAAACCTATACCTAAAATAAAATAAACTAAACTAAAATAAATAAAACCTAAACCTAAACTTAAAATGAACTAAACCTAAACCTAAACCTAAACTAAATAAAATAAAATAAACCAAAAATAAACCAAAACATAAACTAAAAAATAAAACCCAAAAATAAACCTAAAATAAAAATTTAAAACATAAACCTAAAAAAATAAAATAAAATTGTAAACCTAAACCTAAAAATAAAAAATAAAACCTAAACCTAAAAAATTAACCTAAACCTAAACCTAAACTTAAAAAATAAACTAAAATAAAAAACATAAACTAATCTAAATAAATATAAAATAAATAAACTAAACTAAAGAAAAATAAAAAAACCTAACTAAAAATAAAAAAATAAAGTAAACTAAAATAAATAAAAAATAAACTAAATATAATAAATAAACTGAAACCTACGGGTTTACTTTATTTACTTTTTTTTAAAAAAAAAAACCTTAAACCCTAAACCCTAAACTTACAACCCTAACCCTAAACCAAAACCCTAAAAGCATAAACACTAAAACTCTAAACCCTAAACCTAAACCATTAACCCTAACCCTAAACCCTAAACCTAAACCCACAAACTCTAAACCTAAACCTAAAGTAACTAAATAAACTAAAAAATAAACTTAAACCCCAAAACTTAATAAACCTAAACACTAAGAATAGGCAGAAACTTGATAGCAAGAACATCATCATCAACCAGGCTATGTCTTGATCTAGCTAGTGGATATGGAGGTGGTGGTCGAGCAGGTGTGGTGGAGGGAGGGGGGGAAGGACATTACAACCGTGGTGGTGGCTGAGGCAGAGATTGGGGAATTGATGGTGGATCCTACTACTCGAGAGGACTGAATGGTTCTGATGGAAATTGGAACAACGTCTTAATAGTAGAGTCGGTTCCATTTATCCATGGTTTTTATTTTCTCTATGCGTGCTCATTTTTTATTTATGCTATCACTTGTGTCTTAGAAAATATGGTTGATGATATCGAAAAGAAGAAATGTTGAATGTGAATTTGTTCTATATTTAAAAAAAACCCAAAAACCTAAAACCCCAAACAAAACTGAACCTTAAACCTAAAAACTAAACCCTGTACCCTAAACCACAAACCCTAAAAATCAACTAAACCCAAACTAAAATAAATAAAACCTAAACTAAAACCTAAAATAAACTAAACCCAAGCCCTAAACTAAATAAAATAAAATAAACTAAAAATAAACCTAAACCTAAAGTAAAAAATAAAACCTAAAAATAGACCTAAAATAAAATCCTAAAATCTAAACCTAAACAAATAAAATTGAAACATAAACCTAAACCGAAAATATAAAAAATAAAACCTAAACTTAAAAAAAAAAACTAAACTGAAAAATAAACATAAACCTAAACCTAAATATAAAAAATAATCTAAAATAAAAAACCTAAACTAAAATAAATAAAGTAAACTAAATAAAAATAAAAAATAAACCTAAAAAAATAAAGAAAATAAACTAAAATATATAAAAAATAAACTAAATAAACCTAAACCTATCGGTTTACTTAATTATATAAAAATCCCCTAAACCCTAGAGCCTATGCCCAGAATCCTAAATCCTAAACCCTAAACTTTAAAACTAACCCTAATGGGTTTAGTTACCCATGTGTATTTGCTTAGTCTAAATTATAAATAGAACTACTTGGGATTATATGTATATGTAGCTAACCACTATTTTGCAAGTGTACTTAGATTTTTTTCCACATAAATGTAAGTTTTGCAATAGCAATTAGGATTAGTGCTATGGGTGATTAGGATGAGCAGTGGCTAGAAGGCTTTGTCCTGGGGTGCCTTGTGATGGCTTTGAAGCAAGCACCTTCCAAATCAAAGAAGGAAGCAAAGCAAAAATGGAGATATAAAGAAAGAAGCCCCCCATAGCATTTAATACAATTATAAATTTTCATCTTTTCTCTCTTCGGGTTGCAACGATACCCAACCTTGTCAGCCTTTTATTCTTTCAGAATAGTTTATATAATTATTTGATATTTTGTTTACATTGTGCATTAGGATGTCATGCTTTTCATAGTTTCTTAAATGATTGATGCTTTAATGATTTGATTAGGCTTTTAGGATTAAAATAACTTTCGCATTCCAACTAATCACTCATAACTAAATTTTAAACAACTCACTCAACATAAAGCCTAAAACATAAATAAGATAATTAAAAGATTTAGCAACCCCTTGGCTGTATGGTTGTATGTTTCACATCATGCATGCATATTCTTTCTTTCTTGAACATGAAGGAGCTCCATCCTTGTGCGATAAAGAAATGCTTGACCTATGAGGGCACCCCTTGTGGTGGAGAACACGTTCTTCTAGCTGATTTGACCAATAACATATTTCATCATGCATTTAAGCAAATGTAATCATAAAGCCTCTGTCAAAATGATGTGTCTAAAATGAAATAAAGTTTGAAAAGATTGGCATATATAGATTAAGTCATATGCTCATACCACTCATGCTCTTGTTAGTCTCTTTCTAATTAAATAACTACCCTAGCTAACTTGCAATTCATAAGACAAAACTACATGGTTTTAAAACCATAGGAGAAGTTAGCTAGCAACCACTCAAGAGATTATAAGTCTAGAAGTTAGACAATTTATTATCTCTTATGGAGGTAAACCCTTCTGTCCACCTATCTCGTAGATTTAGGTCGTGCTAAAGCTCCCTAGATTTAGGATTTGAGGTTACTATTTATTTTGGGCTATGAGCATAAATCTTTACCTCTTAAGCATTCCCACAATCTTGTG
The DNA here is from genome assembly GCA_021442155.1 of Cymbidium sinense. Taxonomy (NCBI): domain Eukaryota; kingdom Viridiplantae; phylum Streptophyta; class Magnoliopsida; order Asparagales; family Orchidaceae; genus Cymbidium; species Cymbidium sinense. The sequence goes on along the minus strand of CM038214.1, from coordinate 225,913,589 downwards.
TTGGTTGGGTATAAGCCCTAGTAATCTAATTGAATTTCAACTCAAAACATATAAATCTCATCACTTCAAAATTATAAAGCCCAACAATATGATAGATTAGAATGTTCACTAGGCTTCTCAGTATCATGAGCATTTCCTACTTAATTCATTTGGATTCCAAAAGTAAGTCTTCTCCTTGAGCTTTCCCAATTGATTTTTCAAATACAACCAATCTTTTGATAATCTAACCTTGAAATCTTTGGAGATGATAATTGTCTACTTTAATCTAAAGCATTCTTTGAAAATTTAATTTTCTAAGATGTAATTAACTATGGAGGCTTGCGTCCATACGAAACTTAAGAACTTGGTTTAATATAAACCTTGTTGTATTCATCCATGAAATGTAGGAGAAAAATCTCTCATACATTCGAAGATCCATCATGCCTTAGGAGTCCTTATTACGTGAATAGGTCCATTGTAGAGTGATGCCTCTATTTTCGATATAGTATATCATACCTCAATGTTATTCCCGATCACCTAAAGAAGTACCACCCCTACGATCTACGTGGTGTCCCCCTCCATACATCCAAAACCTAAACCCCTGCTAGTAATGTGTGATGTATGGGCCTCATGAGCCCTCTCCTGATGAATCTTCCTCCCTACGTTGCAGGGGATAACTGATCGAAGATCAAACTAGGTACCAAACTCGAAGGCCCCAGATGCTCACCAGCATAACAAAGAGGTCGGTGTACGACCTCCTACACCTAGAAACTGTAGGCTGTAAGTGCACCACTGAGCATGGATCCTCTGGGAATCCTCTCTGTTTGATCCTGAGAGATGATGAAATTGATTTTTGTAACAGGTGGTGAACTGATCATGGGAGACTCATCCATGGCCTATCCAAAACAAAAACTTAAACCCAAACCTTAAAAAAATAATAAAAACTAAATTAAAATAAAATAAATAAAAACCTAAACTAAACTAAAAAAATAAAATAAACCTAAAAATAAGAAACCTAAATAATATAAAAACAAGATGCAAAATAAAAACAAAATAATCCTAAAATAAAATAAAAAAACTAAAAAAAACTTAAACCAAAAAAATAAACCTACAAATAAAACTTAAAAATAAATAAAAAATTAAACTTAAAGACCTAAATTAAAAAAAACCTAAACCTAAAATATACAAAATAAAATAAACATAAACCTACACTTAAATATACTAAACTAAAATAAATAAAACTTAAACCCTAAACCTTAAAACATAAATAAACCCTAAACCCTAAACCTAAACCCTAAACCCTAAACCCTAAACCCTAAACCCTAAACCATAAACCCTAAACCCTAAACCCTGAACCCTTAACCCTAAACCTTAAACTATAAAAACCTAAAAACCAAAACTAAAACTAAATAAAATCTAAAAATAAAATAAATAAAAAGACAAACCTAAATAAAATAAAATAAAAAGCTAAACTAAAATCTAAACCTAAACCAAAACCTAAAACTAAAAATAAAATGAAATAAAAAATATTAAATTAACAAAAATAAAATAAATAAAAACCTAAACTAAACTAAAAAAATAAAATAAACCTAAAATTTAAAAACCTAAATAAACTAACTAAATCGAAAATCGAAAACCCTAAACCGTAAACCATGACTCATAAACCCTAACAATAACCCTAAATCCTAAACCCTAAACCCTAAAGCCTAAAACCTTAAACCTTAAACCCTAAACTAACCCTACACACTAAACCCTAAAATCAAAACCCTAAAGTTTAAAGCTCAAACAAGAAACCTAAACCCCAAACTTAATCTAACCTAAACCTGTTAACCTAAACCTAAACCTAAACCTTAAAGCCTAAAGCCTGACTAAACCCTAAACTAAACCTAACCTAAACCCAAACCCTAAAACACTAAACCCAAAAACCCTAAACCCTAAACCCTAAACCCTAAACCTTAAAACCCTAAACCCTAAACCCTAACTCCTAAATCCTAAACTATAAATCTTAAACCCTAAACCCTAAACCCTCAACCCTAAACCCTATACCCTAAACACTAAACATTATACCCTAAACCCAAAAATAAAAAAATAAAAAATAAAAAATAAAAAAATAAAAAAATAATAATAATAAAAAACATTATACCTTAAACCCTAAACCCTAAGCCCTAAACCTTAAACCCTAACCCTTAAACCTTTTACCCTAAACCCTAAACCCTATAACCCTAAGCTTTAAACCTTAAACTAACCCAAAACCCTAAAACCCTAAACCCTAGACCATAAACTATAAACCCTAAACCACAAACCTTAAACCCTAAAAACCTAAAACTAAAAAAACCTAAACTAAATAAAACCAAAAAATAAAATAAATAAATAAACCAAATCCTAAATAAAAAAAAACCTAAACTTAAACATAAAACTAAACCTAAACCTAAACCAGAAAATAAAATAAAATAAAAAATAAAAACTAAATTAAAATTAAATAAATAAAAAACTAAACTAAATTAGAAAAATAAAATAAATATAAAAATAAAAAAAACATAAATAATATAAAAACTAGATGCAAAATAAAAATAAAATAAACTTATAATAAAATAAAAAAACTAAAAAAAATCTAAAACTAAAAAAATAAAGCTACAAATAAAACTTAAAATAAATAAAAAAATAAACTTAAAGACCTAAACTAAAAAAAAACCTAAACCTAAAATATACAAAATAAAATAAACATAAACCTACACTTAAATATACAAAACTAAAATAAATAAAACTTAAACCTTAAACCTTAAAACATAAATAAACCCTAAACCCTAAACCTAAACCCTAAACCCTAAACCCTAAACCTTAAAACCCTAAACCATAAACCCTAAACCCTAAACCCTGAACCCTAAACCCTAAACCTTAAACTCTAAAAACCTAAAAACCATAACTAAAACTAAATAAAACCTAAAAATAAAATAAATAAAAAGACAAACCTAAATAAAATAAAATAAAAAGCTAAACTAAAATCTAAACCTAAACCAAAACCTAAAACTAAAAATAAAATGAAATAAAAAATATTAAATTAATAAAAATAAAATAAATAAAAACCTAAACTAAACTAAAAAAATAAAATAAACCTAAAATTTAAAAACCTAAATAAACTAACCCTAAATCGAAAATCAAAAACCCTAAATCAGACTCAATGATAAACCCTAAAAATCTAAACTTAAACCCTAAAGCCTAAAGCCTTAAACCTTAAACCCTAAAATAACCCTACACACTAAACCCTAAAACCAAAAAACCCTAAAGCCTAAAGCCTAAATAGAAACCTAAACTCAAACCTCTAACCTAAACCTAAGCACTAAACCTAAACCTAAAACCTAAAGCTAAAGTCAACACTAAACCTAAACTCTAAATCCTAACACCTAAACAAACCTAAAACACTAAACCTAAAACTAAACTCTAAACCTAAACCCTAAACTCTAACTAAATCTAAACTATAAACTTTAAACTAAACCTTAAACCTCAACCCAAACCTTAACTAAACACTAAACATTATACCTAAACTAAACCAAGCTTAAACTTAAACCTAACCTCGCTTTAAACTTTACCCTAAAGTTTAAACCTATAACCCTAAGTTAAACCCTAAACTAACTAAACCTAAAAACCAAACTGACCTAAACTAAAACCACAAACCTTAAACCCTAAAAAACTAAAAACCAAAACCTGAACTAAATAAAACTAAAAAATAAAATAAATAAATAAACCAAAACCTAAATAAAAAAAACCTAAACTAAAACATAAAATTAAACCTAATCCTAAACCAGAAAATAAAATAAAATAAAAAATAAAAACTAAATTAAAATTAAATAAATAAAAAACTAAACTAAATTAGAAAAATAAAATAAATATAAAAATAAAAAAACCTAAATAATATAAAAACTAGATGCAAAATAAAAATAAAATAAACTTATAATAAAATAAAAAAACTAAAAAAAATCCAAAACTGAAAAAATAAACCTAAAAATAAACTTAAAAATAAATAAAAAATTTAACCTAAAGCCCTAAACTAAAAAAAACCTAAACCTAAAATTAACAAAATAAAATAGACATAAACCTACACTTAAATAAACTAAACTAAAATAAATAAAACCTAAACCCTAAACCCTAAACCCTAAACCATAAACGCTAAAAACCTAAAAACCAAAACCTAAAAATAAAATAAATCCAAAAAACTAAACCAAAATAAAATAAAATAAAAACCTAAAGTAAAATCTAAACCTAAACCTAAACCTAAAACTAAAAATAAAATGAAATAAAAAATAAAAAATAAAAAAAAAAACTAAACTAAAAAATAAAACTAAACGCTTAAACTAAATTTAAACCCAATCATAAACCCTAACACTAACCTTAAATCCTAAACCCTAAAACCTTGAACCTTCAACCCTAAACTAACCATAAACATTAAACCATAAACCCAAGAAAACCCTAAAGCCTAAAGCCTAAATTGTAAACCCTAAACCCCAAACCTTAATCTAACCCTAAACACTAAGCTAACCATAAACCCTAAACCCAACAAACCCAAAACTCTAAAGCCTAAAAACTAAACCCTAAACCATAAGCTCCTAAACTGCAAAACTATAAACACTAAACCTAAAACCCTAAACTAAACTTAAACTAAACCTAAACTTAAGCTAACTAAACACTAAACCTAAACCCTAAACCCTAAACCTTAAAACTCTAAACCCTAAACCCTAAACCCAAAACCTTAAAACCCTAAACCCTAAACCCTGAGCCCTAAATCTTAAACTATAAACCCTAAACCCTAAACCCTAAACTCTAAACCCTAAACCATAAGCCTTAAACCCTAAACCCTAACACTTACCTTAAACTTGAGACCATAAACCCTAAACCCTAAACCCTATAACCTAAACTTTAAATTTAAACACTTAAGCTTTAATTTAACCCTTAAACCTGTTAACCTAATCCCTAAACCCCAATAACCCTAAACCCTAAACCCTAAACATTAAACCCTAAACCCTAAACCCAAACCCTAAAATGCTAAACCTTAAAATCCTAAACCCTAAAATTTAAACCATAAACATAAACCTTAAACCCTAAAACTAACCCTAAACCCTAAACCCTAAACCTTCAACCCTAAACACTAAAATGTAAACCATAAAACCCTAAACCATATAGCCTAAACCCTAAACCCTAAAACCTAAATCCTAAACCCTAATAAAACATACAACCCTAGACCCTAGACCCTAAACCCTAAAACAGTAAACCTAAACTAAATAAAACCTAAAATAAAATAAATAAAATACTTAAATTTAAATAAAATAATTACCTAAACTTAAACCTAAACATAAAAATAAAATAAAATAAAAAATTAAAAGTAAACTAAAATAAAATAAATAAAAACTTAAACTAAACTAAATAATAAAATAAACATAGAAATAAAAAACCTAAATAAACTAAAAACTAAATTTAAAATAAAAATAAAATAAAACTAAACTAAATAAAATCCTAAACCAAAAAAATAAATCTAGAAATAAATAAAAAAATTAAACCTAAACCTTAAACTAAAACCTAAAATAAATATATACCAAAATTAAAATAAACTAAACTAAAATAAATAGACCTAAACCCTAAAGCCTAAACTAGAAACCTGAAACAATAAACCCTAACACAAACCCTAAATCTTAAACCCAAAACCCTAAAGCCTAAGACCTTAACCTTAAACCCTAAACTACCTTATACCCTAAACCCAAAACCCAACAAACCCTAAAACCTAAACCCTAAACCTTAAACTAAAACCAAACTCCCAATTTAAACCTAAGCTAACTAAACCCTAAAACTAAAACAAACCCTAAAGCACACTAAACTAACATTAAACACTAACCTAAACTATAAACCTAAACCCTAAACCTAAACTAAACCTAAACTTAAACCTTAAAACCTTAAACTATAAACCCTAAACCTAAACCCTAAGTTTCTAAATCTAAACACTAAACCTTAAATCATAAATATTAAACACTAAACTAAACCTAAACACAAAGCTCTAAACTTAAACTCTAACTTTAAACTTGAACCCTAAACTAAATAACAAGTTTTAAACTTAAACAACCTAAACCTTAAAACATTAAACCTAAAGTTAAACTTAAACCTGATCTATCTAAACAGCACCTAAACCTTAAACCCTAAAACTTAAACTTAAATCCTAAACACTAAACTCCTAAACCTAACTAAATATAAAATTAAAACCTAAATTCTAATTCTAAACTTTAAACTAAACTAACCCTAAACCCTAAAATACTAAACTAAAGTTTAAACCTAAACCTAAACCTAAACTCCTAAACCCTAATCTATCCTTAAACACTAAGCTAACCCTAAACCTAAACCCTAAAAACCTTAAACTCTAAATCCTAAACACTAAACCATAAACCCTAACCCTAAAATACTAAACCCTAAAACCCTAAACCCTAATCTCTAAACCCTAAACCTAAAACTAACCCTAAACCTTATACCTTAAACCCTAAAACCCTAAACCATAAAGCCTAAACTTTAAACCCTAAATTGTAATACCCTTAACCCTAAATCCAAAACCCAAAACTCTAAACCATAAAACCTACAATCTAGACCCTAAACCCTAAACCCATAAAACTGTAAACCTAAACTAAATAAAACTTAAAAATAAAATAAATAAAACCTAAATCTAAATAAAATAATAACCTAAGCTTAAACCTAAACCTAAAAATAAAATAAATTTAAAAAATAAAACTAAAATAAAATAAAATAAATGAAAACCTAAACTAAACTAAAAAAATTAAATAAACCTAAAAATAAAAAACCTAAATAAACTGAAAACTAAACATAAAATAAAAATAAAATAAAACTAAATAAAAATTAAATAAAAAGTAAATAAAATCCTAAACCTAAGAAAGAAACCTAAAAATAAATAAAAAATAAAACCTAAACCTTAAACTAAAAAAATTGTAAACCTAAAATAAACATAAACCTAAATAAAAATAAACTAAACTAAAATAAATAAAACCCAAGCTTTAAACCCTAAACCCTAAACCCTAAACTCCAAACCCTAAACCCTAAACTTAAACCCTAAACTGAAAACCCTAAGCTCTAAACCCTAAAAACCTATAAACCTAAACCTAAACTAAATATAACCTACAAATAAAATAAATAAGAAAACCTAAACTTAAATAAAATAAAAAAATAATAAATAATAAAAACCTAAACCTAAACCTAAAGGTAAAACTAAAATTAAATAAAATGTAAAAGCTAAACTAAAATAAAGTAAATAAAAACATAAATTAAACTAAAAAAATAAAATAAACTTAAAAAAATAACCTAAATGTAAAATAAAAATAAAATAAACCTAAAATAAATAAAATAGGAACAAAATAGAAACCTAAACCTAAGCAATAAACCCAAAAATAAAACCTAAAAATAAATAAATAAAAAATAAAACCTAAACCCTAAACTAAAAAAAACCTAAACCTAAATAAAAATAAAATAAACCTAAAGAAAAATTTTAATAAACTAAACTAAAATAAATAAAACCTGAACCTAAACCTAAAATAAACTAAACCTAAGCCCAAAGCTAAACTAAATAAAATAAAATAAATAAAATAAACCTAAACCTAAAAATAAACCTAAAATAAAAACCTAAAACCAAAACCTAAAAAAAGTAAAATAAAAAGCTAAACCTAAACCTAAAAATAAAAAAGAAAACCTAAACTTAAAAATAAAAAATAAAACTAAACTAAAAAAATAAATGTAACACAAACCTAAACCTTAAAAAATAAACTAAAATAAATTAACATAAAATAAATAAATTAAACTAAAAAAATAAACCTAAATAAAAATATAAAATAAACTAAATAAATTAAATAAACCTAAACCTATCAGTTCCTTCAATTTTTTTTTTAAAACCTAAACTCTAAACCCTAAACACTATATCCTAAACCCTAAACTCTAAAACTAACCTTAAATAATATACCCTAAACCAAAAACCCTAAACCCTAAACCCTTAAGTCTAAACCTTAAACCCTAAGCCCTAAAACCAAAATTAACCCTAAAACATAAACCCTAAGCACTAAGCCATAAAATCTAATCATTAAACCCTAAACCCTAAAGTCCCTAACCCTAAACACTAAAGCCTAAAGCCTAAACACTAAAACCATAAACATTAAACCCTAAACTAACACTAAACCCTAAACCCTAAACACTAAAAATCTTAAACCTAAAGCCAAAATCTAAAACCCTAAACCTTAATCTAACTCTAAACCCTAAGCTAATCGTAAACACTAAACCACAAAAACCTTAAACCCTAAAGCATAACACTAAACTCAAAACCCTAAAACCTAAACCCTAAACCTAAATGCTAAACCCTAAAACCTAAAATAATAAATGCTAAAACCCTAAACCCTAAACCCTAACCCTAAACCATAAACCTAAAATTAACCCTAAACCCTAACCCTATAGCCCTAAACCCCTAAAACCTAAACCCTAAACCCTAAACCCTAAACCCTAAACCCTAAACCCTAAAATACTGAACTCAACCATAAACTAAAACCTAAAACCCTATACCCTAAAACCTAAACCCCAAACCATAAACCCTAAACTCTAAACCATAAACCCTAAACTGTAAACCTTAAACCCTAAAAACCTAAAAACCTAAACCTAAACTAAATAAAACCTATAATTAAAATAAATTAAATAAAACCTAAAAATAAAATAAATTAAAAAAACCTAAACCTATATAAAATAGAAACCTAAACTAAAAACAAAACCTAAACATAAACTAAAACATAAAAATAAAATAAAATAATAAATAAAAACTAAATTAAAATAAAATAAATAAAATCTTAACTAAACTAAAAAAATAAAATAAACCTAAAAATAAAAAAACCAAAATAAAATAAAAACTAAACATAAAATAAAAATAAAATAAACATAAAATAAAAACTAAATAATAACCTATACCTAAAAAGTAACCCAAAAATAAAACCTAAAAATAATTAAAGAACTAAACCTAAACCCTAAACTTAAAAAAAAAACCTAAACCTAAAATAAAGAAAACAAAATAAAGATAAACCTAAACTAAAATAAACTAAACTAAAATAAATAAAACTTAATCCCTTAATCCTAGACCCAAAACCCAAAATCTAAAGCCGTAAACCCTAAACCCTAAACCCTAAAACCCTAGCACCTAAACACTAAACCCCAAACCCTAAAACCCTAAACCCTAAGCCCTAAACCCTAAAACCTACAACCCTAAACCCTAAACCCTAAACCCTAAATACTAAACCCCAAACCCTAAACCCTAAACCCTAAAAACCTAATAATATAAACCTAAACTAAATAAAACCTAAAAATAAAATAAATAAAATAAAAATAAAAATAAAAAAATAAAAACCTAAACTAAAACCTAAACTTAAACCTAATCCTAAACTTAAACCTAAAATAAAAATAAAAAATAATAAAAACTCAATTAAAATAAAATTAAATAAAAACCTTCACTAAACTAAAAAATAAAATAAACTTAAAAGTAAAACTTAAACATAAAAGAAAAATAAAATCAACCTAAAATAAATAAATAAATAAAAACCTAAACATAAGCAATAAACTTAAAAATAAATAAACAATAAAACCTAAACCTAAAATAAATAAATAAAAATATAAACCTTGACTAAAATAAACTAAGCTAAAATAAATAAAACCTAAACCTAAACTTGAAATAAACTAAACCTAAACAAAAACCTAAACTAAATATAAAATAAACTAAAAATAAACCTAAACCTAAAGATAAACCTAAAATAAAAACCTAAAACCTAAACCTAAAACCTAAACCTAAAAAATGTAAAATAAAACCTAAACCTAAACCTTAAAAAATAAAAATAAAACATAAACCTTAAAAATAAAATAAAAATAAAACTAAACTAGAAAAATAAACGTAAACCTAAACCTAAACCTAAAAAATAAACTAAAATATAAAACTTAAACTAAAATAAATAAGCTAAACAAAATAAAAATAAAAAATAAGCCTAAACAAAAATATAAAATAAACTAAATAAACTAAATAAACCAAAACCTACAGGTTTCTTCAATTAAAATAAATACCCTAAACGCTAAACCTTAAACCCTAAATAATAAATCCTGAACCCTAAAACCTAAACCATAAACACTATAACTAACCTTAATCCCTAAACCCTAAGCATACAACCCTAAACCTTAAATCCTAAACAACCCTTAACCCAAAACACTAAACACTAAAATATAAACCCTAATCCTTAAACCCTAAACCTTAAGCCCTAACCCTAACCTTAACCCAAAACTCTAATCACTAAATTATAAACCTTAAAACCCTAAACCTTAAACCATAAATAAACCCTAAACCCAAAACCCTAAACACTAAAAACTCTAAACCCTAAAGCTTAAACCATAAACCCTACACATTTAACTAACCCTAAACCCTAAGATAACCTGATACACTAAACCCCAAAATCCCTAAACACTAAACCCTAACACTAAACCCAAAACCTAAAACTTAAACCCTAACCCTACACCCTAAACCCTAAAATCCTAAACCTACAACCCTAAAACTAACCTCCTAAACTAAACATACACTTAAACTAAACCTAAACCATAAAACCCAAACCCTAAAGCTAAATCAGAAACCTCAAATGTTATAACATAAACCTTAAACCCTAAACCCTAAAACCTACAACCCTAAACCCTAAACCCCAAACCCTAAACCTAAATTATAAACCTTAAACCTTAAACCTTAACCCTAAAAAACTAAAAATCTAAACTTAAACTAAATAAAACCTAAAAATAAAATTAATAAATAAAAAAACCCTAAACTAAAACCTAAAGCAAAACTTAAACCTAATCCTATAAATAAAATAAAATCAAAATAAAAATTAAATTAAAATAAAATAAATAAAAACCTAAACTAAACTAAAAAAACCAAAAAATAAAAAACCTAAATAAAATAAAAACTAGATGCACAATAAAAATAAAATAAACCTAAAATAAAATAAAATAAAACTAAAAAAACTTGAACCTAAAACATAATCCTAAAAATAAAACTTAAAATAAATATAAATAATTAAACCTAAAGCCATAAACTAAAATAATCCTAAACCTAAAATTAATAAAATAAAATAAACATAAACCTAAACTTAAATAAACTAAACTAAAATAAATAAAACCTAAACCCTAAACATAAAACCTAAACCTTAAACACTAAACCTTAAACCTTAAACCCTAAACCCTAAACTCTAAAAACCTCAAAACCAAAACCTAAACTAAATAAAACTTAAAAATAAAATAAATCAAAAAACTAAACCTAAATAAAATAAATAAAAACCTAAACTAAACTAAATAAAATAAAATAAACCTAAATATAAAAAACTTAAATAAAATAATACCTAAACAAAAAATAAAAATAAAATAAACATCAAAATATAAAATAAAAACTAAATAAAAACCTAAACCTAAACAATAAACCCTAAAAAACCTAAAATTAAACAAAAATAAAATCTAAACCCTAAACAAAATAAACCAAGCCTAAAAGAAAAATAAAATAAACCTAACCACAAACTAAACTAAAATTAACAAAACATAAACCTAAACCAAAAATTAACTAAACCTAAACTTAAACCTAAACTAAATAAAATTAAATAAACTAGAAATAAACCTAAACCTAAACTAAAAAATAATACCTTAAAATAAACCTAAAATAAAAACCTAAAACTTAAACCTAAAAAAATAAAATAAAAAACTAAACATAATCCTAAAATTGAAAAATAAAACCTAAACCTAAAAAATAAAATAAAAATTAAACTAAACTCAAAAATAAACATAAACCTAAACCCAAACCTAAATGATAAACTAAAATAAAAAATCAAAACTAAAATAATTAAACTGCGCTAAACAAAAATAAAAAATAAACCTAAATAAAAATATAAAATAAACTAAATAAATTGAATAAACCTACACCTACCGATTTAATTAATTTTTCTAGAAAGAAAACCCTAAACCCTAAACCATATGCCCTAAACAATAAATCCTAAACCCTAAATCTTAAACCCTAAACATGCATCCTTAAACTCACAACCCTAAACCCTAACCCTAACCTTAACTCTAAACCCTAAATGTTAAACCCTAAACATCCTAAACTCGAAAGCCTAAATCCTCAACCTTAAATGCTAATTTAACATTAAACCCTAAGCTAATACTAAACCCTAAACCCTAAAATCCCTAAACCCTAAAGCCTAAATGCTAAACCTTAACCCTAAACCCTAAACCCTTAAAACCTAAACCCTAAACCCTAAAGCTTAAACCTAAACCATAAACCCTAAACCATAAATGCTAAAACCCTAAAACCTGAAATCCTAAACCCTAAACCCTGAACCCTAAACTATAAAACATACAACCCTAAACCATAAACCCTAAACCCTAAACCTTAAACCCTAAACCCTATACCCTAAACCGAAAACCCTAAACCCTAAACCATAAAAACCTAAAAACCTAAATCTAAACTAAATAAAACCTAAAAAACAAAATAAGTAAAAAAAACATAAACCTAAATAAAATAAAATATATAAGAATAAAATAAAAATGTAAACTAAAACATAAACCTAAATCTAAACCTAAACCTAAAATAAAATAAAATAAAAAATAAAAACTAAACTAAAATAAAATAAA